>CM077909.1:50208310-51408310 GCA_039720435.1 Amazona ochrocephala | reverse complement strand
ATTCCTGTGCAGTAGAATTTCTTCTGTCAGAATGATGTTATCAGTCCTTAAAGCTGTTTGGAGTTCATTGTTGCTGTATTCAGCCACAAAGCATCTTCTGCATTATCTGTGTTGAGCCTGTAATCATTATGTTTTGAAAATACGGGATTGTACTGTTCCTTTTGGATTGTCTTGTCCTTGAGATGATCATCCAAGTTGCATTAATCCTTGTCTACTGTGCAAGTGCAGTCTGCCGTATGGGAGATGTCCTTTTGTGTGCAGGCTCTGTCGAAGTAAATATTGAACTTGGCGTTTGCTTAAAAAACATAACAGCGCAAAAAGCAAATTATAATAGTTCATAGAAGGTGTGGAAAGTTTATTTTTCGTAATCTCCCTGTTCTCCTTTCAGTTTATTTATTATTTATTTATTAAAAGGTCTGACACAGGAGGGAGCACTGGTGGGACTTTTTCCCTGATAGTTCCTTCTAGGATGTCAGTCTTTACTGTATCACAGAAATGGGTTTTTTTGTTTTCAGTCTCCTGGATTTCATCTAGAGAAGACTGTAATTATTGAAGCTCATCAGAGTGTGTGTTATTTGACACAAAGTCAGACTGTCAGAGAATAATTTTTCTGCAGATGTTTCATGGAAACTTTTATTCCTGAGCGTAGAATTTCCTTCCCGGTGTCAAGAAAAGGCCCAGAGACTCACAAGCATGCCATGACTGCATCCAGCGTCAGATCATTCTTGACGAGTTCTCTCAAGGCTTCTCTAAGAATGTTTTTGCACTATTGCTGATCACTATCACCCATGTTTAATATTCCAGACTGGATCCAGGTGACAGTGTTTCAAAACAAGACTTCATGGATCAGTCTTCTGAACAAGTGATGCTTTTATGGTTTGCAGGGCATATGATTTGTTTCACTGCGAAGGTATCAGCAACTTGTCTGAATTCAAACACTCTCTTCCCTACGTTCCCATAGGTACTTGTCTACAAAAAACAAAACAAAACCAAAACCACAAAAAACAACCCCAAAACCAAAAAGGGTGGTGAGGAAAAAGGCAAACACTCTGCCCCCCAAAACACCCAGTGCAAAACAAAATAACAGAGAAAACAAAAATTATTTGATTACGTGTGAAGTGTGAAGTTTTGTTTTCCCTTGTTAGGTTGGAATTGAAGCTGTATTAGAAGTGTGTGTGTTTTCTGTATACCTGTTCTTTGAAAACTAAATGGAAATAAGAGTATGTTGAAGTGGCTTTAATGAAGTTAGGCATTTACAATGCTTGTTTTTCCCCCTTTTTATGTTGGTGCATTTCTATAATGGTTTCTAAACATTTCCACTTCAAAAAGGATTGATGGGCTACTCTTGACACTTTTTTCTGTGCTTTTACTGTAAAATCCAGGTTGCCTAGAGTGAAAAAATGCTCTACTAGGTCATCAGCTTTGCCTGGAGCTTTCTATACTAAAAACAAAACTTGGCTTTGTAGTTCAGAAAGTGGGTAGCCTGCATTTGTGAGTTGTGATAGTGAATGAGAAGATTGTGGTGCCTCTTAGGGCAAGCTGGTGTTGCCTTTGCCTGCTGACCTGAGTTTCTCCTTCTGCTTGCTGTGTTCAGCTGTGTGCTGGTGGCTTTTTGGCTTGCATCTTCATGAACTGAAAGTAGATGAGAGGAAAAGGATACTAGGGGTTGGGGTAAGTCCCTCTGATCCCCTTCGGATAATCTGCTCTTTATTGGACACTTCATGTTTTGTATGCACAACAGCAGCATCTCATTTTTCTGCAGCTGAAGGACTTCTGTACTGGGACACAACTTCTCTTTTGTTTACTTTTTTTCCCTGCCCAAGAAGCCATGGAAGGTCCAACAAAGTGCAAGGCAAAGAGCATCAAGGTTTGGTTATTGGCTTCACTTGCTTTGGAATAACAAATCCAGTCTCATTCAGCTGTCAGAAATGCCTGTTGGATTTTTGTGTGACTGCCTCAGAGAATTAGCTTTTAAAGAGTGTTGTTGCAAAGGGCTCATAGATGTTTTCACAATGGGGAAAGAACTTGGCAAGCAGGGAAGGAGAATTTGATGTTGTTGGACTCTTCTGAAGAGTTTAGGGAGAAAAAAATCAGAATCCAGTTTTGGAAAATCATTCCTTGGTGGCAGTTGCAGGTGTTGGAGGTTTTGTGTCAACACGGGCTAAAAAATGCTGCAGTGAATGCTTGCTGAACTTTTACTGCTTCTTCCAGCAGACTGTCACAGAAGACAGGCTGAAATGCAACGTTAATGAAGAGCTGGTTGGCATATTATCTTCAAATTACTGTATATTTGGCTTACATCAAGGGATGCTTTATCCTGCTGATCTTGTTATGTCTTTTTGGTGGTTGTGGTTGAGTTAAATCTGCTTCACAAAATACATGCTTAATATTTTTCATTTTTATATTATATATTATGAAGACAAGTTTGGTCAAGTTCTTCTCTACCCATTTTATTTGTTCATGATAAATAGGCTTTGCTGGTGTGAGGGTTTTTCACAAGATGTCATAACAACAGATGGATCCCAAGCTGAACTTTGTAGCAGGGCCTGTTGTGATAGGAAAAGAGATAGTGGTTTTAAACTAAAAGGGGGAGACTCAGGTCAGATACAAGAAAGACATTTTTTTTTTTATGATGAGGGTGGTGGAACACTGGCACAGGCTGCCCAGAGAGGTGGTAGATGCCCCATGCCTGGAAACATTCAGAGTCACGTCAGACAGGGCTCTGGGCAACCTGATACTTGCAGATGTCCCTGCTCATTGCAGGGGGCCTGGACTAGACAACCTGTAAAGGTCCCTTCCAACCCCAACTATTGTACGATGCTTGCTGGGTAGCCCTGACCACCATCACCGAGAGGCCTATCTCTTGACCCCTACCAGTGTTGTTGCAGTCACATGGCATAATTTAGAAGCCAAATGAGGTGTAAAGCTGCTCATAATCTTGGCACTGCACCAAGGTTTCCTCCTTTTCCTCCTCGAAGTGATAATCCATTTAACCCCAGGGTTAAAGGGGAGCGCTAGTAATCTCTAGTTCATAAACTCAGGAGAGTTTATTAGGCTCTATTGAAACTTGATGCAAACTGCCTAGTAGCCTGCAGACTCAGATGAACTGTACCAGTGACTCCTCAGGTTCAGAAGTGGTATGGGATGTCACTGTGTTTGTTGCTTTAAATTTTTAATCTTTATCTTGATAAAAGGAGATGGACATTGATTTCCTCTGCAGCAATAAAAGCAAGGAGTAGCTTTTATATATTGCTTTCTTTTTCCAGTAGAAAAAATTCTAGTCCAAGCAACTCTTAATTGCAGTGGAAAGCTCTTATACAAGTCTCATTTACTACGAGAAGCAGTTCCTGTTTTGAAATGGTACTGAATGCACTGTATAGTTCCCATTGCAAAGGGTTTTTGAGAGCTTGCAGATAAGCCTAATGTCCTATGAGAGAGATCTGTAGGATGGAGAAAAGCATTCCTGGATATAGTGAGGTCTCATATGAATGTGTGCATTATTCCTTTGCATTAGCCCCAATTAAAATTTTGATAACTAAGTATTTGATTTTCTCATCTCTTCTGTCCAATAGTGTGCTGAGAGACCATTTAACTTCCTATTCTTATGTAATTTCAGGATTTCCATATGGAGTATACACTTAAAGCTGTTTTTTAACAGCAAGTGATGTATCAAGTGCTCAGAGGAAGAATGTCTATTTGGACACAACTGATGAGCAATTGACAGACCTTGTCCCTAGAAGGAAAAAGTAGAAATAGAGTTTCTGCTGAAGTGCATGCAGTGTATTTAAGTTGCAAAAATCTGTTGCTACTACAGCAGAGAGGTTTCAAGCAAATGAAAGGGCTCTTTGTGATTACTGAGTAATAATAAGTAAATAACTGAAAATATGTCAATACTGGGAAAAGCTGAATCACAAAGTTGTTAGCTTCTGTCACAGAGGGTGCGGTCTAGACCGTTGATTAACCTGGACAGAGTAATTGTGGGGTGTATTCAGATCTGATCACCATATCTACCTGTCTAGAGCAAAGGTTTTTGTGTCACAGTGGACCTTAGGAGCATTAGATAAGGAAGTACTTTGCACTGGAAACATCAGAATCCACAGAAGATGTTCTTATTTCATAGACACCGTTTAAATTTGCATCAGCATTTTATGTTGAGAGCAGTCTTTGTGAAAGACCACATGCATTTCGTGAAGGTGGTTGCTTCCAAGCTGGTTGTGCCTGTCCTTAAAATGCCACAGTATTTTTGAACATAAAACTAGTGACCTCAAGTTAAATTCCATTTGCTCAACCTTTGGAGTCTGTTGTGAGAGTGTTAATATCCTTATTTCTATGTGCCCTTTCCTGCTTGCAAGCTGATTAGCCCCACAGTCCTGTAGGTCCTGCAGCCCTGCTTCCTCAGTCTGTCCAGTATGTTTTCCAAAGTCCTGCCAAGTGGAAGGCTCTCTGACGTGATGGAGAAAGAGATACATGGGCAAAATATTTAGACACAGGCACAGGAAAAGTTTTTAGTACATTGGTCTTTTTTTAAGACTGCCCAAGACAGCAGCTCATGGACTCACAGAATGGTTTGGGTTGGAGGGGACCTTAAAAGATCATTTAGTTCCAGCCCTGTGCCATGGGCAGGGATACCTTCCAAGCTGTCACTCTGTCATTTGGTATATCTGTATTTCTCTCTTTCCACTTTGAACCTGGAAGTTGTTGGCTCAGGATTCAGGCTAAAGATTTTCTTCTGCCTGAGTTGGTAGAAAAGCGGCAGGAGCTGCGTGAAGGACAGACCTTCTAGAGCTGTGTTTTTCCCTGCTGAGTTATACAGACCAGTAAGACTTGACCTGACCTGACTCCATCCACAAACCAGAGGTTTGGGTGGTAGCTTTGCTGCTTTGTATGTACACGGTCATTCCACTTAAGTGGAGGAGCCCTTTGATATGATCTGCTGTTGGCCCCATGTTTGATACCCTGTAGCATTTCAGGGTGAGGAACAATTTTAAAAGCCACTGCCAGAAGCATGCGAAGAGTTGTGCTCAATGGCTCAATGTCCAGCTGGAGACCAGTAACGAGTGGTGTCCCCCAGGGATCGGTGTTGGGACTGGTCTTTTTCAGCATCTTTGTCGGTGACGTGGACAGTGGGATTGAGTGCGCCCTCAGCAAGTTTGCCAATGACACCAAGCTGTGTGGTTCAGTAGATATATTGGAGAGAAGGAATGCCATCCAGAGGGACCTTGACACGCTTGTGAGGTGGGCTGATGCCAACCTGATGAAGTTTAACCATGCCAAGTGCAAGGTCCTACACCTGGGTCAGAGCAATCCCAGGCACAGCTACAGGTTGGGCAGGGAAGAGATTGAGAGCAGGCCTGCGGAGAAGGACTTGGGGGTGTTGGTCGATGAGAAAATGAACATGAGCTGGCTTCAGTGTGCGCTTGCAGCCCAGAAAGCCAACCGTATCCTGGGCTGCATCAAAAGGAGCGTGACCAGCAGGTCGAGGGAGGTGATCCTGCCCCTCTACTCTGCTCTCCTGAGACCTCATTTGGAGTATTGTGTGCAGTTCTCGAGCCCTCAACATAAAAAGGACATGGAACTGTTAGAACAAGTGCAGAGGAGGGCCACGAGGACGATCAGAGGACTGGAGCACCTCTCGTATGAAGATAGGCTGAGAAAGTTGGGGCTGTTCAGCCTGGAGAAGAGAAGGCTGCGTGGAGACCTCAGGGCAGCCTTCCAGTATCTGAAGGGGGCCTATAGGGATGCTGGGGAGGGACTCTTCATGAGGGACTGTAGTGAGAGGACAAGGGGTAACGAGTTCAAACTTAAACAGGGGAAGTTTAGATTGGATATGAGGAAGAAATTCTTTACTGTAAGGGTGGTGAGGCACTGGAATGGGTTGCCCAGGGAAGTTGTGAAAGCTCCATCCCTGGCGGTGTTCAAGGTGGGGTTGGACATAGCCTTGGATGGCATGGTTTAGTGGGAGGTGTCCCTGCCCATGGCAGGGGGGTTGGAACTAGATGATCTTAAGGTCCTTTCCAACCCTAAGTATTCTATGATTCTATGTTGTTTCTTTTCCCAAGCATGGATGTTAAGAGCAGTTCATTGCTGGTTTTGCTGTATGGTTTAGAGCTGCTATGCACTTGCAGGTTGCACTGAAGGGATTAGATTCTAAGTTTTAGGTTTCTGCAGGATCCAATTTTGTTACAGTCTGATATGAACTTTTACAGAAATATGTTATATTCTGTAATGCTCTGGGTTTCTTAAGGGGTGGTAGGAAATAAAATAGAAACTAGAAGTATCTTGTTCATTAGTGCAAGGTCATTTCATTAGTGCAAGGTCATTCTGGAGCTTATGCTGGAGTGTTATCACTATACTTTCTGTCGATGCGCTTCTGATCGATACTCTAAGGGCACTTAAATGTTATTTAATGGTATTACTAGCAGAAATTTTCTGTCTTTTTCTTCAGACATCAATTTTAGTGGTTAGCATGAAGTAATTTAAGTAGTTGTACTGGAAAAGTAGTTTTAAACTCTCATCAATTATTAACTTTGTCTCTGTAGGCCACCTGATGTGTCTGCTGTACTTACACAGATGGATCAGAGCTAGAGAATATTATGTAACATTTCATATTCTGACATGCTGCTTCTCTGGCTTTCCAGGTCTGAGTTTTGATAATTTTTTTTTCAATGTATTGGGTACTAAGAACCCTTCTTTTGTTGTTCAGCAGCAAAAGAAATGTAGGCAGCTGCTGGGAGAAACATGGTACGATTGATGAGTTTGTGACATTGTATTCGCTCTCTACCTTTTTTTCCTCTTCCTCTTATTCCCGTTCCACTTCCCACCAGGCTCTGCAGTGGTTTTACACTTGTGCCTTCTAAGGCAAGTTAGAAAGACCACTCATAATAAGCAAAGTTTCTTTGGCTTGTTTCTGAAAAGAAGACGTTGAAGGAAGAGATTTTTTTCTGGTTTACCCGCTTTTTTTTTCTTCCCAGTCAACATTTCAACCAGGCAGTTGTTCTCTTTTTTTTTTTTTGGCAGTGACTTGAGACTTCAGAGGATTGCCACCAGGGTCTGAATGACTGCAGAATTTAGACTTGGTCTCCTTCCCTTCTGTCTTCTAGATAAGTACAGTCAGACCATGAGTAAACCTGATTCCTGCCAGTCCTTTCTCAAAATAAATACAGTTTTTCATGAAACTCTACTTTGATCCTTTGGTCTAGAGTGTCTTTTTTCTTCAGCAGAGTCTTTCTGCAACAGTAACAAAAAGCCTGCATTTTCATGCCCGGTGTAAGACACAATAGCCAGACTCATGGCCAGGGAAAGAAGAGTTCTCAAAACGTAGGTTGTTGAGTGGGTCGGATACTCATGCTGAGTGTCCAGAGCAGGTTATTCGCCACTCTAGAGCTAAAGAAGGTCATCTCTGTGTCTGATCTCAAGAGGGGATGACTGACTGCACTGTGGTGAGAGTAGGGCAGACAGATGACTTGAAGATGGTGCTTGAAACCTGAAAGCAGGCCGAGGTGTGCAGAAAAGCTTTCCTGAAAAAGATACCACTTGGTCTTTTTGGTACTCATCACAATTGCTGTGTCTGGCTGGGGCTGTGCTCATGTAGCCGTTTTCATTGTCTCTTTCCACACTTGAACTCATTGTGTGGGATGAATTTTAGGTAAGTGGCCTTCTCCCACCAGCTGGGAATTGCACTTCTCTCTTATTTTTGGAGTGGCCAGAGTGAGAAACCTGTTGTGGCACTTCACCTCCAGAACAGCTGAGCTAGGTAACTTGTACGTTACTGTACAGGGAGGTTTGGTTTTTCCTTTCCTCTGGAGAAGTAGCATGAAAATGCAAGAAAAGTGATCAGGGATCATGAGCCTTGAACTTAATCTGAGATAATTCATTAAAGTTTCCCAGGCTCTCCAGTACATTTTCTCCTCCACACCAAGAGGTACATATTCTTTTTGTGAACTTGTATTATATGAGTACTCCAGGTAAAAAGAATAAAATTAAATAATGCAAGCCAGCCAAGAACATTGTGTCAGTCAGTCAGAGTTGGCGGGCTGTCGAGATGGAAATTTCTGATTGGATTGTTAGAAGATGGACTCTAAAGTTTTGGGGTAAATACTAAACTTGTACATAAAGTAAAAGTTCAAACATTTTGGAGGCAAGGAAGTTCTGGTAGGCAGGTTGGCAGCCGAGCATGGTGGGGAGCCTGGGATCTGGACAGGCAGTTTCCTGGTCAGTCAGAGACCAAGGGTTCTTCCAAACAACATGGTCTGCTGGGGAAATGAGATGATGACTCTGTTTGATTGGTCAACTGCTCTGAGTGGTCTTCTTCATGTCTGGTAACCCAGATTTTTCTTAATTAAACATTCAGCAATGTTCCTTTCATATCCCTTTCTCCTTGTCTTACATAGAGTCATAGAATCATAGAACAGTTTGGGTTGGAAAGGACGTTAAGATCATAGAATCATAGAATCATAGAATAGTTAGGGCTGGAAAGGACCTCAAGATCATCGAGTTCCAACCCCCCTGCCATGGGCAGGGACACCTCACAATAAACCATGCCATCCAAGGCTATGTCCAACCCCAACTTCCTTGGGCAACCCATTCCAGTGCCTCACCACCCTTACAGTAAAGAATTTCTTCCTCAGATCCAATCTAAACTTCCCCTGTTTAAGTTTAAACCCATTACCCCTTGTCCTCTCACCACAGTCCCTAATGAAGAGTCCCTCCCCAGCATCCCTATAGGCCCCCTTCAGGTATTGGAAGGCTGCTACGAGGTCTCCACGCAGCCTTCTCTTCTCCAGGCTGAACAGCCCCAATTTTCTCAGCCTATCTTCATACGGGAGGTGCTCCAGTCCCGAGTTCCAACCCCGCTGCCATGGGCAGGGACACCTCACAATAAACCATGCCATTCAAGGCTCTGTCCAACCCCACTTTGAACGCCGCCAGGGATGAAGCATTCACAACTTCCCTGGGCAACCCATTCCAGGGCCTCACCACCCTTACAGTAAAGAATTTCTTCCTCATATCCAATCTAAACTTCCCCTGTTTAAGTTTGAACCCATTACCCCTTGTCCTATCACCACAGTCCCTAATAAAGAGTCCCTCCCCAGCATCCCTATAGGTCCCCTTCAGATACTGGAAGGCTGCCCTGAGGTCTCCACGCAGCCTTCTCTTCTCCAGGCTGAACAGCCCCACCTTTCTTATCCTGTCTTCATATGGGAGGTGCTCCAGTCCTCTGATCATCCTCGTGGCCCTCCTCTGCACTTGTTCTAACAGTTCCATGTCCTTTTTATGTTGAGGACACCAGAACTGCACACAATACTCCAAGTGAGGTCTCACGAGAGCAGAGTAGAGGGGCAGGAGCACCTCCCTCGACCTGCTGGTCACGCTGCTTTTGATGGATACGGTTGGCTTTCTGGGCTGTGAGCGCACACTGAAGCCGGTTTATGTTCATATTTTCATCAACCAACACCCCCAAGTCCTTCTCCTCAGGGCTGCTTTGAATCTCCTCCCCGCCCAACCTGTAGCTGTGCCTGGGATTGCTCCGACCCAGGTGAAGGACCTTGCACTTGGCATGGTTAAACTTCATCAGGTTGGCATCGGCCCACCTCACAAGCGTGTCAAGGTCCCTCTGGATGGCATTCCTTCCCTCCAACTTATCAACTGAACCACACAGCTTGGTGTCATTGGCAAACTTGCTGAGGGTGCACTCAATCCCACTGTCCATGTCACTGACAAAGATGTTGAACAAGACCGGTCCCAACACCGATCCCTGGGGGACACCACTCGTTACTGGTCTCCAGCTGGACATTGAGCCATTGAGCACAACTCTTTGCATGTGGCCATCCAGCCAGTTCTTTACCCACCGAGTGGTCCACCTATCAAATTGATGTCTCTCCAACTTAGAGAGAAGGATGTCATGGGAGACAGTGTCAAACGCTTTGCAGAAGTCCAGGTAGATGACATCAACTGCTCTGCCCCTGTCCATCAGTTCCGTTGCCCCTTCATAGAAGGTCACCAGATTCGTCAGGCAGGATTTCCCCTTAGTGAAGCCATGCTGGCTGTCCCCAAGCACCTTGTTGGTTTTCATGTGCCTCAGCATGCCTTCCAGGAGAATCCGCTCCAAGATTTTGCCAGGCACAGAGGTGAGACTGACTGGTCTGTAATTCCCTGGGTCATCCATTTTTCCCTTCTTAAAAATGGGGGTTATATTTCCCTTTTTCCAGTCATCGGGAACTTCACCTGGCTGCCATGATTTTTCAAATATGATGGACAGTGGCTTAGCAACTTCATTTGCCAGCTCCTTCAGGACCCATGGATGGATTTCATCAGGTCCCATGGACTTGTGCACTTTCAAGTTCCTAAGATGGTCTTGAACCAGATCCTCTCCTACAGTGGGCCCAGGGTCTTCATTCTCACTGTCCATGCATCTGCCTTCCAATACTTGGGTGGTGTGGTCACAGCATTTTCCGGTGAAGACCGAGGCAAAGAAGTCATTAAGAACCTCAGCCTTCTTCAAATCCAGGGTAGCCAGTTCTCCCGATAGCTTCCAGAGGGTGCCCGTGTTGTCCCTAGCCTTCTATTTGCAATGTACCTATAGAATCCCTTCCTGTTATCCTTGACATCCCTAGCCAAGTTTAATTCTAAGTGGGCCTTAGCTTTCCTAACCTGGTCCCAAGCTTCCCGGACAACATCCCTGTATTCTTCCCAGGCCACCTGTCCTTGCTTCCACCTTTTATAAGCCTCTTTTTTCCTTCGAATTTTGCTCTGCAGCTCCTTATCCATCCAAGGAGGTCTCCTGGGCCTCCTGCTAAACTTCCTTCTAGTTGGGATGCATCGCTCCTGAGCTTGCAGCAGGTGATCCTTGAATATCAACCAACAGTCTTGGGCCCCCCTGCCCTCTAGGGCTGTATCCCATGGAACCTTACTGAGCAGGTTCCTGAAGAGGCCAAAGTCTGCTCTCTTGAAGCCCAGGGCAGTGAACTTGCTGCATGCTCTTCTCACTGTCCTGAGGATCTCAAATTCAACCATCTGGCAAACTTAGTGTTGCTTACTTCATGGTGCATTCTTGAAGTACAGGATTGTTTAGTATGGGGCACAGGGGAGACCATTGCCTTTGTCCTGATCAGCAAGTTGACTGATGTGAAAGACATAGTACTGAGCAACAGTAGTGATTGTGGCAGCGCTGAGCTTTTAAGAATTGTCTTGAGTGTGTCTTTAGGGTATTTTGTGTACACATGCAACTCTTCAGTCATCCTTGATTTAATTAAGAATACTTAGGAGAGGAACTGTGATTCCAAGTAAGTCACAGAGCACTGAATCCAAAGGAAACCTTTGGATTCCTGGCACTGTGAATCATCAAGAAGCTGACCAGCGCTTAAAAATATGTACATTACATATTAAACCCCAAGAATTTTAAACAGACTTTTAAAAATGATAATTTAGAATAAAATATTAAGTATTTTAAATATTTTTTAAAGGTTTTTTTTTTATGTTGGTTGGTTGTTTTTTTGTTTTTAAAGGATGATATGCCTATATATTCGTTCTCAGGTTTAGTTAGTTTACATTGTATATATGCTGTTCTGTCTTGCAAGATAAAGCAGTTTCTGTGAATTGTAACTGGCACTGTGAACATTGTGGCTGATGATATCTTACGCATTCTTCATTGGCAGGTTCCAGTTGCACACTGTTTTGGGTCCCCAGGACATTACAAAAGAAAGTTTTGCACTGTGTGCAGGAAGTCACTAGAATCACCTGCCCTTCGATGCGAAGGTAACGTAGAAAACCTTACCTATTTAGCCATCTATGTGTTAGACAGTAATGCACACTTTGCTTACCTTGCATACCTTGGAAGTATGTGTGTCTACACACCCACATATGCACTCACTATATTTGAGCAATTTTTGGGTTGTTTATCATCCAGTCATTGTTCACAGAAATGTGTATGTCAAATCAAGGAATAATAAATCAGTAACATCCAGTAAACCACAGTTTTTGTCAAACTTTGCTCTTTCATCTTTCCTCCAATTTACTTTGTGGTGTTGATGGTGTGCAATGAATCCATGCCCCAGATGTACCATGAATGAAAGGGTGTTATGGCAAAAGAAAGACTTCTGTTAAGGTAATTTGTTTGTTTCCAGTGGAAGCTTTTGGTACAGGGAATCATCAGATATTCATGTTTCAAAACCTCCCCCTTTCTACAAAAGAGTGGGGTATAACTTTTCAGTGTTACTGGTCTCAGATATCTGCTGATTGTAATAGGGATGAGGTGCCTTCAATTGACAGGTATTTGAAAATATTATTTATCAAAATAGCACTGCTTTGAGTTCTGACATGGATTCTGTGAAAAAACAATAATTAAAGAAATCACTCAAACACCATAATTTTTATTTGAAATACATGTTGGCATCAGTACTTGACTGATTTTGATGTGGTGCAACTCCTTAATTTTCGCTTGTTTGCCCTGTCTTGAATATGTAGTATTTGTTGTTCAGCTGATATTGTGAGGTTGAATGGAATTTAGTATGTTAAAAAAATACTACCTGTAGACTGTTAAAAAAAAAAAAAGGATAGTTTACTCAGAGAAGAACCAATTCTGCAGGGATTTGAGATGCTTTCAGAATTGCTGTCGTGCTAAATATGTCTTATTTAATATGATTGCCTGTGTATATGAGTAGCAGAAACATTTATCTTTGTTTAGGGCATTTAGACTTTTAATGGTGCAGTGCTTTTGTTTCTGCTTTGTCTGGTGAGTTACATAATGAATCTAAACTATGTTCTGACCAGTGAGAATCTGTCACTTAATATAGTTACCCCGTGAACTGGATGGTATAGTGGGATGGTCAAAGAGCTACAGGTGCCACAGAGTCTTTTCAGGTGATCTGTCTTAATAAGCCTCAGAACTTGTGTGTCATGTGAAAAAAAGAGAGGATTTCAAAAGAAAATTTTTGCTAGCTGTGTCGTCTTAAACTCTTGAAAACAGCTTTAGTTAAGTGATCTATTTTAGTTTAAAGCTTTCTAAATTTTGCTTTCATGTTCTTACTCTCTTAATTCTTCTGTATTAGTGTTGTATCCATTGCAAGGGAATATTTGTCTTTTCAGGCACTTCCTTTTAAGTGTACTTAAACAAGAAACATGTGAAATTGCTGTTATATTTAGTTAGTACAAATGCTCAGACATTTTATTTCTTTTCTGGTTCAATGAGGGTTCTGAATTATATTCCTCATATGGACTAAACAGTTTTCTTGTTTTGTGTAGTGTGACTTGTTTGGTATCCCATTTTCTGAATACTAGTAAGTCTACAACTTGTTCCTCTGATACTTTTCCAATATGTAGCTAGAAAGGGACAGTTAAGGTTAATACAGTGCACAAGATTCTTCCCTTACTCTTCAGAAATAATTACAGAATTTGTTTTAAGCTGTCGAGCTTTAAAATCCAGATGGAGATGTTGAACTTTCTTTTTTGTCTTCTAATGACTTCCCTTAATAGTACAAGGCTACTGTTTGTTATGACGTTGTCTTCTGATATTGAAGTTTGAAGAACTTTCCCTTGAATCTTTGCCATAATTAAGGTAGAAGAGAGGGTTAAGTTGAAGTTACCTTTTCTAAACAAATGATTGACATCATTAGATGTACTTTGAAAATAATTTAAATAACTTGGTTTGTACTCTTCACATGTTAAAATAGAACAAATTTCCTGAAAGCAAATTGGAAATTTTCTGACAAGTACTAAATGCTGTGGGTGCATGGTGGGGCATTTGTTCTCAGAAACAAGCATGCATGTCTATTACCCCCTGGTGAGATAAGCACATACACTTCATCAGCAAAAAATTACAATATTTGGACTCCAAATGCTGATGACAGTTACTAAGTGCTTTAGAGAGAGTTTTTTGCTGTTCTTACAAAATACTGCAAAAGGCAGTGTGTGCCTGTGTTAGTAGAAGTAATGATAACTCCAATGCTTCTGTCAGTTGCTTGAAGCTGTAATTCCATCTACAGAAACTTACCATTAGTGAGCATATGACTCAAAGCATCTAACTTGCCACTTAGCTGAATTGGCAAACCTGTAAAATACATCTGTGAATATGGAGACATGTGAGCTGAGGAGGGGCTGTGTCACACCTCATACAGAAGTTCTTCAGCTCAGTGAGGACACACAGTATGGGGAGCTGTATGTGAAAGCTTGTAGTTGACTTAGTAAGCCCTGTTAAAACAGGCTTTGCTTTGGTGTGATCATGGTCTTCTCCAGGGTCAGAATAAGACAATGTTAGTGCTGATGGCCTTTTCTAGAGCCCAGAGAGTGATTTCAAAATAAGGTATTTTTCGCTGTGTAATTAAGACTGTTTTGAGCATGCTTTCAGATAGTGTATGTAGTTGTCACCTCCTAATTTTCAGTTTACAGTCTTCAGATTTTTGTGATGAGCTTGAAACAATAACCTATTTGAGCAGAAGAGAAAAAAATACTTGAAGAATTTGATGTTGTGTCTTATTTTAATGTACTCAACAAAAAATCTGATGCCTTCCCAGAGTACTTGTATACACAAGCAGCTGGAGGAGGATGTTTTTCATCTATTCCTGTCTGTGTGGTCCATAGAGAATTTTCCTAACTTGCAGTAATGAAGCTAGGTATTGACATATTTTAGATGGGCTTTTTTTTGGTGTTTGTTGGATTTTATTGTTTGGTTTAGGGTGGTTTTTTTGGTTGTTTATTTGGGGACTGTGAGTGAGGCAGGAGTCCTGGCTGTGAGCAGGAGGGGTGCGCTACCGCCATGCTGCTGTTTTGGCAGGCATGCCCCCTGTTTTGCTGGGGCTGGGGACTCAAACTCGTCTCTTGCTTCTTTGTGCTTCTGAAAGTGCCAGGGATATAAAGAATGGGCTAGGCAGCAGAAAAGTGTCTGCTGGTTTGAACCCACTCATGAAGTGCCTGCTTGCTCTGCAGCAGGGTTTGGAAAAGGGTTTGTAAGAGGAATGGAGTATTGCTTCAGGAAGGTATTACTTTATACTCAAGACTTGATGGTATTTGGATGTAGAAGGAGAGCTTTCTGTTAATGCTTCTAACATTCAGGTTGTTTTGGATTTCATGAAATCAAAGTAGACTTCAGGCACAATTATATTTGAGTAGGCAGCAATCCCTGTGAAACTGTGAGACAAAGCTGTAATAAGCCAAACAGTTGTTACAAATCTAACATGCTGTATTGGAGGAAATATAGCAAGTGCTTGTGAGCAAAATTAGTTCAGCCTTTCTTATACTTGCTGCATCAGTTTAGCACAAAGGAAATGGAGCAACACGCAGGACAGTGCTGATAAATGTCCTTTATTGCCTGTCTTTGCTGAATAGAAAAGAGCATTAAGGAAAGCAAGTATGGTACAAACAGGCAGTGGAGGAGTCTTGGAGGGAGAGAGGGAGGGAAGGAGGAGCTGCAAAAACCCGGAGGTTTCCAGCTTAAAGAAGTTTTCTTGTTTTCATGCTTTTAGTTTGTGAGCTGCATGTGCACACAGACTGTATCCTGTTTGCTTGCAGTGACTGCCGGCAGTGTCACCAGGATGGGCACCAGGACCATGTAAGTGTGGATGCCTCTGAAGCAGAAAGCGGTCACGCAGTCTTGGTGTGAAAACATGGGCTAGAGGAGGGGGAGGAGCCTCAGCATTTCCTTTCACATGCTGCCCATTATCAAAGCACGTTTGTGCTTATTGTCAGGCAACGGAAGCTGTGGCTTCAGAATGTATCACAGATAGCGAGATGAACTTAAGTTTGGATGAATTCACGATGCTTATTTGAAGCCATGCTGAAAAGTCTGTGTGATATATAAAATGTCCGAATTAAAAATAATAATAAAAAAATCAGCATCTTATTTAAAAATCTGCATTACAGAAGCTGTCATGAAGCTTTATTTTTCTATATTTTGAGCTGTTTGCTTCATTGCATCCCTGGCAAGCATTGTCATGTTCCTCAGGCTTCCTGCAGTCTCTCTGAGGCAAGACTGCCTAGCTTCTCACTGTAAAATATATGCAGAATACTGACCTTTCAGGATTTTTTTTATTTTATTTTATTTTTTTAGAATATTGGTTTTGGTGGGCTGTGAAGAAAAGCACTATGTCAAAAATTTTTTGATGGTTGGATAAGCTGCTTGTGGTGAAATTTAAGATTGTTCAGGTACATATTTAGACTGAGAAAATACTTAATGTCATAGTCTATGTTGCTGTTTCCTCAGAGCTGTTTGAATGGCTGATTTTAAAGTTAAGTTGAAGACGTTTCTGTATGTGTCTTTTGAGCAGGGCCTGTTGTGATAGGATGAGGGATGATGGTTCTAAGCTAAAAGGGGTGAGATTCAGGCTGGATGTGAGGAAGAAATCTTTCACAGTAAGGGTGGGAAAACACTGTCACTGGTTCCCCGGAGAGGTGGTGGATGTGCCGTCCCTGGAGACAGTCAAGGCCTGGCTGGATGTGGTTCTGGGTAGCCTGATCTAGTGTATGATGTCCCTGCTTATTGCAGGGGGGCTGGATTAGATGAGCTTTGAAGGTCCCTTCCAACCCAAACTATTCTATGAGTATGATTCTGCATGTTTCATGTAACACTAGATTGTGATGTGTTCCCCCAGGATACCTATCACCACCACTGGAGGGAGGGAAACCTTTCTTCAAGTGCACGTTGTGAAGTTTGCAAGAAAACTTGTGGCTCCTCTGAGGTGCTCTCTGGCATGAGATGTGAATGGTGTGGCATCCTGGTATGTTGTGCTGTTGCATATATTTGTGGGAACTATATATATATATGTATTCATATGCTTATTTAAATGCTTTATATAAATATACTTTATTTGTACACTTTATAGATATACTTTATATACACTTCATAAATAAACCTTATACACTTATATTTGTGAGATAGATGCAAAAACATAGTTTTAAAATCCCCCCATTAGTGACTAAAATGAGCAATTCTCAAAATCACAGATAAATTTTATATAAATCCAATGGAACTAGAATTTATGAGGGACAAATTGTTACAGATTTCTGCTTATAAACCTGCAGAAAACCTTACATTTCCTGTATGAAATCAGAATTTCTTTCAAATCACACAGATTCTGCAATTTCAGAGACTTACCATTATGATATGATTATTTTTGTTTTAGTGTAGTATAGTTCTTAACCTGTGTGGCTGTGTTTTTTTTTAAGTTGTCAGTGTTCCGTGTTTCTCCTTTCACATGGTGTGTATTTAATTCCTGTGCAATATGATGGTACCCTTCAGTAATCCTCATGGAAGTCAGAGCTTTTCATGTGCTGATACACAGTCTGCAGTGTAGGTGGCAGCTGGTCCATCCATTTAATGGTATCGTTTATTGAAATATGATGAAAGTGCAAAGTTGCCCCAGTTGGGGTGGGAACTGAAAAGTGTATGGTCTAGTGTGTGGTTTCCCTGCCTGTGGCAGAAGGGTTTGGAACTAGATGATCTTGAGATCCTTTCCAACCCTAACTATTCTATGATTCTATGATAAATCATTAATCTGTCACCCAATGGAAGATGAGGTACTTTATATAATAATGATTTAAAATGAGACCCTGAGGTTATTCATTATTTCAGGTATGATTTGAACAGTTTATTTTTAAATTTAGGTTGGTATCTTTTAACCTGGTTCATAATTTCTGAGGCGGGAGTAGCTATCTGTAAGAATAGTCTAGTAAATCTAACATAGTATGCATATTCACTAATGCAGAAGATCTCACATAAGTATAAAGGCAGAAACTAGTCATTCATATTTTGGAATAAAGCTGCAGTGTTCTCTCTGAATCTGCAAGTGTGAAAGGATATTTCTATTTTCAAGCTATTCAGTATAACCTTCTTACCTTTCTTTCACACCTCCTCCTCAGTAAATATCCATATAGAATGGAAGATCCAGGGTTTGAGACCGAAACTTTAAACTTCTCCACATAGCTATACAAAACCAGCTGTATTTTTAATAGAGCAGATTTGCAGTATTTGGTGCTTCCTGATGTGTTAAGACGTCCCATTGTTGGTTATATAAAAACTGAATGGAACAAATGAAAATCAAGGGTGAAAAATGGGTCACTCATTTCGTGAAAGTGATTTACGAAAGGTCTTTATGTGTCCTAGCCTGAGTTTTGCAATTCCAGTGCTTGTTTAGTTATAAACTAATTTGCTTTCTTTGTGTCTCACTGCATTCTTAACTGATGCTTCTGTTTACAGGCTCATGCTGCTTGCTACGTAATTGTCACACCAGAATGTACTTTTGGAAGATTAAGGAATATGATTCTGCCTCCAAGCTGTGTGCAGTTATTTTCTCGCAACTTCAGCAAACTGCATTGTTTTCGAGTTACAGAAAATTTGCAGACAGAACCAGGTAAATCTTTCAAAGTTACAGGTAATTGACGGGTACGTTTAACATAGTGTTGTAATTCACTGAAGCACGTGTTGGTTGCATGTTGGTTTTTATTTGGCGTATCATGTGTACTGATACTTTCATTTGCATCTTTGATTAAGCATCTGCCCTTTTAAGATTTCTATGCTGAAAGGAAGTTGTGTGTTTAGGAGGGTAATGTTCTGCTGCCATCTAGAGTGTATGTTTGTTTAGCAGCTGTTTAGGAATGAGAATTTCTTTTAAGCCACTGAAGTATTTTCTAATCCATATTTTGATTACTATGTTCTTGTAAAGCCTTTCTTTTGGTGCTTAAATACAATAGGAAAGCAGATAAAAGGAAGGCAAGGTATAGGTCATGGAAGTTAAATATTTGCAGCTGCGCTTTTCTCAACCTGACAGATTGTTCTTGAGCTTTCTACTTGGAACATGCAGATTTGGTTTTGATGGTCTCTAGCAGGAGCCATGCATTCTCATGTGCGAAAACTACAGCAGGAGTCCTGCTACTGCATAAACTGCTTGACCCTGAGTCTATATAATCTAGATACACTGAAGTGACCTGTGCAAGTGTAAAGGGAGAGAGGAGGCATTACATTGCTTTTTGTAGTTTGTTTTTTTTGACAGCGAGTTGTTTTTCTTTTTAATGAATTTGCTTGTTGGTGGGGGAGGTTAAGTACAGCATGTACTTGAAAGTCTGGGAATTCATAATGCTTCCAACATAAGAAATACCAGAAATAAACAGTCTGGATGAAAGTGATTTTGCTGTGTCGTGCAGGCATGGTCCTTCAGCAGTTCTCACACTGCAGCAGGGACATCTCCTGTTGCCACAGCTGGTGAAGGATGTTGGTGTTAAGACTGTTGAAAGAAGTCTTGGCTGTCACCTGGATGAGTTAACAGCTGCAGGCAGAGCTCTTCCTAAGCTGAGGATTGGGAAGTGGCAGATGACTTGTTGTAGGCAGAGAATGAACGTATCATCATTGACCTGTTGGAGAGCATTTGTCCAGATTAGCTTTTGCCACTAAGTAAATGCTAAGCTTCACCACCAGCATTCAGTAGACACCTCTGTGACAAGAGTGGCTTTTCAAAACCAGTGTAGATTTTCCTACTATCCCGACTGAGGGAGAAAGAGTCATAAAAGAAAGATGTCAGCTTCTTCCCATCTGAACTTGGAAAAGGTTAGGAGCAATCAGAAAATCTTTAATTTCTTGTTGTTGTATTTACTTATTCTTTTTTTAATTTTTTTTTTGTCTGAAGTGAAATTCCAGAAGGCATTCCGCTTCCATTTATTTCAGTGTCTTTAAAGACCGTATTATCTAACTTTCTCTCCAACTTGAAGCTTAACCTCTTTGTTGACTGTAACAAGGAAAGTATTGCAACCTGTCTTTTGTATTTTAAAACCCCCAACTCAAACATTATTGTTAGTATTTCTTGTGATCAGTTGAAACATTACCCAAACATTCAGTAAGTTACCTAGTTTCCAGTTTAGGACTCCTGGTAAGTACCCTTCTTGATGTGCTGTGATTTCTGCTGCTTGGGAGGTTTTACTGCATTAGAATTCTGACTTCTCTAGTACCTCTTTTGCTCTGAAGATCTGTCTTTACTGATTTTATTTTATTTTTTCCCTTGTTTTCTGCTTTGATTTCCTGCTTTCTCCCTCGATTGCAAGGCATAGTTTTTATAAAACTGTTGCCAGGCTTCCATCTTCTGAGAGCTTTGTTTGCATCCCAGTCAGGAGTGACAGGGAGTTCTGACGGGTGAGAGCATTTGATCATCACACTGGGTTGGCTTATGTTACAAACTACTGCTACCCTTGGAGAAGAAAAATTTACCCTGTTTGGATTTGTACCAGTATTACTGTGTGGACCTGAGTGTCAGGAATGGGAATGCAGTCAGGATGTTATCTTCACAGAAGCAAATGTAAATGTTAGTAGCTTTTATTTTAATCTTTTCTAGGTATTTTTTGTGTTATTATCTGACATGTTAGCTCCTAGTTTTTAGTGAAAGTAATGAACTGCTGTCAAAGTCCTCTTCTGGAGTGCAGTAATTTCTATTTGGGTGTCAGCAAATCTGACACCCAAGTTTTTCAATTACTGAAATTTTATGTATTTATTTAAAACCCATGCTTCTGATTGGAAGGCTGTTACTGCAATTCTTGGACTGATTTGTGTTTTAAAACTTAATGGAAACCATATATGCTTTGGTCACAGGCAAACATCACAGCCTGAGAAAGGGATGTAATGCTGTAGCTGCAATGTTAAAACTAATAGTAGAAGGACTTCAGGTGTGCCTTCACTGTAATTAAATGCCAGCGCAGGATTGTTTTTTTAATGCTGCTTTTATAGTATGGATTCTTTCCAGAAAATAGACAGAAGAAGAAAGTATGCTTTTCTGAGTGGATTCTTTTGTATTAGCTTGTTTGATGGAAACCATCCTTAAATGACAAACACTTCCCTCCTGCCTCCCCAGTTCAAATTAACAAGAATCCTTTCTTAAAATCTTTCTGTTTTCACAGATGAAGATGATGATGTTGATGGGTCAACACAGGGATCAACAAAAGATGTCCAGATTTCAACAGATTCAAGTAAGCAGAATTTCAGTAAGTGCTAGATAGTCACCTATCCCAGTCTTTATTCATATAATCTTAACTTGCTTTGCCGTGTGAGAAAATATTAAATGGTTATTTTTCTAATGCTGGATATCAGTTTGAAGTGAAAAGTTTTGGTTCAACACTTTTATTCAGGGTCTTACAAATATCCCTATTTTCTGCTGGTAGATTGGCACAAGTGGCAATCTGTTCATAACCCTGATAAATACATCATTTCTCTCAACTTGGTAATCGAAGAAAGAAACCATAGTGTTAATAATCCATAAATAACCAATCAATCTAGAGGGCAGGCAAGCTTGTCTTTTCAAAGCATTTTTCTTTTAAGATAGCTGGATACCAATCTTGCTGAAGACACCTGGTGATACTGAGATGGTTGCTTCTTAAGCAGTTAAATTCTTATGCATGTGGAATTTTCTGGGGTTGGTATTGGCCAGACTATTACTTTTCAGAAGATGAAGTCAACCACAATTTAAGGGCATTCAACTCCCTACATCCATATTAGGAACTAGGGAAACATGCAACAGCTGTCAGTACAGTTTCTGGAGCTATGTACACATGGGTCACAGTGACCTGCAGTCCTGCTTCAGTTTCATAGAGTCGTAGAATAGTTAGGATTGGAAAGGACCTGAAGATCATCTATGTGACCAGCTTCCTTTATCTCCCCTTATCCCACTATTTTCCCGTATTTGATCCTTTCAAATCACCGTCCCTTCCCTGCCTTTGGTTCCTCCCCTAACAAGTCTTGTATAATCCTAGAATGCTCTTCCCATGCATCTCAAAATTCCACAACCCGAGTGACTACCTCAGTTGGTGAGGTGACCCACAGAGCTTCTCCTATGGACTCAGTGGTGGTACCACCCCCAGCCCATGGGGCTGATGCCCTTGCCTGAGGCCAGGTCTTGGCTTCTCTGGTAATTCCTCTGACAAAATTTTTCTGGGTTCACCTGCCAGTTGTTGTATTGTGCCTCTCTGCATGTTATAACCTATAAAATTAAACATGTCAGAGTCAATGTTTAGCATGCTGGACCCCTTCCACCTGTCTTTAATATCATTTATGTATATGAGTCAAGAGTGAGCTGCTCATTATGTTCTGTATGTTGACTCAGTTCATGTGCCACATCTTTTGGGATGTTAACATACTGTCCCTCAGGAGTGTCCCAGTTACATTCCAGAATATTGTAGCTTTCCTTAGTTTAAGCTCTCCACATTTTACAGATGCATATTTTTAAAAACAGTGGAAGCAAGTCAGAAAAAAAAAAAAGAATAATACTGACTTGTAAAAACATGCTTTTCTGTGGGAAAAAAGCCAATAGGAAGGGGTGCAAAGTCTGTAGATAGTAACTAGGAGAAAAGTAGAATTAACGGTTTGCATTCCGTTTTGTTTCTTCTCTATTGTAGTAGCATTGTTGAGTGAAGTGTAAAGTTAGAAGGTTTAAATCTTAATTCTGGGAGCTGAAGTATGTTAAGTCAACCATGAAACTTAGCCTACCAAGATACTGAAGCCAAAGGCATAAAATGACCATAAAAACATCCCTACACTTTCTGAGATAATAGATTTAACAGATGTACAGAGCAAGCTTGGAAAACGACTGTAAATCTTTGTGCCTGAGAACACGAGCCAGCTTTTAAGCACTTGTCTACACTGTGAACAATTAGAGGGGAACTGAATGTTACAGAGAGAGTAGGATAAACATCGTGTGGATGATCTCATTAGTGTAGTTAGTGGTATTGCATGGGAAAGAGTTGAGCCCAAATGCCCATTTCCATACTGAAATATTTCTTGGTTAATACAGGAATATGTAACTGGTAAAACTGTTCTGTATTGACAGATCTCAGCTGGGGATGGAGGTAAAGAAAGGAATTAAAAGTGCTCCTTAATGCTGTCCCTCAGGGGTGTGCATTTTCTGTCCATTCTGAGATGTGATGTTCAACCAGGTTTCAACCAGCACAGATTATTCTTGTTTTCCTGGAGACAGAATTCATTGGTTTCAGCTAAGATGTGACCAAATGTAATCTGTCAATCTTCAGAAGTCAAAGGCAAACTTTTGAAAAACATTTTCATTATCTCATGGCAATATGAAGACTTAGTGGAGGCAGGAAGGAAAACAAAAAGATTTGTTGTATACGTATACGCGTATGTGTATGTTTTGAGAGAAGGACTTGGGGGTATTGGTCGATGAGAAAATGAATATGAGCCGGCAGTGTGCGCTTGCAGCCCAGAAAGCCAACCGTATCCTGGGCTGCATCAAAAGGAGCGTGACCAGCAGGTCGAGGGAGGTGCTCCTGCCCCTTTACTCTGCTCTCGTGAGACCTCACTTGGAGTATTGTGTACAGTTCTGGTGTCCTCAACATAAAAAGGACATGGAACTGTTAGAACAAGTGCAGAGGAGGGCCACGAGGATGATCAGAGGACTGGAGCACCTCCCATATGAAGACAGGATAAGAAAGGTGGGTCTGTTCAGCCTGGAGAAGAGAAGGCTGCGTGGAGACCTCATAGCAGCCTTCCAGTATCTGAAGGGGACCTATAGGGATGCTGGGGAGGGACTCTTCATGAGGGACTGTAGTGAGAGGACAAGGGGTAACGGGTTCAAACTTAAAGAGGGGAAGTTTGGATTAGTTATAAGGAAGAAATTCTTTACTGTGAGGGTGGTGAGGCCCTGGAATGGGTTGCCCAGGGAAGTTGTGAATGCTCCATTGCTGGCAGTGTTCAAGGCCAGGTTGAACAGAGCCTTGGATGGCATGGTTTAGTGGGAGGTGTCCTTACCCGTGGCAGTGGGGTTGGAACTGGATGATCTTAAGGTCTTTCCAGCCCATTCTATGATTCTATGTTTCTGTGATTCTATGTATGAACAAAGGAATCCCAGAGGAGCTATCCTAGTAATTCCTGAAATAAAAGAATGAGTTAAGAGCTCTTAATTGTGTGTTGATCTGCAGGGATCTTGGAACATGAAAAGGCCTAATCACTTGCCAGGGAACATGATTCTGCCCTAATTGCTTGCCACGAATCAATAGAAGCTGAGGGTACTTGACTGCTGTATAGTGAGGCTTAGGCAGCTTTTATGTATTTTAAAGCTAATCCATCATAGATAGTGGTTGAGAGAGATTGTCTTTAACTTCTTTCCTCACAAAGGCTTCTCTTCAGTGGCACTTCAAGGTACTCATTTATAAGTTGAATTGTGTACCTGGTGTCATGCTGAATTTCTCCTATGACAGCTTGTTTCACCTGCATTTGAAGATATTTTAGAAAAGAGGATTATGCTTGATGGTGTTGGTGGACTATGGGCTTAAGTGCTGGCAGAGTTTGTCTGTTTCCTTTTTTAGCTGAAATGCCTGTAACTACTGGGAGAAAAAAAAAATGAAGTGTTCTGAATAATCACATTACTTTTATTTTGCTTCACTTTCCCCACTGTGCTTATCTTCTTTTCCTCTCCTTCCCTCAACCCCCTACGTCTGCCTTTTCTGACGCTTGATGTTGCCCACTGTTCTCACTTGTCACCAAGTTGTGTTTTGTGCTCTTCCCCAACTTGTCTCTTCCAGTTCACTTCCTCAAGCAGAATATTAGTTCTCAGTGTTGCTACTCCTTTGGCCTGATTCTCCTTTAGCCTGCCTGAACTTTTCTTGTTCCTTGAATCCCTTCCCTCCTCATCCTTGATGTCTGACACCAGTTGGTAGTCAAAACGTTGGCTGCTCTAGATGTCTATTTCAGGGAAGGCAATCACCTCTTCTTAACTACTTCCTGCAAAATAAAAGGTTTTATGGAAAACCTGTTCAAGAAGAAAGATTGAAAAGATCTGTCGTTCTTTAGCATTGCTGCCACGAGGCTATGGAGAGATACTCATAAATGTTATTAGCTAGTGTAAATTTATTCTCTGCCTTAGGGGTCCTTATGACAGTGCTTACCAGATTAAAAATTTAACTGTGGATGCTTGAGAATGACATGGAGATCCATGCTTTGTGAGTTGTTTCTGTGATTGTGCATTCTCTTTGCTTTAATATCCTTCTAGTCTTGATGCCTGAGTACATTTTCTCCATAGCAGCCCAATGGAGATGTGTACAGACATATTTCAGGAGGTGTACTGAGCGCTCAACAGCCTTTCTGGTTCTCTGTATGTGCAACCCATTTATCAGACAAGTACACATGAAGAGCGTGGGCCTCTTCGGGGAATCTCCGTGCCCTGAGTGTCTCTCAGCACTCACTGGCTGCATGCAAACTGTCCAATCCATCTTTCTCAGGACAAAATGCAGACATCAAAAGAAAACCCTCTTGGAAAGAGGTTTTAGAGGAACCTGTCTGAGAGCAGTGAGGTCTGTGGTGCTGCCAGTAAACTTATTTTCCACAGCTCCTCTTTTGCCAGGTTGCTGTGCACCTGCTGAGAAAGAAATATGAAGTGTCCTTGCATTAGATCAACCTGAGCCATCAGCTCAGTGTTTGCTTATGTTTTGTCCAAAACCTGCAGACATTATGGAGGAGACCTTGTAATTCTGCAATTGGGAACAAACTGTTTTCAGGAAGAAACAAGGACAGTTTGTGTGGATTTGAGGCTTTTGTCCTCTAAAGATACTTACAAAACATTCAGCCTTCATAAAACGGGTCATCGTACCTAGCTAAAATGGCATACAGATAACTAAGCATGTCAGATATTCCTCTGAAACATCGCTTAAATTCATTTGGACCCCTAAAGCTAGAGGGAGAAGCAGGTGAAACCAGATCAAGTGGTGATACATGTGGCAGATGTTTGGAAAACAAGTTCAGAGAAGTGAAACACCTGCAAATGGCTCTCTTAGGGACAGAACATCTGGAGAAAGAACAGTTTGGGATTTTGAAATATTCTCTTCAAGACCAGTGAAAGTACATAATTCTTACCTGTTTTATTGCTGCCTCGTAGGTTATGAATAGTAATACTGAAATAAACCGAAATTTGCCAGTGGTAATTTGAAGTAAGTCTGACTAGAGAAGGAGAGCAGAAAGCAGAAAGAGATAGCGCAAGTTTTCTTTGTAAGAATGGTCCTTGGTAAGCAGTGTCTCTTGAGAGTGAAATCCACCAATATGTTTGGTGCAGGCCTCTAGTGGAAAAAAACATTCAGGATACCAACATTTTCCTCTCTGCCACAAGCCCCGCATCTTTTCAGAACTAAGTCCTGTCTGTGGGGATTTGGAAGTCAAAGGACGTGAACTTTGGACTCATCAAATGCTGCTGATGCTTTTCCCAGGAAAATTTGGTATCTTAGCCTCCAAAATCAAATTCCATAGTTGTGTAAATTATGCCTGGAGTTGACCTTTGTGTAGTTGCTTTCCCCTTGAATAGCATGTACATGAAGAGCAAGGTTTTTTTCAAGTCAGTATCCCATGATAAGAAAAAAAGTGTGTTTCAGGAGAAAAACTGATACTGTGTTGTCTGATTCAATAGGAAAAGATAAAATACATTCAGCAATGAATTGTCAGTGTTATGAAACAGGCAGTAACTCCTTTAAATACCAAAATTTTTATCTGCATCTGGTGCATATTAGCAAAAATCTTTTATACTAAGTAGCGGTATGTGGACTTAAATTCAAATAAGTAGCTGTTTGTTCTTTGTTACTGTGCCTCCAGAATCTCATGTGCAAGAAAGCCATCATCTTTCATCAGGTTGCAGTAAAAGTGATCCGTGTGAGGAGGACAGTGACAAAGTGAAATGTGATTTTTTTGGCTGATTAATTGAGCTTGGTTTATGTGAAAGATTACATTAAGGAAAGCAGGACTGAGTATACTGTGTTTTTAGCTGAGGAATGTACTTGAGCTAAGGACGTTACTACTGGTCTGTGGATCTAAACCCCTCCTTGCAAACCAGTTTAAGAACCAAGCCAACTTTTTTGCAACATTTGGCTGGTCTTAAGAAGCAAATTTCTCGTAAAAAATTTTCCAGTTAAATTGCTAGGGATTCTCTCAGGCCAGCTAGTATCTAATAAGAGCAGACTACAAAGGAAGTTTGAATGAAAACAAGTACCAAAACTCGAATGAATGTTTTTATTCTCAGGTGGTTGTCTACCCTCTGGATTGCTAGAGGAAACAGTAGAGATTTTGATAATGTTATGAAAGTTCATACTCAAGCATCGGCTGTGCTGTCACTAACCAGGATTTGCTGTGCTTTCTCAAGTCGTGTTAGCCCTAAAGAATGTTGCTCAAGATGCAGCGTGTCTTTTGGTTAAAATTTGTCTATGCTAAAGTCATCGGGGAGATGACTCTGACAGAAATCTGCTTCTAAAAAAATTACACTTAATCCAGCAGGATTTAAAGCAGTGGAACACTTTCTGATGAGTGTTACAGTCTCAAGGCAATGGTGGTAGAGTTTCAAGGGTCCTTCGGAAGTGAGAGTGGGTGATATTTGAATATTCTTTATGACTAAAAAAACCCTGACAACAGACACTCCCACTAAGTTGGTAATTGGAAAATTGGAAAGGTAAAATCAACTTGGTAATGCTGCTTTTCATATTTAAAAAAATACTTGGGAAGTTCCATTGTATCATATCTTGTATCCCAAGCTCACTTCTCCAATAGCATAATTCACTCTCGGTGCTGTAAAGAGTATACATTGCATATGGAAATTGTGTGATTATTTTCCTTAAACAGATGTTGCAAACGGTTTCAGCTAACTACTCTCAGACGTATACTTGAGGAATAGTCACATAGGAAAGAAGAAATTAGAGCTGTGCTTCCAAAGGTTATTCTTCTGACAGGAGCCAGAAATAAACGTGCAAAACAGGAAGCCTGAAGATCTGTCATGTTGTAGATACTATTTAGAAAGGAAGTAACTTTTTCTTTTTCAATGCGACTTTCATTTAGGATTTTAGTTCTTTTGCTTCCTGCTTAAACCATTTGTGCTTTCACATCAGTGTCCAAGTGGAAACCAGTAACAAGTGGTGTCCCTCAAGGGCCCGTACTGGGACTGGTGCTATTTATTATCTTCGTCAATGACAGAAAATGGGATTGAGTGAACCCTCAGTAGGCTTGTGGGTGGCGCCAAGCTGAGTGGAGCAGTTGGTTTGCTGGAGGAAAGGCTTACCATCCAGAGGGACCCTGACAGGATTAAGGAGTGGGCTCTGGGGGATGAAATGCCCATTCCTTCAAGAAAGGCTGAGAGAATCGGGTTTGTCCATCATGGGGAGTAGAAGGCTCCAGGGAGACCTTACTGCAGCTATTTAGTAATTAGAGGGAGTGTATAAGAACGGTATAGAGAGACTTTTTTAACCAGGGCCTGTAGTGACAGGACAAGTAGCAATTGTTTTGTACTGAAGGATGGCAGATTTGGACTGGACATAGTTAATAAGAATTTTTTTACTGTGAGAGTGGAGAAACACTGGAACAAATTGCCCAGAGAAGTTATGGATGCCCCATCATTGGAAGTGTTCAAGCTCAGGTTGAACAGGGCTTTGAGCAATCTGATCTAGTGAAAGAGGTCCATGTTAGGATGTTTGAACTATATGATCTTCAAGGGCCCCATCTAACTCAACTATGTTGTGAATCTATGATCTTACTTTTTATCTTCCTTTCTTTGTATAAGCACCCCTTGTACAGTATGTCCTGGGTTCAGCAGTAGCAGTCATTTTTCTCCTTCTTAGTAGCTGGTGCAGCACTGTGTTTTTGACTTTCGGCCTGGGAACAGCACTGATAACACCGATGTTTTTAGTTACTGCTTAGCATGTTTTGGTCTGGCCGAGGACTTTCTGAGCCTCATGCTATGCCAGGGAGGAGGGGAAGCCAGGAGGAAGCAGAGACAGGACACCTGACCCACACTGACCAAAGAGGTATTCCGCACCACAGAACGTCATGCCCAGGATGAAAAAACGAGGGGCAGAGACCCGGAAGAGGGGGTTCACTGCTGGGTCGGGCTTGGTATCGGGTGGTGAGCAGTTGTATTCTCTTCCCTTTATTTCCCTCGTCATTATTATCATCGGTGGTAGCAGCAGTGGTTTGTGTTATACCTTAGTTACTGAATTGTTCTTATCTCAACCTGTGGGAGTTGCATTCTTTCGATTCTCCTCCCCATCCATCTGGGAGCGGGGGGAAGAAAGACGGGGGAGTGAGTGAGCAAAACTGCGTGAGCTACGGCTTAAACCATGACACAGGGGTACCCCTTCGCAGGCTGAGATTAGAGGCAGTATCTAGGCCAACCTGCTGTTCAGGCAGGGTCAATCAGAGCAGTATGCTCAGGGTCATGCCCAGTTGGGTTTTGAATATCTCTGAGGATGAGACTTGAGCACCCTCCCTGGATAACCCGTTACAGTTTCACAGTAGAATTTTTTTTTCCTTAGGTGTAAGTGTAATATTTATTTTTTTTTTTTTTTATTTATTATTTTTTATTTTTGCTCATGGCCTCTTGTCTGTTCAGCTTTACACTCTCCATTAATTACTTATACATATCAATTAGACGCCCCTTTCCTGATCTTTCATTCTCCAGCATGAACACTTCCAGCTCTCTCAGCCTCCCCTCATCTGAGAGATGCTCCAGACCCATTATCATCTTCCTGGGCCTTCCTTTCATTCCTTCTGGTACATCTGTGTCTGTCTTGTACTGAAGAGGACTGGATACAGCTGTCCTGATGAGGTGTCAGAAAGGTTCAGTAGAGTGAAATAATCATCTTTGTTGGCCTGCTGGCAGTACTGTTATTAATGCAGCTCTGAATTCTGGTGGCCACTTCGCTGTGAGGCAAAGCTCTGAGCATCCCTGCTGCTCTCACACTTGGAGGGGCTTAATAAGTGGACAAGTCTAAATTGAAAAACAAAGCCTGTAGCTGTCATATCTCAGAATAATAAGAAATAAAGGTAATGAGAATGAAGGTAGCAGGATTTTTTTTTGAGGGTTAGAGCCTCATGTTAAAAGACTGTTTTCAGACATAGTGTTGGATGAACCTCTCGTTCTGTACCAGTCTGCCTTTGTTTGAAGTGACAGAATGTACACTGAGATAGGAATAGGTGGATTAGACACAGCATACTTGAGTTTCAGGCTCTAGACAGCTTGCAGAGCATCACTGCAGTTACTCACTGCAGTCTTTCCCTTTTAATCTGTCACTGCAGCACTAAGATATCAAATGATGCACATTTCTGCCTGGGATTTTAGCTTGCTTTTTCAGCCATCACTTAGGAGTGGTGTGGTTTTTTGCTTCTCCAGCTCCAGCTCTTCTTTTTAATCCTTTTATGACAAATGGTAGTTTGTTATTGAGGTCCTTCGACCCTAGATGCCATTATTGGAGAGCAGAAGTCTTTCAGTACTTTCTGCTAAGTATTTCCGAGCTCTAAGAAAAGAATGGAAGTAGATTCCAGCACGTGACATATCTCTCCTTTACAATGTGTGTTAACAAACTGCATGATTAACCTGTTGCATGTAGAGCATATCTGGTGTACATAGCTTTTTGTTAATACTTCTAACATTTCAAGTCCTGAAGTGATACCTGCTAGTGATTTTATTACTTCATGATGAGTCCAGCTGTACAGATTTGTTGTGAGATCAGTCTGTAACATAGTGTTACAGTAAACAGTTCATTGTGACTTGTAAACAGTTCAGTCCAACCCTGCAAATACAAAGGGCAAATTCTGACCATGAATAACAGTCATGTCTGTTGTAAAGCATGGGCTCTCTGGGAAATGCATGAAAGAACCTGCAAAATTGAACAGCCCATCGGGTCTCTTCATAAAGATGTGATCAGGAGAGGACACAAGGCCTGTCTTGTTGGAATCTCCTCTTTGGTCTGGATTGATTAATTCCTTGCCATAGACTGAAAGGACACACATATTAGACTTCTGTGATAGAAACTTGTCATGCATTGGATTGTTCCGGACTTGAGTCTTAACTCATGTTTGTGAAGGGCGAACCTGAAATGCTTAACTTTCACTCTTTGAGAGATGTCTGTACAACAACTTGAGCTCCGTAGTCTGAGCATGGATTTGATAAGGCTTTAGTGAAATGAAATACAGCAAAGAGTTGTGTTTCTTCATTTGCTGTACCTTCTTTCTTGTAGTTTTTCTCTTGTTCCTGCATATTCTCCTGTTTCTGTACAGTTCACCAGCTATTTTAAAGACTTTCTTCGGAAGGATGGTCTCAGAACTTGCAGTGCTTTGGGAGCTGTTCTGAAGGTGACGGCACTCTGTCTTGGTTTTCATGTTGTCGAACTGGTCAATAATAAAAGCAGTCATGAATGGTGAGGATGAAAAAGAGGTTACATAAGCAGTATAGTTATATATGAACACATACATCAAAGGACAGGATGAAAGTGTGATTATTTGAAACACTTTCCCTGCTTTCCTCCCCCGTTCTAAATGAAAAGTAACAAAACAAAAATGGAAATATTGAGCCTCAAAGCTTGTGATGAAGAAACAGTTCAGTAGATTAAATGCAGGGGCGTTTATAGTTTCATTATATACTTCCTATTCAGGTAGCTTTATAATTTGAGGGATGTGTTATTGAAATGCAATAATTGTTTTCATTCAGGTAAACAAATGTTAAAGATATTTGATGGGAACGATGCTGTGAAACGCAACCAGTTTCGGCTGATCTCAGTTCCAAGGATTGCAAAAAATGAAGAAGTTGTGGTAAGATACCCAGTGAATGTCAATATTCCAGTGTGATAAAAGGGCACATGACTGTATATTACAATTGTTAGGAGCTAAAAGCTTTACAGATGTAACTCAATAACAACAAAATCTTTAAATCGGCTATAGTAATGCAATCTGATTTGACTTCTGCATGTAGCAGTTTTATTTTAGACCATCTGAAGACGTGGTGGCCTACATATCCGTAACATAATGGGAACCACAGCATATCACACATTAAGCAGTCATTCTCCTTCCCTGTGTGGCTCTGAGGTCTTAACTTCACTGATGTGAGCAGTACTGGATAATCAGCTCCTTAGGTCTTGCTTTTCTTCTGTAGTATTCAGTTGTTTGACATTGGACCGCCACTGCTATTGCACTTCAGTTAATCCGTTTTGAAGACTGAAGCATACTGTGGTTACCTCCATTCCTTGGCTGTGAAAGTGGTGAATTATCAATCACATTGTCACCACTTCCTAGCTTTTCTAGTGCTCTGTCTGGGGGTGGAAACATGCCTTAGTACTAAGTCAAATGTTGTGTACAGAGCTTAATTTACTGGGCTAGGCAGAGACCCCATACGGCGCAGAAATAAAGCCTAGAGAGGGTAGGGGGTGGTGCACAGTAGAATTAAGCATGGTGAGAACTCAAAATCATGAAAGACTTGGCCCATGAGTCTGAAGAATTCGTTACATCAGAATTTGACAATTTAAACATATGGGTCATTAAGATTTTTATCTTGACATTGTGTTCAAAATCAACAGGAGTTTTGGAAAATGTAGTATTCTGCATCTCAAAGATCTTGAAGGAAAATGGTAAGCAGTGCTGAAAACACTTCTATTTAGGAGTGCTATTTGCTTTTCAAGCCCATTTTATCAGGTTGCTGCTTATAATACCAGGGCAGATTCATACCAGTTCTCATAGCTGACTTACTGGGCTGTATTCACTGTAGCATCTGTGTTAGCAGAAATGCTGCAGGCATGGGCCAGTAATGGACGTAAAATTCCTGTGAGTGGTTGCATCTTCCAAGAACTGCCCTTACCTTTCCTCTTTACAGGTGTGTGGGTTCAGGACAGACTTGTGGCTGAGAAGCTCCTAATTTTCAGCATCCCCTTAGTGCACAAAGGTTGTTAGGCATAACCAAGTGTAATTTGCCATTTTCCTTGTTGAACTAATTTTGCATGCAGTGAGTGTAGCTTTATTGGTACTGAATTTTTACATTCAATCTGTCATGTAGCACTTGACTAGCACTTGACAGAAATACCATGGGCTGTGTTCAAATCCACTGATGTCTCAAATTTTCTTTTGTATATTCCACTAAAATTTGTTTTTAAAATTTTGCTCTTGTTTTGTTTACTGCCATTGCTATTTATCCACCATACTGTGCTTGAAACATGCATTAAAGGTTCATTCCATAAGTAAGACATTTATAAGTGTCTGTGGTTACACAGGTATTAATGGTGTCTTCTCAAGGAAATGTTAATTTATCTGCTGCGTTGCAGGAGGCTGCTTTGAGGGCATACTACATAAATGATGACGAGCAGGAGTATGAGCTTCAGACCTTCACACAGCAGGCGCTGCTGTCTGATGATGTTATCAACAGGAACGATGCTGTGGAGGACAGCAACTTGAGCTCAGTATTCCGCGAATCTGTTCCTGAAGCATGGATCATCAGAGCCAAACCAAAGGATGAGGAAGTGATCAGAATTTATCCTGCCTGGCTGAAGTGAGTGTTTTTCTCTTTTATCACAAGGTTATCCTGGTTGGCTGCACTTCTCATCTGTAGTCTCCAGTGTGTTTGAGTTACTGAAGTTGCAGAAGTATAACAGAGAATGTAGTTTATTCTTCTGTGTTTCAAGATTCTTCTGTTTGTTTTTCTGAATGAGGAGTATACATACTATTTGTTTCCTTGCGTGGAGATGTGTTTGTGCTTTTCTTTACATGCATGGAACATACAGCTTGTGCAGTTCTGTTATCGTGTGTTCAGCCAAAAAGATGCAGCTTTACATGAACTCCCCCTGTAAACAAATGATGGCACACACATGCCGCTTGAAAGCTTGATTAAATGTCTTTTTGTTTTTGGAAGAAACATTAAGTAGGAAGCATTCAGTGTAGCTTCTGATGTGAGAATAGGAGGTAAAAATCAAGAGAAAAAACTCTAGTCCATGTACCACTGAGAGAATATACATTTTAAGCATATTTAGCAGTGGAAACAAGACCGACTGGTAACCAATTCATTTCTTAAAAGCAGTGATAAAAAATTCAAACATTTGTTCATTTTACTAGTGCAATTACATTGCCAAGTTTTATGAAAGACTAGCAAGTAATTCTGTGTATAGAAAGAAACTATTTGCCACAACTGTAATGATGATTTCCTTGGGATGAAAGTCTTTGCTTGTCTGTGGGGTGAATATTGCATCTGCCATGAGCCTCAGTGAGCAACTTTTCTTCAGTATGGATTTCTGCCTATCCCCATAGAAAATTTGCCACTTAGGTAAAAAAGGTACAGACAGGATAGGTCAAATGATTGTTCTAAAATAAGTATTTCTTTTCTCTTTAGGGTGGGGATGGCATATGTTTCTCTACGAGTAAATAAGGATAGCACTACACAGACTGTTGTCAAAGAAGTGCTTCCTTTACTTGGAAAACAGGTAAGTGAAAGACAGTAAGCACGACACCAAGCTGTGTGGTTCGGTTGATAAGGTGGAGGGAAGGAATGCCATCCAGAGGGACCTTGACACGCTTGTGAGGTGGGCTGATGCCAACCTAATGAAGTTTAACCATGCTAAATGCAAAGTCCTCCACCTGGGTCGGAGCAATGCCAGGCACAGCTACAGGTTGGGCGGGGAGGAGATTGAGAGCAGCCCTGCAGAGAAGGACTTGGGGGTGTGGGTTGATGAAAAAATGAACATGAGCCGGCAGTGTGCGCTTGCAGCCCAGAAGGCCAACCGTATCCTGGGCTGCATCAAAAGGAGTGTGACCAGCAGGTCAAGGGAGGTGCTCCTGCCCCTTTACTCTGCTCTCGTGAGACCTCACTTGGAGTATTGTGTGCAGTTCTGGTGTCCTCAACATAAAAATGACATGGAACTGTTAGAACAAGTGCAGAGGAGGGCCACGAGGATGATCAGGGGACTGGAGCACCTCCCGTATGAAGATAGGCTGAGAAAATTGGGGCTGTTCAGCCTGGAGAAGAGAAGGCTGCGTGAAGACCTCATGGCAGCCTTCCAATACCTGAAGGGGGCCTATAGGGATGCTGGGGAGGGACTCTTCATGAGGGACTGTAGTGAGAGGACCAAGGGGTAATGGGTTTAAACTTAAACAGGGGAGGTTTAGATTGGATCTGAGGAAGAAATTCTTTACTGTGAGGGTGGTGGGGCCCTGGAATGGGTTGCCCAGGGAGGTTGTGAATGCTTCATCCCTGGCGGCGTTCAAGGTGGGGTTGGACATAGCCTTGGATGGCATGGTTTAGTGGGAGGTGTCCCTGCCCATGGCAGGGGGGTTGGAACTCGATGATCTTGAGGTCCTTTCCAACCCTTACTATTCTATGATTCTATGATTCTATGTCTGTATACCACCTGAGTGATCTTGAAGTGGGGTGTGTATGTTTTTTCTCTTTAGAGGAATTATAATTGGTCAATTCACAGTTATTGTGAATGCTGTTAATGTTTGGTAGATGATCTCTTGTGATTGGAATGATGCTCAAAACATTCTGCAATCTCAGTGGTACATCTGGTTGCTCTGTGCTGGAAGTTACTGTCAGTCTTTCTAGGTCAAGCAGATTTACTAGCATGAGCACAATGATTGTTGGCATGCAGTATATTTACTTACAGCTTTCTATGTCTTGAGATATTTAAAATACGCTTGTATGTAACTACACTGCTAATCTTCCATTGTTGGGAAGCTGGAGATCAGTGTAACATGATCATGCTTTTCTACTACTTCTTTGCACTGGTCTGCAAAGGAAGTCATAGAATCCTAGAATATCTCAAGTTGGAAGGGACCCATAAGGCTCATTGAGTCCAACTCCCTACTTCTCATAGGACTACCTAAAACTAAACTGTATTGACTAAGAGCATCATCCAGGCACTCCTTGAACTGTGACAGGCTTGGTGCCACTTCCCTGGGGAGCCTGTTTCAGTGACCAACCACCTCTCTGTGAAGATGCTTTTCCTAATGTCCCGTCTGAACCTCCCCTGATGCAGCTTCATTTCCCTGTGCCTTGTCAAGGGTGACCAGAGAGAGGAGGTCAGCACCTCCCCTCCGCTGCCTGCCTTGAGAAAGATGTTGAGTGTGATGGGATCACCCCTTTGCCTTCTCCAAGCTGAACAAAGTGACCCCAGGTGCTCTTCCTCATCCTCACCCTTGAGGCCTTTCACCACTTTGGTCGCCCTCCTCTGGACGCACTCTGTTAGTCTGATGTCCTTCTTAAACTGAGGAGCCCAAAACTGTACAAAAGCCTCGAGGTGGGGGCACACCAGTGCAGCATAGAGTGGGACAGTCACCTCCCTTGACTAGCTGGCTATCATGTGCTTGATGCATGTGAGGGCATGGCTGGGCCTTTGGCTGCCATGGTGGCTCATACTCAATTTGCCGTCAACCCACATCCCAGATCTCTTTCTGTAGGGCTGCTCTCCAGCTTCTGCTCCCCTAGTTTGTGTTTATAACCAGGATCACCCTGTCCTGGGTAGAGAATCTTGCTGTAGTTAACTTTCATATGACTGCTGATTGCCCAGCTCTTTGGCCTATCACATCTCCCTGAAAGGCCTCTCTACACTTGAGGGAGTCCACAGGTCCTCCTAGTTCAGTATCATTGGCAAACTTCCTTAATGTGCATTTAATTCCTGCATCCAGATCATTTATAAAAACATTAAAGAGCAGTATCCCTAAAATTGAGCCCTGGGGAACTCCACTGGTGCCTGGCTGCCAGGCTGATGTAATCCCATTTAGGTATAACCTTTTGCACCTGACCCATCAGCCAACTCCTCACCCATGTATTATGGACTCATCTAGATCTCTGCTGTACAGGTAATCCAGAATAATACTGTGAAAGGCAGTACCAGAAGCTTTGCTGAAATCTAGAAGCACCATATCCCACTGGGTTCCCTTGGTCAGCTAGATGGGTGACCTTGTGATAAAATTCAGTTAAGTTGGTTGAGCAGAACTTTCCCCTTGTGGACCCTTACTACGGGCAGTGACTGCGCTGTCTCTCGAGTGTCTTTCACTAACTCCCAGAATAACTGTCTCTGTAATTTTACCAGACTCTGAAGTGAAACTGATGGGCTTATGATTACCAGGGTCTTCTTCTTAGCCTTCTTGAAAATTGGGAAAACACTTACCAGCTTCCAGTCTGTTGGACTCTACACTTCCAAGATGGGTGAAAAATGATGGAAAGTGGTCCTGTGATAACATTGTCCAGCTCTTTCAGTACCCTGGGATGAACCCACTGGGCTGTGAGGATGCCAACATAGTTAAGGGCACAGGAGCCTGACATCATGTGTGAGGCTGAGTGTGTAAAAGGACGATTATTCCTGGATCAGGAGGAGTGGTTTAGGAGAACATCATGGTTGGTTCGAAATGGTTTAATTTTTCATGCTCTGTGTGTGTGCAGTGTAACCATAACATTACTGTAAACATCTGATAAAATTATATTGAATTCAGAAGCTACATTTACATGTTGTATCTTTTGGCAGACGGAGTGCCTCGAGAATTACAAATTGGTGGAAGTGCTTATGGGCAGTAAGCAAGGTAAGTGAAGGAGCATTGGCCAAAGGCACATCTGTAACTGATCTTCTTGCAGCTGCTTTTTAACCCTTTTAATGCAGTCATGGTTATTTTTTTACAATAAATGCCTTCAAAAATGGAACTTCAACATCATGTTGAAATGCTTCATCAGAAGCAGTGTTTGTTCGTTCCGGTCTTGGGTGTCCTCTGGGAATATGGTTCCCTTCTCTTTCTTCATCATCACCTAAAAGTTTATTAGTGGTTTCTGGCAGGTATTGACCCTTTGGCAAAAAGCCCTGTTCAGGGGAGCTGACTTTAACTGACATAATTGTCTTAAGTGCAGTACTTAGTAAAATTTAATCATACAGTTCAATTGGCTTCCTGCTTTCCCTTCTCTTTCCCTCTGACATTGCCCCCAAACAAGAAAAAGCTCACGTCCTGAGATAGCCCAAGGAGTATGTGTACGCACTATAAAATACACAGGCCTAGAGCTGCTCGAGAGGTTTGTGACCCTGCAAGAGCTGAGCTGGTGTTCTCCAAGTTCACATCCCTTTGTGCTTCATTATTTGCAAGGCTGCATGGAGAGGTAAATAAAGCCAGTGAAGTAGTCTGATGATGCCCTGGCCACATCCAAGTAGATATCTTTGTAGTTTGGATGCTGATCTGATACTTGGCTTTCTTTGTGAGCATTATCAGGAAGTTGGTTTTTAAGCTTAATGTAACCTTGTGAATGTCCTACCTGGTTGGTTTCTGGTGCTCTAATTTTTTGAAATGGTTTTTGTTTATTGAGCCTGATAATAATTTAAAGCGTTTTTAAACATGATTAATGTTCTTGCTGTCTCCAGTTCAGCGCATGGTGTTGGACAATCAGGAGCTGATTCTTAACAGACTCAAAGACATAAGAAAGGTAAATCTGAAAAATTAACATGATCCTTTTTTTCTGTCAAGGAGGTAATCCCTGTTATTACAGAAAAAGCAAGTAATCAGCTTAGATTGAAGCTTGTTTCTGTTCATAATATCCTCCAGGCTTAGAGGACTTGATTGCTAAGTCCAGAACTGTTTGGGATTTTGTTTCACGGTATCTTTTGGCCAAATGTCACATCATTTATTTTTCTTTATTTTGGTAGACTTCAATACGTCAGATGAATCAAACAAGATTATACATTGTGGAAAACAATAAATCCATAGTGCGAGTAAATTTACTCGTTGGTGGCCTTCCACCTCAACTTTCTCGTGAAGAATACATCAATATTCTCAAAGCTGAATTAGCTATCAAAAGTAAGTATGTGCTTTGAGATGTATTCATACGTATGAAATATAGTAGCATCTGTTGCTCCTTTTTATTTTTTTTCTTAGTGTTTTAACATTATTTGGAAAATCAGTCTGCCTTGTGTACGCTCACAGAGGCTTTCTTAATTCATTTTAAAATGCTCATGCTTGCATGAGAGATGTAACAGCTCATTATTCACAGAATTATCCATACATTACTTGAGTTGTATGTGACCCCACCATTTCTTCTCTAGTGAAAAGCATCACTTCTTAGAATTGAACCATACATGCCTTACACCATTCAGATCATGGCAGTGCAGTTTAATTCCCTGTGCGTGAACGTTCCTCGCCTTTGTTAACCTCTGACATTTTTTGTGTGGGCTGTTCTCCGTGTTGTTCATGAGCCCTGTGCCTGGTCACAGAGAAGAATGAGCAGTGTGTGCACACACATACAGACAAGCACTCAGTTGAGAGAATTTGAAAGAAGCGTAACTGACTTTCCATAGTACTCTTTCAACCAACATAGACTGTAAACAGTGTCAGGAATGCGTCATGCTTTTTGTTTCAGGAAACAAAGCGTTTCTCCCAATCTTCTATGTAACTTCGAGAGGAATTAAACTTCAAATGCCAGAAGGAGTTCATAGTCACATTTTATGAAAATCAGTTTAGCTTTTCTAACTTGCAAAGTAAACTTAGGAGAGGGAAAGTGTTAGCTGGAGGTTCTCCCTATATTTGTATAACTTTTAATATTTATTTATATTTATGTAACTTTAAAAAATATTTTAAATATTTGCTCTAAATGTACCAAGGTTTTATGTGTTTGTATTTTTACCCTTTGCAGCAAATGTAGTATCTGTGAGTCATGTTTATCAAGCACAAGGTAAGCATTAAGATTTTTGGTCTTGCAAACAATGCCTATTTTCAAAACTGCAGCCTAGTGCCAGAGTCTCTAAGTTTGGAGTTTGTTAGTCTCAGCCCCTCAGGTAAAATGTAACTTGTGTTTACAAAGAGCAGTGGATTAGTGTTACCTTATTAAAAACAAAAAGGTTGGCTTTATGCCTCATGTATCAGAAAGTGGTGACATTTCACCATAAAAAGGAGTTTGAAGTTGCCCTTCAACTGAATAGTCTTAACACCACCAAACAGTTAAAAGCCCTTTGAGTACTCTCTCTTTATTTTGACTTCTAATATGCAAAAAGTAGGTGCTGCTTTTGAACTTGATGGTATAGTTTCACGGTCACTGTTTCCCAGCGCAGTTTAAGTGGGAGTTCATTATCTCATCTGAAGAAAATCAGCACACTTAACTCTGCATTCACCCTTTTGGATGTTGCTTTGCTTTTGCTGTACCAGCCTTATTTCAGCAAGGTTGAAGAAACTCTGAGGTTTCTGAAAGCCGGAGCAGCAGTGGCTCTGTGCTGCTTTAGTGCAGTGGTCAGGCAGAGATCTGCATTTGGTAAAACTGAGAAGTGTGGTATTTATTTTGCATGTTTAGGTGTTCCTATTCAAGATGTTTTACAACCTTTGGCAGGCTTAATTTTCACATGACTGCTAAGTGAATCTTTCTATAGTGTGATTTTGAAGACTGATGCATGCCTCCTTTGTGTATTTGCTGTCTCCACGTGGCTAGTAAATACTGACTTCTTATAAGGAAAACCATAAAGCTTTCATATGTGCCTTCTTTCCTATGCCAGTGGAGAATAGTTGGTTTTGTGATACTCTTCTCATGTCACAGCTTCATTTAATCAAGATTACCTGCATGTGGTTTTTAGATGTTTCTGCTTGTGTGTGATTTTTATTGATCTTGGTGGGATTTTCTTTTTTCACTTTCTGAGTATTTTAATGCTTCTGATAACTTCCTGACTCTCTCGCTTTTGGTTGCAGCCAGGTTGTGGTACCAGCTCACATCTCATATGCTGTCCATTATGCACGTTCATCTTGTCCTGCCCTGTTTTCCTCCTTGCTAAGTATCTTACTTTAAACTAACTTGTCAGTATTTTATTTTCTTTCATTTCTCCCTTTTGTCTTCCCTTCTTCCCCAACTTCCCCATACAGGTCCTAAGCCAATGTAAAGATCTTAAAGTGATTCTCAAGACCAAGTCTTTGCTTGTAATAATTCTTGCTGGGATATTGTTAGTGAATGGAACTACTGGATTTTTAATAATGAGATACAAAATGAAACCTAATACCTTTGTCACTTCTACATGAGGAGAATAATCTGTTGGTTATGATAGAGAGTAACAGACCATACTTCTGAAGCCCAAAGGAAGTCTTCAAATATGCAGTAGTTTTGTGCTACAGTTCCTCTTGTCCTCAAAATGCTTTGCTTTGATAAAAATACAGGTTATGCTTGGGGGTATGAAGAAAAGGTTAAAAATCAAAACAACCCAATTCACTGATAACCAACAACCACGAGTGTTGCTGAGTAACTTGTACTGAGCAATGTCCTGAGTAAACTGAGTAAACTTTTGCTGTGATTGATGTACAGGTTTCTGATAATAATAGAATATATAAGAAAAACACAGTTCTGATGCCTCTTTACAGGTGCTGTTGTACTCGAAATTTCATGCTTTTCTGAAGCTGAAAGAATATATATGCTAGTTAAAGATACAACTGTCAATGACAAGCCTCTAAACGTTGTGGTGATTCCTGAAGTCGTGGTAAGAGATGGGTTTGTATTTAAAACATGTCTTCAAAAGAAAAACAACTACCTTAAGACTTTTTCTGCTAAGTAAATGAAATTATATTTTATTCAAGGGAGCCATAAAGTGAGCTTCTGTAAGTAGTGTGATGAAACAAAATACTTGAGAGCCTGTACTCTATTATACGCTTCCGTGAGTTAAGTCACTTCTGTTACGGTTGAGTTGTCAGGAAGACTATACGACTATGCAACAGCATAACTATACAACTATAATGGGAAAAAAACCCAAACAAAATCTTTTTTCCTCTTTATTTCTTTCAATGATCAGAAAGTTAGGTGGGGTTCTAGTTTTAGATGGCATGTCTTGCAGTGCTTACTAAACTTTGTATTGGGGACTAAATGTATTTCCTCACTAACCATGAGGTAAAGTGCCACAGCTAATCTTCACCTTTAGAGTATCTTCATATCCCCTGTTCTGTAGCAGAGGGACTTTGACCTTGTTCGAGTGTTGCATTGTGGATTCCAGAGGAAAAATAATGGTCTTTTGAAAGGCTAAGTGCTAGAGTCCATTCACAAATTAATGCTTGGTTCTGACTTCTTAATTTTTGTGGTTAAAAGTCACTTTCCTATGAATCAGTTGGTTTTATAATAGATTTCATGGTAACAAAGCAGATTCAGGGTGAAAAGAGGGAACTGGTTCACTGAGCGAAGTGCTTCTTAACCCAGGTGATGTAGGTTCTGTCCAAAAGAGAGTTTAGCCATAGTTGCTTCCTGCTGAGCTGTTGCCTTGCAGTTACTGTCTTTCTGGATTTGCATTATGGCAAGTGAGCTAACTGAGAGTCTTAGTTTGACTTTAGAACCTCACAGAAAATTGAAAACTTAAAAATACCTAATAACTAGGAACTATGAAACAACTTTAGAAGGCAGGGTCTCAAGTTCAGTAGTCAGAGTTGCATATTTACATGTCTCCTTTTTACCATTTAAAGAGTCCTATGCTTGTCAAAGTTCTCTGAGGGCAACTTTATATTTTCTCATGAGCAGATACGAGTGGCAGTGCTACGTGAAACTGGCAAGATTAAAAATATCCACCCTCCGAAAAAATTATAGCCGCCTACCTATGCACGTGTGGGCGTTATGTTTTGTGAGATCCCTAGAAACAAACATTCCCCTCATCCAAACTGCATTTCAGAGTTTGTTTCCAGAAACAGAAGGCAGCATGAAGATGGCACTGCTTTTGGATGCTTGTTTTTGGTGGCTTTTAGGCAAATGTATTATGAGCCTGGGCTTGGTGCATGGTGTGAAATCGAACATACGCCTCTCTGTTGATTACACGTGTCTGGTTTTCTGACACTAAGTATGCTGGAAATGAATTTCTTGATGGCAGAAAAATACAGATAAATATCTGATGCAAGGTATTTTTGAGAAACTCCGGTTTCTGAGCTGAGGAACTGCTAGGGATTAATTTATTTTATGTTAGAAGGAGAGGGAGGGGCTGCACATGCGCATTTGCATTTTGTCTCTGTTGCAGCATGTGCTGATTGTATCTGGTCATCTCACAGAAATAAGGCAAGATTAATTAATCTAGGTAGTATTTCAAGTGTTGTTTTTATGTGTCTTGGCCGCACAGCTTACGCCACTCACTAATTACCCAGGGTAAATTGATAAGTGATTGTTGACCCTACTTGGGGTAGCGATTGGAGTAGATGACCTCCTGAGGTGCTTTCCAGCCTAGATTATCCTTGTATCATATGATACTATCAGCTGTTGTTTATACTTTATGTATGTAACCATTTAAATACAGCACAGGAAATACTTATCAGGAGCTGAACACGATATTACATTTGTGCTCTGTTTGACATTCGTCTTGTGGGTGAAATACAAAGGAATTGGGAATGAAGGGCTTATGTGTAGTGTCAGAAGAGGAATGGATAATAAAACAAAGGCCACAGTGTTTTGGTTAATGAATGATTTTTCCAAATTGCAACTTCAAAACAAACCAACCAAACAGACAAACAAACAGAAACCAAAACAAAACACCACCCCAAACCAAACAAACAGAATCTTCTCTAAGCATAAGAAGAGCACAGAAGTAAATCCATGGTTAGCAGGTTGCTAGTCCTTTGTTTTGCTGAGGCAAGATTCACTTGCTGTTTGTCTCATATACCTTCTAAGGAGGAGGCTCAGTTCTAGTCTGGCATGGTCAGGGCTGCCAGAAGCAATTCATCCTCACTGTCATTACTGAAAAGTTTGAATGCAGAATCAGTTTGCGCTAGCTGTGTGTTAGAAAGTCGAGCAATTAGTGTGATCAGATGTGTTGGTCTGCTCTGATGTTCCATGATCTTGGGCCTTTAAGAATTTAATCAAACACTTTCATAATATTCAAGTAAATGAAAATACTTTGTTGGCGTGTAAAAAATATACAGTCTCAGAAAGCTGTTTAGCTGCTGGGTAGTTTGGTATTTCTCTTTGGTAAATATCAAGGTGAAAGACATTCAGGGCTGGATTTTTGAACTGAAAGCTAAGTTACCAGAACTGCTTGTTTGCTGGTACTGCAAAATGAAATGAGCAGCAAGTTGTACAAGACCAGTATCATCATGAAGGTGACAAGTTCTTGTGTTTTTATAACTAATGCCACTTACTAGTGGAGTGCCCTCTAGCATACTGTATTTAGGTTCCTCAGGAGCAGTAGATATGGGTGTGGAAGTTTCCATTTCATTCATTCTACTGATTCTTCACACAAATGCGTTCAACTTAGAAGTGTGATGGTTTAATGACTCTCTTTGCCAAAACGCCATGAAACATTACTTTCCACCCTTCTTCCACTGCTGCAGTTCCCCTCTGCTGTGTTGACCCAGCTACTGCTCTGGTTACAAACACCTTGCACATCATTCGTCATCAGATGCAATGACGTGTTTCTGGCCAGGGTGGAGGAAGTATGTGCTTGGGGCGTTGTGAGTCCTTGCACACAGGAGGTCCTACAGCCGGCCAGCTTGCAAATGCTGAATCTTATTTGTCACAGAGGTATCTGCAGTTCCTGGAGAGAGTCCACCACTCTTGAAGATGCTCCGTAATGGATGTGCTGTCCGGCCTGTGGCACAGAACACCTTGTTCTGCTTCATGCCCAGATGCGATTACACAGTACACTCAACAGAAAGGGTATTCGTTTGGATACTGACTGTCTTGCCCCAGCCTGAAGCCATGCTGTGCTAATCCTGACAAATTAAGCAATTCACAGTGACTGTCAGTGTCTAAATCGCGCGGCCTCCTTCAGCGGTCTCTAAGAAACAAGCAATAAATTCCTTCCTGAACACCAGCCAGGCCAAAACCCCTCTGCACATTTCACTCCTCAGGCAGAGCACTGAAGCCAGGGCTAAAGTGGGAAGGGAGCCCTCAGGCAGTGAGTCACACATCCGCCTCTGCCCGGTAACAAACTCATTCAGCGTCCCCACTGGGGCTTGATTGAGGGATTAAAACATTCGGCAGTGTAAGAGCGCTACCCTTGTGGCCATCTGTAATTGTAATGGAGCATCTGCAGAAAGCAAAGCCCTGCTCTGCTGTGCAAACTGTCACAGGATTTTTAACCCGCGCTAGAAATAACTGTTTTCTTAGTAGCTGGCCTTTATCTAGCAGCTCAGCAGTGTTTCTTAATCCTTTAAGTGTGGTTAAGCATTGTGGTGGGAAGCAAGTTAACTGTAAGGCTTAAGCACTTTCTAGAATACTTCTATTTAGTGTACACAGGCATGTTTAGTCCTAACCAGGCATAGTTAGGGATTTACATTAGAAGATACTTGAACAAGGATGGGTTGGAGTGCGTCGGCTGCTCTGTTTACACTACAGACTTTGTTAGTTCCAGGCATCCTGCAGCTGCTCCTGAGTCTTCCTAGCTTTCAGGGTAAATGTTTCACTTGGTTCTGGTACAATATTGACGCCGACAATTAGGAAATTTAGATGGCAGTTTTGTAGAAACTGTAAATACGTATTTGCAACAATATATATTTACTTGGGTAAGATCCTAGTCGACTTTCCAAAGCACAGCTGTGCTTTTGAATGCCTTGGAGCTTACCACATCTCAAAAAATCATTGCGATTCCCTGCAGTTCCTTGTGAATTATTTTAGTTACTTGGTTTTAAACCCAGTGCATTAGATCTCATCTGTAAAATCAAGTAATATAAAACATGTGTTCAACATGTCACTTCTTAATGTCCAAACCCCGTATTTTTAGAAACTTACTTCCTGAAGAAGGTCATCATGTTCTTGTCCACATTCAAGTAAGGTATTTGTTTGACTTGAATGTTGCGCTGCTTTCTCTTCTCTTGTCCTTCTTTGAAAATGTTTTCATTTACTTTGAGCTGCAGAACTGAATATTGTTTCTGTCTGTTATCCCCTTACTTCCTTTTTTATTAAGCCCCACAGCTTTCCAGGCGTTAGACCAATGCTGAGGGTTCACATAGCTCAAGGCTTTCAGGAAGTTGAAGTGACTGCAGATGAAGTTTAGGTAGTAAAAAAGCTTTGAAGAGGAAGAAATGGGAAGTGTTTATGTGGAAATATAGGGCAGATTAGAAGCTGAAACAAGGAGTGCAGAAAGGGAACAGGTTACCCCATTATCCCAAAGGGATGTGGTGTTTCCTTTCAGAGCTGCTCTGCCTTTCTTTGCTTGTGGGATTTTCAAAGGAACATTCGTAATAGGATATGGCAGATGATGGTGCAAGAACAGATGGAGTAATAAGAAGGGCTTTACTTTTGGAAAAACTAGAGCTCTGCTTACTGTTTTTGTTAATGTCTGTGATGGCTGGAGGGGAGGAAATCCACTCTTCTCATTTGGATGTGTGGATGCTTGAGCCGCACAAGACTCAAGAAAGTCCTTCCCTTTTGTGACAGTGGCATGAGTTGTTTTCCTTAGACATCCTTTTTGGCTACAAATACGCTTTCCATGTGCTTGACAGAAATAAATGTATTACCCTTGTTATGTGTTGGGCATACTTTGAATAATTGTTTACCCTTTTCCAATTCAGACTGAACATGGAGAGAGGTGTTTTGACCTAGCAGCCATCACAGTATAGTGTGAAGGTGGTTCCTCTGGAGAAGGCTGTGAGGACAGCTTTGCAGCCTGTGTCTATCCAAGCTAGTTATTTTGACAGCAGTGAAACCTTTCCCATAAGACAATCATCAACTTTGTTACCTGCTTAGTGTTCCTCTTCCCACTGTGTTTTCTGTTTGTGCCTGCAAGTCATGCTGAACATCAGAGGGCATTTCTGATGCAGGGAGTGACACAGAGGAGAAGGATTTTTGTGTGTTTGCAGGTATCTTGACCTATCTGGCAGCATGCAGCTTGCAGAGGATTTAGCACCCAGCACTTTCAGGGAGGCAGAATTTGAGGAAATCTCTCAAGTACTGGAAAGCCCCAAATGAACATTTGGTTTTAATCATCCAAATCGCATCACAGGTAGACAGTGGTCTGAGGTATCTCAACATCACTTTGCTTCCCCACAAAGTTATTTGTTAATTTGCCCTGATTTCACCTTTCTTCGCCTCATTTTGTGCTCTGGTGGTTGCTCGCAGCAGCAGCCGACAGGCTCTCTGCGTGCTGTCTCCTCCCCTCTGTAGCTGTTGGTATCTCTCTGCGTGTTTGCACGCTGCAGTCATGCTGCTGCCTCACTGCCCCCTGAATCATTCTTGTCTAAATTGACTTATATTTAGCACTGTTGTTCTGTTCCCTGAGTCCATCCTGTCAGCTGCGTGACAAATTGCTGTTCCCTGAATGCTGTCCAATCTGTAGACACAAATTACCACGACTTAGGGACTGTGGCAAACGTTTCTGTTTTGAAGCGTCCTCGTTGAAATGCCCGAAGGACTTTCCTGGTGTGTACCTGCTGCACAGCCTTGTGGTAGGGTCTATGGCAGGGATGAAAGGTGTGCTGGCATTCTCTGATCTCTGTAGAACACATACAGGTCTTACAGTGTAACGTATGGGCTGGCTAACTGAAAACCAGTCCTGAGTGGGTGCTTCTGGGGGCTGAATGTGTTGCCCTCTGGTGGGGCTGTAGGTACCATTTCCATGCAGTCCACAGAGCACCTCAGGATATTCTTCCTCTGCCATGTGCTTGCTTTGGAGTGGTCTCTGATGGGCACCAGGCTCCCCTGTCGCATTGCCAAGCTTTGAGAGGCCTTTCAGCAGCAGCTTCAGTAGAAGTGTGAGGATTTATAAGGATGCCAAATCCTCCCCATTAAAAATCATAAATACTTACTTTTAAAAGCAGCTTTTTACCTCTTCACTTCGTGGAAAGGGGCGTGCCAATATCTGCCCCAGACACTCTGGTTTTGCAGTATTTTGTCGTTGTAAATTGACACGTGTTCTAAGATGACCACAAAACTTCACACAAGTGCTCCAGCTCTTCTGGGGAGAAATTATCTCTTTGCAAGGAAGTGTTTGAATTGTACTTGACTGGAAGGTACCTTCTCCCTCACACTATTGTTTGGTATGGAGTGTTTACTGTCAGTGTGTGGGAAGGACTACTTTGATTTTAATATTAGGATCAACTATGTAGTTGGAGTGGTTTAAGGAAACTTCAGTTCCCAGAAGAATAAGATCAGCAGTGAAGCTACCCCTTGTCTGGAGATTGAATCCTTTTATTTATCAAATCTGTATATTTTTACTAAGCATCAAGGAAGCATCAGGAGGTACTTTTAGATGTAGTAGTAATTTTCCTGCCTAGTAATGGTTTTGGCTAATCCTTTTCCTTGTCTTCTTTCAGGCTTCCAAGATACCACAGAACTGCTGCCCAGTTCTTGTGTTTGTGAATCCAAAAAGCGGTGGTCTAAAAGGTCGGGACCTGCTGTACAGTTTTAGAAAGCTGCTAAACCCACATCAAGTCTTTGAACTTACCAATGGTGGCCCATTGCCTGGGTAGGTCGTCATAGTTTGGAAGGCTTTGTATTTCTTTTGCTTTGTTGGTTTTTTTTTAAAGACGGATCAGATTCATTTGCCAAGAAAGATTGAAGTTGCTTCTGTTCTGTGCCTGGAGACCAGAGCAGTGGATCACTCCTGACTGGTTCTCATTGTGAAAACAGGTTTAAACTTTCGGGTTCTGTAACAAAAAAGAGAGCACAGTAGTTCCTGATAGACATGCTTATGTCAATTGCAATGGAGCCCAGTCCTGGGAACGTGATACGCACTTTGCAACAACACAGATTTAATCATTATTAAAAATATTTTGTAATCAAATGGGGATGGAAAGAGAAATGTCACACTGCCCCACAAGGACTCGTTTTTGCTTTTATTTCCTTTGATGTTTCATGGGAACTAACAGGAAACTGTAATAAAATTTTCTGTCTGACTTTCGAAACTTGGCCACAGTTGCAGAAGTAACAGGGCTTGCCTGGTCACAGCTGCAACATTTCTAAATACAGGGAACAGGACATAATGCACTTGTAGGGAGGCAGGAACCAATTACTTGGTTTAATCAACACCACTTGTTACCAGCTTCATAAAACTGAAAGTGATGGTTGTGGCCTACTCAGAGTAGCCTCATTCCTTCAGCACTGCTTTAACAAAGAGCTCTCATAACAGCTCTACGCAACAAAAGCTTTTGTGTAGGAAACACGGCTTATGCAGGAGGCAAGAGAAAACAAGTTGCACAAACTAAGCTTTTTTGTCAGAACTGTATAATTCGGTTGTCTTTCTGACGTAGTTCAAGCTGCAACTTCAGTAATTCATTAATTTTGTTTTGCCCATGGAATCCTTCCGTAGCTCTATGGCAAAATACTTGTTCACAGCTTCTTGTGCAATGGGAAATAAAAGTTACTTTGCATCATAGGTAGGTATGTAGGATGAAAAGCTGCAGAAGGTAGGAGTGACCAGGAAAATCGGGCTGTGAAAAAGAAAATGTATGACCATGTGAAAAAACCCTACCACTAATCAATATCTCTGCTAGAATTTAGAGAGTTATAGATGTTTACAATGAAATTATGAATAGTTAGATGTCTGTCTTTGGAGAAGAAGGAAGTGATTAACAGTTTATCTCTAGCTGTGACGAATCTTAGACAAATGTGGTTTTCACTTTTTAAACAGATTTATCTGAAAGTTCCTGTTGTTCCATTCACTTTGTTGAAGTTGATCCTGAGACTGATGGTAGTGGTAGAGGGAGGGAGGAGAAATCCAGAAATAATGTTATCTTAAGTAGCGTATTAAGAGGATTTGCTTTTCCTGTACCACATTGTAACATTTATTTTACCCTGTGCTTTGTTTCTCAATGGAGGTTTCACACATTCTGTAAAGTCCCCTCCTTCCGAGTGCTGGTGTGTGGAGGGGACGGCACTGTTGGCTGGGTCCTTGGTGCACTGGAGGAGATCAGGCACAAGCTGGCATGCTCAGAGCCCTCAGTTGCCATCTTACCTTTAGGAACAGGTGAGAATCTCAGCAAGCACCATTCTTCTGAGGGTAGAAGTCCTCCAGAAGGTTTGTCTTTATTTATACATCTGACAGACATCTCAGTTTTGCAGTAGAGATGCCATGACTCGGTTCCGGCTGGTGTTTGGGAACAAATGCAGTATCAGCTTTTCAAGGAAATGTTGTCAGTCATGCTTTGTGGAGGAAACATGAGCGGCAGGAATGTTGGTATGGGTGTGTGTGAGTGGGCCGGAGCTGGAGAGGGCAAAATATTCTTCTCCTGACAATCATAGGTGCATCAGCTATTGCTATAAACCACTGAACTCAGCTGCTCCCTGACTTCTCAGCTTTGTAACAAACAGGTTTTTTTCACATTTTATGAAAACTTTCCTCTTACGTGATACGAAGCCCATGTGCAACACAACTTTTAGGTATTTTTTCAGCTTGTTAACTTTTCAGTCCAGTCTGACTACTTCCATGACTTGTTTGGAGCACTTCAGTGCAGTCTGATCTGTGAAACAGGGCAGATGCACTTTTTGATGCTTTTAGCTAACTTACGAAATGCAGTCATATTTTGGAGTTCTTTGTTGTTCCCCAGGTAACGACTTAGGGAGGGTCTTGCGCTGGGGAGCTGGCTACAGTGGAGAGGACCCCTACTCCATTTTGGTTTCCGTAGATGAAGCAGATGATGTTCTTATGGACCGCTGGACTATCCTTTTGGATGCAGATGAGCCAGCTGAAGGTGCAGAGAATGGTGTTGCAGAACCTGAACCTCCAAAGGTGAGCTGAGCACCATTCAGATTTATTCTTAGGAATGCTGTTCTAGTGGAAATCACAAAGACAGATAGATACTAACCTAGTTTTACTTTTCATTGCTTACCTGTCTTTGAGCCTGGACCTTACTGAGGTATTCCTAAGTGAATACAGCATACATCTTGAGCTAGTGCTTCTATGCTGGTAGGAATGGTTGGCTGCAGAACACACTTTAGGGAGGATTAATGAAAAGATTCAAACGACAGTGGCATACCTGTTTGCTTCAGCTGGGAAGAAATTTATTTCTCAGATAAGAAAACCTTTTTAAAGCAACACCAAACACTTCTCAGAATGCTGATGAATCTGGAGTGTCGACCAAAAAGCAGTTCCTCCCCCCGCCACTGTACTCTCATCTTTCCTCGTAACATTTCAGAAAGTGAGTAGGAGTTGCTAGCAAATAGAGGAAGTAAATCCTTATGTCATCTTACTCCTATTGTGTGCCTGCATGTATGGCATCTGTTTTGTTTTGGCACCTGCTCTATTTCTTTTTTAATTTTTTGAGTGAAAATCACCGTACCTCGATCTGTATTTCTGACTTCCGTTTAGGAAAATGAAAATGCTGGTTGTAGATGGCAACTTCAGAGCTTCGTGTGAGTCGTGGTTCTGTTTATCTTCAGACAAATCAAGGAAATTGGACAAAGGGCGGCAAAACGAAGTAGGAAATTGTAGTGTGGTAGCAGTTGTCCAAGACTGTAGTTTAATCACTGGACAATCCTAGGCATTATGTGTCAGTTGGAGGATTAAGTTGCTCAAATTCCCGCTATTTTTCATGTGGTCAAGACAGGGACTGATTTGTCTTGACTGCCTAATCTGCTTTTTAAAGGTGAAGGGTGGGAGAGTCAAGGGCTAGGATAGAAAAGCTATGGAATGAGCTGGTATGCAAAGAAAGAATTGCAGAAATGGTCAAAATCCGTAGAAACTGGAGATTGGCATATAGAGACCTATTTAAAAATAGCTGAAGTCAGCTTCTTCATTCACCTGGCATAAGCTGGTTCCCTTCCAGAGTAAGGAAGAGCATCTTCCCAATCATGTCGTGATAAACCTATGGCCAGTGCCAAAAACAGTCACTTTGAGAAGGTGGGTTGGTTTTATTTCTGCATTTGTTTTCATTTCTTTCGTATTATGCTTGTTACTTGCAGTTAAGATTAGATTTAGAAGTCTCAGGTACTTCGGAAATAATGACTACACTCGTCAGCAGTTGTGCATACAGCTTTGCTTTTAGCACAGTGTTTCTGGAAAGTGTGTTCCAGAGTCTGTCGGGGTTCAAGTGTCTTGGAAGGGTCATCTACGAACCTTGCTTTTGTTGAAAGCTTTGGAACTTCTTCATTTGTGAACACAAGGAGGAAATAATACAATCTTTTTTCTTTTTTGCCAGATTGTACAGATGAACAATTACTGTGGTCTTGGCATTGACGCAGAGTTGAGCTTGGACTTCCATCATGCTAGAGAAGAAGAACCAGGAAAATTCAATAGCAGGTAATCCTGGGAAACCAGGGGTGAAGGGTGAACTGTGGTATTGCATAACTTCCAACTTACACTATGACTGATAATCTTGAAATGCTACAGGTATCCACAAACAACATTGCTTGAGGCAGAGCTGGCACAGGGAGGGATTAAGTTAGCCAGGAAATTGCAGACACAGAATCTGGGGGCTTTGTTTGGTTTTCTTTTTCTTTTTTCCTCATTACCCTTACCAAGAGAGAGCACCAAAGCAGTTTTTGGAAGCACTGTCAGTATTATTCCATATACATATTTGCCAATAACTGCAGTGCTGAGTTTAGTGAAATTTTGAGGTAGTGGAAATATCTCTTTATTCAAAGCCTTTTGCTGGAGGGAGAGCAGCGCTGCTACCAGAGCAACACACTGGTCAGAACTTCTTTGTACCTTTCCCACCTTTGCTTAGTGCTGTGGTATTACCTGTATGCTGGTAACAAGAATAAAAAAAGATCTCTGTATCTGAAGTGAGACTGTGATTTTAAAAGGTGTGGAGAGACACCTTCTCCCTTTGCTGGTGTCGTGGTTTAAGCATGCGGATCAGTCAATAATAGTACTTTTTCATCTTCCCAAAATCACTGAAATTGGTGAGAAAAAGAAATCACATATCTGTAGTCTAGAGGGCCTTCCAAATAGTTCTGGGATGACATAATGGTGCAAGTGCTGTAGCCCAGCTGATGCAGGGATCACTGGCTCCATGGGGATGGATGAGCTTTGGGTAACACCCTGCTCTCCTCTCTCAGCCCCAGCATTGTCATTTACGGGAGTGACTGCAATATGGGTCTCACCTAATATGAACCTTCATCTACTTCAGCACAAATAAGGTATCAGAGACTGCTTCAAGGACAACTTCCTCCTTCGTGCCTTGCCAGTTGACCATGGTGAAACTGCTGTCTGCAAATGTACCTACCCAAGGGTTTGCTTCAGGAGATGGCTATTCTTTCTACCCAAGTGGGCAAGCTAGTATGTTATTGACTACAGCTATCAGTAGACTGACAACTTCCACTGACGCTTTCTCCCCTGATCATGTCACACGTGTAGATGTGCAGAGGTGATTCTCTCTAGTGCTGGATATGCAAAGATCACCTCCCTAGCTTGGCTGGCCATTTTAATCATAAAAGTTTTCAATCATTTTCGAAACCATTGGGTAGGAATTGGTGGGGTAATGTTACATGAATCAGTTTGTTCTTACCTGGTCTTAAGACCAATAAGATACATAAATGGAAGGGAATGTGTATGCAAGAATGGAGTGATGGGAGTTAAGCTCTGACAGATTTATCCTTTGTTGTGGTATCCATTGTCTCTGACCCTGTGGACCGCAGTTGTCTGTAAGTGTTTCTTAGAAGTCATGTAATTCAGGACTGTGTCTGCAGTTATGGTACTGTGTTGTATTCTTTCTGTTTCTGCAGGCTTCCTTCTTCATGCAACAAAAATTAATACTTCTTGGAGCTATTTATTGTGTTTCCTACTGATACTCCATTATTTTTCAGTTGTATCCAAATTAGACAAAACCCATCTTAGCATAGGCACATCTGATTGTCTTGTCTGGAACAGAAGCATATGTTAAATGGTGCTACATCAGGTCCCTTTAATTCAGTGCTGTTTAAAACTGTTAGCCTGTAGGACTAATCATTCCCACTGTATTAATGTAAAAGAACTGGAGAGCCTGTGAAGAGTTGACTGTAACCCACATGCTAAACTGTCTTCCCCACGTGAATGTCTACAGCATTTAGACATAATAGTACAAGAGATTTTGCAGAGTTGGATTCCAGTGACACCCATTTGCTAGTAGGGTCAAACAATGGAAATTTACACTTTTTATTTTAAGGTTGCCCTGAAGGCTGTGTATCAAGAGGTTTCCATTATAGAAGAAAATACTGTGTAACATTTGTTTATGTAATTCTTAAATACTTTTATATTTGTAGGGATGCCATAAAGTCTTCTCCATCTTTTTTTACTCTAAAATTAGAGCCGTTAGAGCTCTGTCACAGGTTAACATTACTAAGCATGTTTTGAGTTTCTGCAGCTGAGTATATTTTAAATGAATGAGCAATATGTGAAGCAAAGACTTGCAAAGGTTTCTCAAGCACTGCTTGAGAAAACATTTTAAAATGCTTCATTAGGACTTCTAGATCTTAATTAAAAATGCAGTTTTCCCAGAAGTTTACATTTCAATGAGTCATTGCACTCAGGCAACACTCTAAGAAGGGTTGATTTCTCTGTAATAAAATTTCACAGATCTCCGCATTCCCCAACAGCGCAAATCATCCCTTAAGTAAAAGGTGCATAAAGGAGCAGTTTGTGACTTATGCTTTGTTTCTGCAGTAAAGCTACAAGAATTTGGAGAGGGTTTTAATTGACAATCTCTTCAACCCTATCACGTACAAGGAAAAGTGCTATGCTGGGCCTTACCTTTTAGTTACAGGATGCTTGTCTGCTCCTAGGTTTCACAACAAAGGAGTTTATGTGAAAGTTGGGCTGCAGAAGATAAGTCATACCAGAAATCTCCACAAAGACATAAAGCTTCAAGTAGATCAGCAAGAGGTGGAGTTACCAAGTATTGAAGGACTCATTTTTATTAATATACCCAGGTAAAAAGGAGAAGAAGGATCCTGTGTGGATGCATGTCTGGCTTTACGTGTGGAAATGCTGCTTGATATTTGAGCATCAAAGGTCAAATGGTTAGATAAATGTTAAATGGTCTAGATTAATAGATGATTATTACTGGTATTTTTGATTATTGCCTGACTTGCTCTCTTTGCAGCAGTGCTTAAGGAGCTAGCTCTAAATACCATTCCAACATAATTTTTCTGACCTGTTGAAACTCAGTCTCGCTCCACGTAAAATTGGTACTATCTTGTTTTCCCAGTGCAAACCCCTGTATATTTGCTATTTCTTCTGTGTCCTAACAGTAAGTTGGAATGATTTCCTCACCAAAGGTCTTCAGAAGTCTTTTGGAGCAGTTTTCCCATTAAACATGAATTTTCAGGCATGGTTGTAGGTGTGTGGTTTCTGCCCAGTCCCATTTCCAACCTTCCCCAAACTGAACAGTCCACTGGATTTCACCATGACTTTCAGAAGGATCAGAGCTGATCACTTGTACGTGCTTTCTGGCATGCTAGAGACCAGGTGCCTGAGCAGGATTTAACTGTCAGACATTGTCTGGATCCTACAGTCAGCTGGTCAGTGTGTGTAGAGCCGGTGATGCTACCCAGGTAGCTGTGGAAAACCCCCAGTTCAGGTACCTTTTGCAGGGAACAAGTGGGGCTGCCCTGACACCTGCAGGGAGCTCGAGTTACTGCTGTGGAAGGAAGGCAGGCAAATCTGCAGGAAACCTGACTTCTTTAAGTGTGCTGTTGGTAGAGGCAAGGCTTTTTCCGTACAAAACCAGCAAGTAACCAGTGCTGCCATACCATTCTTCTTCGAAGGACACTCTTGTCTCAAACTGCCTGTACTTCCTTTCATTTTAGTCTGAAAATGTTTCAACTTTTTATTCAAATACATGTATCCTTACGTGTGTACAAACGTGTGCACGTGTGTACATTGCACAAGAGAGCTGTGGAGAAGAAAAGATCCCAATTGGTACTGAACAGTCAATGCACTAAAACAATAAGCAAGTGATTTGAGTAAGGAGGGTCAGTACTGCAGGAAAAGCAACATGGTGTTAAGTTAGAAGCATTTCAGAGGATTGAAGTGCAGAAACACTGTGGAGTGTCTAGCTTTTGAAGCCTGTGAAACCAGCCACCCCCAGCAGGGAACTAGGCAGGGTGCTCGTGGCAGACAGCAGGTCACTGTGGTGTGCTCTCCATGCAGCTGGGGGTCTGGAGCTGACCTATGGGGGTCTGACAGTGATAACCGCTTTGAGAAGCCACGCATCGATGATGGGCTGCTGGAAGTTGTTGGTGTGACGGGTGTTGTTCACATGGTAAGTTGGCATCCCACTAACAGCTGAGGAAACATATATTTTTGCAGACAAGTTTACTTTTGTAACAAGCAGTGCATTGCAAGTGCTTAGTCCTAAGAAGTATGCATCGGTGTTAAGGTTATACCATTGTTTATTCAGGTACTTGTGTCACGCAGAAATGGTTATAGACCATAAGCAGAATTAATGGGCAGCATCGGCTGTCTGTGAACAAAGGGTTGGGGTGTCGAGTTCGGCTGCAGCTGTAATGCCTGTTAAGACTGCAGTGCACTCTCATTGCCTGTATACTGGCCTGCCACAAAGGTCCAGGTTGAAGTCCCAGACTACAACGGGTGGAATGAAAACAAAAAAATCTGTGGCGGGGTAAGAATAAGTAATAGCAGTGTGAAGAACTTATTAAAAGTGCATGGGGAAATGCTTCATAACTTAAGCAGGTTTCAAACCAAGGCCAAGGCCAGAAATATACATATATACATACATGTGAAATGCATGCATACATATTTGCATATGTGTTATGGAGTGCGTAGCTTTCTCATATATCATGGTGTCAAAGCCAAACAGTTTGTGGATGAAAACAAGGGTTTATTTTGATACTACAAAAACAGATGGTGTATTTGTGAAACATCGTTATACCTGATCACCCTAGACAGGTGGCTTTTGTAATTATCTGCCACAGGCTTTCCAACACCTGTCTCTGAGAATCTGATACTGCTCTTGATCCTGATGCTGTGTGAAGCAGATGGCGTGCCCTTCTGCAAAGACAATTATGACTCAATTTGTGCAATTTTAATTCTTCCATTATTACATATTTTAACAATGGCTTGCTATTAGCAGTGTACTCTTGTGAGGTGCTGGGTTGTTTTTGTCTTCATATTTCTTTCGTTATACTAAGAAAACTTCTGCTGGAAAAAGTATACATGATCAGGCAAGTAGAGAGAACTAGCCCATACAACCAGCGAGATGGAAAGGTGGGTGCTTAAAACTGTTTGTGCCGCTTGATCTTTGGTGTCAGTGAACTTCACCATTTTGTAATTTAAATCTTTTAAGGAAGACAAATATAAAACGTTCTATTAGAAGCAGTAGTTTGGTAGAGATCCTTAAAATCTGGATGAAATTAGAAGCAACAAGGTGTGTACCTGTTGCTCTGGAATATAAATGTTAACAAACTCATGCTGTGGTTTTGTGATCTCCTGTTAAGGTTTTTACCTCCATGTCTGGTGTCTGTACAGGTTCCCCAGGAGAATGTGTAGCAGGAAAGTTCACTTTACTTTGCTTTTTACAGTCAACACTCAGCTGTTAGTTGTAGTTGAGTATATGTATGTAGTTGAATACATAGTATATATATATATATACACATATATATATGTATTATATATATGTATTTGGAGTTGAGTTTGGCAAAACTCTCCCTGTTTGATAAAGTGCTTTTAGACCTGAGTTTCAGACGTATGTGCTGGTCTGTGTATATAGTTAGGTGTTTAGAAACTGTGTTTGCTATGCTATGGAGGGGGGAAGTAAAAGCAAACAAGACCTTTGTGAGTGCATGCTCCTTGGCCAACCTGAGTGTACAGGTGGCTTCACTGTGTAAGTTACTTTACCAACAGCAGCCCACAGGGGTATCTGCATTCATCTTCATGCACTAACTTAAAATAATGAACGCTGCAGTAAAGGCATCCTATGCAGGTTTTGCCTAAGCAGTTCTAAATAAAATAACTTAAAATGTCAGGTGAGAATAAAATTCTAACCACCCAAAAGTGTAGCTAATGTTTATGCTTGGTTTATTGGGGTGATTGATATCCTGGCTTTTACTTCCAAACAGGGTCAAGTCCAAGGTGGTTTTCGATCAGGCATCCGCATAGCCCAAGGCTCATATTTTCGTGTAACTCTCCTAAAGCCAATTCCAGTTCAAGTTGATGGAGAGCCCTGGATTCAGGCCCCTGGCCGGATTATTATTTCTGCTGCAGGACCAAAGGTACTGGCTGTAGATCTTTTTTAGCAAGTTGACTTTGTTTCTCCAGTGGATATTATCATATTATCTGCTTATGTTCTGATGCTTAATTGTAAAGGAGCTTGTTGTCATGGTGTGGTAACTGTTGGATAGGTACATTGCAGTTTCTGCAGAGGATAGTTTGAGGACCCTCTCCACTGGCTCAGATGAGACATGTGTTTAGAAAAACAGTTCAGCCTAGTGACTTAAATTTTTTACCCAGCATTGAGATCTTCAGGCAGTGTTGCTTGCCTCAAGGCAGACCACAGTTATGAGGGCCATGGCAGCGTGCCATCTGCGAGGTGGCAAGCAGTCTGCTGGTTGTGCTGGAGGAGGGAAGGTCTGTCAGAGAGCAGCAAAGAAGATGACTGAGTAGTGGAGGAGGACGACCTGAGAAAAAGAGAATTTGGAGTAGTCATTGTCTGACTGATATACACTCATATCTCAATGTATATGTAGAAGGACAAGAGCATCAGCAACCTAAGAATTTAACTTCTCTATTGACTCTGAAATAGCAAAATAAACATTTTGCAGTAGCTGACTGCTGGTGCACAGTGATGTACACATTTGTCTGCTACCTTAAGGATGCCTTTTCAACTCTCAAAACCAGGTTGCTACTGGCAATCTTGGAAAATGTGTAGCCCTACTGGGAGGGCTACCAGAAAAATGGCCTTTGCAGAGTCGAAGTGGGTGAAAAAGAGGGTCATACCTCAAATGTTTTGCAGTATGTTAAACTTTGTCCTTTTCCTGAGAGAAAAAGGGGGAAAGAGAAAAATGAAAGAGAACATACTTAACTTTGTCCTTCCAGTGAGAAATATTTAAATCTTTCTATCAGGTTAGTGACTAATAGTGATAATCTGTATATAATGTGTATATATATGTGTGTACATGAATATATACGCACACACATACGTACACATACATGTGTATATGTTTATGGGAAAAAAGTCACTTAATCCTGTAGCTTTTTAAGGATAGGTGCTTCTGATACTTCTGTATTTAAATGCTTTTCTGTTGCAGTTCTAACATTTTACTTGTGTTAGTTGCCTTAGGTCTGCTTATATGTGACTATAGATACTTAATTGCTCTCTTTCATGTAAAACTTTCTATTTTAGGTCCACATGTTGAAAAAATCCAAGAAACAGAAAAAAACTGGAAACATGAAAGAGATGCGAGGGGATATGTCCATCTCTGAAGGAGGACGCTAAGTGGAGACCTGTGCTCAGAAGAGATGCAACAGACCTACTTTAGATACCAAGATGGCTCAGTAAAACAGAGTGCAGACAGCTAGTGAAGAGAGTTGCTTATGAGCGTGCCTTTCATTACATTTTGATAGTATCAAGTTCTATTTTGTCTTTCAAAGATAGTGCCTCATTGTTAAAAATAACTGTTATATACCACTTGTCACATCTGAAATGTTTACTTTGGGTTGCCTTCCCGTAAGCATAAGCTATTTCCTACTTTTCCATGTATATAGAAACTGAGGCCAAACAGAAATTCCATGCTGAGATTTCTGATCTACCTTTACAAAGACTCTTCCCCACCTCCCAGCTTTTTCTTAAAGAAAACCATTCCATAGATAAATTTTGGTGCATTGTTCCATAAATCAATATGTGTTCCTCCCAGCCAAAAAAGGGCAAAGACATGAACTGCTGAAAACTCCTTGGATGAGTCCAAACAGCAATGCTGAAACAAGACTACCATAAAGAGAAAAATACAAAACACAGGAGAGATGATTTCTGTTTAGGGAGTCCTTTGCTCTGGGAGGACAGAAAGTACTAGAACAGTTGAGTCAAAATATTTCAGAGTTTAGTTCAACAGTATTTGGACAGAATGAATTAACGGGAAACAGTTTGTTGAGCAAGTTTTCAACTGCAGCTTACTTTCTCCTATATTATTCAGCCAAAGCCTATTTTAAAAGGCATTTGAATTTCAGCAGCTACACTCTAATGTAAAAGAGAAACGAGAACACCTGAGGCAGTATTACATTATACTGATGTTTTTCTGTCATTGAAACCATTACCTTTGATGCCAGACTTTTCTTCTTGTCTTTACTTGTGATTAATTTGTCACAGTTTGACTGTTAGTTAACAGCAAGCTAGAAGACTAAAAGAATCATCACTGATTTGGGTAAAAGAAGTACCATTTAGTGTTCACTTCAGTAAATGAGCACAGTCATGTTAGAGCTGAACCGAGGTATAGCGTAGCTTCATTGAGTAGCCTGAAGAGGTATTGAAGCCTGTAGTGTGTGTAACATGCTGTAGGCTTCAGGTAACTGGGAATGCAATAGCCGTCATGAAAACTCACTTACCTGGACAGCCTTCTCAAGGCCTTGGTAGGTGTTGTTATCAGTGTAGGCCCAGGGACACAGTGACTGTCTTTTTTCACTTGGTGTGTGTGTGCTTCCCAGAGGCCTTTCCTCTGTCAGGTCCTGTGAGATCACCTCTCTGTGCTTACCATTTGCTGAAGATGTGGGGATCCAGTACTTCTTTTTTGTGGGGATCTAGAACAGCTTCCTGCTAGAGACTGGCATTAGAGCAGACATGCTGATCTGTCATTCACTACTACGTATCTGCTGTCCATGGCCATAGTTGCGTTGGCCTTCACTCCCATCTCTGCTGGTCTCATCTCACTCTGTGGTTCTGTAGTGACTGAACCTTTCACTTCAGGTCAGCATCGTACACAAGCGGCCCTCTGAGCCAGTTGTGCTGCTTGGTTTTGCCACTTGTGTGCATCTGCTGCTTGGACCTAGTTAAGCTATGTTGCCACAACCCCATTCACTAGCCAGTGGGCTTACTTGTCCTCTATTGCGTGGTAATAACTAATTTATCTATGGATGGTATGAATTGATCACTCAAGCTTTAGGAGCATTCCTCCTGCCACTAGGAAAACATCTCCAGCTGCCTCAGGGGACTGCAGTATAACTTTGAAATACGCAAAAGCTGTTTTGTGTTGGAGCCAGCCACATTCTTGGTGGGTCTTGCTCAGTACTCTAAGCACTGTGCCAACTTCAGGTACATATGATCAGTACCTGTGCTTTCTGCTTTCCAGTCACAGTGCAGACAAGCGTGTCAATGGCGGGTGTGGCAAGACAGTTATCTAGAGCAGCAGAATGATACAGCTAAAGCTATAAACAGAGACAAACAGCCATGCAAAAATGGCATCTGCTCGCAGCTTCTCCCTCCTGTTCTTAGTGTTCTAGTAGAGATGCATTTAGAGGACTGACTCCTGTTTTCAGTGAAGGGTATTGTTAAAATTGTTCATTTAATTTTAGGGATGTTTTTCATGTTCACCATGTGGATTACATGTTATCTCTTTATACAGCATGCAAACTGGAGTCACGATATGAAGGAGATAGTGTGGATAGTATAGAGCTAAAATCCCCCACCTCCTCATCATTAAACACAGAGTTGTCTCTGCCTCAGAACATGGGCATGAAGGATCAGCTGGAGCTCTTCTGGCATCCTGGTACCAGCATTACACATATGAAGGGTAAACTGTTGTATTTCAGGGTATGCTTGCTCAGGATGAAGCTCACAAATTAGAGAGGAAATGTGAAATTGATTGCTGCTTGTAATTGTCCAGAAAGCCAGAGAAATTGCTTTGTGTCCTCAGGGCAGGAGAAAGAATGCATGGTCTTTTTTCCAGTAGCTGACTCAGTAATGGAAAGGAAAATTTGACTTTTTCTTACAGAAAACATGAGTAAACTTTCAGCTTTCTGGTACTGACCATCTTCTTCAGCCTAAGTAAATCAACCTGTCTTACTGTTTTTCCAGACATACAGAATCCTGCAGCTGACAGTGTTTCATGTTCTTGGCTTGTTGAGAACCTGGCTCACTCTCCCTTTTGCTCAGTATGTGTTACCTGAAATAACATGAAACTTTTGAGTCACGATATTTTAATCAGAGGGCCCCCTACTGTGGCATATCTTTCCATGGGGGTTTTCCAGACCTGGAACACTGCACCAGCCTGGGTCGGGTAGTGTCTTGGTAGCAAGGTGAGAGAATGTGTTCTCCTCACAACTGCCAGAGAGGATCCTGGTGCAGAACAGGAAGGCTTTGAGTTTTCTTTTTTCTTGACTTTTTCTTTTCTTCCAGAACCCAACTCCCCCACGTGTTGTTTCAGCAGATGAGTGCCACACTGGAATGAAAACATGCCTTAAGAAAAATACACTTAGCATTTAAGGTCTCTGTGCACATAAAATAATGCTTGGTATGTTTTGAAGACAAAACAGATTCCTGGGCAGTTTAGACAGAAAAGCTGCTGTAAAGCTTTAAAAAAGAAGAAACTCAGTATTTAACCACTCGATTAAGATGTTCCTGTTTCAGGTAGTATAAAGGCCTGTATATCAAGATGTATTTTTTTTCTTACATTTTCATCACATGTACTATCTGAGAAGATCTAGTATTTTCTTCCATAGTATGTCAGACTTCCTTGAAGAGAGGAGGTAACTCTTTGCAGTTAATATGAAAACATTTTGACTTATTTTGCCTTATTCTTTACATTGAGAAAAACAGTGCCATATAATTTACGTGATAGTGGGCAGATAACTGATTCTTAGCACTGAGTCTCTGAGTAACATTGTGTGAGAACCTAGCAGTAACTTGTCCAAGCGCTTTAAATAATACAGTAACAAACGTGTTGGGAAGAGGCTTGATTCTGTCAAGATTAAGTGTCAATCAGCACCAGGGACACAGGACCGGGAACTGTAGTCTATAGACAAGGAAGAGACATGGGCTATTGCTATTCTGAGCACACTCTCTGCACTGCCATGCCCTTTACTTTGCATGTAAACTGTGGCAGGCACAAGACAGCACAGCTAGCATCTCTCCAACTGAGATATGCGCTCCAGACCTTTTACTAGTGTCCTGTAATTCTTTGCCAGGATGGGGGAGAGAAGGGTCCTGAAAACCACACTTCATTTCAGATAGCCCCCTACTGCAAAGCAAAGGTGGTCAGCTGGTTAAAATCTGTTTTGATGGGTAAACACATTACTTCTGTCTTAAATCAGAATCCAAATTCGAAAGCTCATCCCCAGGATACAGGGGCTACTTCAGAACATTTGCTGCTTTTCCATCATGGCTTTCACACTTTATTTGTGTAGTTAAAAATGAGACTTTAAATTGCAATTATTTTTAGATTAAACTGTGTTATTTTGGTGAAAACTTTTTCATGTGCACATGAAACACATCCTTTAAAAATAAGCTTTATTGTATTTCCTTTCACAGTGCCTACCTGTACAGCTCTTGCTGTGTTTCAGCATTCTGATAGCACTTACTTCTGGATCTTTTCTGTCACCAGTTTTGGACAGGAGGCGGAGCTTGCTCTCTTCCTGCTCCCACTGAGGTTCCCAGCATGTGCTTTACAAAAAGACATGATGCCAGTATAATGAAAGCACAACTGTGTTTATAGTACAGTCTCTGCATGCGCACTGTTTGAGCTCCTCTTGCTGTTTTAGATTTTAATCAAGTCTGTGCATATCTATTGGCAATGGCTATTTTAGCATTTTAAAAACTAGAAGAAGCTGTAGCATCATTCACTGCAAGGCTTAAATAAGGGAGAAAACTAAATGAACTGGTATAGACAATTGTTCATTAATCTTCACAGTTATCCTCTTACAAGTATTGTACAGATTGCATTTCTTTCAAGAGCAAACAATGTACTCACTTTGAAAATATCAACTGTTTGGAATTGCTAAGCATTTACACATGCACATTAGTCTGCAGCAGTCTATTGGCATATAAATGTGACATTATGAAACAAAGCCTCATTTTGTGGGAGGAGAAGGTAAGAGGAGCTGTTGTGATACTTAAAAAGGACTTAAGTCACTCAACAGATTTAGCTGCATAGGTGTTTTGTAATGTACTGACTGTGTGCTGATACACCCTGTGCGGCACAGCCAGCAATCCATACACCAGCACTGAGACTGGGGATGCTCTGGAGGGGTACACTTGAGCGACTTGGCATTAGATACTCTTTTCAGTCTGTGCCTCATACCTCTTCTTTAGAACCTTCACAGTAAATGTGCTTTTCCTCTTCTGCTAAGCTGACTCCCTGTCCTTTTGGCCCAGCCTTCATACTGAAACTGGTAACAAAGGCAGGAGTCTGCCTTGGTGAAAGTGTGTGGAGAGCAGGGAAACTGACATCCTGCTCCAGAACACGGCTCTGGTGTTGGGCTTAGACTGTTAGTTAGTTTTTCCTTCAGCTTCTACTTCAGCTACTTAATAGCTCTGTAGCAAAGACTCAGCAACTACTGTACTACCTTGTATTACTAGTGACAAGCATTGCCTCATTTTCAGGTTCTGATCTTATCTGCACCAGGGCACATGTCGCTTCATACACGTTTTGCACTTACCAGAAAATGCAGGTTAGATAGGCTTAGGGTGTGGCAAAATTGCAGTGTTTGTACTTTTTTGTAGATATGGGGATGATTCTACAGATACAAAGATGCACTTTCAGGTAACGATGAAAACAAGTTTGTCGAATGCAGCTGTTTAGGAGTTCGACTGCGGCATTCCTTGCTTTATATTATGTCCTCCTTGAAAGCCTGCTTGGGAATGAGAGATGGTATCTTCCTCTCATCACAGTATGTATTTATGACCGACTGACTGAAAATTCATATGTATATTTAAACAGTTACAATTGGCTGCTACTCTAAGATTTAGTTTTATTAGACTGATATAACGCATAAAAGCAATGTCTAAGTTTTATTTATAATGTCAGCATATACTGATTTGACTCTTGGTTTGCAGGAGTGATCCAGCTTAAAGCCTTCATTCCTTTTGCTAGTTAATGTAATTAACAGTCTAGCCATTGTATGTGTGCAGTGAAATGAGTGCAAATTACTGTCTTACCCTGCCGTTAGACCAGCAGTTTCAATGTTTACAGGGCAGTGACTATTGATTGTAAACCTATACATGCTTATTGAAACAGTACAGTCTCTCAGTGTTTTGGAAGCATTGTTTGTGCTTTCCATGACAATTAATGAAAAAATATCCTTCTGGTTTAGATTCCTGGTTATGCCCCTTTGGAGAGATTTAAATGGGGATTATGACTTTTCTGCCCCAAAGGACAGAATTTCTACTGATGCAAGAGTTGTACTGAACATGTTTTCTGAAAGATTGCCTTTATTTTTTGTGAAGATAATTTATGAGCATTCAGTGTTGCTGAAAAAGTTGGTCTGAAGTCTTGAAATAAATGTGTGTAGATATTAAAGATGTATCCCAAAGCAAAGTACTTTTTAATTGGGCACAGTTAGTGGTGTGGGTTATCCCTCTGATCTCTCCTAGCAACACACCCACGGGAGTGTGCACAGCTCCCATGAGTTACTTAGGAGATGACTTGACTGCAGAAGATGTGCGTTCATTTACATTGCGTGTGTCCCGTATCACTCCTCTGGCAGCAACTCCTAACTACAGACATGGAGTGTAGAAGGCAGAACCTCTTCCCTATGCACATCACCGCAGGTGAAAGAGCAGAGAGGCCGCCTGTGTGCCTGGCTGCAGGGCTGTTTGGCACTTGTAGTCCTCTCCCTGTCCACACACTGGGTGTGCCATGCATTAGTCCTTTTGCTTTCTGATGCAAGGAAGTTGCAAATCGACATGTGCCCATGTGAATCAGTTACCAGCTTGCCTCGCTGTGCCATCCCTTTCTTTGTGCTGCTGACCTTGCCAAACTGGGTAGCAAGAGGTGCTTGAAAAGTTACTATTTATTGTGTAATTTTTAGGTGCTTATAAAGCCTTCACTGCTATTTTAAAGCAAAATTTGGGGGATCTGTAGCATAGCAATAGCTTTATAACTCCAGCTTTCTGAACATGCCAAAAGCGAGTTATCCTTAGGATAGTTTAATTAGCAATGGTGCACATAGTAGTAATCATTACCTTGAAGCTGTAAGTTCTGATTACTGAAAGAGAGCATCTCTGCTTTGAATGTAAAGCATCACAGAGTTTATAAATCACTATAACATTCTGCATACTTTGAATCACCCATCACATCTTAACTCTTCTCAAACTGTGACTGAATTATTGCTTAAATAACTGTGTTTCTCACCACTGGTTATTTAAATAGCCCAACTTTAAGAAGATACTCTGTCTTAAAGCATTTCCTGTGAATGTTCTAACACATTGGTAATAAGACATGTTGGCCCAACAAGATAAGGTAAGCTGACCATAGAACAGTTTTGTTATTGTCTAGTGCTTTTTCTTTGTGCATCTGACTAATAATTCTCAGAGAAAAAAAAAAAAAAAAAGGAAAAAAAAGCCTAAGTATAAGCATTAAAGTGAAAATTGTTTCCATGTTGTGTGCCTCAAACCAGTAATGCATTATCACACATGTTTACTTGTGGACTGGTCTCAGAAACAGGCTTTTAATGATGTAACTTGTTTCTCAGTTCTGCCTTGCAAATGAGACACATCACTATGCTGTGGTAACCTGTCTACAAATAACATACTGAGTGTACTAATTGGTTTAAAAGAAGTAATTTATAAAAGATGAACTTTTCTCTTCTATTTAAACATCTGTTTGTCCTTGGGTTATGTTCTTAGCACAATTCTGTATATATTTTGCAATATGTGTGTTGTGTTTGATTGTACATTTTGCACTTGAAATTCTGTATTCTAAGTAATATTTACAAGTTCCAGAGATCTGTAACTAGAGTTTGTGTGTGAAAAATACAACATCTCTTCTATCCTGGATGGTTGTGGAATAGTCGTGCTGTAAAAAGCAGTGAAATACACTTCTGCAGAGACAAACATTCTGCCAGCTGGGCACTACTTTCATCAGTATTCTGTAGCCTTGATGTTCAAGACCGTGTCATGCTCCGTGAGAGAAGCATGTGTTACTTCATAGGTTTTCATTTTTGAGATGACTTATACACACTAACTTTGATCTTTACAAGATTCAAACACTTCCTGAGCACTTATTTCTGTGGGTAGCGCTTAACGGTAACTGGTAAAATCTTTCTGTAACAGCACCATAGTGTGTTTTGTTTTGTGAGTTATTCTAATGATGATACAGATTTTCCAAGGCAGTTTTGTACAACTGCTTGCCTTATTTGCACTCCTGTGTGGAAACACATGGCTTTGTGTTTTCAGGCTGTTCTCAGGGAACAGGACCATGCATGTTCCCCACTGTGCTTGGCTCACCTGAGCAGTGGTGGGCCTTGCCTGCAAAACCCAAGAGCCAGACCCTGTGGACCTTGGAGGGTGTCAGTTGGGGCAAGAGGAATGGCTGTTCATGTAGCTGAACCCAGATGGAAGCTCAGCCCCACTGCGGGTGGATATCGCATCCCTCCCTGGAGGGCAAGACCCATCAGCTCCTGCCCTGCCTCTCAAGGCTGATAGGTCCATCAGCTTGACACCTCCATGCGGGATGTCTCTGCTGCAGAAACCCTTCTTCTGCCTTGCAGCAATTGTTTTTTCCCCATCCTGTTCACAATCGATTGCAGAACAGGGGAGGGCTTGGTATTGCCCCAGCATCTCGGGGTACCTTACTGTTCCTTACTGGGCTGCTAATGAAGAAGTTCTGAAGCAGCTATAACCACATTTGAAAGGGATATATAGAAAGCCACTTCAAAGACTACTGTTCTGGGAGAAAAGGGGAAGCAAACAAAATACTGACCTTCATGCAGAGGGGGAAAAAAGCCCCAGCACAATAGATCCAAACTTTTAAGTGTTCATGATTTAACAAAGCTTTAGGTGTACTAGCTTGCCTTAAAAATTGAAGAAAAATTGCCCTTTCTTTTTTAACTGAGAAAAGCAAAGTGGCACTTACACTTTTTTCAGGTCCTAGTAGTGTTACATACTGCTCCTCACATTGCATATACTTCTTTTCAACTGTCACACATTGCAATCCAGGTTTCAAATAAAGCAATTACAGGAGCCAGCCAGGCTGTCCAGTGGGTAAAACACTGCAGGTCTTGGGTTCTCTGTGGGTGCAGAACGTGGTGAAATTCTCCCAGTGCTGCAGGTGGGCTTGTGGTGCATCTTTGCAAGACAACAGCATGCAGTGCAATAGGTGAACTTTGTTTTTCAGGATACGTGACCAAAACATTTGTCCTTGTACACAGTCCTGAAAGAGAAAGGGAGCATGATCTAATTCTCCAGTACCTGGGAGGAAGCATGTAGTGATGAAGTGATCCTTCTCCTTAGTAGAGCACTGCTAGAGGCTCTAGCGTTGACATCTCGAAGTGGTGTGCATGGCCCCACAACGTGCTCGCAGGAGGCAGCCAGTAGAGGTACACTGTGGAGCAGGTGCTGTGTGAAGCTTCCTGTAAAGTTGCTTAATGAACATAAAGGCACATCCTCAATCCTACCCATCTTAGGGAGGCCTCAAAGCTTTTACTCAAGCCTAAATCAGAGTGCTCTGTCAAAGGGAAGACAAAAAGAAGGAGAGGAAATGCAAGTTGGAGGAGCTTCCTAGCTGGGGCTCCAGAAATTCACTGTGGGAGGGATTCAGGGGACAAGGGATTGTTTGAGTAGCCAGAGGGTTGCATCCCATGTTTAAGTACACCTGAAGCGGCCTGTAGTGGTAAAGGTACACAGTGAAGTTACCTGACACCTGAGAGTGAGGCACCATAGGCGTCAGTGGAGGATTAATATCTTCATAGTTCAATATGCATCCAGGAACGCAGGTGCTTCCACGATGCCATGATGTTCTGCCTATATTGATGATGATTGGCCAGGGAATTTTACCCCTGCCCTCCTCTGAGACTGAGAGAACAGCAAGGATCTGGTTTGCAGGCAGAGTGGATGATTTCCAGCAGTCCCTTCCCTCCTACTCCTGGAGGCTTCTGTCTTGCAATGTGGCCATGCCACATTCTCATCAAGGGGAACTAGTGTCCCTGGGAAAGAGGGTTGGCCACAACAAATCCCAGTTTGACTTCCAAGTGGATGCGGTCACCAGCTAGACAAATACACTTTGAAGCACAGCTAAACAAAAGAACTGACTGACCAATGATTAAGTCAAAAGAAAATTAAACTGAGGGACAGCTGGAGGCATTCTGGACATCAGATTGGCCATCAGAGGACAACTTTGGCCCTCTGAAACAGATGCATTCTTGTTGTGAAGAGCTGGTGGGCAGTAGCACGCAGGGGATTCCTCCCGCCAGGGCTGCATGACCAAGTGTTGGGACACATGGTGGCATTGGCTGCGTTTCCTCATTCCTAGGACCAGCCTGTTGCAAACAACAACCCAGACATACAGCAGGCTTGGCAGACACCCACATACAGGCAAGCGGCATCAACATGAATAATACAAACGGGCCAACCCTGTGCCTTCTCACCAACTAACCAGGTTCAAAATTCACTACTGAATTAATCTCTGTCTCCCTGTCCCTCTCAATTTTCCCAGGCCTCTCCTGTAACTGGCACTATACTCTTGGTCTGTGCAGAAGAAAACCAGCTTAAAAGCCTGCTAGGGGATCACAGAGAGAGAAGGAAAACAAGAATAAAAAAAAACAGTTATAGACAGAGTTTAATGAGGTAGAACAGCTTGCAAGGATCAGGCACAGAGTCTGGCCAGACAAATGCTCTGACCAGGAGCCTGCTGACTTGTAAAAGCCTGCCTTTGTACTAAGAGGGGGTCACGGCGGGAGCCAGAAAACACACCCAGAGAAACTGCACACAGCGCCTCAACTCAGACTGGGACATGGGATAGGGACAAACTTTGTCCCCTCTGAGGTTCCCTCAGCCAACCTGTGCAGGCTCAAATTGATTACTTACCACAAGCAGCCACTCTCACATCAAGTGCTGGCCCTGCTGCTGGAGCAGTGCCCCAGCTCTGTGCTGGCCACCTACAAAGCTGGTGTGAGCCCACCATTCCCAAGGGATGCTGCTCACACCTCCACTCATCTGCACACTGCTTTGAGGTCAGGACCTCATGGCTCAAAGCGGCTTTCCCTCCTACAATGCCCAAAGCATAGGCAACTACAGCAGCTCTGGGAGCACAAAATATCCCCAGCAGCAAGGATATGAGCCATGGGGTCTTGACAGTCCTGCTTCAAACTGGAAAAGTTGAAATAAACTAACCCAGTTTCATGTGCCTTGTACTGAAGGCCCTGTTCACACAGTTCTCTGTCACAACAGAATGGCTTGGCATCCTCTCATCTGCAAGTACAAAACATGGAGCAGAGCTGGTAGTAGGTGTCCTACAACTCTGCCTCATAAGCCACAATCCACACAGCTGCACCCTGATATCTCTGGTCCAAACAGAACTCCTGGACACTGAGGAGGCTGTCTGACAGAGTCTCAGCACATCTGCAACCAAAGTGTGAAAACAGACCTCACATAGGAGATGCCAGAACTGAAGAGCCTCCATCAGAGCCTCCCTGTTACAAGGGAGACTGCTGCAGTAGACTGGGAGATGCCTTTTCTCCTGCATTCTTCCACCTCAGCTTCCCAACCTTTGATTCCTATTGGAGGACTTCCATTCTCTCCTAACTCCTCATCACCCATTCCCTTTCCACTCTTATGTCACTGCTCTGTACAATGGCTTTCCATATTTGCTCTCCTCTAGCAACATTTAACTCTTTTTTTTTTTCCCAGGCTTTTTTTGGGTTATATATGAACATTATGTGGATTTTTTTGCAATATCTTCAAGTTTTTAGCTGTGGTGTGTCAGCAGCTCTGGTCATAAACTTCAGACTGCAACCTGCTAAAACATGTCTAAAGTCTGAGTTACATCTGCCTGTTACAGGGAGCTGCTTTACTTTCTGTTAATTATAAATATCTTTCTGGGTGTCTGCCAAGTTTCATGCTAAGTGCTGGCACAAAACAAATCCGTGCCATTAAACTACTAAAACCAGGACCTTCACTCTGGCAGTTGTTTTCTATATACAAAGCTATTCGCACTCAGCACAGCTTTCTTGGTTTTGCTGCCTACTTAATTGCACTCGCTGTTAAACGGGAGGTTGCTGCACTCTAGCTTTCAGACTGAGGATAGCAAAACCCACCTCTGAATCATGAAAGGCTTTTAGGAACCCCTGCCCAGTTGCTCGATGTGCCATTGCTGCAGGTTAAAAATTATTGTAAGAGAAATGGTGTGCAGTAGTTATGCAAAAATGCTTATGCTACAACTGGTTCACGGACAAAAAAAACTTGTTCTGTTTCTTTAAAGTCATTCTCCTCCAAAACTCTTATCAGTTCTGGGAAGACAAGAAAGGCAGTAAGGTGGGATGCTGAGGGTCCAGGTATCTGTAGCTTCTCTCCCAGTGTCTCCAAAGCTTTCTTTGATGGTCCCTCATGCTGCCTCCTCCATGGTGCCTACCTCCATCTCCACCACACATGTTGAACTCAAACACCCACCACACACGCTGGGAGAAGCAGTGGTGCCATGCCATGCTACAGTTATCATCAGTTTTGAGCCCTGCAATCAGACAAGGATCCTGTAACACGCTGCTTGCTCACACAGACCATGGTGGTCTCATCTTCTCAAAGACAGGATGGAACACAGCCAGACAGCGGCCCAGCCAACACACTTCTCCCAGCATGAAGGTACGGACAACTCAGCTGCCTCACATTTCTCACCTCCTAGAAATTGCTCCCAGCAGAAGGCATCCTGTCCATACCAGCAGTAAGAGAACATGCTCCTGACATGGACTTACCAAGTGATTGCTGCCACAAAGCCTCTCAAGTCTCAGGCAGGCCTAAGCCTAGCAGTCAGCAGTGAGGAACAGAGACCTCAACAGACCAAGGGACAGGCCCTAGGGTGCTCAGACATGGGGAAGTAGGTGGGGGAGGGTCAGCGCCATCTCAGCAATTTGTCTCACCATGCTCGGCTCGAAAGGGACCTGAGGTGGAAAGACCCGTGGAACAAATCTCTCCTGCACGGCTGGATAGCTTGGCTCCTCTCCCCTCTGCACAGCAGCCTCCTCAACCAAGCAGGGCACAGAGCTGTGACAAGTTTCTTCCCTGCAGCCGCAACCAGCTCACCCAGGAGCAACAGAAAGGGGGGCAGCTCGGCCAACGCTCGTGTCATTAGAACTGTGCTGCCCACAGAGAGGCCCATCTCGAGGCTCCAGACAACTCCTGGGTCCCTCGCTCCCCTCACCTGCCACATGCACCACATCTCTCCTCCCTGGCCTCTACCTTCAAACCCTTTGCTCCTCATAGGGCCACTGTCGGCTCCTCCAGCTTCCTCTCCTCTGCCACTGCTCCACTCTCACCCGTCTCAGCTCCACAGCCTCTGGCTCAGGCTGCCAACACCATCCGCCTCTTAACTCCTCCAGATTTCTGACTGGGCAAGTCCAAAGAGCATCTGCTGCAGCCACAGTCCGAGTGCCCATGGACACAGGAGCGTCTCCTGCCCTTGAGAGCAGCCCTGCTCTAGAGATCCCCCTGGCAGCCCCAAGGCTGCTCCCCATCCCTGAGGCACTGGCCAAATCCACCAGCACCAGCACCCATCGGGAACTGTCCAAAGAGCACCACCAGTGGAGAACACCCACAGCAAAGGGCACTTTGGGGAGCAGCAGGAGGGCACAAGGCAGTGCTACCAGCCAACAGTAAATTACAACCTGATGTGGCTGCTGCTCCCACGAGAGCTCTGAGCACATCCTCATCTCCCCCCCAGCACCCAGAGCCCTGGCGCACAGAGGGCACATGCAAGCCACAGCCACAAGACACGTCTGCTTTTTGGGGGTGTTCCAGAACAAGCAGCACTGCCGCATGATTAACCCATCCCTCTGCTCCGTGCCCCTGCACAGCTCCGCCGTGGGTCCCATTCAAGGCAAGGCTGGAGGCTGGCTCCCAGCCCAGCCCGCTGACCGGCACAGGATTACTGCCACAATCACGGCTCCAGAGCACTCAGCGCAGCCACAATGGGGGAGCAGCAAACACTTTCTCACCACCATCAGCTGATGGCCCTGGGTGGCCCACAACAACACAGCAGAGAGCTGATGGGGCAGCACTGGGTAAGCCCCCCGGATTAGAGAGGCTCAAAGGGGCTGAAAGCAGCATGTACCGCTAACCCAGCACAACACCAGCTCCAGCCCTTGCCTCTTTCACCCTGACGCAGGCAGGCAGCTGCCGGCTTCCAGCACGCCAAAAAGGGTCCCAAATACCAACGCTGTCACCGGGAAGTCGAGATGTAAAAAGCAGCCACCTGCAGGCAGCCCCCACCCTCAACACACAGCATCGCCCCTCGCTACACACAAACCCCCTCCGCACTCCATCGCACTGACAGCAGCAGCCCCCTCCTGAGTCTGGCGAGCAGCAACCCCTCCCCTCCTTCGCAGGGCCACCTTTGGCCACGCTGCTCCCCAGCAGACACGGAAGCAGCCGAGAACACAGGGTGGCTATGGCAGCATCCAAAAGGCAAAGGGCACCTGCTTCCCTCCTGGCTTCTGACCCACAGTCAAACTTCTACTTCTGCAAGCCAGATGCCTCGATTCCCATGTCCCAAAACACACTGCCGGCACGGCACCATCCACAGTTCACCACACCTCACACGCACATGCACTGACCTGTTGACCACAGTGACGTGTCTCTGCATGGGCATTTCTTTAGGGGGCCCACTCCCAGCAGCTGGTGACAAGGCAAGACGGGCACTCTCCACAGTGGGTTTCACCACACCACCCGCCACTCCCCTGCCTCGTGGCAAGCGAGGAACAGGTCTCTTGCTGCCTTCTTCTGGCACGCTCAAAGACCTGGGCTGTCTCAGAGTTCCTTTGGGCTTTCCTAAGGAGTTTGCAGATGTAGCTGTGAGTTCATGCCCTCCTCCACCCAACCCAAAGAGACTTCAAGCACAGCAGGTAACTCTCCCCACAGAATCCATACTTCCCCAAAACACACTCAGAAAGGATGCTCTCAACCACACCTGTGGGTCTCCTTGCTTCAGCACTCTGGCTCACACCCAAGGACTCACAAGCCACAACCTCCACCACTGCACTGCAGCAGGGAAAGAGATTGGAGACCCATCTCCCCTTACACTCTCAGAAAAGCCACTTCCTGTGAGATGCCACATCATTTCACCTTTCAGCAGGACCCATGGTCCGGCTGCTCTTTCCCACCCCTTCCCTTCTGTCAGGAAGCGAACCCCTCCTTACACACAAGAACAGGGGAACACAAACAAACTAGGAGGCCCACTGTTGCTGCCAACAAAGCTGCCTACTCGCACCCAGATGGGCCTTGTCCGGGCCTGATGCTGCGAGATGCCACAGACAGCAACACAACAGCAGGGAGCGAAAGACCCAGAAGATCCGGGAACACACTGCTGCAGCATCTTACTTGCTCAAGAAGGGCTTCCTACTGAGCATGCCTTGCAAGCACAAGCGCCCTCATCAACAACACTCCCTGCTCCCAGGATCTCTTCACCAGGACCACACCATTTGTGGCCAGCAGTGACACGGCCTCGGGGGAAAGACTCCTGCTCGCAGCTGCACGCCTCTTTCACAAAGGCAGACCCTCCACAGCTGCCTGTGGCTTACCTGCCAGCTTGACTGGAGACGTGTTCTTCAGCCTCATCTGGCAGTTCACTTGCCGTCCCGTCTTCCTCTTGGAACTCCTCTGCCGGGCCACCAGCTGAGCAATTGGCTCCGTCTCGCTGCAAGCAACAGCATGGCAAATGACCTGCGGGAGCACGAAGGGGACACAGGGAAAACAGTCAGTAAGGCCCAAGCTCATCCACAGCTTGCGCAAGGATTTCCAGCCGCTCCCATGCCTCAAACTGCTGGATCACGCCAGCCGAGGCTTCAGCTGCCAACAAACACTCGCAGACCTCCCTCTCCTTTTGCAGCGCAGAGCAGCAGAGCAGCCAGCAGAGCCTCTCCGTCACCTTCCCACATGAGCTTGGGTCCCACCAACAATCCGCCTGCTCTGTCACTCCTGCCCCACAGCCTGACTGTCTTGCTTTTTCGACACTGGCAAGCCACAGCCTTCCACCCTGCCATTGTTCCTCCTGCAAAAGCGCACAGAGCCCCAGGAGCTGCCTCTGCCCCGCTGACCCAAGAAACGGCACAGAACCCGTGGCTGCACAAATTGTCTTGCAGGCACTGGGCTGGGCCCCAACAACATCCCCGCCTTGGGCAAGCGGACGGCCACCTCTCTGGTCTCTTGCCTCAACCTCCCCTTAGCCTGGCCCAGCATGGCTGCCACAGGCCATCCCTTGAATGGATGCAGTAACCCTGCATTGGCAAGCCCCCAGAACACACACACAGGGTGCACTTAACCTCACAGAGGAGATGAGAGCCCAAGCTTTTGGGCCATTCAACTGCTAACAACCTGCAGGGGCAGCTGGATGCATTCTCCTCCAGCGCTCCAAGGCAAACACCCAAAAAGCCCCGAGTGCAAAATGTGAGTCTGTGGTCTCAGAGACTCTCTCTGTTTGCCTCAGCCATGCTCAGTGGTGGTGGAACAGGCTGAAAAAGGGGCCCTCAGGCACAGCGCTGTTACCCTCATCACCATGGTCCCCAACAGGCACAAGGGTTGACAGCTGAGCACAGGAGAAACTCAGGCACTTGGCCAGCACCAAACAGCAGCTATAGAAAGAATCTTTGCTCTCAGGGCAACCAAAGCAGAAAAAAACAAGTTCCAAGAAAAAAAGCAAGTAATTACCAACCAGCAACAACTTGCTTCAGAGCTCTCCTCAGTCTCTCAAGCTGACTGAAACAGCTCCGGGAAATATGGGCAAACGGGATGACAAACTTCAGCAACAGGACAACACTCTTGCCCTCCAGCAGTGCTCGTCCTTCCCCTCCTCTTACTCCTTCTTTGCACACCTAGCATCTGCACTGGGCTGACTCAACACACAGCCACTGGAGGGAGGACCTCTCCTTGTGAGGGACAGCTCTGTCGCCTGAGGAGCGCCTGCTTAGGACTCAGACGGCGTACCTGCTGTGCAGTGAACGGGTAAGCAAAAAGCCTGCCAGTGGTGTCAGAGCTTGGACGGGCAGCCTTGCCTGTGCTTAAATGCAAATCGGCACACAGCTGATATGGAACATCACCTGGGGAGGTGAGAACCCCCTTCTGCCTCAGTGATTCACAGAGATGCTCCAGATGCCTGGGAGCAGTCCCAGGCTGTGACAGCTCATGCCAGTCCGCAGCTTCACTCACCAGCCCTGCTCAGTGTCTGCCCCTGCACACTCCTTCAGCATGTGTTTCAACAGGAAAAGGCCTTGGCGTATCTGAGACTGTTGTCTAAAGATCCCTAAAGATCCCCTCAGACAGGAAGATGCTGTGTGTGTGATCCTGTAGCACACCCTCAGGCAAGGGGACATGGCTCGGTGTGACCCTCCTGTGTACAGACCACACTTGTCTGCCATGCAGCCCTTTTGCCCTGCTCAGCAGTTCTGTATTTGTCAGATCCCACACAGCCATATGCACCATGAGACTCCCAGCACAATGCAGAGTATCATCTCTATTATTCAAAACTAAAAGCTTCACCAGCCCTTTTATCGCTGCCACCCTGCTGCTCTGGGCCCCAAAATAATCATGGACTGAGCTGAAAAGCTCTGCAACACCCATCATTCACACTGATCCACTTGCTCTTTCTGCAGGAGCTCTGGTACCTCAGGGCACAGGGCTGCGGCCTGTCCCAAAAGCCTTGCAGTAATTGTTGTCTAACAGGACAGTCTTGATGCTGACCCCATGCACATGCCTATGCCTTCTTTATGGTCATCTCAGAGAGTTTTGTAGTCCTCAGGTACATCTCAGCTTCTCTGTGCCAACTTCTAGGTGCTCCCCAGACCCAACAGGTCAATGTTTTTTGTGCAGCCATGCAAAGTGGAGGGCCTGAACCTGCATTTTACTTTTCTTAATTACATTTTATAGACTTTAAATTATCCATTCCATTACTTCAATAAAGTCTGATCTCTATATTTTACACCTATTTTACAGTTATAAATACTTAATTTATATACCTCTATAGGAATACATCAACATGTCTGTGTATAAATAAAACTGCATATCACTTTACTCCTTTGCACATGTATTTCTAACTATATATATATTGTGTGCATTGTATATAAATGTATATATTTTTGTAGCTGACCACTTCTTTGTACCAAGAAAGAATGGTTGCATCACTGAACAAAATGGCAGCTACCTCACACAAAATGGTGGCAGTCACCTGCCAGAAGGTGAACAGAGCTGCAGAGAGTGAGAGGAAGTGGTGGTTAGAAGAAAAAGACCCAGGAAGCACGTTGCACCTGTCTGGACTCACTCACTGTGGATATGTTATGTGCTGGATAAATGTATAAATCTCAACTCGGTATTAAAGGTTTAATACTAAAAGCATTCAAAGTCCTCTTCTGCATTTGCCTGCCCATCACCCATGCTGAAAGAGTGAGAGGACCTCACGAACACTGCACGATTAGGGGAAATGTGACAACCAGCACTGCCCTGTTGCTGACAGCAGTGTTGGGTACCTGCCCTGCTCTAAACATGGGGTCTAGCCCTGTGTGCTCCACAGAATGTCAGGGGTTACGGGGCTGGGAAAAGGAGCAGCTCCCACAGTTGTGTCGAGTGCCTTTCCCACAGCAGGAACTTCCTCTCAGAGGAAGGTGGTGTACCTGATTACAAAGGTACATAAAGTCAGTGTTGCAAAACATGTTTGGTCCGGGTTTTTGTCTCAGTCCCAGAGATGCGAGACCCTGCTCCCTGGCTGAACTTGTCCATCCAGCTGCTCACACTGACAGAGGGCCACTGCAGACTTTACAAACCAAACACTGCCTTAACCTCCACGCATTTACTGATTTTCTTGTGTGTGTTTACTGAGAATTGTGAAAACATTTTAATGTTGTGGGCAAATACAGGGCCCTGTATACTATGTAGTAGTGCTTGATATTACCCAAGATGGTGAGTTCTCCCCCAAGTTTCCACTGCTCTTCAACTGACTGCACAGGACTAAGGAACATAAAAAGTGTAACCAATCATTGTGAGCAAGTAACTGTCTGTATTTGTTCCCTGTGTTAGGCTTGGTCTCCAGCAAAAGCATGCTGCACAATCGGGGGACTTGCACAAAGAAATGTATTCCCAGAGTTCAGTAGAGCAAGACAAGCTTTCCCAGCTCTGTGTCTCACTTACCAACAGCTGAGAAGTGTCCAGGAACACTTTCCTGAACTGCCTCTCAGTTGTTGAGGTTCTCATACTGCAAGCATCCTCTGCAGCCTGCCTGGGTTACTCTCCATCTCGTGCTCATCTTCTAGGAAAGCACTGGGAACAGGAGGTGAAAGTGTTAAGCTTCTGCTCCATGCCCAGGGCTTCACCACCATAACCGCGTAGACATGCCCAGAAGAAACCGAAACAATTACTGCACTGCCTGGTGTGACTCACAAAGAAGCAGCTCCTTTGCCAGCAGCGGTCCAGGTTTTATCTCTCCATGTTCATCAGGACAGCAAACTTCAGGAGAGTTGCTAGTATCACGTGGGCTCCAAAGAGGCTCTCAGTTCCCACTGCAGTCATGGGGCTGTTACCAATTCAAGGACCTCTTTGCCCCACAACCACACACATGCAGGGGAGTCATGTTCTGAGGATTTAAAAGAAGCTCCACGTGTTGGGGACAACAATGGAGTGGCTGACCACAGCTGTTGCAAAGGAAGCCAAACTTACTTCAATACCAAAGGAACCAGAGGATGTCTTTGTTCCAGACAGACTGGCTGAATCAGCTTAGCTCAAAGAACAACTTTAAGCAGATCAGTATACCCCTAACTAGTGTTACTGTAAAAATTATACAGCTTGTGAGCTTGTGCGTGCATTAGCTCTGTTTAATGCTATCACCATATGATTTCTGTAACTGTAACAGGTATTTAGATTATCTTGCACTTTTCTGTAGAGCCTTAGCATTCTCTTAGCACAGGACTTAGCCTGCTGTGGCTCCATCTATCTGGTGCAAACACCACAAACTCTGAGGCAAACAACAGGAGCTAGAGCTACCTGTCCTGCCAGAAGAACCTCTCTCCACAGTGGTTGTACCTTCAAGTTCCATGTGTGTATGGCTCACTTCCCCAGACCAAGAAAGTGAAAAGGGAATAAAGAACGTCCCCACCATGGTGCCTGCTGGACAGGTCTCCTTAGCTTCATGTTTTTTTTGCTTGGCTCTACTCCTCATCACAGTAAATTTACAAGTATAACAGTTCTGTGATTTAACCGATCTATGTGAAGCACTTACCAAGTGATGGCTCAACTCTACTGACTTTACAAGGCCTCAGGCTGGGAGCTGTGAAGCCTGCTCTGTGTGAACTTTTTGTGGCCTGCCTGCAAATGTATTTGGTTTTGCTGTGACAACTAGATGCATATGGTTGATACGGCTGCTTGTTTTATCTTTCCTTATCTTTGTCCAGTGTGACCATAATTTATAAACAGAACAGTTGGAACCACTTGTTCTATGTCAAATGAGATATTTGCATCACTAGCACAATGATGTAATGAAAGAATTACAGGCCTGGTGTGATACTGAACCACTTGAGAAGTTACAGCAAGAAGCATAGAGTACGGGCAAGAGGTGGGAAGAGATGGGACACAGAGTTCTCATTGCAGACTCCATGGCAATAAACTCAAGCAGACCAGCACAGGAAGTGTGTGTGTGCCTTATCACAACAATAAGTATAAAAATGCCAAAAGCAATGAACAAAAGACCTCTATAAAGAGAGAGCTCCATGCGTCAGCTGATTGCAACCCACAATTAGGGACAGTGTTGTGACAGTTAACATATTCTACAGACCAGTAATGAGATTCACAACTGTACTGTGATTCCACAGTGTACTGGAAATGCAATAGTCTGCAAAACGTAATGTGTATTTATACTGTGATATCACCCTACTAAATGAAACCCCTTGAAAATGCAAATAGTCTCCAAGAAGTAAACTCTGCATTAAACACTGGACCCTCCATGTATGGACCACCTTAAAAAGCCTGGTCAGGGAGCACTGGACTTTTGACAGGTTGCTCTGGACCCTGGAGGCTGTCATGGCTATGGCAGAAGGTTGTCACCAAGTCTTTGTGGCAGGCATCACTGGGAGCCTTTTGCAGGCACACCCGAAGCAAGGTTAAGCATCTCCACCTCAGCGTGTGCCCTTATAGCCTCCTTCTGGCTTGTAGTCTTCCCTTCCCCTATAGTCTCTTCTCTGGCTTGGGTTTGGCAGCCCTCCATCTATCCACAATCAGGCAGATTGACCTGATGTTGCTTCCAGTCTGGCTCTCAGAAGTGGACATCTGCAGAAGAGAGAATGCTGCTGCAGGTGAGCTGCAGGATGGCAGGGCACCCCAATGGCAGGATGGTGAGGGTCTTTCCATTGCTGGCAATGCTTAATGCAGCAGACTTCACAAGGCCTGATGGCATATGGCTGGTGACCATCTTCTGCCCCTGTGTGTGGGACACTCATCAGCCAGTGGAGAGCGGGAGGACACAATGGAGGCCAAACCTCTGGGATTTAAAGGTCTCAATTCTGCAGCACTGCTTGAGGTGCCCACACAGGTATGGTGCCTCGGGAGCTCTGCAGCTGCCTGGGCACAGGCTGGGGCAGGCACAGCCCCACTGAGAAGCTGCCATGGAGCCAGGGACACCAGCGTACCCACCAGCCCCTCCTGGACAGAGAGCACACCTGTTCTGGTTTTGTAGAGGAGTCAACAGAGGGATCATAGAAGTAAATTCAGTTTTCAGTACTCAGAAATGGAGGGAATGAAGTGAATTAATCTAAAACCTGTCTTCTCTGCAGAAGAGACACACTTAACTGTCATTGCTTAGTCCGTCACTCAAGCGGGCAACTTTAGCTGCTGCCTTGCAGCAGGACCGAGGTCAGAGTACCACCGCAAAAGACTCAAAGAAACTCTGTAAGTCTCGGTTTGGTGTTTTAGAAAGCAGGCATCCTTTATCGCAGTGCTGGGTGCACATACAAATCACTTCAAAAAAGTGAGTGCGCCTCGAGTCTACAACAAACTTATGCCCATTTACAACCGTCCTGGGAATGTTTCACATATTCATCAGATTTCCTACAACCAATTGTAGTATTTACATTTTTAATTACACATGCGCTTTCTGAGTGGTGGTCTCAAGGGGTCTCTGATGGCGGCTGATAGCCTTCCTCACTGTGTCCACTGACGGACCTCCGTGCTTGTGCATGTGCAAAAGACTCCTATGAACTGCTTAACAGTTGTGCCTGTAGTCATTTGTGTCTTTAGGTCAGTTTGTTCTGACTTGTTCCTTTTCTTGAAGAACCGGACCAGTCTGTCTTGGTCACTCTTTCTTATCTTCACACCCGGTTGCCTAGGGAGGGGTGAATCGCCCCGTCTGTCACGGTTACTCCTGCCTTATCTCCAAAGGCTACCCTTGCTTTATACATACCCCAAAGCGGCACCAGCCCTCCTTGCCCTCAACAGAGCCGTCCCAAGTTACAACTCGGCATTTAGCTCATAGAAAAGCACGGCGACCCCGAGCCCGGGAACTGCCCGCCACCCTCCCCCTGCGAATCGGCACACCCCCACAGCTCCCGCCACCTCAGGCACACGCCCAACCACCAGACGCACCGCACTGCTCACCGCTCGGGCGGGGCGGCTCGGAACAGCGCATGCGCGCGGTGCGCAGTGGGCGGCTGGCGGCGGGCTGTGCTGGGCGGGCTCGGGAGGGCGGTGGGTATTGCTGCTGCTGCTGCGGCCGCCGCTCGCAGGGAAGCGGCGGTGGCGGTGCGCGGCTCGGCCCCCGCTCGCGGCGGCTGCGACGAGGCGTTGGCTGGTGTCTGAGAGCCCCCGGGTGAGGTGGTGGTAAGGAAACAGGGCTTAAGCCGTCCTGTGCTGGGGGGAGAGGCGGTGCCGAGGGCTGGCACTGCCTGTCAGCGGGAGGCTGCTTCTCCTCGGTATCTTCCTTGTGAGAGAGAAAGTGTCCCGGCTTCAGTGGATTAGTGACTGCTTTGTGCTTTCCGGGGGGACTCGTGTTCCAGAGGGTTGCGTTTGTAGCCTTTTAGAAGTACAACTATTAGGGAGTTCATCCTTGTCGGCAGGAAAACTGTCCTCACTTCCTTTTCTGTCTGTTAGACTGAGTAATGATCTGCAGCACTGAGGCCGTTCTGGTCATCTGCTTTAGCACACCGAAAAAAATCTGAGTTCTGATGCCGGCGCGGACTGGTTGGATGTTCCCTGCCTTACTGGTGGAGGCTGCCTGGGCTGTGTTCCCGTTGCGGTGTCCTCTGGTCTGGAGGCTGCCAGCCGCTGGGTGAGAGCTGTAGCTGCTGAATGATCTAACCTTACATCAGCTGGCCACAAAAACGTGTAAAAAAGGCTTCATGAGCCACCCCGAGCTGTGAAGGTTTCTGCTAATGTATTAGTGACTTACTGTCACCTTTACTGCACTGCAAGCGTTCTGCGTTGTTGCTAGCTGTAGGAATGGGAATGTCATTCCGGTGTAAGCTGAAGACCGCACTCAGTTTAACCTTTGTACCGTAGTATCTGTCATCTTGTTTAACTGAGTGAATTGCCATCGTGACTGCTCCTTGTTATGTAACTTAGGAGGATATATTTTATGGTATCCTGTTTGCTCTTTCTGACCTCAGTTCTTTAGTATTAGTTTACTACAGAGCTATCTGATTGTGGGTTGATGTTGTCCCCCCATGTTCCTACCCTCTTTCTTATTTTTTATTGATGTTTCTTCTCTTGAAGCAACTTTTTAAGTTGCCTTCCCAGGTTATTATATGTTTTCTTTATGGTCACTTTTGCTCAGATGTAATGACTATTGTGTTAAATTCTCCTGAGCAGTTAATTTCAGGTAGTTCAGGTAGGACTTTCAAGAGCAGTATTAAGTAAGAATTAAGGTGTATTACTTAAAAGAAGGACAAGAGAAAAAGGCCCCCAAAATTGTTCTAATTGAATTTTCCATGTCTCTTGTATGTCTCCAGCCTGGAACACAACTGCAGACAAAATTGCATTTTTTGGTTTGCTTCTCGGTATTTGAATGTCTGTGTTTTTAATGTGATCAAAACTTTAAACCAGTCACACATTTATTCAGCAGATGATGTCCCATGACACTGAGTGGATATGGGCTTCCGGGGTCTTTTTCTTCTGGCAGGTGACCACCAGCTCCTCTCACTCTTTGCAGCTCTGTTCACCAGCTGAGAAGTTTCTAAAAGGAAGAGGGAAGAATCCATACACCCAGCATATCTTCTGCCCATTGCTGCCTGGAGGTGTGCAAGTACATGTGTTCAATGTGTGCTTCTCCTCCTGGGTGTAGTAACAGTGTGGGCTGTAGTTAAGCAAGGGGTGCTGTAAAACTAGCTATGGTAAAGGTTGTTCCAAAGTCGGTCAGTGAAACACACAGCACCAGGAGGGCAAAAATTGCTGAGTCAATGTAACATGCACATGTAAATACACATATATGCAGTGCTGGGTGTACAGGTGTAGGTATATGGGTATATCTGTGGAAGATACACATTTACACATGCAGAGATATGGTCAGGTTAGTAAAGTAAAACTGTTCAAGGAACAGTGAAGAATAGGACTTAATGCTGTGTTTACTTGCCTGGCACTTGAGCTGGGCTCTTGTGAAGTTGGATGCAGGAAGGTAGAGACACTGTTACTGTATGTGTATGGACTGAAATGTGTGGAACGGGTCTGAAATGATCAGGATTGAAACTTCTATTCTTTTTGAACTCTGTGTGTTGCCCAGGGTGATTTCGCCTAAAAAAAGGGAGGCAGTGATGGGAGACAGATTCATCAGCAGGGAGCAGCAGAGGCTAACTTTATGTGGAGTCCGGCTTAGCAGTCCTGCATTTCCAGGCAGTTCTCTGGTGCTGCTGCCATTTGGAGTGGCAGTTCCTGGCCTTCATGTGTTTGTTGGTGAAGGACTCTGTTGTGTCTGAGCTAGAGAGGCTTGAGGAGAGCAAGGTCACTTTGTCCTGATCCACTGATTCCACTCGTGTTGCACACTAGTTGCTGGGGTGTTCAGATGAGGTGAAGATGGGGTGTTTCAGGCACATGAGCATGCTCAGTTTTAGGACTTGCAGCGCTTGCTTAGAGAGCAGCAGGGTTGGTCTCGCGTTGTGCGAGAGCTGTCAGGCTTAGGTCTGCAGTTATGGTGGGGTGGTTTCTCTGCTGGAACTGTCCCTGTGGCGGGTGTCTGTGAGAAGAATGCCTGCTCAGGAGCACAGAGGCTGGCTGCAGCACTCCAGCTCCCCAGCATTCTGTGAGCGTAGCTGTCAGGCCCTGGAGAAGCACTGAGTGTGCGCACACCTGTGAGCTGAGGAGATGTGAGGGCTTTAGGTAGCTCTGGCACCTGTTTTGAAACCTCCTCCTGCCATGTGCTGCCTGGCTTTCCCAGGCAGGAGCCCTTGCTGGCAGGTAAATCTTCTCCTGAAGCATCCTGCCAGCATCCTGCCAGCACCCTGTCAGCACCCTGTCAGCCTGTGGCATTGTGGAAGGTGCTGTCAGAGATGAAGCAGTAGGCTGCTTGCACCTTTGCTGTGGTGGTGGGCGGCATTTCTCAGGATGGGGCAGTGTCAGCGCTGGCTCTGTGGCACTCCTGCTGTGTGCAGCCCCACTTCCTGTCAGTGGGTTTCACTTCTGTTGGGTTTTCTCTCTGAAGAGGCATCTGTGGAGGTGAGGCATCATGCACCTGTGGTAAGATGTGGCATGGCCTGTGTGCATGTGGTTTCCATGGCAGAGCTGACATGCCCCCATGGTCACTGGTGCAGAGATGCTGGTTTGTGTGACAGAAGAGCTCACCACCAGTTTGTGGTGGTGAGCCACCCAGCATCACCGTGGGGCACCAGTGGAGGGAGTTGGGCACCAGGATGGGGTGGCGGGTCCCTGCCCCACTTCTGCTGGCAGTCCTGGCCCTGCAGGCAGTGATGTTGGCTAGTTGCCTTGTAGCCCTGCCCCCCTTCTGGCCACGTGGTCTGTTTTGACTGGCCAGCAGGGCCAGCCCTTGCACAGGGTCTGGTGCTCCTTCAGCTGCTTTTTCCACCCATGGCATGCCCCATATGTCTCATACCACCCTATGCTTGCATGGCAGGACCAGGATTCTGCAAGTCTACCCCAGAAGTATCAAAGCCTGCAAAGATGAGCCGCTGAACTGCTGAACCCTTGCTTGTTTGGGGAGGGAGGTTGTATAGTAAAAGCCAATATTTTTAGCCTGTCTAAAAATGCCTTCTTTTTTTTTCCTTTTGGGGTAGAGAGGGCTGTAGGTGAAGATGCAGGAGCCTGAGCTTATTGCAAAGACACTGCGAGCTGTTCTTCATCCCTTTAAAAGTGGCGTACCTTTGTCAGAGCTTCAGGGTGAATACAAATCCTTGACTGGCGAGTGGATTCCCTTCAGGCACCTAGGATATGGCACATTGGAAGGCTACTTGGAGAGCATCCCAGGAGTGGTCAGAATGGAAGGAAGCAAAATGGGAGAGGTAAGAATCACTTACAGTTCAGAAGTGGCTTTTATGTGTCTAAAGTGTGTATGGTTCATAACTTTACCTCTGCTCATGCCAAAGTGAAAGCTGTGGCATAGACCAAGTGCCTCTTATTTTCCTGCTTCTTTATGCCAGCTGTGAAGTTGTTTGCAAAAGGTGGAAGGTTGCAAGGTATTTCCTGGAAACATGAATTCTTGCGGGGAAGATGGTTTTATGTACCTTGATCAGCTCTTCAGGGTGGGGTTTAGCATCACTTTTTTCTTACCATGAAACTGTTGTGAGCGCATTTTATAAGTGTGACAGCTCTTGCTTTGGTTTTAGCAGTCTTGTTTGTCATGAGTTTCAGTGCCACAGAACTGAAGACTTGCCAGCATGAGGAAGAGCCCATGCAAGTAGAGTGCCTTTCTTCAAGAGTTGCAGTGCTGCAGCTTAGCAAGTGTGCAAGGGACAAGGAGTCAGCACAGAGGTCAAGGAGAAGGTGGAGCATTGCTCAGCAGAGAGTATTAGTGTGGGGAGAGTTTTCTCTTGTTTGTTGGCCTTGCTGCCGTAGCCTGTATCTCCTGGTGGGTGCCAGCTTGGAATCAGCTTGCCAGGACCATGTTCTTCCTTGTCCAGTAGCAGTTCCTGGTTTTGAGTCAGAGGCATTCTCTTGATGGTTGATGTAGCTATGTGGCTTGTAGATGATCTGTCCAAGTAGCGACCTTGGAGCCTCTCCCTCACTGGAACTATGTCTGGGTTCCTGAAGTCTACGTAGACTGTGAGAAAGGAGAAAGCTAGCAGATGTTTGGCACAATGTATGACTGTCGCAGCAGGTCTGGAGAGGCAGAACTTTAAGCTGAGCTCCCTTGCTGGCTCAGCTGGATTGGGATGGCTTCTGGGAACTCAGAACTAGGACTTCTGGTTAGCTCTGAGGAGTGTGATGAGAGGTGTCCTGGGTTTTGTGCTGATGTCTGGAAGTGCGGCTGCTTGTAAGCAAGAGATTCCCGTGCTGCATTTCTGCAACTGTCAAAATTTGCCCTTTTGCAGCAGGTGTGAGAGTTTGGGGCTCTTTTTCACTTGTCAGCTGCAGCTACATCAGTAACTTGAATGCAGATATCTCTGGGAGCATCTGTGATGCTGCAATTTGATGCTTCCTCATGCTGGTTCCAGCAGGTAGCCATCTCTTTCCAAGGCCCTGCAAGGTATAATCTGGTATCCTATTCCCTTGAGAGCCTTGATTATCCTCTAATACGGTGTGTGCTGACAGCCTTGGATGGCAGTAGAGGTGGCAGTTTTTCTGTGGCAGGTATAAAGAGTGAGCAAAATGTGCCTTTAGGAGGTGGAAACGGAGAGAGTTACTAAACAGGAGTTCTGAGGTAGCTGAGGAAGGCTTGCTTCAGTTTAGCAGTGCTAACTCTGCTCTGTTCGACTGAAGCAACTGAGAGCAGTCACCCAGCAAACCTCTGGGGGGCACGAGAGTCTTAAAGATATTTTTAGTGGTGGATTTGTCAGTACTAGATCAACATTCGGACTTGATGATCTTTAAGTTTTTTCCAGCTTAAATGATTCTGTGAAAGCATTGCCGTTTGGTGGCCCTCCTGTTGCCACTGTTCAGAGCCCCCTGGGTAGGCACTGAGCCAAGAGCGGCAGTGTGATTGTGCACTGGTGTGGGCTGGTAACTACCTGGGCTTTCCTTATTGCTAAGGCAGCCATCCAAAACACACCACAAAAAATACATTCAACAAGCACTCCTGTAAAGTGGCCAGTAAATAGTGCAAATTGATTCCAGAGTGCTACATGTTAGAAGCTCCTTGAAGAATTTGTGTCAGATGGGTATTGCCTGATGCTGAAGAGTCTGGTTGTCTTGGGAAGGCGATGATATAAAATAGTCCCCTGTTCTTCTTACTGCTGAACACTAATTTAGCCTTCTTGAATATAGGAAAGATGAGCACTGACAATTATTCCTTTGCATCATAGATATGTTCTCTAGTTTCCACAACCGATAAGGATTAATTTCACTGTACAGAAAACACTGCAGGGGGTCTAAAACTGAAAGACTGTGCATCTGCAAGAGATGCTTGTGTCATTTCAAGGAACCCTTCTTTGCTTTGCTTCACAATCAGTTACAAGCAGCATACAGTTGCACCTTTCTCTAAGAAAACTTTGACTTCTGCTTGAATAACTAGGTCTCTGCAAAAAGAGGAGTTTGAAGGCTGCTTTGCTCTGCCGCAAATGAATTCATCCGCCTCATCTCTTTTTACATCTGAATTCTTTCTATCTCAAACCATCATTTTTGCTGAAATCATTATGATGTGAAAATGGGAAGAAAGTGCTGAAAGTAATTTTTAATTTTAGTGACAGGAAAAAACTGAAATGTATGAAAAATTTTAAAATGTGTATTTATGAAACCGATAAACTGTATATGAACCAAAAATCTTTTATGTTGAGATCTTGGGAAAAGGGGAGGGCTGCAGGTAGTCCATCCTTCATGGATGAGCAACCATGTTAGAATCAGGGAAACGCCAGTTAGCCGGAAATATGAGGAAAGGTCTCATATCCTTCTCTGGAAATGGGCAGAGCCGGACGCCTCTCTGTTGTGACAGCTTACGCAACTGGTGTGCTGCTGTGGGTGAATGGCTGCTGAGGAATGTTGGGCTGGAGCAGAAGGGGAGAGGGCAGTTTCTGTGAGCCCCTCCAAACGTGAGAGCAATGGTGACACTCAGAGCTCTGCCTTGGGATGGATGATGACACACCAACAGCTTGCAGCTTATGGGTAGTGGACAGATCAGTGTATGGGCAGCATGGTGGCTGGCTCTTACACACACCCTTATCAGGAAGAAGTGGTAGATAAAGCAGATGATGCCTTCTTACAGCAAGCCTCACACTTGCAAGCTTTGGTCCTCATGGAGGACTTGAGCCACTGCCATGCCTGCTGGAGGGAGAAGACAGCCAAGCATGAGCAATCCAGGATGTTTCTGGGGTGTGCTGGTGACAACATCCTGACACAAGTGATGAGTTAATGAAGGGAGATGGTCTGCTGGACCAGATTCTTACAAACAAGAACTGCTTGGGAATGTAAAGGCTGGGGAAAGCCCTGGCTGCAGGGATCACAAGAAGGTGGTGTTCAGGAGCCTGAAAGGAGAGGAATAAAGCAAATAGAAGTTTCAACAAGCCAGACCATCAGGAGAGCAGGCTTTGATCTCTTCAGGAATCTGCTTGGAACTCTCATGGGATACAATCCTGGGGAGAAGAGTGGTCCAGGAGAGGCAGTGGATTTTCAAGGATTGCCTCCTCCAATCTCACAAATGGACCATCTCAACGATCGGGAGTGTGGGGAAAGCAAGGTTGCAGAAGGCACGCATGGATGAACAAGGAGCTCCTGGCTTACCTCTGCCATTAGAAGCTTGTGCACAAGAGGAGGAAGCAGAGTAGGGTGAGGTGGAAGCAATGTAGAGATGCTGTCCAAACATGCCGGAATGTGGTTAGGAAGGCTAAAGCCCATCTGGACCCGATTCTGGGAAGGGACATGAAGGGCAGCAAGGAAGGTTTCTACAAGTGCATCATCAGCAAAAGGATGAAAATGTATGTCTGCTGAGAAATGACAACAGAGACCTGGTTGTAAAGGACATGGAGAAGGCTGAAGCACTGACTGCCTTCTTTGCCTTGGTCTTTACAGGTAAGAACAGTTGTGAGTAATCCCAAGGCTCCTGAGACCAGTGGAAAAGTGCAGGGCAAGGAAGATTGACCTCAGTGTGGGAAGATTAGTTTAGGGAACATTTCAGAGAACAGGAATTGCACAAGTTCATGGGTCTCTTGCAGTGCCCTCCCAGGTGCTCAAGGAGATGGCTGATGTTGTTACAAGACTACTCTTGATTACCCTGGAAGGGTTGTGGTTTGTAGGAGGTTCCTGAGGCCCAAAAAGAAGCAGGTGTCTCCCTTGCTTGCCCAAGGCGGGGATGTTGTTGGGGCCCAGCCCAGTGCCTGCAAGACAAATTTGTGCAGCCACGGGTTCTGTGCCGTTTCTTGGGTCAGCGGGGCAGAGGCAGCTCCTGGGGCTCTGTGCGCTTTTGCAGGAGGAACAATGGCAGGGTGGAAGCCTGTGGCTTGCCAGTGTTGAAAAAGCAAGACAGTCAGGCTGTGGGGCAGGAGTGACAGAGCAGGCGGATTGTTGGTGGGACCCAAGCTCATGTGGGAAGGTGACGGAGAGGCTCTGCTGGCTGCTCTGCTGCTCTGCGCTGCAAAAGGAGAGGGAGGTCTGCGAGTGTTTGTTGGCAGCTGAAGCCTCGGCTGGCATGATCCAGCAGTTTGAGGCATGGGAGCGGCTGGAAATCCTTGCGCAAGCTGTGGATGAGCTTGGGCCTTACTGACTGTTTTCCCTGTGTCCCCTTCGTGCTCCCGCAGGTCATTTGCCATGCTGTTGCTTGCAGCGAGACGGAGCCAATTGCTCAGCTGGTGGCCCGGCAGAGGAGTTCCAAGAGGAAGACGGGACGGCAAGTGAACTGCCAGATGAGGCTGAAGAACACGTCTCCAGTCAAGCTGGCAGGTAAGCCACAGGCAGCTGTGGAGGGTCTGCCTTTGTGAAAGAGGCGTGCAGCTGCGAGCAGGAGTCTTTCCCCTGAGGCCGTGTCACTGCTGGCCACAAATGGTGTGGTCCTGGTGAAGAGATCCTGGGAGCAGGGAGTGTTGTTGATGAGGGCGCTTGTGCTTGCAAGGCATGCTCAGTAGGAAGCCCTTCTTGAGCAAGTAAGATGCTGCAGCAGTGTGTTCCCGGATCTTCTGGGTCTTTCGCTCCCTGCTGTTGTGTTGCTGTCTGTGGCATCTCGCAGCATCAGTCCCAGACAAGGCCCATCTGGGTGCGAGTAGGCAGCTTTGTTGGCAGCAACAGTGGGCCTCCTAGTTTGTTTGTGTTCCCCTGTTCTTGTGTGTAAGGAGGGGTTCGCTTCCTGACAGAAGGGAAGGGGTGGGAAAGAGCAGCCGGACCATGGGTCCTGCTGAAAGGTGAAATGATGTGGCATCTCACAGTAAGTGGCTTTTCTGAGAGTGTAAGGGGAGATGGGTCTCCAGTCTCTTTCCCTGCTGCAGTGCAGTGGTGGAGGTTGTGGCTTGTGAGTCCTTGGGTGTGAGCCAGAGTGCTGAAGCAAGGAGACCCACAGGTGTGGTTGAGAGCATCCTTTCTGAGTGTGTTTTGGGGAAGTATGGATTCTGTGGGGAGAGTTACCTGCTGTGCTTGAAGTCTCTTTGGGTTGGGTGGAGGAGGGCATGAACTCACAGCTGCATCTGCAAACTCCTTAGGAAAGCCCAAAGGAACTCTGAGACAGCCCAGGTCTTTGAGCGTGCCAGAAGAAGGCAGCAAGAGACCTGTTCCTCGCTTGCCACGAGGCAGGGGAGTGGCGGGTGGTGTGGTGAAACCCACTGTGGAGAGTGCCCGTCTTGCCTTGTCACCAGCTGCTGGGAGTGGGCCCCCTAAAGAAATGCCCATGCAGAGACACGTCACTGTGGTCAACAGGTCAGTGCATGTGCATGTGAGGTGTGGTGAACTGTGGATGGTGCCGTGCCGGCAGTGTGTTTTGGGACATGGGAATCGAGGCATCTGGCTTGCAGAAGTAGAAGTTTGACTGTGGGTCAGAAGCCAGGAGGGAAGCAGGTGCCCTTTGCCTTTTGGATGCTGCCATAGCCACCCTGTGTTCTCGGCTGCTTCCGTGTCTGCCTGGGAGCAGCGTGGCCAAAGGTGGCCCTGCGAAGGAGGGGAGGGGTTGCTGCTCGCCAGACTCAGGAGGGGGCTGCTGCTGCCAGTGCGATGGAGTGCGGAGGGGGTTTGTGTGTAGCGAGGGGCGATGCTGTGTGTTGAGGGTGGGGGCTGCCTGCAGGTGGCTGCTTTTTACGTCTCGACTTCCCGGTGACAGCGTTGGTATTTGGGACCCTTTTTGGCGTGCTGGAAGCCGGCAGCTGCCTGCCTGCGTCAGGGTGAAAGAGGCAAGGGCTGGAGCTGGTGTTGTGCTGGGTTAGCGGTACATGCTGCTTTCAGCCCCTTTGAGCCTCTCTAATCCGGGGGGCTTACCCAGTGCTGCCCCATCAGCTCTCTGCTGTGTTGTTGTGGGCCGCCCAGGGCCATCAGCTGATGGTGGTGAGAAAGTGTTTGCTGCTCCCCCATTGTGGCTGCGCTGAGTGCGCTGGAGCCGTGATTGTGGCAGTAATCCTGTGCCGGTCAGCGGGCTGGGCTGGGAGCCAGCCTCCAGCCTTGCCTTGAATGGGACCCACGGCGGAGCTGTGCAGGGGCACGGAGCAGAGGGATGGGTTAATCATGCGGCAGTGCCGCTTGTTCTGGAACACCCCCAAAAAGCAGACGTGTCTTGTGGCTGTGGCTTGCATGTGCCCTCTGTGCGCCAGGGCTCTGGGTGCTGGGGGGGGAGATGAGGATGTGCTCAGAGCTCTCGTGGGAGCAGCAGCCACATCAGGTTGTAATTTACTGTTGGCTGGTAGCACTGCCTTGTGCCCTCCTGCTGCTCCCCAAAGTGCCCTTTGCTGTGGGTGTTCTCCACTGGTGGTGCTCTTTGGACAGTTCCCGATGGGTGCTGGTGCTGGTGGATTTGGCCAGTGCCTCAGGGATGGGGAGCAGCCTTGGGGCTGCCAGGGGGATCTCTAGAGCAGGGCTGCTCTCAAGGGCAGGAGACGCTCCTGTGTCCATGGGCACTCGGACTGTGGCTGCAGCAGATGCTCTTTGGCCTTGCCCAGTCAGAAATCTGGAGGAGTTAAGAGGCGGATGGTGTTGGCAGCCTGAGCCAGAGGCTGTGGAGCTGAGACGGGTGAGAGTGGAGCAGTGGCAGAGGAGAGGAAGCCGGAGGAGCCGGCAGTGGCCCTATGAGGAGCAAAGGGTTTGAAGGTAGAGGCCAGGGAGGAGAGATGTGGTGCATGTGGCAGGTGAGGGGAGCGAGGGACCCAGGAGTTGTCTGGAGCCTCGAGATGGGCCTCTCTGTGAGCAGCACAATTCTAATGACACGAGTGTTGGCCGAGCTGCCCCCCTTTCTGTTGCTCCTGGGTGAGCTGGTTGCGGCTGCAGGGGAGAAACTTGTCACAGCTCTGTGCCCTGCTTGGTTGAGGAGGCTGCTGTGCAGAGGGGAGAGGAGCCAAGCTATCCAGCCGTGCAGGAGAGATTTGTTCCACAGGTCTTTCCACCTCAGGTCCCCTTCGAGCCGAGCATGGTGAGACAAATTGCTGAGATGGCGCTGACCCTCCCCCACCTACTTCCCCATGTCTGAGCACCCTAGGGCCTGTCCCTTGGTCTGTTGAGGTCTCTGTTCCTCACTGCTGACTGCTAGGCTTAGGCCTGCCTGAGGCTTGAGAGGCTTTGTGGCAGCAATCACTTGGTAAGTCCATGTCAGGAGCATGTTCTCTTACTGCTGGTATGGACAGGATGCCTTCTGCTGGGAGCAATTTCTAGGAGGTGAGAAATGTGAGGCAGCTGAGTTGTCCGCACCTTCATGCTGGGGAGAAGTGTGTTGGCTGGGCCGCTGTCTGGCTGTGTTCCATCCCGTCTTTAAGAAGATAAGACCACCATGGTCTGTGTGAGCAAGCAGTGTGTTACAGGATCCTTGTCTGATTGCAGGGCTCAAAACTGATGATAACTGAGCTCACTGGTAATGTATCACTGCTTTGTTCATGGGGAGCTGTTGAGCCACAGCAGGAAGCACAGGAAGATACCTCATTATGTCTCTAAATACTTAAAGGATCCCAAATCCAATTAGCTTTCACATTCAACATAAGAGAATCATTAGTCCTCTACTACTAGTTCCTTTCTGACGTGTTCCAGATAGCATGGCTCGAGAGGGAGTATTTGCCTTCTTCCTCACTGAAACCTTGCTGCAGTTTCTGCTGGCTTTCCCTCACTCATGGCATCCACATCATGAGTGGTAAGGAGGTATAAATGGTGTGTGGACACTGAGGACTCAAACGCAGCTATGGATTCCTACTGGAAAGCAGCAGTAGCAGGACAGTCTCCATTAGCTAGCTCATGGGATCGTTTTATTTGCTGCCTAGCAAACAAAACCGGTGGTTGTCTCTCTTGAGTCTGCTTCCTTTAAGGTGACTTTCTTGTTGGGTACCTGTCCAGCTTAGAGTTATCCATACTGGTAAATACATGTATGTGGAGGTGGGATCGTGGATTTCTCATAGAATCTGCATGGCAGTCACAGCACACTTTCTAAGAGGAGATTGTTATGCTGCTTTGTGTGGGGATCTGAGTTGTGCCCAGGAGGTAGAGGGTTTTCCTGTGAGGCAGATGGAAGAGTCTTTTCAGATACCCAACAATTGCAAGGTGTGAATCAGTGTTTGGGATTTGTGTGGATGAGTTTTGTACTTTTTGAGTCTCGTCCCATTTCTGTTTCACGAATGTGCTTGTTGTTGATCTTCTGCTCAGTATTTCTGGGCATGCTTCTCCTGCTTTGGAAAATGCTGTCCTAGGCAGTGTGACACAGCACAGATAAGTATGATTTTTGGTATAAGTGATGTCCCGTAGCTGATGGAAGGGCAGTAGTTTCTTCTTGCAGGGACAGCAAAAAAGCAAGGGAGACAAGTTCACATCAACCTACCATGCTTCTGTGGAGGGCTGTTCTTGAGCATTTGCCACCCTGTCTTCACCACTGCGGTTCTTCCTTGCGTGTGTGTCTTTGGGAGGTGCTTCATCCTGGTCTTTGAACTCTTCTTCCAGCTCTTGTTCCCTTACACTTGCAGTATATGTAATCCACAGTTTATTGTTTCACTGCCGTGTAGTTAATTATTCCATAGATTACTGTTTCCAAAACTGTCATAGTGAGCTACACAGTGCTGTGACTTCTTCATTGTGAGGAGCTAACTGTGCTGCGTGTGCTCCTGGTATAAGCTCTCTCTCTCCTCTCTGAGGGAGCTCAGAAGAACACCTGCAAATGTGAGATTTGTGTCCTTTCTGTGGGTGACCACTTCAGAGGGGAATCTGTTGAACAGTGTAGCAACAGCATTCACAAAAAGACCTTGGGTTCCTGTGTAGTTTTAGGTGTTCCTCTGACTTCTGAAGCCAGGTACTTTCAGAAGACTCTGTCATGATGCCCAAGAAGGTGAGCGTAGTCATGTTCAACAGCGAGACTGAGATGCCATCCAGACTAACAACCAGTAAGTGAGGCTGAATGTATCAACTGTAAGACCATCAACTGTTTCATTAGACCTAGGTGCTTTCTTTTTGCTAATGTCTTTTTACTGTGTGTTTTGTTTTTTGCAATTATTGGGATAGTAAGAAAAAATTAGACGCCACCTGTTGGTGTGCCTTGTTACTGCTAGCCAGCTTGTCTTCTAAGCCAGGACATTTTGAGTGCTGGTCTTGTGCAGGGAGCCTGCTAGAAGCTTGTGAAATAAAGTTTATTTCATGTACAGGTCTTGGAAGCAAATGGAATGCTGTTCAGAGCCAAGAGAATGATTTAAAGCAATTTTATTTCCACTTGTAGGCCTGAGAAAAGACTAACTGTCCCACCACGGTTTCAAAAGGAGTTGCAAGTCCACCTGTCCAGAAGCTCTTCTGTAGATTCAAATGGTATGTTTGCCCATTAAGAAAATTTTTGTCACCTATTCACATTAGATTGGGTGCCATCTTAAGAAAAAAATCCATCTTGGTACTTAGGTTTGGGTGAGATATGAAGTTCTGTGAGTAAACCTCCTCACTCTGGATTTCATGGTGCTGGGGAAATGTGTGTGTGTTTACTTGTCTGCCTCTCTGTCTTCTAGGAAAATCCTTGTTCATTGAGTGTCAAAGCTAATCACAAAGCTAGTGTGAGTAGCTTGGAAACAGGAGGAATATGCTTAATTTCACTGTCAGGGTAGGGATCTGGTATAGGAGAGTGAAATCCTGGCTTTTAGGTGTAACCAACACACTTCTGGAGCTACCTGTCCAGAAGATACTCTTCTGTGTGCCTGGTTCCCAGAAGCTGTGCAGTTGCTTTCTTTCAGACCTGTCAGGCTGATATGTGAAGCTTCAAGTCTGGTAGCAATTATATGCCTCAAAAGGGAGGAGAGGAGCACTGATGAGGGAGTAGTGATACGAACTTCCAGCTGGGATAATGACTGCCCCGCTCCTACGCACAATGTTATTCAACTGTTCAAAGTAGCTGAATAGTTGCTGTTTCTTTCGTTGCTCCACTGACAGGTTTCCTTGGATGCAGTAGCACAGGAGGTCTGGGTCCTGGGTTCAAACTTTTCTTCAGGACATATATCTTAGAATGAAAGCCAAGTCTTTGGTCTGTTTTGTATCTCTGTCTGAATTTAGAACATCGTTGGATGTTTGCCTGTGTCTTTGCTATGGTGTTTGTACTCATAATGATATTAATTTCCTCTTGGGATGATGCCTCAGTGTAGTCTCTCAGCAACAGCATAAATGAGAGTTCTGTAACCTCTTCCAGGATCCCATCAGAAGTAAATAACTACAGTGACTGAAAATTCAGCTTCAGGTCACGTACTAAATGTCTCAGGTTTCCATGGCTCTTTCCAATAGAAAGTGGCTGAAACAGGCATGCTGGTTAGGAGAGATGTGTTTTGGTGTTATGCTGACAGCTCCCATGTTGTATTTTTAAGTAGGTAGGTAATCATGTGTATTTCTCTCAGCCAATGAGTCTGTGTTTACTTCAGGGCTATATTTTTGTTTGTCAGATAACTTGAATACATCCACTGCAGAGACACATACTATTGCCTCTGGCCCTTCTGCTGCTCCTGTCAATGAAGTTCAAGGTCGCATTAAGGAGATTCTGAGCAAGTGCAGCAGTGGTGTCTGGGTGTCAAAGATGCCACAGATCTACCGGGAAATGTACTGGGAGGAGCTCAGCACAGCAGTGCTCCGTCAGCTTGAGAACTGGCCTCATGTGTGCACAGTAAGTATTGGTAGTTTCTCCTACCCACACCATTGTGTTTTGTGCTTTTCATTGTTAGTGGGTTTGTCTCCCCTTAAATCTATCAGCTACCAGTAAATCCTGTATGAACAGTCTTAGGTCTGTCTGCATATAGACTTTTCCACAGGTTTTTATCACATCTTAGGTCAAGGTTATGGAATTTGCTGTGCAAGTTAGGCTTATGATATAATAATAGATGAAATGTGATAATGTTGGGGTGAGAGATTTCAGCTCCAAAACCTCCTGGCCACCCTCACCCTGATGTCTGTTACCCCTTATCATGAGAAGTGGTTTTCTGCTTCATATGAAGAGCTGTGCTTTTACATCTTTTTCTGCATTTAAGGCATAATGCAACTTTGCATCAAGGCTTTGTTTAGCCTTATTTTAACAGGACGGTCATATTAATGAAAACTTCATCGGCATCTGTCAAACTGTGGCAACAGGATACTGAAGTAATGAGAGTGTCTGCTTGAAGTGACTTTTCATGTACATAAAAATACTTGTAATATTATGTAATAACTTTAAATGCAAAAAAAAATTCACTGTGATTAAATAATCTGTCTTCCGCAATAACACCATTTGCATGTGTGTATGGTATTGTGCATGTACATGGTATTCTAACACTACATAAAATGTACTTATGACATGTGACATCTTACTACAGATATCAGTAATGTGTGCAGACAGCAGTAATTTGTTTTGATGGTTGATGAGCAGTTCCTGTGTTATCCACAGAGCAAGCTCTTATGTTTTCAGTTGCTTAATTCATGCAGCAAATTTTAGTCTTTTTTGTAGCTCATGTTGCAGACAAAATGTTGCTGTTAATCCAGTATCTTTGGTCTGGGTTCAGTGTCCATTTGCTTATTATCTGTTGGGTGTACCTCTTCCTTCTAGCAAGCAAATAGTCATTTTAGTGCAAATAAGCAGTCTTTAAACCTGTGTAAACATTGTAATAGAGCAGGCACAGCACAACAGTAATCAGAACGATCAAGTTGTCTTGGCACAGTCAGTCTTATTGTAGAGAGCTGTTAAGGAGCCTGTAAGAGCCACCATCATTTTCTGACTTATGTAAATTGTATTCATGGCTCTGGCATGGAGAAGTTTGAACAGGGACCCAGGCCTTCTCATATGAAGGCTGTCATATGTCTCTTAAATATAACCAGTGTTTATTCCAGGTTCAAACATATTGTCTGCAGATACACGGCTCTGTAGATCCTTTGAAATGCCAGAGGGCAGACTACTGATACTGAAAGTATCAGTAAAGATGCTTCCATGATTAATATTTGAATTATTTCTGTCTTGCTGGGTACTTACGTGAGAGTGGCTGCAAGCCTCAGAACAGGAAAAATGCCCAGTGTTTCCCTTGGTACCTTCTTAATGAGACAGCATTGAATGCATGCTCAGCAGTAGTAGCTTAGCTGCAAGTCAGCAGTCAGCAAACTTTGCAATATACCTTTAGCAATCCTAAGCCCATCATTTGAGGATTCTCCTTTGGACAGTTATGTCTTGAATAACTTGCATCCCTAAACTTTTCTCTGAAATAAATTTGATTTTTTTACGTCTAGGAAATTATAATTTCTGTGTTTAGATTACAATAACCAGCAATGGAAACTTTTCCTATCTTCTGAGCTGGAAGGAGAGAGAATATTGCAGCAGAGATCTGAGAGTTGAGAGGAATGCAGATTTGTAAACAAGCAAGGTTTTTTGGTGAGGATGTTTGGGGTTGGGTTTGTTTTTGTTTTGCAAATCACAAATAACCCAAAATTCATAATAAATTTACTTTTATTACTGGCAGGGTATCTGGTGGTTCCCTTTGCAGTCTGATTATAAACTCCCTTATTGAATTGTATGTATGTTTAAGACTTTTTCCTTGTACGTGCTCAGCTTTTCTCTTTTTGATAACTTGAACTCTGTGAGTGATTCAGGAGATGGTGATTCAGATATGGCAATTCAGGAGAACAGTAAATTCTTACTTCTTTTCTCAAAACATTTACTTGAATTTCCAGACTTCTTTTTGAAAAGCTTTTAGAGAATTGGGCAGTCCTAGTTCTGGGACATCAGGGAAGGTGCTTGAATGGATGGTTTAAAAAATTGGTTAAAAGATTGGAAATAGAGCAAGTCTAAAATGATTTAGAAATGCCTTCAGAAAGGCAGAAGTCAGGGTGGGATTACACAGGGGGGATACTTGGACAACTGCTAGTCAGGATTGTACTAAATGAGTTTGTAAGGGCTGCAAGTAGCAATTGAGCTGGCTGTTCAGGGTTGTAAAGATAAGGGCTTTCAGAAGAAGTACAGAACTTCCTATTACAAGATTGCTGGCTCATAAAATTGCAACTGAGACTTAACTGCAGTAATGGACAGGAAGAACTCTTTATGTTAAAAAAATGTTAGTTCCCTCCCCATCTGCTCCCCATGTGGACTGTTAAGCTTAGGAAAAGAGATACTCTGTTCTCGTGAGACCTCACTTGGAGTATTGTGTGCAGTTCTGGTGTCCTCAACATAAAAAGGACATGGAAGTGTTAGAACAAGTGCAGAGGAGGGCCACGAGGATGATCAGGGGACCGGAGCACCTCCCGTATGAAGATAGGCTGAGAAAATTGGGGCTGTTCAGCCTGGAGAAGAGAAGGCTGCGTGGAGACCTCATAGCAGCCTTTCAATACCTGAAGGGGGCCTATAGGGATGCTAGGGAGGGACTCTTCATTAGGGACTGTAGTGAGAGGACAAGGGGTAATGGGTTTAAACTTAAACAGGGGAGGTTTAGATTGGATCTGAGGAAGAAATTCTTTACTGTGAGGGTGGTGGGGCCCTGGAATGGGTTGCCCAGGGAGGTTGTGAATGCTTCATCCCTGGCGGCGTTCAAGGTGGGGTTGGACATAGCCTTGGATGGCATGGTTTAGTGGGAGGTGTCCCTGCCCATGGCAGGGGGGTTGGAACTAGATGATCTTGAGGTCCTTTCCAACCCTTACTATTCTATGATTCTATCCTAGCATTTATAATTTCATGAAAATGTTGGCTCAGTATGAAAAAATGAAAATTATAAGGAGTACTTGAAAATTAATAGAATAGTCCATTGAATGGACGTATGAATGATCATCTAGGCCAACTGCCTGACCACTTCAGTGCTCACCAGAAGTTAAAGCCTGTTACTAGGGGCATTGTCCAAATGCCTTTTAAACAGTGACAGGTTTGGGGCATCGACCACCTATTTAGGAAGCCCGTTCCAGTGTTTGACCACCCTCTCTGTGCAGAAATGCTTCCTAATGTCACACCTGAATCTCCTCTGATACAGTCCTCCTCTATTCACAAATAGAAAGTCTAGGAATGCATCTTTCTTAGTTGGCTCACTGAGTACTTGTGACAAGAAGTTAGCTTCCACAAACTTCAAATGTTTTCCCAGAGTTTCTTGTCACAGCAGTGTGGTATTCCCAGCTGATGTCGGGAAAGTTGAAGTCTGTCATAAGAACAAGGGCTACTGATTCAGAGATTTCTCCTGATTGCCTGCAGAATAACTCATCTGTGCTATCATCCTTGCTGGACAATCAGTAGTAGATGCCCACAATGACATCTGCTTTGTTTTCCATCCCCTTAATCCTCATAGAATCATAGAACAGTTGGGGTTGGAAACGACCTTAAGGTTATTGAGTTCCAACCCCACTGCCATGGGTCACACTAAACCATGTCACACGAGGCTCTATCCAACGTGACCTTGAACACCACCATGGATGGAGCTTTCGCAACTTCCCTGGGCAACCCATTCCAGTGCCTCACCACCCTCACAGTAAAGAACTTCTTCCTTATATCCAGTCTAAACTTCCCCTGTTTAAGTTTGAACCCATTACCCCTTGTCCTCTCACTACAGTCCCTCATGAAGAGTCCCTCCCCAGCATCCCTATAGGCCCCCTTCAGGTATTGGAAGGCTGCCATGAGGTCTCCACGCAGCCTTCTCTTCTCCAGGCTGAACAGCCCCAACTTTCTCATCCTGTCTTCATACAGGAGGTGCTCCAGTCCCTTGATCATCCTTGTGGACCTCCTTTGGACTTGTTCCAACAGTTCCATGTCCTTTTTATGTTGAGGACACCAGAACTGCACACAATACTCCAAGTGAGGTCTCACGAGAGCAGAGTAGAGGGGCAGGATCACCTCCCTCGACCTGCTGGTCACGCTCCTTTTGATGCAGCCCAGGATACAGTTGGTTTTCTGGGCTGCAAGTACACACTGCCGGCTCGTGTTCAGTTTCTCATCAACCAACACCCCCAAGTCCTTCTCTGCAGGGCTGCTCTCGATCTTTTCTCTGCCCAACCTGTAGCTGTGCCTGGGATTGCTCTGACCCAGGTGTAGGACTTTGCACTTGGCATGGTTAAACTTCATCAGGTTGGCATCAGCCCACCTCACAAGCGTGTCAAGGTCCCTCTGGATGGCATTCCTTCCCTCCAACTTATCAACCGAACCACACAGCTTGGTGTCATCGGCAAACTTGCTGAGGGCGCACTCAATCCCACTGTCCATGTCACTAACAAAGATGTTGAACAACACTGATCCCTGAGGGACACCACTCGTTACTGGTCTCCAACTGGACATTGAGCCATTGAGCACTACTCTTTGCATGCTGACGTCCAGCCAGTTCTTTATCCACCGAGTAGTCCACCTATCAAATTGATGTCCCTCCAATTTTAGAGACAAGGATGTCATGCGGGACATCCTAAAGGCTCTTAACTACATCACTGCTAACTGTGATGGATGTTCAGTCAAACCTCTCCATACATACTGTGCAACTCCTCCACCTCACCTGCTCTGCGTGTCCCTCCTGAACAGCCTGTAGCCAGCCTTTCATCCCAGCACTCATGGGACTCATTCCACCAAGTCTCACTCATACCATGGGCATCATAGCTCTGGGAACTGACCAGCACTTCCAGTTGACCCCACTTGTTTGTCATATTGTGTGTGTTGGTCTATGAGCATTTCAGATGTACTCCTGAGCCCTCCATGCTTCAAAGAGCAGTGTAAATATTCCTGCTAGCATGGCCACCCTTGACTTACTTTCAGCTCTCCTGTTGGCATCCCCTTCTGTCAGTGATTCTGGTTTAAAGCCCTCTTTCAGTCCAGCCAACTTATAACCAAAAATACATTTCCTCTACAGGGACAGATGGATCCTGTCAGGCTCCATCATGCCTTGTATCTCAGAGCACGAGGTTACAAACCTAAAGTTTTGGTGGAAACACCCGACCTAAGGCCAGCTGTCTGTATCTTGGGCTTGTCTGTTTCTTCCAAAGTCTTGCCATTACTAGGAGGATCGAGGAAAACACTACCTGTGCTCCTGAATTTTTTGGCATTCTTCCTAGAGCCCTGAAATCTCTTTTTATCAACTCTAGACTTTTTCTTGCAACATCACTAGTATCCACATGGAAGAGCAGGGGTGGATAACTGTTTGAAAGCTGTACTAAGCTATTCAAGTCATCTGGTGACATGTCCAATTTGGGCCCCAGGCACGCAGCAGACTTTCCTGAAAAGATAGTCCAATCTCTATTCTTATTAATAGAGAAGAAGAGGGCAAACACTGCACCACTGGAGAAACACGTCAAAATCAGGTGTGCGCCTCCTATCTTTATTCAGAAAGTACACAAACAAAAACTGAGAGATCAAGCAGAATGAAATGGTGATTCAGAAGGTGATGGGTAAAGATAAGTAATGGATTCTGTATGGGCCACAATTAAGTTAAATTATTTAAGTGGGGAAAGATAGAGATATGGGGTATAAAATAATAGAGATCTGGGGAACATAAATGGAGAATGATCATCATCTTGAATTAAAAAAAAATACTTTCAGTGATGAATGGTTGATCCCTGGCCTCAGCCATCGGGATCTACTTCTTTCCAAAGAAACTGTCACTAACTGGTAGTGCCTGAAGTATGGAGTGTCCAGCAAGGGGGGAAGAGGTATCATTACGTTTGTCTGTATCCAGTTATGTTTTAAAAACAAACACTCTACAACCTTTCTGGACATCATATTCCAGTCCTGTTCCTGTCCTCTTCCAGCTTCCTAGATGACAGGAGGTTTGGCTGAAGACAAGCCTTTTAGTGTGTCCTTTTGGCATTTGGGGTAAGAAGTTAGGTGTTGTAGCTTCCCATGCAAAAGAGCTGATTGTGTATTGGACTAGAAGCTGTAAAAGCTGAAGTGTGAAGTGTGAAGGCAAAGGTAAGATTGACAAAAACAGTGTCACCTCTGACAGAGAAAAGACAACCAAATTTATAGATGCAAGATTCTGCTGATCAAGGCCAGGAATGCCTTCCTTGCTGGTTTGAGCTCCAGCTTGCTGGGAGTTGAACTTCAGGTACTATTGAGGAAAGTCAGAAAGATGAGAGCTGCTTTCACACTGAAGCGTTTGTCTAAGGTACCTCAGCAAAATGTGCCTGTATGCAGTCTGTATATGTATGCCATGGTGGCTAGCTTCTGTATTGCATATTTAAATCAGATCTGAAAGAGTTAATGCATCACACTTCTGGTGAATTATTCTTGCTGAATCAGAGTGACAGTTCTGATCAGTGTGTTCTAGAGCAGTTGTTGAAGACCCATTTGATACCAAGAATCCTGAAGCCAGACTTCTGTTTGCCACATATGGTAATACTCTGTCATTGACATTCAATAACAACTTTCACTGCATGTTTCTTTTCCCTACCTTGCTGAAGAATGGCAGAAAATAGCTGCATGCGTTAGTCGTGAATGTAACAGCGAAAATGAAGGGCGCCTTTTCTGACTAGAAACTCTAATTTCAAGGAGTTGTCTTCTCAAACTCTTTCCTGGAAAATACTGATGCTGTAGGAGTTTTCCAGTGTATCTACTCTTTCATCATCACTTGTACACACAATTAGACAGGACTTGCTGTTATCTTGCTCATTCTGGCATCATAGAGTGGATCCTCTATTTTGATTATATATATTACTGTAGTGGTTTACTTGTACGTTGTCATGCACACATACACAAAACTTTTGTCCTAACAACACAGACAGGATCATGTCTGCCTTTGTCCTCTCCATATATGTATGCCAAAAAGAGCAAACTTGCTCTCTTTTTGCATTCCACTGGATTTAATCAGTTGCAGCATCAGTATTTATCTTGGGAGCATTTTTTCACTTGAAGCTTTACTTTTTTTGGGCTCCACATTTTTAAGAGCTCATTCTGTTACTCAGGCCCAGAACAAATGTGCTTTTCTTCTGCGTAGAACAACATAAGTCTGTATTGCCTTGGTAATACATTCTGACAGCTGTGGACTTTGCTTTGTCCTCTCTAATGGAGAGGTGACAGTGGGCATGTTGTGCTTGCAAAGCAGACATGCCAGCCGCACTAATGGGAAGTACCTTGCAGGCAAATCTGTAAACCCAACTGGAAACTAAGTTGAGATATTTGTACTTAAAAAAAGGGCGTTGTTGAGGTTTAAGCCCAGCCAGCAATCCAGAAACCACGTAGCTCGCTCGCTCACTTCCTCCCCTTTCCTCCCCCTGCTTCCAGAGGGATGGGGAGGAGAATCAAAAGAATGTAACTCCCACGGGTTGAGATAAGAACAGTCCAGTAACTAAGGTATAACACAAACCACTGCTGCTACCACCAATAATAATAATGATAAGGGAAATAATGAGGGAAGAGACTATAACTGCTCACCACCCGCCGACTGATACCCAGCCTGACCCAAGCAGTGATCTAACCCTTCCAGGTGACTGCCCCCAGTTTACATAGTGGACATGATGTTCTGTGGTGTGGAATACCTCTTTGGTTAGCTTGAGTCAGGTGTCCTGCCTCTGCTTCCTACCAGCTTCCCCTCCTCCCTGGCAGAGCATGAGACTCAGGAAGTCCTTGGTCAGAGTAAACGTTACTGAGCAGCAACTAAAAATATCGGTGTTATCAGCGCTGTTCCCAGGCTGAAAGTCAAAAACACAGCACTGCACCAGCTACCAAGAAGGAGAAAAATGACTGCTACTGCTGAGCCCAGGACAGGCGTCTGCTTTGAAGTGCTGCTCACAAGTGTAACTGTTTGCTTCTAATTAAAAGTTTCTGTAGTGTTGTGCATCTTTGAATGTGTCTTGGCCGTAGCACTGTTTGGAGGAGTCTGTTGGATCTTGAACATTAACTTCTATGGAAGAAACAGTAGCTTAATGATGTACATCTGAGCTTATTTGTACCTAAGCACAATGTACTGAAACAGTGTACTGAAATAGCATTTTGCTGTCTCTACATGGTTTGCTCAGTCAGCATCTACAGTCTTTTCTAAACAGATCTTCAGTGCCTAAAAAACCTCAGAGCTATTACTGGAATTAAGAGGCTTAAAGCTCTGCAAGGATCTTTTCTCTTTTTTCTGCTGCTAGTCTTTAGTGTGTAAGGTTTAATACTCCTGTCAGCTAAAATTTTTTCATCTCTGTTGCTGCACTAGTTAAAAAGAGCTATGTGAGAGAAAAGGTACATAAAGGTAGACCTCTGCTTGTTTCAGGATGAACTGTGATACATTCCAACACAGCCTTCTCAAATGTATTTTTGTCCTTATAATGCCAGTATTTTCTGAAGCTAAATGTTTCCGTGGCTGGTCATTTAAACAAGTTCCTCAGTCTTGTATATGGACACTTGGGACATCCTTATCAGTTCCTCTGTATCTAGGATGTCATTACCTGCCAAGGAGTTGTGCCCTGATTTTTTCTCGGAGCCACGTGGAATACTTTGGTCTCTTGACTGTGTATCAAAGCACATATAAGGCCTTGATAAGATTTTGTTTGTTTTTACCAAGCTCCTTTGTCTGTGGTTCAAGAGGCACAGTAATATTTCTTATACCACAGGGTACAAATGTAGGTTCTTCCTGACATGAATCACTGAATACGTTTTGGTCTTTCTAAGTTGAATGGCCAGACATGTTTTGTCACCTCTTATATCAAACTGATTAGGAGAGGTGCTTGAGAACTTGGTGAATGTACACTGAAGTCCTTTATATGATCTGTTTATATTTCGTCGTATAGTAGTGTCGTGATTTAAGCCGTAAATCATGCAGTTTGCTCACTCACTCCCCCCTCTTTCTTCCCCCTGCTACCGGAGGAATGGGGAGGAGAATCAAAAGAATGCAACTCCCATAGGTTGAGATAAGAACAGTTTAGTAACTAAGGTATAACACAAACCACTACTGCTACCACCAATAATAATAATGATAAGGGAAATACAAGGGAAGAGAATACAACCGCTCACCACCCAATACCAAGCCCGACCCAGCCGTGAATTGAACTCTTCCGGGTTCCTGGCCCCAGTTTTTTTCCATCCTGGACATGATGTGCTGTGGTATGGAATAACCTCTTTGGTCAGTTTGGGTCAGGTGTCCTGTCTCTGCTTCCTCCCAGCTTCCCCTCCTCCCTGGCATAGCATGAGGCTCAGAAAGTCCTTGGTCAAACCATTCTAAGCCATAACTAAAAACATCGGTGTTATCAGTGCTGTTCCCAGGCCAGAAGTCGAAAACACAGCCCTGCACCAGCTAGTAAGAAGGAGAAAAATGACTGCTACTGCTGAACCCAGGACAGTATCCACCCCTTATTCCATACCATTCGTTTCATGCTCAGATCCCATATTTTCAATATGCCATCACATATACATATATATATATATATATACACACACACATACACACACACATACAGAGAGGGGGAGAGATCATCCCTTAGTGCATGGACCAATCCCTATAAAGCTGCTGAGTCCATTCGGTCCGTGATACCAAGCTCCATCTCTTGTAACAGTCTTTCAGAGCAGGGGAGGCCATGTGCAGTGTTGGATGATTGCCTGCTGATGCTGATCTTTCGTTTACTGAAGAACTCGTCCGGTTTCGTTAAAGTTCATTCTTTGTTGGGATGACGGTCAGAGGGCCAGTCGCTGATGAATTGAAGACATCTAGTTGGTGGGCTATAAAAGTACTACATAGCAGGCAGCAGCATACAACTGAGTTCATTGGCTGTTTTCCCCTAAAATCAAATCCCCTTGAGGTACACATTGGACTTCCCCATCTTCCAGCATTACCCATCAAGTATATCCGGGTCCCTGAGCAAAAGCAATGCCACGAGTGGGTTTGCCTTTACCTGAAGCAGGAATAACCCAGACTGTCTTCCCCAGCAAATTCTTTATGTGCACCACAGGAACTTTATCCCCCTCCACAGTATGTAGAAGTTCTGACTGGGCTGGACCAGCCCTGTTGACAGATCCTCTGGTGCTGACCAAGCCGGTGGCCTTTGGTAAATGTGTATCCCAATGTTTGAAAGTCCCATCACCCATTGCTCTCAGTGTAGTTTTTAACAACCCATTCCACCATTCTATTTTCGCAGAGGCTGGTGCATGGTAGGGGATGTGATATACCCACTCAATGCCATGCTCTTTGGCCCAAGTGTCTATCAGGCTGTTCCGGAAATGAGTCCCATTGTCAAACTCAATTCTCTTTGGGATGCCGTGTCACCATAAAATCTGTTTCTCAAGGCCCAGGGTAGTGTTCCGGGCAGTGGCGTGGGGCACAGCGTATGTTTCCAGCCATTCTGTGGTTGCTTCCACCATGGTAAGCACATGGCGCTTGCCTTGGCGGGTTGGTGGGAGTGTGATATAATCAATCTGCCAGGCCTCCCCATATTTGTACTTCAGCCATTGTCCTCCATGCCAAAGAGGCTTTAACCATTTAGCTTGCTTAATTGCAGCACATATTTCACAGTCATGAATAACCTGGGCAGTAGTGTCCATTGTTAAGTCCACCCCTCGATCACGAGCCCATCTGTATGTTGCATCTCTGCCCTAATGGCCTGAAGTGCCGTGGGCCCACTGGGCCAAAAATAATTCATGCTTATGTTGTCTAAGTCCATCTGAGCCACTTCAGTCTTAGCAGCTTTATCCACTTGTTGGTTGTTCTAGCGTTCCTCAGTGGCCCGACTCTTGGGTACATGAGCATCTACGTGGCGTACCTTGACCACCAGGTTTTGCACCCGGGCAGCAATATCTTGCCACAGTGCAGCAGCCCAGATGGGTTTACCTCTGCGTTGCCAGTTGCTCTGCTTCCATTGCTGCAGCCACCCCCACAGGGCATTCGCCACCATCCATGAGTCAGTATAAAGTACTGGCCATTTTTCTCGTTCAGAAATGTCCAAGGCCAGCTGGATGGCTTTCACCTCGGCAAACTGATTCGATTCCCCCTCTCCTTCAGCAGTTTCTGCAACTTGTCGTCGAGGATTCCATACAGCTGCCTTCCATCTACGACGCTTTCCCACAATGCGACAGGACCCATCAGTAAACAGGGCATACTGCTTTTCACGTTCTGACAGTTCATTGAATGGTGGGGCCTCTTCAGCACGCATAACCTCCTCCTCCTCTGGTGACATTCCAAAATCTTTGCCCTCTGGCCAGTCCATGATGACTTCTAGAATTCCTGGACGACTGGGATTTCCTATTCAAGCTCATTGCGTAATTAGTGCAGCCCACTTACTCCGTGTAGCATCGGTTGCATGATGTGTAGAGGAGACCCTGCCTTTGAACATCCAGCCCAGCACGGGCAACCAGGGGGGCAGGAGGAGCTGTGCTTCAGTGCCAATCACTTCCGAAGCAGCTCGAACCTCTTCACAGGCTGCCAGTATCTCTTTTTCAGTTGGGGTATAGCTGGCTTCAGATCCTCTGTATCCCTGACTCCAAAAGCCAAGGGGTCAACCTCTAGTCGGACCTGGAGCTTTCTGCCAGAGGCTCCAGGTAGGACCATTCTCCCCAGCTGCAGTGTACAGTACATTTTTTACATCTGGCCAAGTCCAGACTGGTCCAAGGACTACTGCATGAACTGTCTCTCATTTAATTTGCTCAAAGGCTCGTTGTTGCTCAGGGCCCCTTTTAAAATCATTTTTCTTCTGGGTCACATGATAGAGAGGGCTTACAATCAAACTGTAATTTGGGAGGTGCATCCTCCAGAACCCCACAGTACCCAAGAAACCTTGTGTTTGTTTCTTATTAGTTGGTGGCAACATTGCTGTTATCTCGTTGATCACATCTGTGGGGATCTGGCGATGTCCATCTTGCCATTTTATTCCCCAAAATTGAATCTCCTGTGCAGGTCCCTTGACCTAACTGTTTTATGGCAAAACTGGCTTTTAGCAGGATTTGGATTATTTTCCTCCCTTTCTCAAAGACTTCTTCCGCTTTATCACCCCACACAATAATGTCATCAATGTATTGCAGGTGTTCTGGAGCTTTCTCCTCTTCCAGTGCAGTCTGGATCAGTCCACGGCAGATGATAGGGCTGTGTTTCCACCCCTGGGGCAGTCAGTTCCAAGTGTACTGGATGCCCCTCCAAGTAAAAGCGAACTGTGGCCTGCACTCTGCTGCCAGAGGAATTGAGAAAAACACATTGGCAATATCAATCGTGGCATACCACTTAGCTGCCTTTGACTCCAGTTCATACTGAAGTTCTAGCATGTCCAGTACGGCAGCACTCAAGGGTGGTGTAACTTCGTTCAGGCCATGATAGTCTCCATTCTCTGTTAGACTTTCACACTGGCCATATGGGGCTGTTAAAGGGTGAGTGGGTCTTACTGATCACTCCTTGACTCTCCGATGTACAGATCAGCTTATGGATGGGAATCAGGGAGTCTCGATTGGTGCGATATTGCCGCCGGTGCACTGTTGTGGTCGTGATTTGCACTTGTTGTTCTTTGACCTTCAGCAACTCCACAACAGAAGGATCCTCTGAGAGACCAGGCAAGGCAGACAGCTGCTCAATTTCCTCTTGTCTCCAAAGCAGCAATACCAAAAACCCATCAGTACCCTTTTGGGTCTTTGAAGTACCCTCTCCTAAGGTATCTATGCCAAGGATGCATGGAGCCTTTGGACCAGTCACAATGGGGTGTTTTTGCCATTCCCTCCCAGTCAGGCTGATTTCAGCGTCCAGTACAGTCAACTCTTGGGATCCTCCTGTCACTCCAGAAATAGAAATGGGTTCCACCCCTTGACAGCTTAATGGCATCAGGGTACACTGTGCACCAGTATCTACTAGAGCCTTATACTTCTGTGGGACTGATGTGCCAGGCCATCTGATCCACACAGTCCAGTAAATCCGATTGTCCCCTACTTCCACCTGGCTGGAGGCGGCGCCCCTCTAATAGTCATCACATTGGTCACTCACGTCTTGTTGACAGGGATTATTCCTTATCACAGGAGCTGAAGTAAAATCAGCTCTTCCACTCCTTCTGGGAATCTGCTCACCAGAGACTGAAGCCGCAGCCTTCATGGGATGATCGTCCTTGACCTTTGTTCTCCTCTTCACGCACCCGTTCCTCCAAAACTGAAGTAGGCTTTCCATCCCACTTCCTCATGTCTTCTCCATGATCCCGCAGGTAAAACCATAGGGTAGCCTGTGGTGTATACCTTCTATGTCTTCTCTCTCGAACAGTAGGTCGCCTTTTGTCAATAGCTGAGACGTGTGTTGGTACACGTGAGGAGCTGGATAGATCAGATAGATTGTCTCTCAATTGTTTGAGGTCCTGGGACAGTTTTTCCACAGCTGAGATGATGGAAGGGGTGAGATTGTCTTTGAACTCTCAGAGTTTATGAATCATTTAGTCCACTGTTAGTGGTGCTGTGTCATTCCAGGTTACTGTTGCCAATGAATGGGCATATGATGAGGGTGCATTCCATGTAAATTTCCGCCACATGGGTCATGTACATTCAACTTCATCAGGATCTACGGGTATATCCCTGTTATTCATCTTGATATTATAGATCATCTCTACGATGGCTGATTCCCTCAGAGACCTGATGCCTTTCTCTGGAGTAGTCCACTTGGCCGAATGACTCATAACATCGTCCTTGTATGGAAACCTTTCTTTTATAGCTGCCAAGAGCCGCCTCCAAAAGCTGAGGGACCGTTTCTCTCTTGCAATTGCTGTGTCAATTCCCCATGCCCTAGCAAGTGATCCCTGCTCCTTGGCTTCCCTACCTTCTAATTCATGACCATCGGCCCCATTGTCCCAGCATCAGAGCAACCAGGTCATGATGATGTGCTCCCCTGGATGATGGGTAAAATCTCTTCGCATATTCCGTAGCTCAGTTGAGGTCCGAGATCGGGAATTCACCTCTTCTTCTTCGTCATGTGAAGATGACTCCTGATCAGATGCTGTCCCAGGTAGTGAGTATGCTGTTTCTTCATCTTGCTTTATCTTTCTTGCCTCTTTTTTCCTTTTCCTCTTGTGTACAGGGGCAACCGATATTAGTAAGAGTTGGTCCTCTGGTTTAGCTGCAGTGATTATCACTGTGGTTTGGGTACCTGCTGTACTTGTCACTGGGGTTTGAGTAGTGGCTGTACTTGTCACTGGTGGTGGTGTAGCTGCTGTACTTGGAGCTGGAGTAGCTGTGCTGCCTGTTACTGTTGAAGTTTGAGTAGCTGCTGTACTTGTCCCTGGGCGTGCTGTAGCTGCTGTGCTTGGAGATGGAGTAGCTGCACTGTCCATTACTCCGCCCTCAGATCCAGGGACATTTTTTTCCTTTTGAAGGTTCTGGACGGCGTTGAACAGGGCTCTGTAAGCATAGGCCAAGCCCCAGCATGTTGCCATGATTTGTCCACCTCCGGTGTGACCAGAATGACAACACACCTCCTTTAAGTGTTTTACTAATTTTTCTGGATTTTGCACTTATTCAGTGGTGAAGTTCCAAAGCACTGGAGGGGCCCACTGGCCTAGATAGTTGCCCATACTGTCCCACACACCCTGCCACTCATGACTGTCCAGCCTCGGGGAAAATCTCTTGGTCCTCCTATATCTTTGTTTAACCCTAGACAAGGCCCAAACCCAACTCTGCATAACTCTCGGGACCAGACGAAATGGTCGTGGGTAAAACACACTCTGTATATGCACAAACGTGGTGATCTCCATCACAACCAGCAGGCAGGTCTCAAAGATATATAAAGGCCATTCAAAACCTTCGAAATTCTCAAATGATGCTGTAAATGGTCTGGTGGGGGAGCTGGGAGCATAAGGGAATGTCTCCTTCACAGGTTGACCACCTGAGGAGGTGAAAGGAGATGTGTAATTGCTAAACACTTCTATTATATACCTCCCAAAGTATAGAGATGGTGACCACACTGGGAACAAAAGGCGGGTCAGTTTCATGATCACTGTGTCTATTGTATTAAAAGTCATTCCAATAAAGTACAATATAACAAGAACCTTAACCCAAAACCCATATCTGAAAAATGTTAAGATAACAAATACCAGCTGTAAGTAAAGTATCATACGCTGAACCTGTGAGATCAAGAGCAACAACTTTCAGAGCCAATAAATCAGCATTGTGACAAGTGACTATTAATCCTGTCGTTATCTCAACCCCTCGTTCCCCGTGTTGGACGCCAAAATGAACTGTCGTGGTTTAAGCCGTAACTCATACAGTTTGCTCACTCACTCCCCCCTCTTTCTTCCCCCCGCTACTGGAGGAATGGGGAGGAGAATCAAAAGAATGCAACTCCCATAGGTTGAGATAAGAACAGTTTAGTAACTAAGGTATAACACAAACCACTGCTGCTACCACCAATAATAATAATGATAAGGGAAATACAAGGGAAAAGAATACACCCGCTCACCACCAAGCCCGACCCAGCCGCGAATTGAACTCTTCCGGGTTCCTGGCACCAGTTCCTTTCCATCCTGGGCATGACGTGCTGTGGTATGGAATGCCTCTTTGGTCAGTTTGGGTCAGGTGTCCTGTCTCTGCTTCCTCCCAGCTTCCCCTCCTCCCTGGCATAGCATGAGGCTCAGAAAGTCCTTGGTCAAACCAAACATTCTAAGCCATAACCATAAACATCGGTGTTATCAGCACTGTTCCCAGGCCAAAAGTCGAAAACACAGCCCTGCACCAGCTAGTAAGAAGGAGAAAAATGACTGCTACTGCTGAGCCCAGGACAAGTAGATATGTATCGTTTAGTAGATGGATGTCTATAATACACTGTCTCTGCCCTCCCCCCAGTTAAGAGGAATGTCTCCTTGGTTTAGTGGGCCTGCTTGGAAAAACTCAGTCTTAAAGCTTGTGGACTCTTGCACATGAATTCAGGGAGTTGAGGGTTGTTAAATATGTTTGTTTGCTTTCTAATGCCTTATTCTTGCAGAAAATATTACTACTTTAGTTTTCATTGATAAAGAAGGATTCAGACATGCCACATGAATACATGAGAATTCTCTAATGTGGTTAAATTTTTTTTATCTATGAAAACTGTTCCCTTTGTGGCAACTTTAGATAGCACACATGCTAATGTTCATGGCAGTTGACCAAGACCTGTTGCCAAGAACTGTTTGATAGTCTTCTTTTGCACCAGTAGACAGTGTGATGAGCAACAAATGTGTGGATGTGCACTTGTGTAGTAATAGTTAGGTGTTTTTGCTGACTCTCTAAACTCAGATCGTCATGTGGCAATTTGGGATGAGTGTGAAGAGATGTACACAGGAAAAAGTACATGGTTCTTGACACAGTAATGACCTTCTCCCCTCCCATTTTTTTTCAATGTATTGTAACTGAATATACTTGTCTCATTTGTGTTATCTTGATAATGAGTTATATGTATTATACTTGTTATGTAAGATTATAGTCTTCTTTGTTACACTTCCATTGTATGCTGCTAAGACAGAACAGCATAGAATGGCTTTAGCAGCCTTTATAAAGTTCTCATGGATATGGACATCAATATCATAAGGTAAATACTACTTCTGAGCAGTAGCAAATAATTCAGCTAGTCAGTGTTTTGTTCAGTGGTCTGCCTCTGAAAAGGACTTTGGTGTGATGTACATCCAGGAAACTGATGAGAATTGTTTCTTCTGAAGAACATCAAGTTGGAGGTACATAAACCTTTATAACTTTATTGCAGGACTTGTTCTTGCTTTGGGACCAGTGTGGAAACACTGAGAGCTTTTGTTATCTCAATTTTACATAGATATTCCTGCTAAGCTACAGTTAGGTCAATCTAGGTTGCAACCGCATAGCTTTAGGAGTTTGAATTTATTGTAAGTTTATTTCTACAGTTCTCAAATGGTGCTTTTAAGGATGTAAAGAAGTTAAGGATGGCTTCTGATCATGTGAGATGCCTATTATTGAACTTCACAAGGGGTAGAAACATATGGACTGGCAAAACATAGGGGCCTGGAGGGAGGCTGTGGGTATAGTTTAAAGTGGCCTAATCAAATTTATAGCAAAATTCATTATGAAATTTATTCCTGAATTTCAGAACCATTTGAAAGAAAATAAATTCCTTGAGCATGTCAGCAGATAGGCTTTTAACACTGCCTGACAGGTGTCCTTTTGTTTCTGAAGTATACCATCAAGCTCCCTTTCCCTCAGTAAGCTGAGACAGAAACTTTCATTTATGGTCTGCTTACCTGTATGGATGGCCGGGACAGGGGGATGCTAATGTGCAAAAGACCTAAGTTTGTGGAGTGTGTCATCATCTTCTTCTCCTTCTATGAGAAAAGGGAGACTTTACTTCTTTGAAAGCAGGTCTGAGTTGTATTATGTAGATCAGATATTTGCCCTGTACTGATGAGATCATATGTGTTTGGTATCCTTCAAAATGGAGGTGAAAGCATTACAAGAAATAACTACTCTGTAGTAACTACCTCAAGCTTACTTTCCTTGTGGATGCCCACTTCAAAGTCTGTGTTATGAAGTGTAACTGGCAAAATTGATTACACTTAGAGATGCAACTGATTATTGACTATATTTTTTGTTTCCAAGGTGGAAAAAGTACACAGAGGTGATCAGGTGGATGGGCTTCTTTATCCTGCTGAGAAAATAACACCGATAGCAAAAAGTGATACAGAGCAACACAAGGCGTCTCAGAATGTTACTTCTTCAAAAGCAGACCCTTTGTTAAAACCAAGTATGGAGAGCACACCTGCATCACTTAGTAGTGACTTCAAACAGAAAATTGTCAACATTTTGCTGAAGTATTCTAGCGGTCTTTGGGCTAATGCACTTCCCAAATTGTACCAGGACACCTACCAAGTAAAATTTCCAGAAGACATTCTGAATAATCTAGAGCTGCTCTCAGATATATGTATAGTGGACTATGTATCTGAAGTCCCCAGAAAGGCCATCCTCTATGCAAAACCCCAAAGATGCATTGATGCAAATCTGAATGTCACTGAGAGAGTCCAGAGGCATGGAGGTGTGAAAGCTACAGCTGAACAACAATATGAAGAATCCAAGGACCATTATCCAGAAAACGCAACTGTTCCTCCTTTAACCATTCCATCGGAAGGATCTGTGTCCATCATGGTGTTGGAACTCAAAAACACTAATGAGGTCCTAATTAGGCAAGTCTTTACTTCAGACACCCTATTTTTTTTTCTTTATTTATTAATATTAATATTGTGCAGGTCTGCTGTAAGGGGACAGATGAACAGGAGGTTGCAGGACTTATTTTAATAATGGAAATTAATCCTTTTGTTTGGGTGCTTAAATGAAAATTCTCTGTAACTTTTTCTCTGCTGATCTGATCTGTTCTATCAATTGCTTGTCTGAGAATCAAAGCAGATTTGACTTGCCATTGGAAACTTTTTAAAATAACCCTATTATAACACATAGTAGTATTTAGATATTGCTGCAATACTCTTATTTTTTACTTCTATAACTAACTTACTGTTGACTAAGCATGACTTGAGTGTATTCAGATTACACTGAAGTTTTCACTTCTGTGGACAGATGAGCTTCCATCCAACAATAAACTACTAGTGGTTTTCAGTTTGGTTGCTAATCAGCCCAGTCTTGGGGGACTGTATAAAAGTAAGTTGTAGTGGTTGTCTTATGTTATTGTACTGTTTAAGGAAAGACTATGATAAGCTTTCTATACATCATTGCTGGGATAAAACACAAATCCTAGCAGTTCTTTAAAACCAGAAAAGCCCAAGCAATCAAACAAGAAAAAATCCCACAAAGGTTTTTTGTAGAAGATACCCCTTTGAAAATCATTTTTTAATTTGGCCTAATCTTAAAAAGTTTTATATGTCACCTCAAAGATGAACTTAGCAACTGTGTGGTAATACACTATATTGACAGCAGCCTGTTTTTTCCTGCTAGTCTCTGCAGTTTCAGGTTTCGTTAGGTAGTTTCAGTCATTTGGAGGTCCTGGTTAGGATCAAAGTAAGTGTGTGTTGAGTTTAGTTACAGATCCTTTCACTATGAAACTAATACCCTGTTGTTTATTACTCGTTAACAGCATTCAACACACTGTCCTTGAGGCTGAAATTTAGATATTCTTTTTCTCTCTAGCTATGAGTAATGTATTGGAATACTCAACCTTGAACTTTCTTTATGTGCTATTCCATTGTTCTAGTTCCCAATGGTGATAATCTGTAGTGAAAATCCCCATGTTTGGGGGTTATGAGAGACATTCTCATTTGAGAATGTTGCCGTCTTCGTTTTAGCTGCTAACAGTATTCCTATTTCGCGCTTTTTCTCAGATAAGCCTTTTTTGTACATTGCTTATACATTTTTGTCTGTATATTACTTGTACATTTATTTTATATACTGGTCTTAAAAGAAATGTGATGTAAGGCAAGACTCCTTATCCATCATTAACATGTGTACTGCCTCTGGCTGGATGAGTCAATCATTTTAGCAAAGTAGACACAGCTGAAGTTTGTGAGTGAGCCTAAGCTTAAAAAAAAGAAATCACAGGAAGAAGAACTACATCAAAGAAAAGAGAAGCTTTATGTTTTATGTTGTTCCTATGAGAGTTCTGTTTGAATTTAGTCAAAGACATGAAACATAATGAAGATTAATACTGCCAGGAAAGACAGCCAACTTAAAACACGTAGTTATCTATACTTAGAGATACTGAAGTAGACATGGTGTATATTGCATGTTTTGCATTGGGAAGAGCAGGAACAAATTATCTGGGTATTAATTCTGCAAAACTTTTTCGTTCTTACTACGCACCTTTTAATTCTGGCAGCATTGATGGCTTGCTCTATATGTGAAGGAATGAATCTTAGCTTTCTAATGTTATTTTAAGGATGTTTCCTCTAATTATTTGGGGAAATGCTTCGAGTCTCATGGATTAAAATACATATAACACAGATCAGATGAGGTTGGTTATGTTAAAATTTCCCTAAATCATCAGTTCCCAAATTTTGGACTAAGGTTCGGTTATGTTAAAATTTCCCTAAATCATCAGTTCCCAAATTTTGGACTAAGGTTCGGTTATGTTAAAATTTCCCTAAATCATCAGTTCCCAAATTTTGGACTAAGGTTCGGTTATGTTAAAATTTCCCTAAATCATCAGTTCCTAAATTTTGGACTAAGGTTCGGTTATGTTAAAATTTCCCTAAATCATCAGTTCCCAAATTTTGGACTAAGGTTCGGTTATGTTAAAATTTCCCTAAATCATCAGTTCCCAAATTTTGGACTAAGGTTCGGTTATGTTAAAATTTCCCTAAATCATCAGTTCCTAAATTTTGGACTAAGGTTCGGTTATGTTAAAATTTCCCTAAATCATCAGTTCCTAAATTTTGGACTAAGGTTCGGTTATGTTAAAATTTCCCTAAATCATCAGTTCCCAAATTTTGGACTAAGGTTCTTGGACAATATTAAAGTTTCTGAATTTGTCAGCTCTGTGAAGGTATGTGTTGGTGATTAGTGGCTTCTTGGCACTAAGTACAGAAGTGACTCCTTAGGGTTATGTATGTACTACATGGGCAAGGTCATTTATCTTCAAGATGAAACTATCCCCGAACTGAGTAGTTTTTTGCTATGATAAGAAAATGTTCATGTGGATGTATAGGAAGGAAACAATGCATGGACTTGTCTTTCCTGTGCATGAAAGGTCCTGAAGGTGACCTGCAGTCACCTCCTCGTGATCCACACAAGAACTGTGTAGCTGGTTTTTTGTAGGATCAGTAAACTCGAGATTATTCTTTTTGTCTTGGGGATGCAGCAATATCTCTTTTATTTTTTTGGTATGTGGCTAAGCATTGTTTAGGTGAAACCTTTCAACTGCAGCACTAATTAAGACAAAGATGGAAGATTTGGTGCTATTTCAATTTTGAGACAGTACAATTCTATAAGAATTCTGATGTAGTCAGAATGAAAGACAGGAAATAAAACATTCCTAGATATTTGCTGTACATTTACAACAGTGTGATTGCAGGAAAAGGTGATCAGCTAGGTGATACATTTGAATTCTCACAAGAATTTACTATAAGCTTTTATTCTGGACTACCTTGAGCTTCTGTGCTGGAGGTCAGATGCTTTTTTTCCTCTTTTTACCTTTTTGAATAGACAGAATTTTATAGGTTGCTTCACTATGGAAGCATACCCCTCTGTTCCTTTCAGAGTGAAGCTGCAAGCCTTACTTGACATGTGAATTGGTTCCAGCTAAGGGTAAGAGTGGTGCTGAATGCACACTTGCAGTGTCTGGCCACCTGCACATAGCTTAGTCTCTAACATATTTTATGTTGTTTTCAAAGATTGTTTTCTAAAGAATCTGAATGATATTTTTTCAGTTGGTTTTGAGAGGCTGAAAGCTTCTTCAGTGCAATGCTCAGCTATTATCAAAAAATAGTGAGGCAGGAAATTCTGAACAATTATACTACTTTCTGTTAAGATACTCCTACTGTCTGTTAAGTATATCTATAAAACAAATGTTAGGAGGTATATTTTTAAGTAGTACACAAGTGATTGTTGCCCTACTCCATGTCCATTATGAAGTAGATGAGTGCTTACGTAGAAGCAAAAGGGCTGTTATTCTGAAAAGCGATATATAATTGGATGGCGAGGTAGTAGGCTGTCTTTAGGAGAATGAGGATTCCCTGGAATACGATCAGATTTAAGTTAATCTTTGTAATAAAGTTAGCATAGTATGTCATAGTACAGTATCTGCACTAATCCTGAGCATATAGCAAACCTTCAGAATAAATCCAGATTTTTATAGGATGATAATCTGTGTGGGAGACATGAGCAGATTTAATCACTCTACGAACAAGTTAAAATAGTAGCTACTAAGACAAATTTGGGATTAAGTTTTCCTTTTGTCTTCTTTAATCTGACTTGGTTCTGAAGCATTCATCTTCCCAGTTGGAGTTTTCAGTAAGTTTATATACTTTATTAAAGAAGATCAATGCAACACAAGCTGCTTCAGTATGAACCATTAGGTAGCTTAGTATCGGGATTGTTCTGAAGGTGAAAAGTAAACAGCACATGGTTTGACAGCTGGTGGTGAAGTTATTTTAGATACCTTGGTTTTGACCAACCTTAGTGAAAATCAGGTTAAGCTGGAGTTTGTATATGACAGAGTAACTTCAGAGATGACATATTAGTCCTCTTTTATACTTGGTCCCAGGTACTACTGTGCTCTTGTGGTCAAGTTGCTCCATATGATTGTAATAGTCAAGTAAGAGCTCTTAGTAAAAATCTAGTGTAGCGTGTTGGATTCTGAAGTGCTGAACCACATTTATCTGTCAACACAAGTGCAGAATTTTATGTCAGTTACTTTTCAATAGCCCTGTTAATGGGAATAGAGTTTGGATACCTCTGTGCTTAGAAAAAAATATATATCCATAATTTACTCATATTCAAATATGCATATATATGTTCTTAGGTTTTTATTCAGCTTTTTGAAGTTGCATCCTAACTCTTGTGGTGGTTTGTTTTGGTTTTTTGTTTTGTAAAATACTGTAGGTATGTGGGCAAAGATTATTCTTCTGCCCAGGAGCAAATGGAAGATGACATGAAAGCATACTATAGTCAGAATAGTAAAGTGTCACTAGCTCAATCTTTGAGCGTTGGGCAACTTGTTGCAGTACATGCCGAAGAAGATGCCTGGTTGCGTGCTCGGATAATTTCTCTAGAAGACAACAGAATAAAGGCAAGCAATTACTTCTTTTGGCACTTGGAGAAAGACTTGGAACAATCTTGGCTTTTAGATATACAGTCAATTCCTAAATTTGCTGCACTAGCATTCTCTCCTTTCTTGCCCTGAAGTACTTCGGTTTGCAGTTATATGAGAAATTAAGACGTCTTTGAAGTTACATGATTGCCAAAGTGAAATGGTCTTTCAGGGTTTTTCCCCATAAATAGTTTGAGTTTGAGGGTTTTGGGTTGGGTTTAATATGGGCTTAGCCTTACAGGACTTTTGTGCTGAAATGTACCTTTAATAATGCTGCAGGGAATGGGTGTAATAAGTACTATTTGGAGTGGGATAGAGGAAAGAAAAGAACAGAATCTGCTCGCTGGTAGATGTTTTTTGAAGTCTTACGCTGAAGTATCTATTACATGCACTAGATAGCAAGACAATTAGAAACATACTTGTGTTCCCTTCCATGTAGATCTTGCAACTTATATGTAGAATCACAGAATCATAGAATAATTAGGGTTGGAAAGGACCTTAAGATCATCCAGTTCCAACCCCCCTCCCATGGGCAGGGACACCTCACACTAAACCATGCCACCCAAGGCTCTGTCCAGCCCAGCCTTGAACGCCGCCAGCGACGGAGCATTCACAGCTTCCCTGGGCAACCCATTCCAGGCCTCACCACCCTTACAGTAAAGAATTTCTTCCTCATATCCAATCTAAACTTCCCCTGTTTAAGTTTGAACCTGTTACCCCTTGTCCTCTCACTACAGTCCCTCATGAACAGTCCCTCCCCAGCATCCCTATAGGCCCCCTTCAGGTATTGGAAGGCTGCTATGAGGTCTCCACGCAGCCTTCTCTTCTCCAGGCTGAACAGCCCCAACTTTCTCATCCTGTCTTCATATGGGAGGTGTTCTAGTCCCCTGATCATCCTCGTGGCCCTCCTCTGCACTTGTTCCAACAGTTCCATGTCCTTTTTATGTTGAGGACACCAGAACTGCACACAATACTCCAAGTGAGGTCTCACGAGAGCAGAGTAGAGGGGCAGGATCACCTCCCTCGACCTGCTGGTCACGCTCCTTTTGATGCAGCCCAGGATATGGTTGGCCTTCTGGGCTGCAAGCGCACACTGCCGGCTCATGTTCATTTTTTCATCGACCAATGCCCTCAAGTCCTTCTCTGCAGGGCTGCTCTGAATCTCTTCTCTGCCCAACCTGTAGATTATTTAACTCCTGTGTTACACTTTCCTGGGCCAAATAGACTGTACTTGCCATTTGCAATGAAACTTGACCTACAATAGAACTTTCAAACTCGTCAATTATTTCTTGCTAGTCAAACATTTAATAACTTCGCGTATTTTTTGTCTTCCCCAAATTACGTGGCTTTTTACTCAGATCTGCTTAACATACTTCTAAAGTTGATCCAGTTCATAAATATTTAAATAGTACATGTATCAGAACTGAGAATTTCCTGAAAGTTAGTGTGATACCATTCAGCTGGAACTTGGAGGAGAGTGTCAGAACTCAGTTTTGTGAAAAATTTTTGGATTTAGGGAAGTGTCAAGGACAATTGGTAGTAAGTTTGGCTCTAATTTCTCTCTAGCTAGAGCTATCAGCCAAAAGAAAGCTACTGCTTTATAGCAGCATTTGCTGGTTATCCTCTGATGCAGTGTTCAGGCTCCCTTTTCAACTTTGTTACGCATGATACACTTTAAAAAAAAAAGATGTAAAAAGCCCTGTCAAAGCCTTTTTTCACTTTAGCTCAGATTATTTGCTGCCAATCAGCAGTTTCCTCACTGGTTTCTTGCATTGGCTGTGGTATTTGTATCAAAGTTACTGTAAGCATAAATCAAAATTATTGTCTTTACAGTGTGAGAACAAAATGCAAAACATAGAATGGCACTTAAGTGGTATTTGACTTTTCAACACTTTCAACACTTTAAAAATAAAAATTGCTGCTCTATTACCTTTCTTCATGTAGTTGAGGTAATTTGTGCTGTTCCAGTACTGTTCCTATCAAAAGCTGAGATTCCATGGAGCAGTTGGAGAGGATGATTTTACAGAGATCTTGAGAACAGAGATCCCTGAAAATACAAAACATTCAAGCAGTGAAATATACATGAGCTAAATGGTGTTGCATAGTAACAAAGTGATTTGTTTGTGGCTGCACAGAGAATGTGGTAACTGAGTACATTTTCCCTGGACTCAAGAAAACATATCTTCAATTATATTCATGACCTCATGCTTTTATTCCCTTTTTCATTATCAGGTATGCTATGTTGATCATGGCTTCAGTGACTTTGTTGAAAGCAACAGTGTGTACAAACTACAGAAACAGTTCCATTCACTTCCATTTCAAGCTGCAAAATGTAAACTGGCAGGTAAGAGAAAGCCAGTGTTGACTATACAGCTTGCTGTTGCACAATTTACAGATTGAAACATCTGGGAGTTATGATCCTTGTTCATAATACCTCTATATATGTTAGATTTTGTCCAAGACAGTTAGTCTAAACAAATGCAGGTTGGCATGGAAAGGAAGGAAGGAAGGAAAATTAAGGAAGGAAGGAGGGGAAAGTAACAAAGGAAGGGAGGGAAAGTGAGTAAGAAAGAAAAGAAGGGTCAAGAAGGAAAAGAAGTGAAAGAAAGAAAGGAAGGAAGGAAGGAAGGTGGGTTTTATAAAGAAACCTTGATGTGAGAAGACCTGTTTCTGTAATAGCGCTTAGTTGTTTCTGCACTTGGCTTGGATCTCTTTTGTCCCTTTAATATATGTGAGATAAATAAGGAAATGGTTGCTGTTGTGTGAAGCAATGTATTAGCACAACTCCTTTTTCCACAAATGAGGCATATCTGTTGTAGCCAGGTTGGGCAATATTCCTAAATATGATCCTGTTGTAAAGTGGTCCTTCCCCTTTAAGTACTTGCATATTTGTAGACTTCCTAGACTCTACTGGAAATTATTTAGCTTCCTAAAGCTGGTAGGCATTTCTGATTTTTTAGAAATATTTTATTTTAACTATATAAAATTGCCATGAATTAGCTTGGATTTTGTTTGTTTGTTTTAATGCTTGGATGCATTCCTTTTTTCTCTGCACATTTGCCTCGACTCTTTCTGAAGAGGGTCTTTTTTTTTTGATTCCCTGGAGATGGCTTTCTCTCTTAAAAAGGTGGAAATTGAGCAGAATACAGGTGGTGGTGCAGTACAACTATCCTGCTACATCCTGATTCTTGGAAAGATTCATGTTGTGGTCAGAGACCTGATCATTATTTTTCCTTTTGAATAAAGTGATGCATAAAAAGTACTGTGTCTTACAGGACTGGAAGTCTTCTGTGATGATCCTGTCCTTGTGAAGGCTGTGGAATTGCAGACATGCTCCAAGATATTTGCTGTGGAAATACTGGAAAAGAGTGACGTTCCTCTTCTTGTTCTCTATGACACTTCTGGAGAAGATGATATCAACATCAATGCTACTTGTCTGAAGTCATTGCATGACAAGTCTCTTGAATTGCACCTACAGGTACCATTTTCCTGTTTCCTTCTCAGTTCATTAAAAATCATTGACTGCTAAGGTCTTGAATGGACAAAACACAGTATTTAGAAATTTGCTAAGTGTGTGTATGTGGTTTGCCCCCCAACTTTCTTGTCAAAATCTTACCATTGCAGGTAGATGCGCTATATACACATGTCAGAGTAACCAGCGTTTTCTCTGACGGAAGCCTGTATTGCCAAGTGCCATCTAAAGGCATGTCTAGACTTTCTGAAGTCTTGCAGAAACTGGAAGACTATTTCCGTTACAAGGTAGGTTCTATGGTGAGAGAAGTGGTGAAGTCATGTAGCCTTTCTTCAGAGTGTACCAGTAATTTTTCTTGCATGTAAGTTGTACTGAGGTAGCAGTGGACTATTCTAAAAGGCTACAGATTCTCTTTATATTTTTGGGGAGGGCATGATTCAGTTTAAAAGTGTCTTTTGATAATTTCTTGTTCACAAGCTGTCTTTAAGGCTTGAGTAACTTTATGACTTCCCCTGAATGCTTAGAACAGTAACAATTTGGCTCATAATGGGAAACTCTTAACTGGAAACTGCATCAGATTGCTACAAAGCCTGTAGAGATCCTGCCATATTTTTTTCTGGAAGTTTTACTTAATGAGGTAGAGTTAAGGCACATAAGCAGCCTGGCCCACAGCAGGCCGTGCAAAGTGACGGTAAAAGCAATGTAATCAAGCTCTGTCCTCTTTAGCCTGGCTTCCTTGGAGATTCAATGGCTTCGATACGATCTGTTGCATATCTTGTCCTTGTACCTTAGCTTTTGAATGTTCTGATTAATTTCATCTAGAACAGATGTATAGGAGGCATTTTTAACAGTCTTAAGTTGCTTTAAGATAGGCATGTGGCAGAGAAGTATGACACTCTACCAGCCATTTACAGACACATACAACAAACCCTAGTGGACTCGAGAATTTATACAAAAGAGAAGAGAATCTAATTTGTTCAACATCCAGCTGAGCCATGAAATGCAGATCTCTAAAGGTCTGTTAGAACTGCTGCTGGTGAAGCTACTCTGTCAAAGTGTTTTTAGGTATAGAAATTAAGCTTTAGACCTGTTGTGGAACACACATCATCTGGAAATACTTTGTTGAACGTGTCTCAGTTATCAAGATACAGTTTCAAGCAAGCTGGATAATTAAGGAGGGTGTATAGAGTTCCGATTGTGTTAAACAACACAAAGGTAGGCAGCCAAGTAGGTATTTCAAAAGTTCAGATTTTCTGGACAGAGTGTATATTAGGCTCTTGTTGCTATTAAAGAACGAACTTGACTCAGTATCTTTTATATCAATCTCTCTATGACGGTGAAAAAAGCATTTTGACATTGCAGCTTATCTTCAGGTTTTTTATTTTGCCTGAGAATTTAAGCAAACTAAAGTATTGATGGGTCTTCATATGGAGTTTATTCCTGTCTTGTGTAGTGTAACCATTCTCATGTTATTTAGGAACACTGTGGTGAATGTCACCCCTATAAGATTTTCATTTCAGTCGGTATTAAATTTGGTTTGTTAAATATCTCAACAAATGTGTTCTAGAATATAAGGTAGGAGTTTCTCCTGTTGTCTGTCACATCTCTGAACTGCTCTTGCTTTTTGGAACACTGAAGTAACGGTCAGTAATTTTGTATTTTGTGTTTCCAAATGTGGCTTTTTTTTCCCTGCCAGTTTATATTTGCTTAGTTTGTCAGTGTAAGACACAGCTTGGAATGAAAGCTTCACTGACTGGGGAAGCTTAAAACATGATAAGAAATGGTTCTGAGACTGGAAGGAGACTTTTGAAACAATTTTTGCTTTACGGAACATTTTACTCCATGTGTGGCTTTAGAAATGGTTAGTGGAACGTCAGGTGGTAATAGCTCCATGCTTTTTATCTTCTGTTTTTACATTTGCAGCAGACGTCTGAGTTTAATGTATCGCTGCCTTTCTGTGGCAAAATCTGCTTGTTTCCTTCTAAAGGAAAATGGGCACGTGTAGAGGTAAGAAGTATTCAAAGAACATCTACAGTTTTCTCACATATAGGTGGCTCTTCTTTTCATTCAGTTAAATCATAGAATCATAGAATCATAGAATAGTTAGGGTTGGAAAGGACCTCAAGATCATCTAGTTCCAACCCCCCTGCCATGGGCAGGGACACCTGCCACTAAACCATGCCACCCAAGGCTATGTCCAACCCCACCTTGAACGCCACCAGGGATGAAGCATTCACAGCTTCCCTGGGCAACCCATTCCAGGGCCTCACCACCCTTACAGTAAAGAATTTCTTCCTCATATCCAATCTAAACTTCCCCTGTTTAAGTTTGAACCCATTACCCCTTGTCCTCTCACTACAGTCCCTCATGAACAGTCCCTCCCCAGCATCCCTATAGGCCCCCTTCAGATGCTGGAAGGCTGCTATGAGGTCTCCACGCAGCCTTCTCTTCTCCAGGCTGAACAGCCCCAATTTTCTCATCCTGTCTTCATACGGGAGGTGCTCCAGTCCCCTGATCATCCTCGTGGCCCTCCTCTGCACTTGTTCCAACAGTTCCATGTCCTTTTTATGTTGAGGACACCAGAACTGCACACAATACTCCAAGTGAGGTCTCACGAGAGCAGAGCAGAGAGACAGGATCACCTCCCTTGACCTGCTGGTCACGCTCCTTTTGATGCAGCCCAGGATACAGTTGGGTTTCTGGGCTGCAAGCGCACACTGCCGCCTCATGTTCATTTTGTCATTGACCAACACCCCCAAATCCTTCTCCACAGGGCTGCCCTGAATCTCTTCCCTGCCCAACCTGTAGCTGTGCCTGGGATTGCACCCTTAGCTTCCATGAAACTTGCTATTGTGTGTGTGTCCTTGTGTTTTTAGCCTCAAAATTACACTCTTGCTTTCTTCTTTCAGATAAGAATTATTCACACTAGACGGGCACTTGATGTGCAGTTCATGGATACTGGAACAGTTGCAACTGTAAAAGTATCAGAGCTTAGAGAAATCCCACCACAATTCCTGAGAGAAGTAATTGCGATACCTCCTCAGGTATAAAGACGTGTTAAAGCTAACCTGTGCTGGATCTCTTGGCAGTGTTTGTAGTGCAGCTGCTTCAGGGTTTATGAAATTAAATTTTGTTTTGTTTAATAGCATTCAACATTGGGGTGTATTCAGTTGTGCATCTTTGCCTGAAATAAATCATAATATAGTCCTCTGTATTGACAGGATGCTGTGTATGTGTAATGGTAATGGTTTTGCACGTTCCTCTGTCTCTTTCTATTTGTCATATATTATTGAATCTATCAAGTTTCGGTGAAAAAAAAAATGTGTGGACTAGTTTCCTGTTACTAAATTATACTTTGGGTACTTTAAATCTGTTCTTAGGCTTTAAAATGCTGCCTAGCAGATCTACCTCCTGACACTGGCATGTGGACTCCAGATGCTGTACTGTGGCTGAGAGACACTGTAATGAATTGTCCTGAATTTAGCATGAAGGTAAACAGTCAAAGTGCCTGTGTGACTTGAAATCCATAGGCATGTGGAAAGAGAATTGAAAGAACAAGTCTAGAAGTTTAACCAGTCATCAAATTTAATTTTGTTACAGAAGTTAAAAAGTTTGTAGCGAACTCCTGGACATAAATTCTATACCAAGTCCTTTTCTTAGGACCTTTGGAAGAAAATTTAGTTGCTTAAGCCTGTTAAAAGCTTCTCTTTCACCTCTTTTCACATTAGCCTTTCACATTTTGCTGTCCCAGTCCAAATATGCAGCCACAGTTATTTTGCCAGCTGGTAAGAAGGAAACACATTTGTTAATGTTTCACCACAGAAAAAGATACAACTGTTGAGTTAATCTTAAATTATTTTTATGCCTCCTGCAACATAGCTTTTTCTCCTTCTGGTCTTGGAAAGCAGCTTTATTTTTTGTTTGCTTTTTTCTAATCCAATGTGATTTAGGATAAGCTATTGTATACATAGAATTCCTGAAATTATCCTTGAGATAAAATTATTTCTGCTTGCAATGTATCCTATCCAGTTTAATAAACTGAAAACACCCTTCTGAAGGAAATCTGTTACTAGCTACAGACTAAACAAAGCTAATTTCCTCTTAAAAATCTGATTCTAGATACTGTCACCACACTTTGAAAAAGTGTTTTGTAGCTCTCATTACCTTTTTGCTTGCTTTAACACTGGAGACCATGTAGTTAAAGCATTGCTCCTCTAATCTGAGACTTACGACTGTTGCATCTGGCTTTTCTAAACATACTCTTCCAAGATAGTTTGAGCTTGTTACTAATTTTTGCTTAATAGTAGACAACAGTTGTGTGGTCAAATTGTGGAATTTTATTCCTGGCTGGGAAAATCAGCAGAATAATCTGTATAGCTGCAAATGCTCTTTTTAGCTGTTGTGAGTTGCTTACTATCCTACAACTTCATTAAAATACTTGAGACAACCTTGAAAATACTTCTGTGCATGTAGAATGCAATGAACTGTTGCCACTTTTCTGTTAAAGGCTTTAGTCTTCTGTACAAAATCAGACATGCATTTAATAGTTATTAACTGGAAGTTAAACTGTATTTTGTTTTCCAAGGTGGTTAAACAGGATGGTTCAAAGGGAATTGCACACGTTTACTTGTTTGCTCCAGAGAATTTCCCAGGCATGGATCATAGCATCAATCGACAGATCAAAAATGCAGACTTGTGGAGACATCAGAAAGATGTTTTTTTGAGTGTTACACCCACTGGCACTAGCTCCCCAAAAGTGACAAGTGATGCTGTTTCAACTCTACGGGTAACTAGTGGAAAGCTGGAGAAGAGTTTCTCAGATTCACCCAGAGAACCCAGCAGTGCAGTGTCCGTGACTGATATGCCCCCACCTCTACCTTTGTTAAAGACTGGTGAGCTCATGGATGTCTATGTCTCGGTGGCCTGCCATCCAGGTCACTTTATTATCCAGCCTTGGAAGGAGCTACATAATCTGGAAGCCCTAATGGAAGAAATGCTCTTGTACTACAGCCGGGCAGAAGAGAAACCTGTGAACATCGAAAAAAACAAGCTGTATGCAGCTAAAATTGAAAATCAGTAAGTAGATATTTACATTGAAAACAAAATCTTTGAAGAAAAGCTTACCTCTGCTAAGCTACGCAAGCCTAGCTCTGCTTTGTCCATGCTGTTAACAAGATGACCGATGTTCAGTGATACCTGAGGGATTAAAGGAGTCAATGAGGTTGCAGTCTCTTCCATGCTTCCAGATTTTAACTGGAAGGGTTGACTTCAATTCAGATGATGCCAGATGTGGGAAGCCTCAGACATATTGGTTAAGATCTTTTTGTCATGTATTATTTTTTCTGGTGCCTTGATGGTGTGTGAATATGAGTTCAAATTGTCTGGTTTTGTTTTCCCCCTTTTTAGGTGGTACAGGGTCGTAATAAAAGGAATTCTTAGGAATGGGTTTTTGTCAGTGTATGAGCTGGACTATGGTAAACATGAGTTTGTCAGCGTAGAGAAAGTACGACCACTTGTGGATACATTCAGAAAGCTACCTTTCCAAGCTATAACAGCTCAGCTTGCAGGTAGGTAATAACCATTGACAATTTTTTTTTATCAAAGTCTTACATCAGTGGGGATACAGATGAATAGAAATGTAAAGTGGACAAAGCCAAAGGTAAGTGATGCAACTGGGGTTTTTTGCTAAGGTAAGAATGCACCTGCTTTCAAAAACACACTTAACGAATGCATGTTTGTCATTAAAGTAGCTCTGCTTTTCTTCTTGACATGCATGGTGATGATTGTTTTCTTACTTGTTTATTTAAATGCAGCAATTTTAGTTACCATGCATAAAACTGAAGATTTCTTGAACTTTAACAGCGGCTGCTTTTCATTGTCATAAATACTTATCGCTTAATGTGTGTGATGTCCAATATGCAAAGGACACAGGGACATCAAAACTAAATGGTTTTTGGATCCTTAAACATAACCTATTACAAAGTGTGAAAGTTATGATACACCTGTAGATAAGAACTGAGGTTCTTATAAGATAAGATAGAACTTATCTGTAGATAAGAACTTAGGTTCTTATTGTCTTAATCTACATAAATTTAGGAACAGAACGCTGAGTTTCTGGAGAAGTTTTTCCTATATATCTTGCCCCTATTGTAATTTACTGTTTTCCAGTGCATATTTGGAATCCAGAGTTGTCCAAAATATATTGGTATTCTCAAACAAACAAGCAAAAAGTTCCATGTGGGGGTGAGAGCCTTCAACAGACTTAAGTAAGATTAATTTCTTTGAGAATGTGGGGCACAGAGAGTGTGCAGACACCTGGTAGAATTAAAAAAAAAAACAAACTTGATCTCTGCTTGATATCCTTTCTTTCTTTTTCCAAATTTTTCTTTCATTTCTGCATTTTTTTCAGTTGTATTTCAGGATGTCTCTCATTGCTGCTTTCTGCCACTGTTCGGTCAGCACTAGTTTAGTCTTCAGTTACAGAATAAGCTTGCCTGAATTGATAGGTCACAGAGCTGGTGCTCTGATCTAGGTTCCTTTCTGTGTATCTGCTTTCCTGCATAGCCTTTGGTGCAACTTGGGGGGGGGGGGTGTGTTAAACTAGTGATTATGGATGTGTTACCAACAGGCTGGGGTCCTAGGAACACATGCTGCAATGAAGCTGATTTCTAGCTGTATCTATCTACTGAGGTAGTGCGGGATCCAGGTGAGCAAGCCTGCAAGTCATCCAATTTACCTGTTTCACATAATTCCAGGTAGCTAGTTAAGTTGGCCTCTGAGCTGCTTCATATTACCAAAGCATGCCAGCTAAGTCTGGCAGACTGGTAACTATTGTCTTGCTATTCTTCCACTTTTTTCTCTTTATTTTTTTTTTCATGTCTGCTACTTCTCAGTCTCTGGTCTGTTTCTTTGTAAAATACCATATGCTTCTCCACCACCCTTTTCTAGCACTAATTATCCTTACTTAACTGTTGATTTCTCATTCCTCCTGTAACTTGCAAGGAGCTGTATTCCTGTGTTGTCCTGTCCTATCAGCAGCAAGCTGCCACTGACAGTAAAAGCAAAGTGTTGTCACTCTGCTATTTTGCCTCTTTTATCCTTAAGTTACTATTTGGGTATCCACACGCAATATTTGAGCCCCTTTGTGTCTAGATGCTGCACACCAGCAGCGGCCTGGGTAGACAGAATTTCATGTCTGCAGGAGCCACTTCTTTCTTGGTGGATTTCAGCCCTATTAAATAAACCTGTTTGGGTTCTAACATTACATTCCTCAGCAAAATTGACCCTGTGGAATGCTGCTTTCAAAAAAAAAATTGCAGCAGTTGTGAGGCATTTAGGTGGCATTTCTCTTTGTTTCTGCTCTCTTCCGATCTAGTTTGGGACTTGACAGTTCAGCAGATGTTTTTGTAGCTGATGCTGCTTTGAGATAAAGAAAACTTCATCTAAAGCGAGGCCAACAGAACGAATAATTTCAGCACCCTCATGCAGAAGACAAATAGTTTATTTTGAAAGGACCTTTAGTTTCCTTTGTGTCATATTTCCTTATATGCCTTGATCATGAATGGCAGCTGATATATGTTGGATTACTCAGTGCATCAGTGCATTTGCCTTTCACTTCCGCAAACCAGTCCATATCTTCAGGCTTCAAGAAAAAATTCTAGTATAACAGATCAACTTGTTTGTGCGGGAGACGAGTGAGCTTGTGTTTCTTTTTTGGAGCTTAGCTGCATTTAGTAGCACTAGAGCACCTGTTTTCTCAAGTATTTAAACTCCCCCCACTTACTTATAAAGTTAATCATTCAGACTGGTCCGGTTCATACACAGTCTCTTTTGCTTTATGTTTGTCTTAGGGGTGAAAAGCCAGCAGTGGTCAGAAGAGGCATCAATAGTGTTTCGGAATCTTGTAGAGAAGAAACCTTTGGTGGCACAAATACAGGCAGTTAACGAAAGCACTAACTCTTGGGATCGAAAGATAGTGACTTTTCTCGTGGACACATCTCTTCCAGATACTGACATTTGGATTCATGATTTCGTGTCTGAAAGTCTTGTGGAATTTTCAAAGGATGATTAATCATCACTTCTGAAATGTAGGAGCTCAGATTCTTTAGCAATAAAATAAATAACAGGCTTTGAAGAGAATATAACTATTATATGGCCTTGAAGACATGAAGGTGATGAAAACGAAAAATCTGTGTTCTGTGAAAAGGGTTTAACAAGTTTAGGTTCTGTTGACTTCAGCTGACTTTCTGACTATTTGCACTTTGTTTACATTGTAATGCTAGAATGTTTGGATGAAAATATTAAAAAGTTATTTATCAGTAAAATAATGTTGACTTTTGTTCTTGTGAACCTTCCCTAAATGGGGGGCGGGGGATGTTTTTTATCTCATAGCTATTATTTAGAGCCATTACTCAGAGCAATTACAGGGTACTCCTCCCTTTAACTAGCATTTTTATTGCTTGACAAACATGAAAGCAGTCCTCTGTATTTCTTAATCTGGTGTCAGAGGCATGCATTATTGGTGCATATCTCCCCCTTCCTTAACTTTTCATAAGAGTTGAACAGTTGAAAGTGCCTTGTTTGCTAGACCGCATTAGTGGGGCTTAACTTCCACAGAAGGGTATGCACTTTGCATGTTTACTAGTCTGCTTGTTCTTCTTTAGCAATGATGCCACTTTTCTGAATTCTTTGCTTCCCTCCTCAGCCCACTCCCCCAATGAGGTGCTAAATTAAGGCATTCCTTTCCTTCTTTTTTGATAGCTCATTTTCATGTATGCTTCTGAGAAACTTTCCAGGACCACTGCTCTCTGGAGACAGGAGCAAGCAATGTCCTTTAAGCATGTGGATTGGTGCTTAAAGTGCTCTGAACATGGTATTTTCAGCCTACTTTAGAGCCTGCTTTATTTTTGAGCTTAGAAAAATTCAGAGGAGGTGTAGACATGATTATGGTTCATAGTCTGCTGCCTAGATTTGTGTTTGCCAAAGTCCCTTAAAATTGTTAGAATATTAAAGCTTTACACAGTGAATGCCAGCAGAAGGAATTTTTCTTCACAGCTGTATGATCATAGCTATATGATCTTTCCAGTAATACATAAGCTGAGCTAACAAATTCTGCCAGCATGCTGCCTGCATGGGTGAAGGGGGCTAGGTAGAAAGGGAACAATGACTGGGAGGTGCAGACCATATGTAACATTAGAATGAGAGGAAGAAGTTCATGCAGATACTCTGAGTAAACAAGCTGTGTAAGCATGGAAGACTTAGATTTGCACCCTCATGGACTAATTCTGATGTAGTTCTGGAGACACTCTGAGGTCATCAGCAAGGAGTCCTGGAAGCCTGGCAGGTGTCTCTCTGCCTTGACTGTACACAGGATATAGCAAAGCCCTTGTGAATATACCAATCAGTGATTAAATAAGAAACTGCTAACCTAACGGAATTTGCTAGTTAACATGGTCCTGTCCACATTTAAATGTGCTGAGGTGAGACATTCAAGTGTACTTTTTGAGAGAGAAGTTACATTAATACTGTATGCCCAAAATACTAGTATTTTTCCATTTTAATAAATTTCTCCTTCCTCAGCTGCCACTGCAGAGAAGGTGAAGAATGAAGGTGAAGGAATCAGTGCGATGATGAACTGCTGTAGGATAAATTTCCATGCAGAAGCTTCCTTCTGTGTAGGACTGCTTCAGAGCCTAAAGATCTGAATAGTGCAGGTCATTAGGATGAAGTAATCTGGGAACAGATGGAGCAGGTTTTGGGACCCTACACCTGCAGTATTACGGGAAGGACCCTCGCAGATGATCAGGGTGCTTTTTGAGCTTGTCTGCTCCTTCTGAAGTATGCGTCACCCTCCCCTTGGTTGTCCGTGGCTGCTCCATAGTCTAAAAAGCCCCAGTGAGAAGCAAAGACAATATTCATGCAGTCTCAGGCATTTGCACAGCTCAGTACTGGAGTTCACGTAGGCAGCTTTGTGTGGGGGTAAAACGGTGCACCATCTCCATGTGGTGAGTCATTTTATGCACGCATTGAGCATACATCCAACTCAAAGTTAGTAACACAAGGCTGCGTTCAGTTCACATGCTGTATCCAGAGGTTGCATTGTCTCCCTGTCCTCACGCCCACTACCCCCTACCACCCCTGTCCTAACGAGCTCCATTACTACTGCATTGCACTACAGGTGCTGTGCTGCTAGTTTCTGACTGTCCTGGTTCCAGGTAGGATATTGTTAATAAACTTTCAGCCAAAACCAGCACATTTACCCACTGTCTGCTTATGCCCTCTGGGATTTTAGTTGCAGAGCTATGCTTTTACACCTGCTTTTAATGTTAGTTTCTCACCTGGCTGACCAGCTGTAAGTTTCTGATAGATTTGTTACCTGCTAGGGCTGTTCGAGTATATTTTGTACTCTGGCTTTGAAAAATGTGCAGGAAGTGTTGGCTGTACACCAGTATTGAACACTTTGAGTTTGTTGAGGTTCATGATCCATGAAGTAGTTAGTATAATTAGCAGTGCTAGGAGGTATTAGATCTGCCTACTCTGTGCAAGTTGTGAATTCACACAGAATGCTGTGTGGTTTTTAACTTCAGTTTCAGTGTGTTTGGGGTTGGTTTTGAATGGTTTCTCTGCTGTTGTGAATGCATGGCACCTCACCAGGATTGCTTCCAGTGTCTGAGTTACGGCTTCATGTAATCTTTCCATTTCAACAGCTATTAGAAAGGCCTCCCCAAGAACCCTGCATGCAGTTCTGGGTGCTGTCATACAAGAAAGATGTGGATTAATTTTAGAGAGTCCAAATGAAAGCAAGAACAACGAAATTCTAGAAAACCTGGCTTAAATTAAATGATTCTGGGTAGGAGAAGGCTAAGGAGAGGAACACTTTTAAAAGTTTTCACTGAATCTGGGTTTGTATGTAGGGAAAACAGGACACCTAAGGGTTTGAGTTGCCTGGAAATGCACTGGAACTCCAGTTGCATTATAAATGCCAAAACCAGGTAGGATGGATCTGCAGAAACCCACCTAATCCTCCCTTGGATGTGGAGATGGAATGTGTAATACTTGGACCCCCATCCAAGGTAGAAGAAGAGAAGGCAGCATTGTTAGATGTGTCTGGTGGATCACTGTGAATTTTATAAACTGGAAAATGAGCATTTGTTACCTAGGGGAAACAGATGACACTGACATAGCTGAAAAAACTAAGCAGATCTCTTACATTCCCAAGGCTGTGAACAATAAGCTCTTTCAAACCATCTCTTCTCTGTTTATTCTGTCTCAGCTGTATTTGTTAGGCTTACAAAGTTCAAGTTTACCTGTTTTCATCTCCAGTGTTTTTATGCCACATCATTTTGAAGAACTCTGTCAGAGAACACAGAATTGTTGTGATTGGAAGGGACCTCTGGAGGAATGCAAGAATGCTCTTTTCCATCCCAAAATAAGTTCCTATCTCCAATGTTTCCACTCCTGGACTACTCTTTCCCCATTTTGGTGGACTTTAGTTGCAAAGCTCAATAATCCTTCTCATATCTGCCCGGCATGCACCAAATCCAGTGCTCAGCAGAGTCCCCATTTGTATCCTTCATTTGGCCCACCCGTGAGTGGTATTTCCAGAGTTAACCACATATTGTTCTCCAAACACCACGGACAAGGAATCTCAGTGCCAGGCAGGTCAGTGGTATGACAAGCTGTGGAAAAAAGGCCAGGTACCATCTCATGGAGACTGGGGCCATTTCAGATGAAGGGCATTACTGAGCCTGGGAAGTGAGAAGTGTTCACGTGGACTGACGGACCTGGGGCCCCCTCTGCTATTGGTGTGTGGCTGCTGGTGGAGAACAGGCAGCAGGGAGAAGGAGAAGCTTGGGACTGACACTCTATGGGAGAGGTATTAAAAAAGATTATAGGACAAATCCATGAGGCTTTATGGTGACTCAAAGGTGAGAGAGGGGACAGCAGATTTGGCAGCAACGTTATTAAAACTGTTGACACCATGAGGTTGGAAGGCTGATGGCAGGCTTGGAGTTGCCCTAGGAGATGGCTGTCACTGGATGTATGGGGCAACTTGACAGGGAATAAAATAAGATGTGGAATTAGTAAGTGCATTGAAACAGATGGCATCTGCGGGCAAGCAGCTTTTATGAAGTGCCCATGCAGGCTCAGTGCCTCAGCAGAGCGGGTGGCTGGGCTTGGTGTGGCTGCGCCCCGAGACCCCAGTGGTCCGAGGAAGGAGCCTCGGAGTGCTCGCATCAGCCTGTGTCCCCACGAACCGAGGCGCGCACGCCTTAAGGTGCTTTGCCGAGGCACCTGGCTCGGCGCTCTGAAGGAAGTTGCTGCGGGACAAGGGGCAGGCTGCGGCGTTAGCACCGTTAACAGCAGGGGAGTCTCCCTGGAAGCAAACGGTGCCCGCGCCGTGGGGCCGCCTGCGCGCACTGCGCCCTGCTACGGTCGCTCCGGGCGCGCTGTGCAGGCGCGGGGTCAGCACCCACGGCGGGGGCCGAGACGGGCACAGCTGTTGGCGGCCGGGAGGGGCGGCGGGGCCGGGCCCCGCTGAGTGACGGCCGGGCCGGGGCTGGGGCCGCGGCCGGACCCCCGCCCCCTGCAGCGGCGCAGCCGGCGCGGGCAGAACGCGCCGCCCGGGCTCGGCTCGGCTCGGCTCGGCTCACGGGTGCGGTAAGCGGGCGGAGGGGTGGCGGGCCCGGCCCGGCCCTTATCTGGGCACAATTATTTGGCCGGCACCGGGCTGCACCGGCTCGACATAAATAGCGGCCGCCTCCGCGCTGCGAGCGACCGGCAGCGCGCACGGTGCCCGGCTGCCCTGCCTGCCTGTCGGTTTAGCTATGGATCTGTCTGCCTGCCGGGTGGCCGTGCCCGCAGGGTCGGGGCGCTGCGCTGCGCTGCGCCGGGATGCGCGGAGCCGCCAGTGCTGCTGTGCCCCGGTGCAGCCGCCGGCACCCCGCCGGGACGCGATCACTTGTGTCCGCGGGGTCCGCAGGGTCGGGGGGACCGCGGGCAGCGCCGGGAGGTGCGGGGCGGCCCGGAGCGTGTTGCGGAGGGCCCCGGTAGTTGTGTTTTGTTTGTTGCGTTTGTGACCCTGTGAGCACTGCAGGGAGGTAGTTGTCCAGGGCATGGATCAGTAGAAAGCTGCGCTGCTTTTGCACAGGAAAAGTGGAAATTAGCGGGGAGGGGGAAGGATTCCTTGAGTCCTTGTGGCGTGTTTTCCATGGGTCAGGCTCTGTCTAGCTTGAGTTAGTCACTGACTTGCTTTGGAAGGTGCTGCCTATCTCAAAGATAACTTTCCTTCACTGCTGGACGCAGCGTCTGCCCCCACTCACGAGGCATCCTGCTGTGCTCATCTGCTGGCTTCTGCCTCTGAAAGCGTCCTGCATGGCTTGTGGGGCAGACCCTTTGCCCACTGCCCCTGCTCTGGACCCCTAGGCAGAGGTCCTGTCTCTTGTTGCTTTACGTCTTTTCTTGAGAGTTGGGCTGTGAGCCAGAAAGGTGCTCAGCCGCGTGGCTGCAGCTATTTTTAGGTCTGTATAAAATCCCTTCTTCGTGTGTGACTCGCCAGCTCACGTGGGAATGGATTCCTCACTTCTCATCAAAGAGACAAGATCTGTGCCGAGAGGTGGCACCTTCTCAGTCTGTCTGATAGAGGAAAAAATAGCGAGCAACCTTCTGAGAAAGCGAGCTCTGCTTCAGGTTGTGGTAGTGAGCCCTTCATCTTTTGTCTACTCGGAAGGACGAGCTGGGACACAACACTGAAGCCAAGCACTAGCTTGCCAGCACCATGGTGCCCGGAGCCAAATGCCTGTAGCAGTAGCGTAGAAGAGCCTGCACTGTTGGCTCGTGCATGCTTTCTACCTGTTGTACCCTTGTGTAGATGTATTTGGTCGTTTTGACAGGCGTGCTGCATCATATGCTCACTGCTGCTCATTTCAAGGTCTCGGCTTTCCTCCTGTCAGGGCTCTCGTTTTCTGCTATTGTTACTTTTCTCCTTTCAGCATTGCTTTGTTTTGCAGCCTGGCTCATCTTGTTCTTTTCTCCACGTTTCTCAGCTGTGATAGAAGAGTCTGCTGCCTTTTCTCCAGACAACATGTTTTTGCACAATACTGGGCATATATTGCTGCCTCCCCTGGTGCTTGTTGATTTGGAAAGGTCAAACACATGTGGAGATAGCCTGGTCTATCTCACTACTGATTTCGTTTGCTCATGTTTTAACTTCATTCACCATAAGGATAGTTTGATTTACCTTTTCAGGAGATCCTGACTGGTCCCTTTTTAAGAAGCATCGGTCCCCTGTTGCTGGGTGCACAACTGCACCCTGCAGAGCGATGTGCTGCTGAATGTGATGTTTGCAGATGAATTGTTTTTACTTGCCTGTTTGCTGCTTCACTGTTTTCCAAGCATGTGGAGTTGTGAAAGCCCAGTGCAGCCCAAGGGGAAGAGGCTAGGATCTGCTTTCTGACTTCTTTCCTCCGTAGTTGATGGCCATTTGTTAATTGTGAGCGAGGAAGACTCTGTCTTCACCTCTCTATTCCAGGCAGGGCCTTGTAGTCAAAGTTCACTGACTCTTGGAAGAAACAGGAGATAAAGATTGTGTTCCATAGCTCCATGTTCCTAAGTGGCCATGTGTTTTGTCACAGAGCCGCACCACTGCTGGTGGCTCAGTGGTTCTCTGGTCCATCCGCAGCTCACAGTAGATCTCTCCTCAGCCATGGAGGTTGTGGCTTCGTATGGCCTATGTTTAGAAACCCACAGAGGTGGAAACCCCACCTCCCTGGTGCCCTGTCTCAGAGCTGCATCGCCCTCCTGGGAGGGAGTTCTTCCTACTTGTTCATGGTGAATGAGATAAACATGTATCAGAGACTGTCCTGGGACAGCCCAAAGTGGGTCCAGCCCAGGATGCTCTATGGCTGGCAGCTGTGGGGAGCAAATGTGCTGGGAGAAGTGTGGAAAAGAAGGAATGCTGCCCCAGAGCTCTGCCCCGTCCCAACACTGTGCTGTTTATTAGCTCTCGTAGCTGGAGGTGGTATCTTTGTTTCTTCAAAGCTTGGAGAGCTGAGTGAGGGTCTCACCTCTGTTAAATGTCTCATTCAGATTTGGTGCTCAGTGTACACCACGTGCTCATTGCTGCTGGAACAGTACTTGTTTCGTTCCAGTGTTCATTAAGCATCAACATATCTAGGGCTTATTAGTGGCACCTTGAGGGAGCATTTCACTTTCAATTCCCCTGCCTCAGCCGCACTAGCAGTGGGGTGGGATCAGGAATATGCAGATGTAGGTGTGTTACTAACAGCTCATAGTGCTTTGCTTCGGGCTGTCTGTCAGGTCCTTTGATTTACAGGACATTGTCATCGCCTGTGGAACTGTCCAAGTGCCTGTTCAGTGCAAGACAGAAGCCTTTCTGCTCCTGTGTTCACATGGCATTCTTAGGTTCAGCTGCTCCCTGCAGCTGTAGTGTGCCAAAGAGGCAGGAGTCCATCTGAGGAGTTACGAAAGTCCAGGCAAGGAACTCAAGGATCCCTTTTCAGAGAAGACTGGCAGTGAAGTTTCCAAGTGGAAGGGATCAGTTACAGAGCAGGAACCGGTGTCACTAATGCCTCAAGTGTGCCCACACGCCTTTCATAGGGATTAGTAGTTAAGCAAATAAGTACATGCCAGGTGCATCAGAGAACCCCACCCCAAGTAGGAGAAGACGTAACTGTGTTTACGAGTGTGTGCCTTAAAAGCATGCACGCATTTTTACATGGAAAGTGCAGTGGGATGGATTGTGTTTGCGCTTGGGCAGAGTTAGACGCCGTTATGTGTTGCCTGGTCTCCAGACATCCAGGCTGTTTTCTGGATGGCCCTGATGAGAAAGACCATGTGGTAAGAGTAGCATTAGTTGTGTGACTTGCAGGCTGCAGGATCGTTGAGGAGAGGAGGGCCAGGAGAGTGCAACCAGTGTAAGACTTCCCTCGGCACCAGAAGGTGAAGGGAGAGGTCACAGAATCATTAGGGTTGAAATGGACCTCTGGAGATCATTTAGTCCAATCCCCGCCAAGGCAGGGCCAAGCCACTTTGGTCAAGCACTGGGAGCTTTCCCTACTGCATGCGTGACCTCGGAGAACAACCTGTTTGCTGTGGGGCTGTCAAGTGCAAGGATGGGAATGTCCGCACTGGCGTGGGAGTGAAGCTGCAGCATAGAATCATAGAATAGTAAGGGTTGGAAAGGACCTCAAGATCATCGAGTTCCAACCCCCCTGCCATGGGCAGGGACACCTCACACTCAACCATGCCACCCAAGGCTCTGTCCAGCCTGGCCTTGAGCGCTGCCAGCGATGGAGCATTCACAACTTCCCTGGGCAACCCATTCCAGGGCCTCACCACCCTCACAGTAAAGAATTTCTTCCTCATATCCAATCTAAACTTTCCCTGTTTAAGTTTGAACCCGTTACGCCTTGTCCTATCACTGCAGTCCCTAACAAAGAGTCCCTCGCCAGCATCCCTACAAGCCCCCCTTCAGATACCGGAAGGCTGCTATGGTCTACAGCATATTGATCTTCATTGCTTTAGGGCTCTGGGTGGTGACAGTGACTCCAGATAGCGACTCTAGATAGCGTTACATGTTTTGCATGGCTGACATGTCATCTAGAGAGGCAGAAGTCGCAGTGTGCTTTGATACACCCAGGATGTCTCCTTTGAGACGTTTCTTTTCAAATAGAAATTCCACTGTGTCTTAGGTTGCTGGTTGTGAGGTTTTTAACAAACCAGAGGAAATACAGGTCTTCCTTGAGAAAGTCTTGAGTTTCCTGAAGGGACAGCAGATTCCCTGTTAGAATTGATTAGGCAGGAGCCTCTTGGAAGGAGCTGAGAGAGCCTCAGTCTTTCTAGTTGCTGACTGGCTTGCCTGGCGCAATGAGGATGAGTGCTGAGCTCTGTTTTCTGCATCTGACGTCAGAGCTTCTCATTGTTTGAAGCATTCTTTGTCCACTCTTTTCGTCCAGGGCATGAATGTGCTGGCACTGCCCAGCTCTGCAGTGGAAAGGTTAAGGGACCAAGGTACGCCTGATGGGCACTGCTTGCTGAGCAGGGGATGGGGACGTTAGCCACCTCCTGTGCTCTGTTTTATTGATGCTTATCTATTCTGCAAGCTACACAAGGGCTTCTCAGTGTGAGAAAATTGCAGAGCAAGGTACTATCATGGTCTGGAGGTTGAGTGACTCGCTCTCATGCTGCAAAAGCAAGGGGCTTAGCCAAGGTGACCTTCAACCATGTCTGAGCTCATGATGGTTTAACAACAGTTTGCTTCAGGGAAAGCAGTTAAACCCCCCTGTGTTGAACTAGAATCGGGATTCAAACTTGAATCGTAGCAGTGAGGACTTTGCTTCAGTTGGGTAAGTGAAGTGCACGTGGAAACCAAGGGTTTGAGAAATGCAGGGGATCAGCTTGGAGCCAGTTCCCATCCTGTGAAATCACCTCCGGGTATTCAGAGGAGGAGCCTGCCAGTTGGACAGACCTGTGCATTCTTCTGGGACCACATCACAGAAAGTTTAGATGGGCAAGGGACCTCTGGAAGTTTGTGGTCCAGTGCCCGGTGCCTTCCCCAGTTGAGCATCACATACGGAGGGTGGAGATTTCACCACCTCTGTGGTCTCTGTACCAGAGTTACACCACTCTCGCAGAAGGCAATTTTCCTCTTGCCACAGCTGGGTCCCATTGCCCATTCCCTTCCCCTGTGTACCTCTGAGGAGAGCCTGGTTCTGTTTTCTCTCAAGATCCTTTCACTTTAGGCAGTGGATGACTGCAATTAGATCCCAGTGCATCCTTCTTCAGGCTGAAGAAGTCCAGTTGCCTCCATTTCTCCTTGCAACTTCTGTGTCCCTACCTCCTTGCCCATTCTGGCAGCCCTGCACTGGAGCCTCCTCAGCTTTGTCAAGACCTGTCTTCTGGGGGCATCAAGCTGGACCTCAGTGGTGCTAAGCAGAGGGGCATACCCACTGTGGACTGCCTGGCTGTATGCTTTGTAGTGCAGCTTGGACTGCAAATCCAGTGTGGGATGTCTCTTGTAGCTTTAACAAGACTTTTCAACGTCTCATACATTCAAGGTGGTGATGCAGAGCACAAGCAGACCAGTGGTGCTTGACACTGAAGCCTGGTCTGTGTTTATGGCTTGTTAAGAAGATGATTTCTTCTCTGGCTGAGAAAATGAGATCAGCCTAATGAATAATCTACAAAAAAACAAGGAGACCATTCCCTTAAAAGGACTGTGTTTAGGTATTTATCTTCCTTTCATTTCTCCAAGCCGAAGCCTTGACATTCAGCAAGAGCAAAGTGTGTTCATTTGCAGTGGGGTAAACTCTGAATGCCTGTACTGCAGGTAAGGGGCACATGGTCACCTGCAGGGCTGCTTCCGGGCTCTGGTTGGGTCTTCAGAGAAGGGACCACTGGCTCCAGTGTGATGCTTGTGCCTGTGTCCTGGAAGAGAGCATTCCTGTGCCAGCACACCTGCATTTGCTTCCCTTGTGACCAGGGGAACTAGTGGTAAGAAGCACCCAGCAGTTAAGCCTTCAGATGTGTAAGGCTGTGTGATGGCACCGGGGACAGATTTAGCTCTTCCTGTACCCTGCTCTGGTTTCCTACTGGGTTTTGCGGAATTGGTGTAGGCTCTCATGTTTAGATATGATCGCAGAGGAGCCAGTGTGCATCGTTCCCTCTGTTGTCTTTAGATCTGGCCATAGTTTGTTGTTCCCTTCTTGGAACTCCTGGGAGCTGGTGGTGTTGGAGTGCTCAGTGACTCAAAACAGCAGGGCAGCTGTGGAGAGCTCAGGCTCTTGCACAGCAGCACCCAAGTATGCTGGGATGCCAGCCCAGGGTTTGCAAGTTGTCCCATGAGCAGCAGAATCACCAGAGACTCACTTTTTGGTGTATTAATGTCCTTCATCCCTACATCCTCACTGTATCTGCCCCAGCGCTAACACTTGTAATGGATCCCCTGCCCCTACAGGTCCCTGCAAATGGCCCAGCTCTCTCCTTCATTTGCTGTCAGATAAAGGAGATACCTAGGCTTGCTCACATCACACCTCTGCTGGTGGACCCTTTGCACACGCGTGCATCTTGACAAGAAATCAGGGTGTGAGTCCTGCATCAGATTTTATTGGCGTTAGCCGATGGCTTTGAGGTGTATCAGAGGACTGAGAGGCCATGTGAAAATACAGTCTTTGTGCAGCTGATCTGCTTCTCTTACCTGCACAGCATGTGTCTTGGGTTTACACCTGGGTGATTCACTGCAGTCTAAGTGTATGCACAGAAAGTACGTAACTCCTCTTGAGTTAACAGGAGGTGGTCACTTGAGGGATGTGTAGTTTCTCAAAAAAAGCCCTGGTGTTTGTCTTAGAAGTAAAAAAAAAAAAGGAAAAAGAAGTTGTGCAACTGCAGAGGGGTTGATAGAAATTAGTTTGTTATTTTTACACTGCAAAATAATAGCTCTGAACTTTGAGATTTATACTTCAGCTATGAAAACATTTCATACATGAATCTCATGAATCTCATAAATCAAAACCCCGCCTGAGTCAAATAGGAACTCTTCTTGAGCCAGGATATTCTCACGAGGTTAACTCCTGTGTCTGAGGCTGCTGAAAGACAGCTTCCATCCTGAATACCTTTTTGTCTTCAGACTTGGTAGAAGGATTATCGATACCTGTGCTGGTGATGCTGCTCGGCTGCCTCCTTGTCTGAGACACCAAGCCCTCAGCTCGCTTTCCAAATTCAAAGCACTTCAAAAGTTTCCCAGTGGATTTGAGGGCTATCTGGGGCTGGGGATGTGCATTTTGTTAGCTCTGGCTTTCACTGTGGGCAGAGGACACAGAGTTCCCATTCTTTACGCCTTTTGCTGGTGATTCAGTGTGGCTGGTGCCTTGGAATGCACCAAGCCCTCCTGATGCTGAAGTCTGCTGCAGAACACTGAAATTGGGGGTTGGCTTGGACTGATAACAGAATTTATCACCAAAAAGCCCTGTATCTTGGCTGAGGTTTGTTGCTCTGCCTCTCTGTGCATGTATGGAAAGGGCTTTCTGTAGTCTCTGTGCTTGTGCACATGGGAGGTTGTGCAGGTAGAGGCTGGGCTTCCCAGCAGAAGCATGTGCAAGGCCACCATCACCACATAGCACAGCAGCCAGGGGAAATCAGCCTTCCTGTTTCCTCTGTGACACCTTTGGGTTTTCTTGGACTTTGTCTTGCTTGCTGTTCCTGTTGCTTTACCCAGTTCTGCTTTCTTGTTTGTTCTTTTCACTGGGGCTCTCAGAGCACTGGGGGATGATCCTCAGATCTGCTGACTTGGCGGTACCTGTGCAGCTCTGCAGCCTCCCCAGGCAGACTCCTGCAGCCTGAGCCCATTGCTGCCTGTGCTGGCCCTTGCTGCGTGCACACCTCAGAACCATGAGCATGGACATGAGGAAAAATTCCTTACAATGAGGATGGTAAAACACTGTCACAGGCTGCCCAGAAATGTGGTGGATGCGCCATCCCTGGAGACATTCAAGGCCAGGCTGGATGTGGTTCTGGGTAACCTTACCTAGTGTACGATGTCCCTGCTCATTGCAGGGCAGTTGGACTAGATGACCTTTGGAGGTCTCTTCCAGACCAAACCATTCCATGATTCTGTGGCCATGTCGCTGTGCCTGCTCTATGCTGTGGATGGGACACACTGATCCCATGCGGATCAGCTTCCCAGGTCTCCACTGGTTCCCTGCAGGGAGGTTGATGCTGCTGTCAGTGTCCCAGAAAGGGCATAGTGCTGCAGGGGGCTGTACAGCTGTAGAGCAGTAAAAGGAGTATTTCCAGTGTCATGTGGGATGCTTTTCATTTTCACTTGTTGTACAACACCCATTTGTTCAGTGGGCTTGGATCCTTCAGAAAGAAACTGTCCCATCCCCATCATAATCCCAAATGTTGCCTTTTTTGGTGTTGTTGATTTATTTTGTCTTCTTATATTCATGACAGTCTTCCCTGAAGATGACCTATGGTGTATGTTAATCTCCCACATGATCTAATTTTCCTCCTCGAACCTTTTTATTGGTCTTCATGTGTACCAACTTGTGTGCTCTTCAGTCTCACCAAGTGCAAGTGTTTGGGCTGTCTTCTCGTGTGCCTGATGAATACTTTGGACAATGAGACCTAATACCTTGCTGTCTTTGTAGTCAATATGAATTTCAATTTTTGGAGGCATTAAAGTTGTAATAACAACAGTCCTGTGCAGCTCCTGTATACTACATGTATATTTTGCTGTGATGCTTTCTTCATTGATTGAATTAAAAGTGTAGTGGTAGGGGTAGTTTAATGAAGAATAGCAAGAAATACAAGCTGCTGCCTTAGGAAGGCATTGATAGCAGACTTGATGGAGCAGTTTTGTGGTGACTTAGCGTTAACTCTTTTGTGAATGTCCTGGATTTCAAATTTGAATATGATATTGAGTTGTGCTGGAGGTTTTGGGTTGCTTTGGTGTGCAGGTGTGGGGCGACCTGTGTTAAACAATGTCTGAACCCTAGCAGGGGTCAGGAAGAGCTGTTTGTGGTGGTGGCTGTTCCAGCACATTGTATAAGTGAAAACAGTTATGCTTAGGCAGATTTACCCGCTTTATTATTTCTGGCAGTACAAAGCCCTCTGGCCATTTACAGCAGATCATAGAATTGTAGAATACCAAGTTGGAAGGGACGTCAAGGATCATCTAGTCCAGGTTTTCTTGGCAAAAGCACAGCCTGGACAAGATAGCCCAGCACCCTTTCCTGCTAAGTCTTAGAAGCACCCAACAATGAGGAATCCCCCACTTTCCTGTGGAGATTATTCCAATGCCTGATTGTTCTCATTGTGACAGATTTCCAAGATAAAGAGTCTGGACTATTTTACTGACAAAAACTAGAAGAGAAATAAACCTTTTACATGAAAGATGGACTATTTTGTGTTTTCTCCCAGCACTCCTTAGCACACAAGGGTAGGAGAGGCTGGGGATGTGGAGATAAGGGGTAGCAAGTGAACATGCTGATGCTGGAGGCTACAGTGCTGAGCTAGCAGGGTTGGTCCAGTGGCATGGAGTGGTACCCAGTACCCTGCACCATGGCATGATGTGCTCACTGTGGCAGCTCTGGGGTTGTAGGCACTGTGTGGCTGCACCAGTGAGGCTGAGAACCCTGTCCCATCCCAGCAGCTCTGCTTGGGATACATTGGGAACAGAACTCTCCCCATGGGGATTTGGGCCGTGCTTCAGCAGGCTCTGCACCTGTCCTCACCCCTCAGGGCCTTTGCTATATGCAGCCCTGGCTTCATATCTCTGCAGGATGCTTTGAAACCTGAAGCGCTTTCCAGAAGCGTTCCCTGTGCGCACTGACGTCCGACGTCTGTCCTGCCTTTCGCCTCTCAGTGCTGACAGTCTCCGTCCTTCTGGAAGGAGGCGACAAGGTCAGCACTGCTGAGCTCCATCCCAGCTGAGCTGCCACAGCTAGAAAGGGGCTAGGGCTTCCTTGGGAGTGCTTGTCCACAAGTCACCAAGACAGAGGTTGCCATATGCATGGCAGCTGTGGGTATTTTAAGCCATTACAGGGAATTTATCAGCCCAGGGTGGGTTATCCACTGCTGTCCTGCCTGCTCTTAGCTCCAGCTGCTTCCACAGCAAGGGAGTCAAAACTAAGACTTGAATATGAAATACAGGCTAGTAGTGATTTGTCTGCTTTAAGCTAAGGTTGCAGTGGGATGGTACATCTCCAGATCCAGGTCCAGGCTGCTTTTCTAAGATCTCTCACATCAGAGTAATAAATTGGTGTAATGACAAGCATTTGTTCTTCATAGAATCATAGAATGGTTTTGGTCAGAAAGGACCTTAAGATCATCCAGTTCCAAGGCCCCCTGCGTTTGGCAGGGGCACCTTCCACTAGACCATGTTGCTCAAAGCCCCATCTAACCTGGCCTGGCCTTGCTGGGTAATCGTGATAAAGGCTCTGCTTTTCTCTATTCCAACCAGAAGGGCAGCCCTGCTGGGGCTGAGCTGCTGGACATGGCTCCTAGCCTCACCCACGCATGGTTGCAGGCTGCTGGCAGCTCAAGGTGCCTTGCACTGACTGCTGCAGGGATTGGTAAAGCGCAGGAGTGCTGGGGTCCCCACTGCCTTGCTTATCCAAACCCATCCTTGCTCCTGCTTCCTCATTCACCCTCTGCTACCCTTGACCCTGGTGCCTGCAGGTCGACTGTATGGAGCAAACCATCCACAAAAAGCTGCTTTTTACCCTCTGCAGGAGCCTCTGGGGCTGTTCCTCCCATCCAGGAGGCAACATTTCCTGGCGCTCCACCTCATAAGTGGTGAGTGGTAGGAATGCAAGTGATGCAAGAATTGCCATCACACCAGCAGGACACCAAACGTCTGACCAGATGACAGCTCTAAATTTAAGGGCTTGCTGGCAGGCCATGTGTGTGTTAGTGTGCCCTTTTGTGGCCAAGCTGAAGATAATTCTCCTATCTGGACCAGCAGCTGCGCTGTAAGTTGTGTGAAGAGACTTCTCCACTAATGAAGAGCAATCATGAAAACGTGATCTGCCCTAAGAGTATGGGCAAAGCTGGAGAGATGTGACTTGGGGTAAGGCCCTGATGCTCTGCAGAAGCTGAAAAGAGGCCATTTATAGAAACTCATTTTGGCTTCTTGAAAAAATGAGCAGGCCTTGCTGTTATTTTAATGTAAATGCTGCTTGAGAGAATAACAGGACTTCTTTAAACTGTAGGAAATGCCAGTTTAAATCACCCAGAGTTCAATACCCTCTGCGAAAATGGAGCCAAAGACCCTTATATGTGCAGACTGTTCTATGGAAATTTCAGCAAAAAACTGGAATTGAACATGTTTTCCTGTGTTGTAGTGAGTGTATGTTTAACTGACTTGCATATTTAAAACACATTGACCTTTGTAGGTCTACTACAGTCTTTTTAGAGCTGGCAGAGATTCAGTTACGTGCATGTGATTGTGTATGGCATTTTATAGTAGGAGACATGGGATGAACCCTGGGTCAGAAGGGCTTATCCAGATAGGTCAGTTAGTATATTTCTCCTGCTACTAGTCTTGAAGGGTTGGTTTAGATGTGCAGTAACACTCAGGTCAGCTGCTTAGTTTACAGCAGCACAAACACGTGTTCTCTTGGGGAAGGTGGGTCAGTAAACAGCACATTCAGCTGGCAGCTTCCTGAGCACAAGTGGATAATACTTCCTGATCTCCTTCTGGTCTTAAAACATGAGGAAGAGTGCTGTACTGCAGCCTTGTGGAGGTTTGCGGGGCTCAGAGGTACTCAGCGAAGCCACAAATCTGTTCTCCCATCGGGTGACTACGCTATCTGAGTGCCATGTGCAAAGAGGTGTTACTGGAGGCTTGTGAGGGCATGAGAGCTGAAGTCTATGGTTTCTCATTTATTGTCTTTCAAGGAAATAAATGTCCAGGACACTTTGTTAATATCTGGTATCATTTGACATCTGTAGCCAGGGTCCTGTACAAAGTACTTCCTCAGTGCTGCCCTGTAAGTCTGTGATGCGGCAATGTGCTAGTGAAGCTGTGCCACTCTCAGGAGCATGGGCTGTTGCTTGCATGTAGGATGTGGACGGGGGGGTCTGAGCAATCCTGGCTTTGAAGTCAGCCACGCTTTAGGCATAAATCTTCTGCAACTCTGTGGTATTTCGCATTCCCCAACCAGATGGGCCGCTGTGTCATGTTTCATGTACTCAGCGTTACGCTTCTTCTTTTCTTTTCAGGTCCTCTTTCAGCATTAAAGTGAGATTCACGAGGCTCCTCTAAGATGTCTTACAGAAAGGAGCTAGAAAAATACCGAGACCTTGATGAAGACAAGATCCTTGGAGCTCTGACAGAGGAGGAGCTCAGGAAGTTAGAGGATGAACTGGAAGAGCTGGATCCCGATGTAAGTAATTTTTACATGGGATTTCTAGGTGATATATTTGTAGGGGAATGGGCTGAACTAGTAATCCGTATCTAAGTGGGATCCTTTGCAGAGCCTGTACTCAGTGCAAGGATGGAGGAGACTGGCCACAGGAGAGCAGCAGTTTTGCTATCACAAGCACAGGCTACACATGGGACTTTGTTTCTGTGATGCTCCTCTACCCTTGCCCCATTGTGCATACTCCGCTGTGATTTACAGTACCAGTGTAAGCCAGTACTGGTGCAGCATGGTAAACCTGCTGAAACAGGATCTCTTGCTTCTGGTCAGGCCACCTTGGAAGGAATGTGTTGGGATTTGTGTATTGTTTGGAGGTTTTTTTCATAGCAAACTTCAAACGGTCTGTATTTTTCTCCATTTAGGCAGAAATCCAAATCCCAGAGTTTTGCGAAAAGGGACAATTGCTTTTTAGCAATCTCCCAATATTAGCAAGAGCTGCACATATGCAAACACTGGGCCTGCTGGTGCCAAGCAGTGAAAGCTGTTTGGAGGCAGTGGTCCTATGGCCCCAGCAGGGAATGTGCAGAGCCAACTGGCAGGCCCCTGCATTACAACAACGTTAGATGATGAGGCTGGGCATTGCCAAGTGAGAGATTGTTCCTGCCACAAGCAGTTAGTGTTCCTGGGGGAAATGATGGGCAATGGTGATTGCATCATCAGTATTTTTAATTGCAACGCAGGAAAATAAGAGGAGCAGGCTGGCTCCCGGGACTAAGCGTATATATAGGCTGATGGGCTGGTTATAGCTGACTCGGAAGACGCAGAGGCAGGCAGTGTGCAGTGAAGGGTACATAAAGGTAAAAACACCTGCCACTGCAGGTGTAGCCTGAGTACAGGAGTTAAAGCACAGGTATTGCATGCTCATCCCTCGCAGCATGAAGCCTGAGGAAGCAAGCTGTTTCCTACACCTCCTTCCTTGTGCATTAGCGCAGTTCTCCTCTCTTGCCCCCCAAGGTTGCGCAAGCCTAATGGCTTCCTATTAGTCGTTGTCCTTCCCAGGGTTTTCACTGATAAAACTTTAAATTATAATGAATTAGTTTTATTAAGCAGGCGTGGAAAGATCAGTGTGGTGTTCAAAATCACCTTGGATGCCTTAAAAAGTAAATGTTGACTTCTATCCAGCAAAGCTTTAAAGAACATGCTTAGTGCCAAATCTGGGAATAGTCTTACTTACTGCATTAAGGCTGTTCTATATTTACACGTAAGCAGGTGCTTACGTGCCACATGTGTCAGGCACAAAGCAACTTCCCATGATGGCTAGCGTGACTGAATTGCAGAAGGCAGTTTGCGGAAAGGCTGAGGTTTGCAGGGGTTTTATTCTGAATGGAGTGACCTTCTCTGTAGTTTTGTGATGGACATAAAGGAGAGGAGACCACCGCAGCTCTCTGCTCTGCTCTGTGAAAGACCATGGATTTCCCTGAACTGTTTTTTGTTTGGACACATGGGCATATGGGCCCTTCGGCATGCATGTATAGGGAGAAGATCTCTTGAGTTCAGCAGCTTGGATCTGATGCTGTAACTGTTGTGAAGAGGCAGCAGAAATGGTGAGGGTAGGGAAGAAGCTAGGAATAGCAGGAGGTGATGACTGAGAGCTCCCAGAGAAAGCTGCTGTTGCGGAGAAACGCCCACCTGGCAGCATGGAGATCTTGTAGTGGAGCCAGAATTTGAAATTGTAGGGGGGAAGGAGCATTACGTGTCTTAAATTATGTGGGAATTGGTTAGATCAAGATAACCTTCCACAGAAGGACAAGGCAATCGGAGAGGGGAGAGGGCTTGATGGATGAGACCTGCAGAAATAACCCACGTTTCTCCCCTCTCTGCCCAGAATGCATTGCTGCCAGCAGGGCTCAGGCAGCGGGATCAGACACGAAAGCCACCAACTGGCCCATTCAAAAGAGAGGAACTCATGGCCCACCTAGAAAAACAGGCAAAGGATGTTAAAGACAGAGAAGACTTGGTTCCTTTCACGGGTGAAAAGAGAGGTATGGTCATCCTTTGCACCACACTCCGTGTGTTGTGATGAAGGGACAGTGCGTGCACAGCAAAAGGGCTGTGCCTGACCTGCATTGCTAAACACAACTTCATTTTGACACCACTGGGGTGATGGATCTGCTGTATAGCTCCAGCCCACGCTGGCTGATAAACTGAGGTGTGCCCAAGAGGTTGATGTGCTTGCTGATTTGGGTACCATCTGGTAAGCGATGGACAAAGGCTGTACCACTGTGCAGCCTCTTTCCATCCCCATCCCACTGCAGCTGTATCAAGCTCTGGGGTAGACATCATCTTCTGTCCTCTCTTGTTCCTCCTCTGCTGTGTGAGCTCTGGAGGCTGCACTCTGTCTTCCAACACTACCTTTCATCCCCCATCTTTACTTTCTGAACTTCATCTTGTCACAGAGAAACTCCACAGCTCCCCTCAGCTGTGATGATCCCAACAGTTCCTATCTAGTCTTCATCACCTCTTGACAACCCCAGCCTCATTTCCCAGTCTTCTGCAGTTTGCATGTTTCTGTTTCCCTGCACCATGCCCTGCGCCCCTACTCTGTGGTCCTGGGGCTTTTGAGAAAATGGTTTGCTCCGCCTCTTCTCTTGCTTCTCCTTCTGGCATCTTTTTCTGTTCTCCTGGGACATGTTGTATTATCCAAAGGACTTTCCTGCTCCCATTAGCCCTCTGAATATCATCTGATGTGAGACATGGTCCAATCTAATCCTTGCCTCTGGGTTCCACGGGCTTCTTAGCAGCTTTTTTCTGGTGTAGTCTCCCCCTGTACCATGATCCCGCTGCAGCAGATTTGGTTGCGTGCTGCTCTCACTACTGGGTGTCCCACGTCAAAAAAGAGGTGCCTGAAAATTTAAGCATGTGAGCATGCTTCCCAGTTGTGGTGTTTCTCAAAGCTGCCTCCTTACTGATCCACATAGCTTGCTGTGGAAGAGCTTGTGTTAAATCTGTCCAGTTAATAAAACTGGAGGTAGTAATTTTAGGAAAAAAAGGCAAGAATGAGAAGAAAAAAAAAAAAAAAGCTTTCCTTGAAAGAAGTAATTGAAAAGAATAAATAGAGTGCTATCAGGAAGAGTGATTTAGCAACTTCAAGCATACCCTAGCCCAGCAGGTAATAGCAGCGCTCAGCAGGAGGTGAAGGTATTTCAGGCATTTTCAGCCTTCAGCTCCTGGTCTGAGCTAATCATATTTCAATCTGATGTGATCTCAAACACATTGAATGTATTTTACTTGTAACACACAGTTGAGTGAAGACATTACTTACAGTGACTGTGAGACAGAGGTAGTAAATTATATGTTCACAGCTGTGGAAATAAATCACCGCATTTGCAGTTCAGAGGGTGATTTACTAGCTTGCCATGGGAGGTGCTCTCCCTGGCCATGCTGCTGGACAGGGTAGGAGTTGGCACGTGCATACACGCTTCAATACAGTATATAATGCTGTGTTTGAATGCACATATTAATTTTAAGTTCAAACTCGTAATGAAGCATGACTGAGATATGAAACTTTCTACAATTAAACCCATAAGTTTTAATGGCGCTGAGATGTCAAGAGGAGTTGCCAAGTGATGGCAGAATTAAGCTGTTCCCTGCTGAACTGACCAGATGGTGTGCAGTTTGCTGAGCCACATGTCCGGTGGGACAGTGGCTCCGGGTCCCCACACCACGGCAGAGCTGAGGGTAGCAGCCCTTCCCAGGCAGGGTACCAAGAAGGTGCCTGGCAGTGCAGGCACACATGGCACTGCCTATTTTTGTGAGAGCAGCTATGTCCCAGGAGGCAGATTCCTGCCCTCTTCATCAGGGCGGCAGTGCGCAGGCAGGAGATGGGCTGTTTTGGATAAGGCTGTTTATAGCAGCCTCTATTTCAAACCGGGGGAGCCTGAAGCGCAGTTGCTTCTTCCTTGAGGCTAAATTTAGCCCGTTCTGTTTCTGCACATCCCTGAGCAGCAGGATCTTTTTTTCTCCCCTTTGGTGCTGCTGACTCTGGTTTCAGAGGGGGACAAAAATAGTCCTGGCTGGTATGCCAGGCTGAGAGCTTTGCACTCACTATCTCCCTGCAGTGATCCTGGATTATCCCAGGGGAGGGGACTCCTCCCACCTTGCAGCCGCACTGGGTTTACCCAGCAGACTGCTCCGTGCTGTGGTGGTATGAAACACCACAACCTTCATCCTGTGTGTTCTTCAGTGGCAGCAGGGGCAGGCACAGGTAGGTGCCCCGCTGTGAAATCTCAGACCCTCACAAATAGATCTGCCCACCCGCTGGCTCTGCGAGCAGTGAGAGCTGGGAGCATTGCATGCAGTGCTGTGAACCCTTCCCGCTGCCCCATGCCTCCTTGGGATGCAGCCAGCTTTGGCAGAGAAAGCACTGTGGCTTGCCTGGTGATCATCCTGGGCATGGGGTCTGCCAGGAGCCCACGGCATGCATCGCTGGGCTGGAGCTGTGCCACTTACTGCACAGCTCCTTATCCAGATGGGCAGGCCCTCATAGGGAAGGTCCTCAAACAGGCATCTGAGATGGCAGCTTTATGGTACAAGCTGTACCTGTTGCTTTGCACCTCTGTCCTGTTACTGTCCCAGGAGACAGAGCATGGAGGTCTCCATCTGGCATGCCTTCTGTGTCTCTCTCCCCCCTGCCCTGATGTCCTCTGCAGCAATGTTGAGCTCAATGAGCTGCCTCAAACCTGCTTCTCTTTGCACCCCATGTGCTTGCTGGGCTGCCATCCCTGCTTGCTGCCAGATGCCCTCCACTACCTCCCTTCCACCCTCTTCTGACTGGTGTATCATCTGCCCAGTCCCCATGCATTTGGAGTTAGCAGCAGGAGCTGTCTCCCTGGCAGGACCGATGCTGCACAGTGCTGGACCCAGGCCCCTGGCCTCTCTGGTCCATGTGAGTGCTGGAAAATCTCCATACCTTTCACACAGCCTTCAAAGAAGTGAAGTCCAGGGTCGGGCTGTGCGTGGCTTTCTGACTGCTGTGTGTTGGACCATCATTGTCCTGTACAAATGGACTATCGGGCTTTTGTAGGTGCAGCCTCTGTGCTGGTGAAAGAGTCCAGCTCCACGGTTGGAGGTGTCTGGCACATGCCTCCTGGCTTACACCACAGCACGACTCAAGCCAGCCTAATGGGAAGGCATTCAGTGTCTGCTCCAGTTTTTCTCTAGGTCTTTGTGCCCCCCTGTCCTTTCTGCTGTGCAGATCTCACCCATGGAAATGGCATCTGCACAGCTAATTGTAAGACAGGTGCTATAGCTATACTGAGAGTGACCTTGTTTTGCGTTTATAGGAAAAGCTTGGATCCCCAAGCAGAAGCCGATGGATCCTGTTTTGGAAAGTGTGACCCTGGAGCCGGAACTGGAGGAAGCCCTTGCTAATGCCTCTGATGCAGAGCTCTGTGACATTGCAGGTAAAATAGTTTCATGTGAATTGAAAAGTCATTTGGCTACTAGTTTCTTTTTGTTTGTTCTTTAGTGGTAAATGAGCCATTGAACGTTTTGCTATTAATCTGAATGCTGGCAAGTTCGGACACGATTTATTTCTTTGTGAAAAAAGAGAAGGGTATGTTTAAAGTTACTCTCAGCTCTTGTAATTTAATCAAGAGCATAGACCAAAGCTGAGGAGAGAGAAGAATCATAGAATCAGCTAGGTTGGAAAACACCTTTAATGTCATCCAGTCCAACTGTTACCCCAGGAACGCCAAGTCTGCCACTAAAGCATGTCACTGATGGCCTCATCTACACAGTGTCTGAACACTTCCGGGGGGGTGACTCCACCACTTCCCTGGGCAGCCTGTTCCAATGCCTGAGCACCCTCTCTGTGAAGAAATATTTCCTAATATCCAATCTAAACCTCCCCTGGTGCAGTTTGAGGCCATTACCTCTTGTTCTGTCTCTTGTTACTTGGGAGAAGAGACCGACCTCCACCTCAACTACAACCTCCTTTCAGGTAGTTGTACAGAGCAATAAGGTCCCCCGTGAGTCTTCTCCAGACAGGCCATCCAACCAATTTCCAACTCAGTAAAGTTTGGAAAGAGTCCTCCTATCCAGGCCATGAGCAGGCAACTTCTCCAGGAGAATGCTGTGGGAGACAGCGTCAAATGCATTACTAAAGTCCAAACAGACAATGTCCACAGCCTTCCCCTCATCAACCAGGGATTTATCAAGGGAACAGTTGCTCTTTAATCTCTTTTCCTGACTCTGCCACTGAATCTTGCAAATTGCAGCCTGTCACCTTCAGGAGAGCAGCTTTTTTCGAGCCAAACCTCTAGGAAACAATCAAGCAGACCCAGTGAGAATGTGGATTTCTTGTGTAACCTGTTACAAGAGCTGTCAGGTTAGAGTCCACTTGCAATGGATGCACAGGGATGTGATTTGTTAAGAAGCTTTTCCAGCTCATTGTAAAGCCACGGTTTTCTTGCTATTTGTGTGGTCGGTCGGTTTTGTGAGTGTTAGTTCACAGGCGGGAGAATCCAGCATTGACAGGTTGGTGCACTTGATGACTGAGAAGCAGGCTGAAATACACAGCAAGCTGGAGGAGGGGGCAGAGCAATTTCAGGTGCTCTGTTCAAGCGCTGGCAGTGAGCTCTCCACCAGCAGGTTCAATCAGGTGAGGACGGATATGGTCCCTACCTACCTGAGGGGCTTTCACCTCCATGCTAGGCAAGTTCAAGCAGTGTCCCATTGCTGCTTTTCTGGCACTGTTGTCTGAATGGAGGTGACCTCCTTCAAGACTCCTTGCTCTGCCACTTCAGAGATGGCAATATCGGTATCTTGCTGAAGCCACTAGCGTGGACTTAGCTCTGTGACTGGGATCGTATGTCTTGGCCAAAGGAGCATGTGAACACCCCTGTTGTGGTTCAGCGTTATTCTCAGACTAAAGCCAAAGCACAGCACTGTACCAGCTGCTAGGGAGAAAATTAACTCTGTCCCAGCCAAGACCATTCAATGTCTTGGTGTTTTACTGAGCTCACATGTCCCTGCTGGTGTAGCAGTCAATGAGTATTTCAGTGCTACTGGCTCTTCTTCCAGTTCCATTTCCTTCAGACTTCCATACTCCCTAGCAGTATCCTCCTTGCCGGAAGTCTGTAAGATAGCCTGTAGAATAACCACCCCAACTAGACATCATCTACATAATAACACCATATTCTCTCTTAGAAATGTGTTTCTGCATTAAGGTGTCCAACATACATACCCTGGTCACGCACTGCATTTCTGGGTTTTGCTCTGTACTTCTAGAGCCCTATGAAGCCCTGTCCTATAAAATCTGCCTTTCTAAACTCCAGATCTGTGCAGCAGATACTTTTCACACAGAAATGCTGTTTTGGGGCACCTTGTTCTACAATTGTTGGGAGAATGCACTTAAAGTGGCAACAGGAGAACTGATGAAATATAAGCTGTGCTGACACCTCAGTATTGACAGTGGCAGTGTTGCTTCTGCCTGTTTAGCAAGGCTCATTTATAGGAGCTCGTTTTGCTCCTGCCCATTTAGCAGGGCTCACTGTCAGCCATGATGTATTGGATCCCTTCCTCGGCAAGGCCAGTCGGACAGCTCTTGTGGGTGGCTCCCATCAAGACCTGGAAGGTCTCCCATGTCTTTGGTCAGCTGGGGAAGGCAGAAATGGGATGTCTTTATTCTCCCTGAGTTCTTTTGGATAATACACAGCAAACACCAGACTTTCAAACAGCAGTCTGTCTTGTCCACCAGCACAAGCTGTAGCCCACAAAACCTGCATGGTCATAACAGCAGATCCTTCCCTCTGTTCACAGTCCTGGCTGGTGGAGAGATTCTGTTGTTGGAGTAAGCTGTGTTTGGGGCACACGTGTGTCCCCAAAATGCTGAGCCTGCAGCGTATTTCTGTGGGCTGTTTTGCACTCCTGAAAACTTCATCTGTGAGTACATGGCAGAGAAGGGGTCCAGCTAAAATATAAACAGCAAACCCCAAGTGCCCAGCCTCACTCAGACTTTGAGACGGAGGCTGCTGGGCTCTGTGAAATCCAAACAGGGATGTGCTAGGGAGTGGATGGTGGTGTTTGTTCATATCCTTTGCTACAGACTTTTCTGCCTGTGCAACTGAGACCTGGAGTTACAGTGAGCTGACACCATACCAGATGTCATTCATGTTATGGGCCTCAGGAATAGCCTTCTCCTGCAACTCCTGGCCCTTCTTGGCCAAGCATTGAGGAAATGGTGATGGACTGATGCCAACCAAGCATAAGAGGAGCAGCTGATGGGAAAGCAAAGTGCCTTTGTGGTGGCATGTTTGAATTTTAGGGAGTTATGTCCTTTATTTATTTTAGCCGCTGCACACATCTGGAGGCCAAGATTTCTTCAAATATGTCTGTTCATAGCAAGTATTCGCATGTCTGCATTTTTCTATAGAAAGTCCTATAGTTGTAAAAGAAAGATCGATTAAAAAGCCAGTTTATTTTCAAACATGAACTTCCTGTGAGTGGCAGAATTATTTTTAAAACAGAACCTTGCCCAAATGTTTCTAAGCCATTGGCTTCCCACTGCTCATTTGCAGCTGGCACGAATGTCAGCAGATCCCCCTGGGCATGTTTCAATGTGCATTTGCATCTTGGTTTTGCAGCTATGAGCCTGAGGGTACACAAACCGGCAGAAGTTCAGGTTTTGGGCTCCTACAGTCTTTGGCTTTTGTTCATACAATCACTTTCTGCATTTTGTCTGAGCCAGCAGAGCTTTAGCTTCTTACAGAGGCAACTTCTAAGCTTACACAGATCAATTCAAAGCACACCACCACCACTACCCTGCTCATTGTTGAGTAAAAGCATAGAGTGTATTGCTGTGCTTTGGATGGCAGTCACCACCTCGTATGTTGCTGCCTGAGGGGTCGGTTTGGCTCTGCATGGGACGCAATGCATCTCACACACTGACTGTCACAGTGAGATGCATATGCCCAAGGGGATGAGGATGTGCAGGCTCCTGCTGGACTGGACCCCTTAGGTTAAATCCTACCAATGGCAATTTTAGAGTTTTATTGTCTTCCCCTCACTGTTTTTGTGTGATGCTGAATCAAGTTGGCTACTGAGAAGCCTTGGCTGTTTGTCTGTTTGCTGTTCACAAGATGATGGTCCTCTTCTCCTATGAACTATGCTACACTGGAATAAACAAGGGACCATATCTGAGCCCCGCTGTGTATTTATGACAGCCAGAAGGCTTGGTCCTTCCTTTGTATGATGTTCTGTGCTTGTCCAAGGAAAGGTAATGTGCTACAGACCCTCATCCCAGGAAGCACAGCGTGTATGCATCTTTTCTTGGCTTTGGAGCTGTAATAACTCATGTACTTCTCTTTTTCTGCAGCCATCCTTGGTATGCACACCTTGATGAGTAACCAGCAGTACTATGAGGCACTGGGGAGCACCACCATCGTGAACAAAGAGGGGCTCAACAGTAAGTGATTTACAGTGTCAGCAGGATGCAGCATTTGGCTTTGAAGCTGCTAGCAGAGGCGAAGTGGGAATTATTTTTAGGCTGAATGCCCTCCATCACTCAGGTTTGGACACGGAGAGCATTTAGCAACAGGCACCCTGTGCTGTGCCAGTTGCACCAGTGATAGGCAGTGTCTGTGTATATACATGAGCATAGGTGGAGCTGATGAATGCTTTGTTCGGTCTCTCATTTTGCATCTTTGTGTCCAGTCATGCTTCCCTCTCCCAGCACTGCTTCTGGAAGAGACCATGCTGCTGCTCAGGGTGCTTTCTGTTTCGCATGTCTTGCTTGTCACTTGCAGGTGTGATTAAGCCCACACAGTACAAACCAGTTCCTGATGAGGAACCGAACTCAACAGATGTGGAAGAAACTCTGAAACGAATACAGAGCAATGATCCTGACCTTGAGGAAGTCAACCTTAACAATATTATGGTATTTGCCCCTTTCTACTCTCCTCTCTTAGTAATAGAACCAAATACTTGATACACAGAAGACAAAAACCAAGTCTACTTTGCTGCACAGTGATACCGTAACACTGTGTGTAGCCAGACAAGGACCGCCAGTGCTTCATATCTTTGTTTTGGGCACCTGCTGTGGGGCAATGGTGTGGGGTTGGTAGCAGGAGGACTCCTGTAGGCGCCTGAAAGAGCAGAGCTGTGTTTAGGGTAGTCTGGGAGACCCATCTCCAGCCTCTGTGGTTAAAGGCATTCTAGGTTGCTTTAACGGTTTAGTCACGCACATTTTGAGGGTAGGGGGCTGTTTATGTTAAGATAAAATGGTGCGAGGAAGAAGAAAAAATCCCAACACTTCCAATGACAATATGAAGAAACCTCCCTTCTTGCAGATAGTCCCGTCTGTCTCCCACCCATCCCTTCTCTGGGACACCTTTACTAACTTGTAGAAAGCAAATCAGGGCACAGTAACAATTCTTAGTTAGCTCTGGAACACATACACATGCTAAAAAATACAGTTTCCGCCTGTCCCCCGTGACTCCAGGACCCCCATCCCATGGGCTCTGTTGAATAGTGATGACATATTCAAATAGCAAGAACGTGGTTAACTGCACATGCACATTAAAAACACTGTGGCATGCCACCTGCACTTTTCTGTAAGGAAAAGATTTTTACTTTCATGTACTTGATTCTGGCTACTGACCCTGAATGTCCCTTGAGGACAGCAGGTTGAGGATCTGGCAGGCAGGCACTTTTGGGTGTGTTGGACTCCTGACTTTGGGACACAGCTTGGAGAACTGGGGAGCAGTGGAGATGGCAAACCGCTGGCCCCTGTGTTATGGCTTTGGCTATGGGTGATTCCACACAGTGAGATCCAGATGGTGTGGCAAGAACTCCAAGGCGAGGATACCACTTAAAATTTTAGGGAAAAATTTGTGCATCTGAAAAGGGCATCTGGAGCGCTGAGTAAGTGAAAAATAGTCATTTTGGAGGAACCAGAATAAGCAGTGTAGATATATTAGCCTGAAAGGAGTTGTATAAAGTAATCAATCAGAGGCGTCGGTGGTTTGTACTACAAGGAGATGGTTTCATATCTTTCTGGATCAAGCCCCGCAAGTGGAAATTTTCCTGAACATGACATTAATATTGCTCAGTGCTGTCATTTGTATTAAAATGCGCAGTAGCAGCACTTTGTAGGCTCATGGATCTTAGTTATGTACATCCCCACAGCACCTGTGCTCCTAAGTAGATGAGTTTCTGGGAAATTAAATTAAACATCAGAGACACTGTAGTTTCAAATCAAAGCAGTGAGCTATCAGCAGAGTGGGAAATTGAATTGTAGAATCACAGAATGGTTTGGGTTGGAAAGGATCTTAAAGCTCATCCAATCCCAACCCCCTGCCACAGGCAGGGACACTTTCCACTAGACCAGGTTGCTCAAAGCCCCATCCAACCTGGCCTTGAACGCTGCCAGGGATGGGGCAGCCACAGCTTCTCTGGGCAGCCTGTGCCAGGGCCTCACCACCCTCACAAGGAAGAACTTCTGCCTAAGATCTCATCTCAGTCTCCCCTCTCTCAGTTTAAAGTCATCCCCCCTTGTCCTGTCACTACATGCCCTTGTAAAAAGTCCCTCGTCAGATTTCTTGTCAGTCCCTTTAGGTACTGGAAGGCTGCTCTAAGGTTTCCCTGGAGCCTTCTCTTCTCCTGGCTGAACAAGCCCAACTCTCTCAGCCTTTTTTTGTTGGAGAGGGGAAGAAATTGCCATGCTCCTTAGGCAACACTGATTACAGCAATAGAACTTGTAAAAACATTTATCAACCCCTTCTTAAATTACTTCCGTGCATTTGGTGAGTAAATTGGGTAAGAAATTTAAAGTATCATCTAAGTGTATCACATGTTTCTTCATACGGCTAATGGCCTAACAGGTTTTCTGCACTTCTTTTCATAGAATATTCCCATACCAACTCTAAAAGCTTTTGCGGAAGCGCTGAAAAATAACACCTATGTGAAGAAGTTCAGTATAGTTGGGACACGGAGCAATGATCCTGTTGCTTTCGTAAGTACTCTTGGCTCATCGTCTTAAAGTAGTGACAGAAGCTGTTCCTGGGCAAGGTATTTTTGGAGTTACTGAGTGACTGCTTTTGCACCTCATGCCACGTTTGGCATGTTCTGTGCCTCTGGTGTTTGGTGCTAGTGAAAGCCAGCGACAGACAAGACATTTGTGGAGATTTGGGACAGATGTGTGGAGGTTTCAGGATGCAATCCTTTAATCCCATTCGGTCTCATATTTGTTCTTAAGGATCTCCCAGAAGGCAGGTGGGAGACAAGAACTGACTTCCTAGCGGCACTTTGTAAAAGCAGTGTGTCGCTTATCCTACAGCAGGGCAACCCCTCTGCTTTCTGTCGGTGCAGAGCCGTACTCTGCTCTGTGCACACCATCCCTCCCCTTGCACGCGTCTGCTCCAGCTCTTTCATATATTCCTTTGTGCAGATCTATGCAGAAGCAGGACTGCATTTCTTCTGTGGGTGATAAAGGGTCTTTCTGGCTGCTGCAAGTGGTCCTAAATATCAGTAGGGATGCAGGGAGGTGCTCAGCTTTCTGCCTGTCCCTTCTGCTGCCTTCCAGGCTGCATCCTTCACACGCCTCCAGCACCATTGCAACTGCTTTTTGCTATTCTTTACCCTGCCTACCTCCACACACATGTGCACGCAAGTTGCCTGTTAGGAAAAACCCTTCTTTTTGGAGGGCAGGTGTAGCCCTCACAGTATTTCAGGCACTCTGGATTGGGGAAGGAGCTTGTGCAGGCAGCACTGGTGCTGTTTGAGGGCCCTTGGAACACTGTGCAGGAGCCAAGTGCTGTGTGAATATGTACAGGCCAGCCCAGCTACTTGGACATTACCTGCTGGTCCTTCTGCTTCATGGCATAGATGGGTGCTCCCATGCAGCTTATGAAATGAGATTGTCAGATCAGAACAGGGGGGTTGGGAGTGTGCCAGCCCTCTTCTGGTCTTACCTGCTGAGGGAAGCAGAAGTGATTAATATGGTTGTGATGCTGCTTGGGAAGATACCTTGGATGTGAGGAATCCCTTGTTGTTCAAGACAGATGCTCTTCTCTCTGCCTGCTGTCATAGGAAGTATCTCAGCCCCACACAGAAGGAGCAGTGCAGAAAGGAGGCAGGGATGAAGCTGGACAGCATCCCTGCCATCACCATGCTGGCTTTGGAGAGGTGAAGCTGTCACAGGGCATTCATAGATGTGGACTATTGCTTTTTGGGGTGGCCCTAAGCGTTTCTGCATACCAGGTTTCGCTGTGACCTCCCACATGCTCATGTTCAGGAATCCCTTTCACCCTACACAGAGCTCTCCCATCTGGTGGCAGTGAAACTGCACAGCACGTGGGGTCCTCACAATGCCCTTCGGAGGCAATGTGAGCTGAACCCCTGCTGCCGAACCCCTGAACTCTCACTGCCAGCTCTTCCTGCTCCCCTCTGCCCACAGGCACTGGCAGAAATGCTGAAGGTCAACAACACGCTGAAGAGCCTGAATGTGGAATCAAACTTCATTTCTGGGTCCGGGATCCTGGCTGTTGTCGAAGCGCTCCAGGGCAACACCTCTCTGGTAGAGCTGCGCATTGACAACCAGGTAAAGCCTGTGCCAGTGGGAGCTGTGAGCAAGTGAACGTGCCCTGGGTGCAGAAAACTGAGTGGCTGGTCAAGGTGGAGGGTAGCAGCCCACCACCAATGCCAGGCTGCGCTGAAGAGGTTTCAGCCCCTTGTTCCTTCTGCAGTGCCTGGGCAGCATCTGCTACTACACAGTTATCAGCTTCCCATGGTGCTTGCATTGCCCTGGAGAGCGGTAATGCAGCTGTCCACACCTCTCCAGTATCACACCTTGCTCTGAGCTCTTGCAGAGACTTAACTAGTAATGTCCATTCAGTAAAACTGAAATGTACAATGGAAGGGAAAGAGAGCTCCAGAGCATGCAGTGAGCAGGTGCTGTGGTGCATTTAGGTCCCCCAGGGACTATGGGGTGGTAGTAAATCCATGGGGTGGTAGTAAAGCAGCTGAGCTACGGGGAGCTCAGGGGCAGGTGACAGGGAGTTCAAAATCAGATTCTCCAGACATCTCTTAGCTGCACATCTGTCCAAGTCTTTGGGCAAGAGGACTTATGGGAATGTCTGCTGTGGCAGTTGGAGCCACTTGGTTGTACAAAGAATAGGCCAGTGGTTTGTTTCACCAGATGGACCAACAGGTCTAAAGAGGGAGGGAAAAGATGGAGACAGCAGATAAAAGTGCTCGTTGTGAGTCACTCTCTGACCTGACCAGCTTGCTGTTCTGTTTTCTAAAGAGCCAGCCCTTGGGCAACAAAGTAGAAATGGAGATTGCGAGCATGTTGGAAAAGAATACCTCCCTGCTGAAGTTTGGGTACCATTTCACTCAGCAAGGTCCCCGGCTCCGCGCCTCCAATGCCATGATGAATAACAATGACCTAGGTGAGTTGGGCTGCAAGCCAGGGAGCATGGGAAGGTCCCGTGGGCAGTTCCTGGCAGAAGGGCAGAACTGCTTGCTTGAAAGCTCTGGGGCATGTGCTTGAATAGGAACCACCTCTTGAAGGGTGTAATGATGCCTTGCCTCTCGAGAAGAAAAGCAGCCTTCGCTGACTGGTTCCCTAATGCAGCTGCTGTTGGAAAGGGTTGTGGTCCAAACCTGGAGACACTGGACAGCTAGATCTCCCAGAGGCAGCATTTTTGGCAGTAACAGTGGGTCTTGGGAAGGAGTCAGAACTGCTAACGTGCTTCGGCACAGCACATGATACAGCATATGGCACATGGATTATGAGCTGCCAGCACTTGTGATTCCTGCCAACTGCTTGTCTTCCTGTAGCTTCATTCCCACTTTAACAAGGAGATGAAAAGTAGTAGAGTTGAACTTTGATGGTAGCAGGCCTTGGCCCATCCCCTTTGGCAAAACAAATTGGAAGTGTTTCTAAGGAGAGGTGGGAAGCCACATGGCTTTGAGTTATCTTTATACCCTCAACGAAGTGATGGGAACTGCTTATGAAGCAAAATGTGCACAAGTCTGCAAACTGCCATTTCAGCCGATGCATGCAGCAGGGGCTTTCCACTGCTTGGCTACAAGCTGCTGTAGAGCACTGGGAATCAGTCCCGCAGAGCAGTACTGAATGCAGCCAACATTCAGTCCCAGCCATGCTGCTTACAGACTTGACAGCACCAAACTCCTTCTCAGCAGCGGCAGACAATGTATCTGGGAGAAAGAAGCAGAAGTTTGCAGATATCCTTTTTGTACATGAAGAAGAATTGTGCTCCTAGGAAGCATGGCCAAACATAGGATATGTGCCAGTTCTTCAGGGACCACACTGAATAGTCAGTATTATGGTTCACTGCACATTTATTCTGCCTGTGGCTGCACTCCTGGTCACTAGAGAGCTGCACCAGGAAAGGCTGGCTATTTTTTGTCCTTTTGAAGAGAGCAAGGTTTTTAATGACCATGCAGCACCTGGCATTCAAAGTAATCAGCTGGAAGATCTGAATCCCATTCCTGCTGTTTATTGTTTTATTGTTCCTGCTGTTAAAAGGAAGAATTCGCAAGTTGCTTTCCAGGTAACAGTTGTGAAATTTGCCTTTATTTCCATTAAGATCTGCATTTTTTGTCTGATCTGGTTCTTGTTTGCAGCTCGTACTCATTGGTCTGATGGTCTCTGGCAATAGCATCTCAACTCTACACCTGGACAACATATAAGTATAGAAAAACTTTATTTCCCCCTGTCATCAATAGCTCTCTGCTTGCGCTCCACTCCAGTGCTCTTGCCTACTGTCACCTGATGCTGGCAGAACTTGGTTTTGGTCTCACAGCTTCTGTTCTCTAAGATGCTCTGTATGAATCAACTGTGAAGGCTTTTACATTCATCCTCATGAGCTAACTTCTCTATCCCTTTATACCTTTTTTCCCCTTTTTTCCTTACACATTTTATGAAAAGTTGTGAGTGTAGATGTCAGAGCCGTACATCAGCTTTAGAAGTAGATATGAGGCTGCTGTGACCATGTTAACCGTCATCAGAGGGCTGAACGCTGAAGGCTTAGGATAAGAAAAGAAGATAATTTTATTTTTTTTGAATTTGAAAGGGCAATTGAGAAAAACTAGCAAAGGAAAAACTGTGACATCCGTCTCTTGCTTTTACATCAGTTAGCATCGGATGATCCTTTGGCTAAAGTCACATTACAAACTGTGTGAACTGTAACTGACTGTAGAATAAGGGAGGTAAGGTTGAAAGTAGCTTCTGGCTTCTAAAAATTCATAGGGATGGAAACTTCATTTTACCTTCCTTGATTTTAAACTGTGTAAGGTTGTGTCTGCTGCTTAATGCAGGAATTCAGAAGCTGATGCTATCCTGTTTCTTTCCTGGCAGAAAGTAGGTCTCTCGGCTCCTTTCCATAGCAGGTAAGCCAAGCCTGCCATCCATGTCTTCCCGTTGCCATGGCTGATTCCTCTTCTTCTTTTTCAGTGAGGAAGAGAAGACTTGCAGAGTTGAACGGGCCTATTTTTCCCAAGTGCAGAACTGGAGTGTAATTCCTGGCTGTGGAGGTCATTCCCGGTGATCTGTTCTACACTGTGGAAATCTAAAGGCAATAAGTGCCTTGACAGAGTATTTGTGGTGCCTCGGTTCTGTTTTATGCACTATCAGTTTAAATTAACTAGTGGCTGTAGTTGGGGATTTTACCCGGTAGGACTGTTGATGTTTTCTGTAGAGTTGGAAACTATTCAAGCCAATTTTTTGCAGTCTCAGTTTAGAGTACATCCCAGTGTAAAAGTGATTCTTAATTAACCTGGGACCTAATTTTTCTGTAAACTTCCTGCATGGTGTTTCATACAGTCAGGATGTGGTATGCATGAGTGAAAGAAACAACTGCTCCACACAAATTACAGAAGTGTTAAAAAAATACTTTATTTTTTTCCCCCAAATTGATCTCAAGCAACTATGGAGGAACAATTAGTTTAACAAGCACTTCTGCTACCTGGAAACATGGCTAATTTAAAGAATTGTGAATTACAGGTTTTTACTGACCTTTGCTGAGGCAATTTGTTGGAGGTGCTGTTTCAAGCATATCCTCATGTTTAATTTTCTCCACCCCCTAATTATAAGGAACTTAAGGCCACCAATTATAAAACAAAAGTCTCAAAAATTGAGTGCTTTGGGATTGGCTAATAACTCTTCTACCCTATCCAAGTCTTCTACCCTATCCATGTCTGAAGAAAACAGTCACCTTTAGAGAAGTGACGCAAATCCTAAGCCCACAGAGATGGCCAAACTAATTATCTAATCCGTACTCGTTCAGTTTCCTAATGTTAAAAGTGTGTGTCCAAATACTCACTGGAAACAAGTCACATTCTTTCTCTTTGCTGTTTTGTCTGCATGACCATGTCCACTAATTAAATTTTGTTCTGATGGGGATTTTCTTTTACTGCCATTCCTAATGTCTGCATAAGTGCAACAATAAATGTGCCCTAGAAAAGCTGGTCAGTGAAATAGCCCAACTCTGAACTTACACTGCATACAGTCTGATAGCTTTCTGTCAGACAGTCTACCTCCCACCATCTAGCCTGGGGGGATTCCCCACAGGCTTCTGTAGCTCCCACACATGCAGTGGACCCAGCCCTATCCCATCCAAAACTCCTGCTATTTATTAACCTGGGTAGGATCCTGCTCTGTAGGAAGAGTCTCCTGTTAGAAGAACTGATATACTAAAGCTTTATTCCTGGTCTGATGACACGTCCTAGAAAATGTTTTCACTTGCTAGGTATCTGTCTGTACACATCTGTTAAGAGTGAAGTTTTGCGGCCTTTGATGCATACCCCTGCACAGTCCCACAGATTCCTTTAGAGCTTGTGCACAAATACCACCCCTGATTTAGCTCTGACCAGTGAAACAGAGCAACACTGTACTTTCAGCAGTGTGGGAAACTTTGTTGCTCTTCAAAGCTTAATAAATGCACCCATGGTGTCAAATAAAGTGCTTCACTGTAGCTTCTTCCCCCTACCCTGAAAGTTCCTATCAGAAAATGAAAAGAATACCTGAAAACATATTTATGGAGAAGAAAAAAAAAAAGAAAATAAACTGGCAGACAGCCTCTTTCTTCCATATGTACTGCGAAGACTTCAAAATGGTCAACTAAATCATCAAACACGAGCCACAATTTCAGTGGAGCCATGCACTCAGATCTGCATAGTACAGGCTCAGCTCTTCCATGGGCTTCAGCCAAACAAAAATGCATCTTATCCTGAACCCTGACAGTGCTAAGACATGCAAGGAGACTCATCTGCAGAGCAAGGAGCACTACATGGATACTACATCATCATTTTTTCCTAAGTGAAAAAACTCTTGGGAAGGAAAAAAAGCAAAACAAAGCAAAAACCTTGTCCTGTGTTTCACTATAGCAGCACATAAATGAACCATGCAGCCCAAACCTACAGTAAGGTGGCAGGATTCCTCAGCTGATTGATTCTTGTAGAGCTGCTTTGCTGAAAAACGCATGTGAGAGCTGTGTGGAGATGGGCTGTGCTGAGAGGCATCAGGTTTTGTGGTGAAAGGCATCAAGCTGTGCAGTGATGGAGCTACAAAATGGTGATGCTTGCGAGCAAATGGGTCACTGAGCCAGGAGCTCTCCAAGAAAAGGGAAAAGAAACATCTTGCTGACTGCAATATCTGGCAGTCACAGCCAACACTGCTTAACTCTCACCTCTCCTGTAGCTAATGTGCCTTCTCTTAGGCACTACCCCTGAGTTGCCTGGAATCCACCACGCAGCATTTCGCATAGCAAGTTCTTATTTGTATTAATCTGACAAAACTATCTAATCCAGAAGCACGATAGAGAAGCTGCTCATAGGCTAACTTGCAAGAGGAAAGCTAGGGATTTCTCTTACCCCACTTCTCCCCTCTCTGCAGCAGAGGGAACCTGGCTTTATGGGCCTCCATCTGTACACCTCAAACCCTTCTCCTCCCTTGCCTTAGTGCAGCAAGGCCCAGAAGAGGTCCCATGGTTCCCCTCCGCCTTTGAGGTAGAATCTCCAGCTTCCAGGACATCTCAGAATTGTACCTTATAGCCAGGTCTACCACATGGCAGAGCACTAGCTAGGTTTCAGCATTTATTTCTGCAAAATTAAGCACCTCCAACATACCAGTTGAAATATATTTGTGCAGTACTTTAAAAATTACAGTGGAAGCACTAAAGGTTATTTAGCATCATAGGAGTTTACATATAAAATACAGTTGTTGCCATTCTATACTGACAAGTGGTATACAAACAGCCTTCCAAATAGATTACAGTGCTCCAGCCTTGCTGATGGACTGAGTTATAATCTTGTGTTCTTTTCAGCCTACTACATGAACAGAAGAGAGTACAGTACGCAAGCTGGGCACTCCCAGCAGTGCTCTAGACCAGGCCTGCATGTACAGTTTGCATATTTTTCCACAAATATTCCAGTCCTCACAAACACAGAGGTTAACTGGCCAGCAAAGCTTGGCAAGGAAGTTCCAAGGGGACCTGCTTAGACTTCTGCTGAAGGTGTCTACTGATGGGAATTTTCCAGTTTCTTCTCCACTATGGCTTGTGCACACACTTACTATTAAATACCATCCTAGAAATCTCTCCAAAGGAGATATTCATAAGTTTCAGCTTTGCTTCATGAAGGGAAGGATAATAAAAACAGTTGCTGAAGCACTGATTTCATGGTAGCAATACTGGAAGTCAGAAGAAATGCTTGCTATGGCTTTAATGGAACCAATGCCCCTGTCTCTAAGTTGCCAGTTGAGCCAACAATGAGGCTGAATTAATAGCACTGAGAGAAAGGTTACAATCTGCATGAAAATAACCTTACCCTAATTGTCATTAAGGAACTGCAGAAACCTGAGTAAACTGTTTTCTTGCTTTGGAAAGCAGTTGCAAGTAAAAAACCCAAAAAACCCAGCAGTGTGATTTCACTTCCTAATGACTAACTACTATTCAGTACCATGAAGGACAGTAAGTTTCGAAATAATTTTTCAGTCCAGACATATCTTCTAAACTATTAATAAAACCTTTCTGTACATTCTACGGCATGAGGCACACAAAGCAGCAGGTGGACGAGTACTTTGAGCTCATATGCTGTGGATCCCTTCAAAGACAATTTCTTCTCTCACGGGAGCTGGAAATCACAGACATCTCTACAGATTGAGTTTTTCAAAAGCTTAATTACAAAGCACAGACGCTCCCCAAATCTTGAATTATTTAACTTGGATAAAGGATCCTGTATTCTCCTTATAGTCACTACTGACATTTATGCACACGTCAGCATCACTTCCAGTGCCACAGTGCTGGTATTTTGACAGTCTCTGTGCCCCCCTCTCTGTGTATCTCAGTTCCAACATGCTTCAAGCTGTCGGTTTTTTCTAGTGCAAGCAGAGCTGAGCCCTGGATATTTGATGTACAGACAAGTTGAGGAAAACAATTCCTTGGGAGACAGAACACTGGAATGAGGATTGCTTTTGCTGCTCATCCTACAGGTCACACCCAAGAAGTATGATGGGACAAGACATGTGGGCCTTTGCTCCAGTTACCAGAAGGATCCTTACTCTGCCTTCAGCCAGTTTTAGGCAGGGGTCAAGTCAGACTTTGTATAACTACCCCTTGCTTCCCACCAGTATAAACCAAGAGAGGCAGGCAGATGGCATGTACATGGAAATATCTTCAGCTCCAATCCAGTCACGTACCCACACCGAACTGACACATCTGCTGTTTTCACACCCTAACTACTGAAGCAAATGCATGATCAATGGAGAGGTTGGACAGATCAATCTCCATGCAGGAGGAAAAGAATGGAATTCTTCTTATGTCCTTTCAGTTTCTTTTGAATTGTAAGCATCTGTGTCCCATCACACAAACTCTGCTCCAAAATCCCCATGGTAGAGGCCACACTACAAGACCCAAGAATGGGAATCCTGTAGTGCTGGTGGTGGGTTGGGCACACTGGTAATATATGGTCAAGTAATGGATGGTTTCAGCACATACTCTAGGTTTAAAGGCAGCACATGAACAAGACTTTCAAAGGCAACACATTTTCATGATTTCCAAACCTAACTGAGTAACAGGGATCTGGTTATAGAAGCCCTTTGCATTAACACGTGTCAGATTAGCTAATGAAATGGCTTAATTTTTTCCTGCCACCAGAGTCGTTTGCGAGACATCTTCAATAGGTACCCTTAGCCTTCTCCTTGTACAGTCACATTCCTCCTTAAGTATCTGACCTGAAGCCATTGAGGTCAATTTGAGCTCTTTCTCTTGACAAACAGGACAGCAGGCTGTAAGACCTTTGTTGCGACAACTTGGACATGCCAAGACAAGCTGCCGGCAGTGCTGGCTGGAACAAAGTTCATACTGGTCCCACAGCGCCCCACAATATCTGCACGCTGCAGGGAGGAGGAAAAGAAGAAGTTAACACCCACATTGCCCTATCTGTCCCCCTTGCAGAGGGTTCTCCACAGCACAAAGGGCTGCCAACTCTCATTTGAGTGGTTATCTATTGTCTTCCAGGCTTTTAACTCCTGATTAGCTTGATCTTCTAGAACCTAGCTCATTTTTAGACTTCTGATTTTGTTGTGAGGTCCTTGTTGCCAAGAAGAAGAAAAATATACTGGTGGTAATTAAGCCAGCATGCAGGAATGCTGACTGCTTGGGAAGGCAGTGCCATGGGACTTTCTTCCACCTAAAAGCAATGGCTTGTGCAAATGTGGTGTCATGTGCAGTCCTGGTAGTATCCGTCCAAAACATCACCGGCTTTAAACCTTTCACTGAAAGCTACAGCCCAGTTTAGCTGTACCATCAAGAAGATGCCTACCCCAACACTTCCCCTTGAAATTTCCGTAGGGATGGCTGTGATGTATGCAGAGAGTGTTCTGTTTCTACACCAAGCCAGGCACCTTCAAGATATATATGGTAACTGCAGAGGAGGAATGGGAGGTTAGGCTCAAGAAGCTACCTACTCAAAGGAAAAACAGCACTGCTTTTATAAAAGGGGTTGGGGCAAATTCCATCTACTTGTATGTGGCAACTGAGGAAAAAAACACCAGGTAATTCATCTGCAGTATCTGAAAAGTGACCCCAGCCAGAAGTCCAGGCAAAGATCTTAACAGCTTCAACTAGAGGTCACTGAAATTTCTACAGGCTACAGAAACTTTTAAAGCATGAAAACAGAGTTCTGTAGAGCTTAGTGCCCCCACTCTTGAAGTGCCTGGCAATCAGTGCTGATGTTCAGTAAGATTACAGAGAACAGAGGAGCAGAAAACAGCTGACACCAGAAGAACTATTTAATGCTTCAGTCACTTAGCCAACCACAGGCTGAGCAGCACTGTGGGCAACAAGTGGGTAACAACAGTAGTAGTGCTTGATGTACACCTCCATTGCTGCAGATGGCTTGTTACAGCAGCTGTTCTGCAGGGGATGCTTCCATTTACTGCTCCAGTTTTAGGGAACTCTGTTTAGTGACCCCCTTTTCTCTCATTTCTGTTTTATGTGTTAAAGCCATAGAGTTGGTAATTATCATGAAAAGAGATAGCACTAAAACAAGAAAGCAAGTATTAAGAACCACACAGGCCACTACTACAGGCTGTCCGATCCTGCACATCTCTGTGGGAACCACTGATATAGTTTCCCCATCTTCTGCACTTACATTATCTAGTCCTACCTGAGATGATATCTTCATTGGAACAAATGGCATAACGATCATCAAATACAAACAGCTTCCCCCTGTAGAATCCATCTGGGAACTCTTCCAGGTATTTGTGAATTCCACCTTTTAGCTGGTAAACCTCTCTGCACACTGCCTGTTTAAAGCATATTAGCAGAAAAGCTAAAAGACAGATCAGTGGTGGTGTGCCACCATTCCCAAAGCAAATGTTTTAAATGCCAGGGATCAACCAAAAGCAGCAGCTTCTCAGTGATCATCAGATGATCTGTACCACATGCACCCACAGCTCTAGGCAGTGCCACCAGAGATTACACGGCAGCTCCACAATGCTGAATTGTTCACATGAACCCAAATGTGCATTTAATGTTACAACCAAAAAAAGGCTTGTAACCCCCTCAGATGAGGGAGGTTTAATGCATCACAGATCAAATGCTTTTGAAACTCTGTGAACCTCTGCTTATTCTGCTTTTATGTGGCAAGCCGTCAGCTGGAGCAGTACTTCTCAAAGTTTATACTGATGCAGCAGAATGAAAAAAAAAATAAAAAATAAATTAAAAAAACAAAACAAAACAAAAAAAAAACAAGGTTTAAATCTCTGGAGAACATTGGAACAATCTCTGGAGCTGCTCCCTTGCTCCTTGAGGGAAGGATCCAGAAGAGTAGGATGTAAAGTGCAATTAGAACAATGTAATGTGCTGGATTTAGTTCCACAGCACTGCAAAAGCACTGACTGGCCGGTTTTCACCACTCCGAGGTGCTCAAGCTGTGCAGTAATGCCCACAGAGCATAACCGCGTAAGGCAGAGCTTGTGGAAGCACTGCAGAGTGCTCTCAAGCTCTCCTAAAACACCGGTGAAACGCTTAGAGCAGACTTGATGTCTTCTCACCACACGGGTTTTATAATTATTTTCACAGAGCAATCACTGCTGTGACACTAGTCCATGCGAATCATCCTGAGCTGCATTAAGCTACCCATGTCCTTGACAGACAGCATGAGGCAAGTGTGCATCAGAGACATTTATCTCCTCACCTGCTCATTGAGCAGTTTGTGCTCATTAAGAATTTACCAGCAAAAGAAAAGACAGCTGCTCTTCAAGCAGTCTCAACTACTTGACACTTGTGCCCTCAGAATAGCTTCTCACCTTGCTCCGTAGATAAGCAGAGCCTCTTTCACAACGAATCCCTCCCGTGCAGTACATCAGGACACGCTTGTCTTTAAAGAGCTCCAGGTTTTCATCTACATAGCTGGGAAAATAGCTGAACTTCCTGATGTCTGGAGCCAGGCAGCCCTGGAAATGCCCCTGCAATAACAACAGATGGCCATGTGACTGGTTATAAAGCAGATTTGCATGGTAAGGCCTACACCTTGAACTAGAGGATGTAACAAACATTTGGGCCACAACATTTGGCTCACTGCAGGTGCTTTAGGCTGCGTTTAAGCATAAAAATACTTGTTAAATCTGTAAGAGGATTCCAGGGACAGCATGTCTCCTTATTCAAACATAAAAGAGGGTGCTAAACAGAGCAGAACTGTCAGAGAGCAAGCCACAACACTGCAAGAGGGTTGGTGGGTGTGACAGCAGGATGCCCCTATTCTTTTTGACATATGGAGCAAGACAAAAACGCTGGGAAGCATCTCTGCATGTTATTCTACTTTTAGTTCAAACTATATGGTATTCACCGCTAATGTTGTACATACTGCTTTGTCTTCTTCCAGCCCCAAGCTGTATCAGCACTTAGCCGGGCAATCTCCATAATGAGTTGCTGAGCAGGTCCTATACTGCTTGTATCAAATACTCATTACTGAACTTTGCACATATTACAGTCAATCTGGAATCCAGTAAGGTTACACCACCACAATGTGAAATGCTTCTCACCAGCCCCTGTAACACATTGCAAGAAGCAAGCAAACAACACTTACTATTTTACTTTCATAGAAGTTCCTACAGTCCAGCAAGATGGTATCGCTTTGTCCTAGACCAGCCTGAGACAAATAGTGTTCAACTTCTTTATGAAATTCCTGAGGGGATAAATGGATTCCTTAAAAAAGGAAAAGAAAAAAGGGGAGGAAGGAAGGAAGAGAAAAGGATGTGAGAAGCGGAACTACAAAACACTGTTATGTATGATCTCGCTGATACAGATTCTCCTCAGATTTCCAAACAAAAATTTTCTATGACAGTTCACAGGCTTTTCATCCCAACTCAACCAGCCAAGTTTCTCCATGTTTAGCTTCCTATTGGCAAATGAAAGAAAACACAACACTGTTCCACATCAGAGAAGCAGCAGCAGACAGGCGCCTGTCTTTATGATCTTTGTTACATCCCCTTGGCAACTCTTACGGTTGCAAGAGTGAAAAATGTCTCCCTTCCCTTTGCTCATCTTTCATTACATTTGGAGGCACAGAAGAATACAGAAATGCAATTTTTTCACAGAAACTCTGTTGATAAAAATAGAAAATTTCCATAAGAATGTATTAAAGTTTCTCATCTTTCAGGATGCTTAGACCCAAAACTCCCAACCTACTGAAAACCAAAACCCTCACCCACCAAATCCTTTATTAAAAAATAACACTACAAGCAACCTGACAGAGCAAGGGGAACCATCTCCATAAACCACTCTAAAATAGGAGGAAAAAAGAAAAAAAAGAAAAAAAAAAGAAAAATCCAAACATACATCCCACAAACTGTCAAAAAAAAGGGGGAAAAAAATAATCCTCTGTGAAAAACATAGAAATACTGTAGAAATTTACCACCAACAAAACCTGTTGGTGAAAAAAAGGCCAAAACTCCCCTGTTAATTGCTATTTGCTGTGCTCCTGCTTACCACCTACGTAAGTGTCCTCATAGCATAGCCAGTAACATCTTACTGGGCATAATCCCTACTAAGCAGCTACAGTAGCAGAAAACAAATGTGGCTTGTGTTAGGCGAATGGCATGAACCTGACACAGGAGGTCAGGTTCCATTTTACTCTGAAAGGCAGGAGCACGGCTGTTAACTTCAACACAAAGAGGCAAGTCAGCCACAGCATAACATATGTTATGTCCCTAACATATGAACATGGATCCACTATAAGACTCCAAGGAAAGCTCTTCCTATACAACTTTGTTCTCACTGCAACCTAACTACAATGAAAGAGCACTGAGGATCTTTATATGGTGTCACTTCTGAGCAGTCTAAGCACCCACAGAATGTTTAGAATAAATATAAATATATTCAAGCATTGAAATGTCTTTCCTAACCATCACACAGTTTCACTTTACATCTTGCCTTTAGTCAGAGCCCAATGACTTACTCCCTGACTAAAGTACACGGTATGCCTCTAGTCCAAAACTAAGTAACTGCTTGACATACATTAAAATTATTACTGTTTTCCACAAAATAGAAAGTTAATTCCAACATTTTTCGTGGCAGCTGAGCACTTGGCAAACCAAAGCCTGGGCCAGCGAATTCCCTGCACCAGTAACTTTTGACTACTAGCAAGAAATCCGTTTCCATATCTGCTTCTCCTGCGTCCTGACCGCTGCAGAAGGCAATGTCTTTGATGAAGGTACTTTATTATTCTTCATTTACCTCTCACTTGGACGAGAGGTTTTTTCATTAAATGAACTTACCAGTTTCTTTATAAGACACTATCTTTGGATCAATGCCCATAGGTACGATTTCTTTGAATACTCCAACTCGAAGGTCTCTGAAACAGTGAGCTCCTCCTGCACTGCTCTAGGAAATTAAACACAAAAATAATCCACCAAACTTGTCAGGTGTTAAGATTAAAATTACCCATTCATTTGACTTCTACAGCTCACAAGAATACGAGTGTGTCTTGGTGGCTGAGGGCAAGAAATGTCTCTTCTGCTGAAATCCACACTCTAAATCCTGAGGTTTAGGCAATGCACCCCTACCACCGACTGCAGACAGATGTCTTAGGCTACACTGCAGGTGAGACAGGCACCATTTGGCATGAGGTGCAGACTCACTGTGGAGTGGGAAGGAGAAGAGATCTTAATCAGAAACGACGTCAGAAGCACTGTCAGGAGACAGTCAAGGCCCTTACAGAGCATGCTGTAAAAAGAACTGTGCAGAGAAGAAAAATGCTTAAGAGCAGAGACCAGTACCTACAGTGCTGAGGCAGCAAAAGCCTACCAGAATGCTGTATGGTGCCAGCCACAGCTGCCATCACTATCTGAAGACAGCAGTATGCACATATGCTTAGGCTTAGGCAGAAGTTAGCACTTTTCCCTCCAGTCAGGCACTAACTGAGAAACTCTTGACTCTGCCTGTGTATTTTCTCTAGAAGACATCCAGTTCATGGAATACCTAAGTGTACACCAAGGACTGCATGAACCCAAAGCAGCAGGCTTCTAGGCAAGCATCTCAAAATAGGGCAAAGAGGAAGGTGTGGAAATACTTTGTGCAGGTAAGCATACATTGTGATGGGTTTTGGTAGTCAAGCTGGAGTAAATGCTTGTTGAAGAACGATGGAGCTGAAGGACGCTCCCTCATTCACCTGTATAGGGGCTCTGCAGCTGCACCCATAGCTGCCAAAGCTTGTAGCTGGTGCTATCACTGCTCATGCTAACTGCTGCTGCTGGTGAAAACTGGCAGAGATACCTAAACTAAGCAAGGTTAGGAACCCTAGACTTAGATCAGTGCTGGGAGGTCAAAGTAGAAGTAAGGCTATCGTGAAGCAATGTGCTTATTTATCAAAGATCAAATGTCCTACATTTACAGGGCCTGTGTAGGAATTATTTTTTCATACCTTGAAATCCTCTTGGTACAAAATGTCTTTGAACAGAGGATGGGAAAGCATAGCTTCAATGTAGAGATTAGTAGCCACTTTGCTTCCACCAACTGTCCCATTAATCCCTTCTGAAGCAACTCGCACCTGGGAGGCAAGAGGAGAAGCTGTGGCTAAGGCTTGGTAACAGCAAGAAGAGATCACAGTGAAATTAGCAAAACATGCCTGGGTGACGAAAGGCAGACACAGAAATATGCTCCGAAAAGAGACTACTGAGGAAGGGGGGGGAAAGAAGATGGTTATACAGGAGCTGAACATAAAAACATACAGCAAACAAAACAGGAATAGAAACTTAGCAATCATTTTAGAGCCGTTTCAAAAGAATCACATTAAGACAGCCAGAAGAGCTTGTGCAAAAAACAGCTAAATGCTAACCAGTTGACAGGCAAATCCTGCAGTAAGCATTAAAATCCCTATTGGAGGTCTGCCTCAGGAAGAACAATAGGATTGTGCCCAATGACTCATGCAGCTCACAGGAAAATGTGAATATGCACAATATTGCATGTAATATTAAATTTCAGTGAGTCATTTTATCTCCTGCACTGACAAATGAACAAAACCTCTGAAATGGTAAAAAACCAAAAACGATTGAATACAAAAGGCAAGCTAAAAACCAACTGGTTGATAAGGCAAATGCTGTACCAGCCTTGGAGATGAGAAAAAAAACAATGAAACTGAGAGAAATACCAACCACCAGATAATACAGCTGAGCAAAAATACAGAAGTGAATGAGTCAAGACACTTCCCCCTCAGACCTGTGCTGGTATAGAACAGGGAATGTGCCTAGTGTTGGCAGAGAATTAAAAAAACTACTTAGGAAGACAAGCCAAAGATAAAACTTATCTCCTGCTTTGAGTTGCCATTGAAAAAAATCCTCCTTTCCTCAGACAGCTTTGTGAGCCTGAAATTCACCTCTGCACACATCTTCAAAATGCCAGCTAGATGGAGCCAACTACCTTCTTTAGACTAGGCTGCCAGAAAAGACTCTGTGAGGGATGAGCACTGCTATCCTACGGTGTGGTCTTAGGTGTCAGCTGCTTTTCTCTCACTCCTGAGTAAGGATTACAGCTTGGTGTAGTGATTCTGACTGGAAGATGCATTGAGGAGTTAGTGATACACATAACACATAACAGTTAATCACAGCCAGCCCAGACCTGTGATGTATGACACTGCACCTTCAGCTTGACCTTCAGGCTGCATTGTACTGCACGTATCCTTTAGCCACAGAACAAACCCAGCCCAATAATCCTAACAAAGACAAATGCATACAGCTCCCTGTTGATACACCGGTGATTATGCCACCTGTGTGTCCTTGTTTTTATATGAAAGTGCATCAAGAAGTTCTCTTGTGTATGTCCTTTCTGTTTGACAGTATGAGTGATATTTAAAAAGTAAGTCTTTGATAGTTTAAACTATGGAAATGGGATAATACTTGCAAGGAGAGGTCTGCACGATGTCCTCCTGTATGTGGATCAGAAGTTCACTCAGTGCTGCACAACTTGGGGTTCCCAGCATCGAAAGGGATTATCAAATCATAGAATGATTTGCGTTGTTAAAGCTCATCCAGTTCCAGCCCTCCCGCCACGGGCAGGGACACCTTCCACTAGGCCAGGTTGCTCCAAGCCCCATCCAACCCGGCCTTGAACAATGCCAGGGTTGGGGCAACCACAGTTTGTCTGGGCAACCTGTGCCAGGGCCCCACCACCCTCACAGGAAAGAATTTTTTCCTAACGCCTCATCTAAATCTCCTGTCAGTTTAAAGCCATTCCCCCTTGTCCTGTCACTACCAGCTTTTGTAAAAAATCCCTCTCCAGATTTGTTGTAGGCCCTTTTAGCACTGGAAGCTGCTCTAAGGTCTCCCTGGAGCCTTCTGTTCTCCAGTCTGAACAAGCCCAACTCTCTCAGCCTGTCTCCACAGGAGACGTGCTTCCGTCCCCTAATCACCTTCATGGTCCCCCTCTGGGATCACTCTTACAGGGCCACGCCCCTCTTGTGTTGGGACCCCAGAGGTAGACACAATAAGACTCTCTGTATTACTTTTCTTTTCTTTGTAGCATTAGCTCTTAAATAGCATTTTAAATTACACTTTACAGAGCCTGAGTGCCTTTCTTAATGGATCATAACAGACCAACACCTGCTGCAAAATACTTGGTTCTTCACATGTCACACTGCCCTGCACTCAGCAAAGAAGATGTTTTTTTAGTACGAACATAACTGTTGCATAAAACCTTACCTTGCCAGTGAGATGCAGATGCTGGCACAGAGCCTTTTGCCAAGCACAGAGTTCCTCTGGATCGTTCACCTCACAGTAACAGTAGTACAGAAGTACTTCTCCCACCTTGCTGTCCACAGCATGGCAAAGATGGACAAGCAGAAAAAAGGATGTTGGGGTTGAAAACACAAAAATATACTGTTAGCAGTAACCACTCAAAAAAACAGACAGTTTTCTTCTAGCAGATGGAGGGAGAAAAATAAAGCACTAAGTAAACGTTAGAGGAATTAGCTCTGCTGGGTTTGATTTTGGGACTGGTTACAAAATTAACTCATCATGGCCAGTCACCTACTCAAGTTTCTCACAACACAGGACAGAAGAACTGCTCGTTTTCTGTGTACACAAGTGCCCCATTAAATGCTCAAATTGACAAACTTGCAACTGACAATTTAAGCGCTTGCACTATCTGAATTTAAAACCCCAAAACTTTCAGTGCTCAGCATTCTGAGCAGCACAAACTAAATTCTCTCACAGTCAGAAACATCTTTGTGAATCTACTTATAAGTAACAAATGAGCTCTTCAAGGACGTCGACGAGGGACCTGCAATTCTGCTCTTTTCTGTTATGGTCCTTCCTTACCGGTAGACCTAAGCCATTAAGCAACCTGCACAAGTCTGCTTTAACGACGGGGTTATGATATGGCTCTGATAGCTCATTCCTCTGAAGTTCCCAACTTTACCCCTTTCCCATGAAAAGAAGAATGTAGTGTATCTACTTCTTTATGAGCACAGCAGTAATTTGTATGTTTTGTACAGGACTGAGCAGTTGTCGTGGTTTAAGCCCCGCTGGTAACTCAGCACCACACTGCCGGTCACTCCCCTATCCCCTTATACCCCCCTACTCCAGGTGGGATGTGGAAGAGAATCAGAAGAATGTAAACTCCACAGGTTGACATAAGAATAGGCCAGTAGCTAAAGTATAATACAAAACTACTGCTGCTACTACTAAGGGAAATAACAAGGGAAGCTAATATAAAACTAAAAAGGGCAAGAAAAAAAACCCCAATAAACACAAGTGATGGATACACAATATAACTGCTCACCACCCACCAACTGATCCCCAGCCCGACCCGAGCAGTGATCTGCCCTTCTGGGTGACTCCCCCCAGTTTATATACTGGGCATGACGTGCTGTGGTATGGAATACCCCTTTGGTTAGTTCAGGTCAGGGGTCCTGGCTCTGCTCCCTCCTGGCTTCTTGTGCTCCTCCTCACTGGCAGAGCATGAGAGACTGAAAGGTCCTTGGTCAGAGTAAACATCACTTAGCAACAACCAAAACATCCGTGTGTTATCAGCATTATTCTCAGACTGAAGCCAAAGCACTGTGTCAGCTACTAAGAAGGAGAAAAATAACCGTTACAGCTGAATCCAGGACAGCAGCTGTGAAATGAATTCAAATAAGCCAAGTGAATCCTAGAATCACCTGCACCTGCTGATCTAAAGAAGTATCTCAGGAAGGTATCCAAGACATATGCTGATCTAAAGGAGTATCAGCGAAGACTCTGTATCTTAAACTGAACTTCACCAAAAGAAGTAGTACTGGCAGAAGATCACATAAAGGTCTCTATAACTGCCTGAAAGGAGGTTGTAGTGAGATGGGGATTGGCCTCTTCTCCCACGTAACAAGTGATAGGACACGAGGTAACAGCCTCAAGCTGCACTAGGGGAGTTTAGACTGGAGATTAGACACAACCTCTTCACAGAGAGGATGAGATCAGGCATCGGACCAGGCTGCCCAGGGAAGTGCTGGAGTCACCATCCCTGGAAGTGCTTCAAACCCCGTGTAGATGAGGCCCTCAGTAACATGGTTTAGTGGTGGTTTCGGCAGTCCTGGGTTGGACTCGATCATCTTACAGCTCTTTTCCAACCGAGCTGATTCTACGGCTGACGCTCTGATTCCAAAGCGTAAGCAGCCCAATTCCCCGCTCCCAGCCGTACCCGACTCCAAACGGCTAAGGGCTTTTTTTACCTCGTGAGATCATCGTGGCCAACGTGGCTAGTGTCTGGCAGCGCCCAAGCGATCTCGGGCGCGCCCCGGCAGTGCCCCTGTGTCCCGTTCGCGCTGCCTGAGGGGTCCGCGGGGCTCCCTTCAGCCGCTGCACGCTGCCCGACGTCCCCGCCATGCTGCAGAGCCACATGCCGGTGAATACCGGACAGCTCCTCAAAGCCCTGCCGGCAGCACCGCCACCGCACGCCCTCTCCGCCAGCGGCACACCGGGCTGCGACCGGCACCTCCTTTGCTTTGACGAACAGGGAGAACGCCTGGAACGCACCGCAAGCGGAAACCACCCGTTAACAGCGCCGCCGCCGCTGCCCCAGAGCCAGGCCCCCAACCCTGGTCCCGCGGGTCCCTCAGGGCATGACCCACCTTCCTGCGGGCGAACGCGCGCTGCTTCCTGGCGGCGGCGGCGCCGTCGTGAGGGGCGGCGGAGCCGGCGGCCGGGGCCTCGAGCGGCACCATCCCGGGACGCGGGGGGGGTGGGGTGAGGGGGGCGGCACCCCGCGGGACGGAAGGCGCCCGCGGAGTTTCTGGTTCGCACCGCCCCAGCCCCCCCGGAAGTCCCGCGGCCTAGCGCGCGCACCGCCGCGCGGCCCTGGTCCCGGAAGAAGAGGGGCGGCGGGCCGGAAGCGGGCGGTGCGAGGGGAGCGTGCTGGAAGCCGCCCGCCCGCGCGTGGTGTCCCGCGCCGCTCCTCCAGTCCCGTCTCCTCGCGTCCCCCGCCGGCCGCCATGTCGCGGCGGCGGCACAGCGATGATAGCGATGGTGAGCGCCGCCGCTGCGCCGCCAGCCCCGTTTGAGGCGGCGGGGGCGACGCGGGTTGGGCAGGGCCGTCCCGCCTTGGGAGCGGGGCTTTTGGGCGGGATGGAGGGCGGCCGGGAATGGGGGCTCTCCGGCCATAATGGTGTGCTCGGTGTATTGGAGCAGGGCAGCCGCACAAAAGGCGGAGGACGTCTGAGCCATCAGAGATCGAGGAGAGGCTCGAGTCACTCATCTGCAGGGTCGGGGAGAAGGTAGGTGGGCTGGGTAGGGGCCAGGAGGCAGGCAGAGTTAAATCGGCTTTCGGGGGGGTATTTTGGCGGGGAGGTGCGGCTGGTGGTGGGTCGTAGTCGTCGTCATGCCGTGTGTCTGCTCTTCCCCCCCTCCGCCCCGTGTGTTCCTGAGAGCGGTTTGAGTGCTCACCTCCCAGAATTGTTTTATAAGATCGTTGGAACGTTATCAACTCCTGCAAAAACATGCGTTACAGCGAACGCTTTAGTAGTCTTTATCTGCCGACCAGCGATAAACGAACAGCGAATGGTTATTGTTTCGCGTCTGCGGTATATTGGAGCTCCTTCTAGCGTATCAAAGACATGGAGGAGTTAAACTTGAACTGCATGCGCTTCGCGGTTCAAGCGCTGGCGGGATCTGAGGCTGGTACAAAGGGCAGTAAATGCATGATGACAGAAATGATGGAGTGCTGAAAAACAAACGGCAGAAGTGCTTTGTTTCGTTCTGTATTGTTCACTGAGTCTCGGTCACCTTACCGTGGTGACCCTAAGATATTGTTAGATCTTGAATCCCGGGAGCCCACTGAGAGCGTGGGGAGCTGGGTGATCGGGTGCAGCTCGTCTGAGGAGTGGCTGTTCCTTCTTTCCTGCAAGCCAGCACAGTGCTTCCCTGCTAACAGAACTGAATCGTCGCTCTGAAAAAGGTGACATAAAAGGATGCTCTTGCTCAACTCCCTTGTTTCCCACGTGAGAGTCAGGGGCTGTTTTTTATTCCCTGGGTGATGATGAAAATTCATTTTAATATTTTTTATTTTGTTATTTTAGAGTAATTCATCTTTGGAGAGCAACTTGGAGGGTCTAGCTGGTGTTTTGGAAGCTGATCTGCCAAATTACAAAAGCAAGATACTAAGAATACTATGTACTGTGTACGTATGCAGGGTCTGGGCATGTGGGAGGTGCTTTTTTTCTCTGTGCCTAAGTTTGAGTGTTTAAGGTAGTTTAAATGCCAGGAACGGCTTCCTGAGTGTTATTATAGGGTAGAGTTTGTTTTACTACAAGCAAAAGAAATAGAGGAAAAAGGTTTTTTACGCAGCAGATGTAATTGAAGAAAATACCTCTTTGCATCGTTTTGACTTGAAATGTTTACAGCGGCTTAAAGCAGGTAGAAGAAATATTGGAGCTGCTCTTCCGTAGCAGTGAGAGCACAGTGGTGCTGGGCAATATCCTGTTTCCCAATGAAATGCATAAGAACACCAAAGCTATTGCTGCTAACACTTATTTAGTCTTATCTGTGCCATTTTCCTTGCCTATTCCTCTTTTCTGGCATTGGGATGATCTTGTCTTATGAGCCCACTGGCTCAGGGAGGGGAGCTGAGAACATAAAGAGCTGAAAGCAGGCTCTCTGGCAGCTGACAGCTTTCCTTCTTCCCTAGCAAAGTGCAGGAGCAGAGGTTCCCTGGGTCGGGGTCACTGCCTGGTGTCTGAGGGAGGGATTGTGCCGGTAGTAGGGAAGAGGGGTGTAAAGGAGCGGTGTGGTGAAGAGGGAGAGTGTTCCAGCCCTATCCTGTGCTATGTTTTTGTACGTTCTTTAAATCCATTTGGTAGCAATGTTTAATATAACACGAATAGTATGGTTTTTTTTTCCTATTACAGTAAGAGACTCCTGAAATTTTAGGGTTAGCTTATATGCATGCAGAAATGGTAGTGGAATATTTAGCCTTTATAGCAGGACCTGGCCTTTCCTATGCTGTGCTTAAAATCAGTTACTTTGACTTGAGAAACTTGGAATCAGAATTAGTAGTGTAAAATGTGTGCACCTTTTGTGTAATTTGCTGATGCTGTGTAATAAATGTATTTCTAAATTACAGACTTAAAGCAACTTTTTACATCCTTGCCTAAGTTCTGTCAGTTATTATTTGGTCAGCCCTCTGAAATACGCATCAATTGGGTATAAATAAAAAGCAAATACCTTAAATGTACTTGAAAGTGGCACCTGCCACTTCTAAATTACTGTAGTTAGCAAAAAAAAAAAAAAATTGTCTGTAAAATATTAACCACGGGGCAGAACTGTAAGATCACATTAACAATTTTTTCTTAACTTCCTCATGAGACAAGTTCATCTTAGTAGAACTGTAGAATGGTTTGGGTTGGAAGGGACCTTAAAGCTCATCCAGTTCCAACCCTCTGCCGTGGGCAGGGACACCTTCCACTGGATCAGGTTGCTCAAAGTCCCATTCAGCCTGGCCTTGAACACTGACAGGATTGGGCAGCTGCAGCTTCTCTGGGCAACCTGTGCCAGCACCTCAGCACCCTCACAGTGAAGAATTTGTTCTTCATATCTGATCTAAATCTACCCTTTTTCAGGTTAAAGCCATTCCCCCATGTCCTGTCACTCCATGCTCTTGTAAAAAGTCCATCTCCAGATCTCTTGTAGCTCCCCTTTAGGTACTGGAAGGCTGCTCTAAGGTCTCCCTGGAGCCTTCTCTTCTCCAGGCTGAACAGCCCCAGATCTCTCAGCCTGCCTTCCTAGCAGAGGTGCTACTGCTCTCTGACAATCTTTGTGCCTGTGCATGTATATGCTGTCGGTGTATATATGCATATATATATATATATGCTGTGTGAACTAACACATTCTTTGCTCTCTTCACCTGCAAAGTAAATTCTTTATTTCAGATGCTAGTTGTGCTGTCATTTATTATGACCTGGGGATTTTCCTTAAAATTTTGGCAACTACACTGTTACAGCAACTGCCTTGCTATAAATAGTTCAATTTTATTAAGGCTTACCAGCAGAAACGCAATTTCTCTCGGACTGAAGTACACCCCACACCCCCTCCAATGCAGCGCAGGCTTCATTCCCCACTTAAGGAATTCTTTCTTCCTTATATACTTTACACACTCTTAATATTTCCTTCATATCGCTAAAACTCCTTTTTTCAGCAAAGTTAATACAAGCTGCCTCATAATGTAGAAATATTACCTATATTTTATTCGCTCCGTCGCTGGCGGTGTTCAAGGCCAGGTTGGACAGAGCCTTGGGTGGCATGGTTTAGGGTGAGGTGTCCCTGCCCATGGCAGGGGGGTTGGAACTGGATGATCTTAAGGTCCTTTCCAACCCTAACTATTCTATGATTCTATGATTCTATTGTAGATGGGATTTTTTTCTGGCTGGGGGTTGGGGGAGATGGGTTGAGGAATATTGAATTTATTTGGAACATTTAACCATTCATTTAGTTCCTTGTCAGTCTAGCTTCTACCACAAAAAAAATACCCTCTTTTTCTTTACTTGGTTGTTGTTGTTTTTTTAACAAAAGATGTTACTGGGTTTCCTCCTGGTACTGCTGTCTCCCTAAAATGATTTAAAACAGTACCGTGTTAGTTCAGCTCTATTAGAAATCACAGAATAGAATCACAGAATGGTTTGGCTTGGAAAGGACCTTAAGATCATCAAGTTCCAACCCCCTGCCATGGGCAGAGACACCTCACAGTAAACCATGTCACCCAACGCTCTGTCCAACCTGGCCTCAAACACCGCCAGGGATGAAGCATTCTGAACTTGCTTAGGCAACCCATCCCAGTGCCTCACCACCCTCACAGTGAAGAACTTCATTATATCTTACCTGAGCTTCTCCTGTTTAAGTTCGAACCCGTTACGCCTTGTCCTCTCACTACAGTCCCTCATGAAAAGTCCCTCCCCAGCATCCCTATAGCCCCCCTTCAGGTACTGGAAGGCTGCTATGAGGTCTCCACGCAGCTTTCTCTTCTCCAGGCTGAACAGCCCCAGCTTTCTCAGCCTGTCTTCATACGGGAGGTGCTCCAGTCCCCTGATCATCCTTGTGGCCCTCCTCTGTACTAGTTCCAGCAGTTCCATGTCCTTTTTATGTTGAGGACACCAGAACTGCGCACAATACTCCAAGTGAGGTCTCACGAGAGCAGAGTAGAGGGGCAGGAGCACCTCCCTCGACCTGCTGGTCACGCTCCTTTTGATGCAGCCCAGGATACGGTTGGCTTTCTGGGCTGCAAGCGCACAAGGCCGGCTCATGTTCATTTTTTCATCAGCCAACACCCCCAAGTCCTTCTCCTCAGGGCCGCTCTGAATCTCTTCTCCACCCAGCCTGTAGCTGTGCCTGGGATTGCTGCAACCCAGGTGGAGGACCTTGCACTTGACTTGGTTGAACTTAAAATGCACAGAGTCGAAGATGCCAAATAATGTGATGAGAAAACTAACACCGTGTCTTTTTCTTTCTGTGTCAGCGCACGTCTTTTACCAGAAAAGCTTACTGTTTATACGACACTGGTTGGGTTGCTGAATGCCAGGAACTACAATTTTGGTGGAGAGTTTGTAGAAGCCATGATTCGTCAGCTTAAAGAATGTCTGAAAGTCAATATGTATAACCAAGCTGTGCATTTAGTAAGTGTTTTTTTGTTTCTTTGATTGTTTTGCATTTTTTCTTTTTTCTCTCTCTTACTACTTTTATCACTTCTTTCATCTTTTTGTTCTGGAAGAGCTGGGCCTGTCAGTGTGTATTACAGCCCCTGTTGGCATCAATTTGCAGTGCACTGTAGATATACCAAGAGGAAATACGTGTTATGTGAGCAGTATTTATTTCCTCAGGGGAGATAAATCATGTTACAGTTGCAAAATTGACTTCCAGTGGTGTATTTTCCCAATGATGAATTAAATCTGCAGTAAACTGACTGTCCTACAGACACGTAAAAGGCAGGCGAAAGTCATGCACTTCTGTTGTGTTCAGAGGTGTATGATCTTCTGGCTCCCTTGGGGGGAAAAAATAAAATAATAATAAAAGAAAAACAGTCTGGGTCTTAAAAGCTGTTTTTGATGGCTCTTATCAGGCCTGTGTTTTCAGTCTGGTAAGGGGGGATGGAGATCAAGCAGGCAGTTTTAAGTCTGTCTGTCTTTGAAACCATTTGTGCAGCTCTTGCTGCTTACAGATTTTGTTTGTAAAAAGGTATTAAGGCTTCAGAGGTGTCTGATTTGGAAGCCCAGCACCAACCTCCCCAGCTTCTTTTGAAGCCCACAGTGAAAATTAAGATTGTAGCATTCCAGTGTATTTTGTCAGGAGAATGCTGTTCAGCTGTGGGTTGCTTTTACTATTGAAATCCTCAGTAGAACTCTTGAGTGTGCAGTCCCTTTAGTTTCACCTTTGGTCATGCTTATATACACATGACTTGCAAGAGTAACAGCTGAGGGAGTGGCAGTGGAAATCTTTCCTCAGCTTTATCAAAGACTTTTCAAAGGCTGTTCGCAGCAATGAGCATCTGGAGTTTTTTGCTTTTCTCTGCTACAGTCACTCTTTGAGTACTGAGCTGTCTGCTTAGCCCAAAATGCTTTCCCTAGGCTTCTTCCCAATGATCTGCCTTCAGATCAAAATATCTTTATTGGTTTTTTGGAATACTTTTGGTGAATGTGCCCTTAAAAAGAAAAGAGCCTTTAAGGAAAAATATGCAAGATTTTAATTGCTCAGATTTCAGCCTATATTGTCTGCTAAGGCTGTGGTGATACTGGGAAAGCTTGGGTCCTACTAGCTCCTTGTTTAAGTCTGAAGGCAGAATATAAATCAAAGCAGAGGGGAGAGGCAAAAAGAAAAAAAGGGCACCTGCTTTTCCGCAGGTGTTTTCTCCTTAAATTCCCGTTTCTGTCCGTCTGCATTTCTTACTAGAGTGCAGCCAAATCAAAGATGTTGTCCTGTCATGGAAACTTTTTTCTTCCCAGATGATAAGGCCATTTGATTCCTAGCATGCCATCAGCCTGTCACATTTCTGAAACCTGAAAAAGCCAGCAGTTTTTAGATAAACTCTCTGTATAAATAGGTATTTATGAATAAATAATTACAGAAATTAATCAGCTGGAATTGCATACAGTTTGGGCTCTGCTGTTTCCTGTGCACATCTGGACTCATGAAGCAATGGATCAACCTATCTTCAGCTTTTAAGAGGTTTTTTCCTCCCACTTCTGTACTTTTGGTGTAGATAGAAGCATAAGGTTTTTTTGTGTCATATCAGTTCAGATGTCTTTGAATCCATACTGGTGTTTCCCCACCCTTCCTTAATTAGAAATATTATCCCTGCAGTGTTAACGCAGGGAAACAGACTACAGACATTATAATTAATATGTTAGGCAGCACTTGTGACACTTGTTTGCCAGGGTTGGGAAGTGGGTCTGTACCAGTGTGCAGTATTTCTCTCTTCGTGGTACTGAATGAATATCATGCTTACATTGGTGATTTGTTTTAGTTATTAAATTAATGCTTATTTCTTCATGTGCAGTCAGTTTAGAAAGTATACATTTAAACCTTTTTTCTTGTCCTTTTTAGGTTCGTTTTCTATCTGATCTTGTGAACTGTCATGTAATAGCTGCACCTTCAATGGTGGCTATGTTTGAGAACTTTGTGAGTGTGACACAGGAGGAAGATGTACCCCAAGTAAGCCAAAGATTTATAGACTTTTCTAGTGCTGTTTTCACTGTTGTTCTGTACTGTTACTCCTGCATTTATGCTTAGAACAGGAAAGCTTTAGAGAGAGCAAACTAGATGGAGTGTCATGTGTGGTTTCCTTAACGTGAGTAAAAGTAGCGTGTGGCGGTTAGAAAAAATGCATACACCAAGAAAATACCATCTTTTTATACTGAGGTCGCTGAAGTGAATATATTTTACTTTACTTTGGCAAGTGCATAGTGCCTTCTTTGTTCTGCTATATCAATAATCTGCAGAAGGACTGTGAAAGTGATACTGTTATTTAAGTGTGCTTGTCACTGTTAAAAATAATATGTTTCAAGCAATAATTTTTTTTTTCATGGCTTGTCAATCTAGTCTTTAACTTTTGGTATTTACATCCTTCAAAATAATAATTTTGCTAATGTTCAAATTAAGATAAGGTCTGTGTTCAAAAACTTTAGGAACTTTCTTGTCTACTTAGGTTTCAGTGTATTTCTTCCCTGTAGGTACGATGTGACTGGTACATATTTGCATTTCTGTCATCTTTGCCGTGGGTTGGAAAGGAGTTATATGAGAAAAAGGATGCTGAAATGGATCGTCTCTTGTCTCAGACTGAAAGCTATTTGAAGTAAGTTGTAATCCATTAAAAATACTCTTAGTGGTATCTATTCAATTAGGGAGTAATAGGTTTGATTATTGCTCACTTTAAAGTATCTGAAGTCTTAGGACTGAACCATCCTGTGGGGGTAAAAGCCCCTGAAAATAGAATAGGTGGAGAGAGTTTTGAAAAGTTTTATTGACGTGTCTAGTTCTAGGGTATGTTGAAGGTCTTGTTCTGCTCATGCTGGAGCAGCTGCAGTTGTAAGTGTGCTGTGAATACTGATAGGTTGTTGCATCAGTGCTCTGCAGTATGACTGCTTTCTATCTAGATGCTTCAGTTTAACATGGCTGTCAAGATATGATAATAGAGATATTTTAAGTAATCACAAGCCTGTTTTTTTTTATACTGTAGTCTTCATCAGCTGAAGAGATCAAAGGGTAGTACACTTATAGTAAAGAAAAAAGAATGCTGCCCTAAATTAGTCTTTTAAAAGGCATTAAAAGTCAGGTTTTCTTTCCTGTGTAAACAGGCGCCGGCTGAAGACTCACGTACCCATGCTACAAGTTTGGACTGCTGATAAACCGCATCCACAAGAGGAAGTGAGTGGACTTTACATTCTTTCTGGAAATTCGAAAGTTTTTGTTAAGATGTTCTTTTATCATGAAATGAAAAAGAAGTCCTACATGAGAAATTCTCTTAACTTTGGGGTCTATACATATAAGATTGCGTGGGGGTGAGTATTTTGTTGTTTGTTGAAAGACCCTTGAGGAAATCTTACGACGTGAGGAATAGTTCTAGATTGTACTGTTTGTTTTGGAACTGCAGATACAGGGCTTCATGTTAAAAGGACCTTTGTGAGAAGCAAAATGTAATTCCTTACTTAATCCCTCAGTTTTTTCCCCTCTCCAAGAAAGAAAGCTTTGTAGTGGCTTTGGTTTCTCAGCTCTGGGAAGTGCTAAACAAACACATAGAAACTGTGTGCAGTAGTGATTGTACCGCTGTTCACAACTGAGCCAAAAATACTGGAGGGGAGAGATGGCATCTGGCTGGTTTGGGGTGGAATTTGCCTTTTCAGATACTCCTGGGTTTTTTTTCTTTCCCCTAAGTTTGAGGACAAACTTAGTTGCAAAGTGAGGTCTAAATTGATCTGGAAGTTTTGGAACATGGCCCTTTTACGTGTTGTTCACTGTTCACATTAAATCACAGTCTTAACATTGTCTTGTTAATCGTAAATTGGGGAGATTGGCTGTCTGATTTTGACTGGTTTGTCAGTGTGGGTATTCTGCCTGCCCAATATCTGAATTTCCTTACTTGGTTTAGTAGAGGAGAGATTATCAGAGTGCATTTGAGACCATGTGTTACCCAGAGTACTGCAAGCATGACTGTTCACTTCAAGTGCCAGTTGTGAGTAGTTTTGTTCCCATCTTGTAGTGCAATAATTTCACTAAATGCAAAGCATTTCTTGCGTCAGTTATAACTTGAAATTTGTGTTCAGTAAGGCCACAGGCCTCCAGAGTTCTTGGACTGCTTTTAACGAGAGAGTGATTAAGCAGAGCAAGACCATTGCCAGTTTTCACAGATCTCTGTGCTATCTCTGGGAGAATACTGGGACTCAGAATTGTGTTGAAAACCATGGCAAATATATTTCATATTTGATAGCATTATATGTGGCTTGAATATGCCGATAGTTTTGTTTGTTGTTCTGGGAAAAGCATCGCAGTCCTATGGAATATCTTTCCAATGTAAATGTTGGTATTATGTCTGTTTTAATACCGTCAATGAGCAGCGATTGAAGTGATGTTCGCTGCTGCAGTTTCGCTGGCAGATTCAAAGGATGGCCATCATGCTAGGACTCCTGGGTGCTTGGTGTTTAAAAACCTGCCAGTGGTTGGTTGCGTGGAACTAGAAGCAGCTCTAGAGTTCTTAAATTATTCTGGGTTTGCTGAATCAGCAGTTTAAGACTTGAGGTTTTTTCTGTATAGAATACTGAATTTAAGAAGCACGTTTCTGATAGTTCATAGGGCTGCCAGCTTTGTTACACAATTTGTCACGTCTGATGTTTCTCACCTTTCTCCTTCAGTATTTAGACTGCCTTTGGTCTCAGATCCAGAAGTTGAAAAAAGACCGCTGGCAAGAGCGACACATTCTGAGGCCCTACTTGGCTTTTGACAGTATTCTTTGTGAAGCGCTGCAGCACAATCTGCCTCCGTTTACCCCTCCGCCTCACACCGAAGATTCAGTATATCCCATGCCAAGGGTTATTTTTAGAATGTTTGACTACACAGATGACCCTGAGGTATATGATTGCTGTGGGGCTGCTGAGTGCATCTCACAGTCGGGTTCCTGGGCCAGTACTGGTCAAAATGTGATGTCCTGTCTCCCAGGATAGTGAGTTGTTTGAAGACATGCAGCTGTTCGCTCTGATACTTTTGCGGAAGTGAACTAAGAGACCAAGTTACTGTATAAATCTGTGAGGAGCAGAATTTAGGGAGTGGGGTGTTTTGATGCTTTCACTTAGAATGACAATGTTGATTGAATCCTCTAATGTCTGTAATAAAACTGTTGAGTGAGACTTTCCTTCCATACAAGTTGGTGACTTTTCTAGGCTAGGTATTTATTGTAATGTTTAAAGATTGCTGTTTACTCATCTGTTAAAATTTGTTGATACATTGTGGAACAAAGGAGTGCTTAATTGGGGTGGGTGAAAGATCTGTCTTTCTTGACAGTCTTGTCTCCAGCGTTGGTCGACAGCAGATACATAGGCAGAAGCGTATAGGAACAGGAAAAGAATATATGCTACTTTCCCTGAGTGCTTTTATACCTCCCTTTAAGTCTGTTTCCTTTTACCTTCATTTATTTGCCCGTTTTTTGTTTTTTTTTGTTTGCTTTTTTTTTACGATGAACAAAACCATGACTGTTTATTCTTTCCACTCTGTCCTGGCCATTCCTGGCTGTATTTCATCATCATACTCAACTGTGGTTTGGTTTTTTTCCGGGCTGCATCGTAGTAGCCTTCCACATGGCCCCACAGAGCAAAGGGAAGAGTGGATTATCCAGGAACTTATGTTCTCTAATTTTGACACATTTCTTTTTGTAATGAGTCCTAGTATTCATTTTGTTTTAAACAACAATCTGAGGTTTGTGTAGAACTGTGTCACACCAGCTTTTCAGTCCTCAGCTGAGACCTCACTGTATTTATGTGGAAGTTGGGCTATTTTTAGTACCTTTAAATGTATGCAGGATACCGTGCTACATGTAGTACCGCTGTATTTGCAGTGATCTTCCTTGAGTCTTAATTCTGTCTTACCAGGGCCCTGTCATGCCTGGCAGCCACTCTGTTGAACGATTTGTGATAGAGGAGAACCTTCACTGCATCATCAAATCCCACTGGAAAGAGAGAAAGACTTGGTAAGAACAGTTTTAGCACTATGGGGCCTTGGCACTTTTCATATGCTACCATGGATTTGGTGCTATCAGGGATGTGCAGAATCCTGCACTGGTTAGACAGGGGCTCAAGCGTAAATGTTTTCTAGAACATTTGGTGAATCTTGATTTACTGCATTTAACAATTAAAAATGTCATCTGGAATATCCAGTAATATCCAGATAATGGAAAGTTTATATGATGACAGTGGCTGCTTGAGAAGGGGGTTCCTTGACCATATAGGTTGTGCTGAAAAAAGTACGCAAACATACCTTATTCATGGGAGCACTGTGGAGAGTGTGGCTGTATTATGCTTCATGGAATTGTGAATCAGCTCATTTGTTGGGGCACAGCAAGCCTTGAGGTGGTGCCTTGCAGCTGACTGCACCGGTGTTTATGAACACACTTCTGCTTCCTACTCTTCCTCTTGCATTCATCAGTTTGGGGTTACACAGCAGATATAATTGAGCGCTCTCTGGGGAGTCATTGCAGGACCAGCAGATTTCATTCAGCCATGTCGGGGAGCAGTCAGGGCACTTCATTTCTGCCCAGCAGTGTCTGGTTTGGGTGATCGATAACTGAGGTGGTTTGCCACAGGTAATTGGCTGGGTCATGCTTCCAAATAAAAACCACCAAACTTCTTGCAGTATGGCGAAAAACGGGCAGAGACAATGATTTTGGTGGTGGCATATGATTGTTTTTTTGTTATAGCTGGCTGATTTGGCAGAAATGAGAAATTGAGGATTGTTGAAGTTACTGGGATAGCCTTTGTTAGTAATCAGAAGAGAGTAGAAGTCTAGAAGAAGAAGATTTGCCAGGGGTAACAGTAAAATCAAGGAAGTAACATTTGTTTGCTTTGTAATAATGATAGGTGATAATGAGCTGATTAAAAAGGTGAATCACTTGAAGCCTGTGAGTTTCTTTTATAATCTTATTAGCTTAATTGTGCTTTCAAGTCATTCAGAGCATCAGTTGTTTGGGGTTTGGTTTTTTTTTCCTTTTAATATATCCATGTCATAATTGCGGATCACCATGACAATGCAAAACTATTTTGCATAGCAGAACAGTGTTCAAGTGATGTAACTGCATAGAGATAAAATACATCATTACAAATCATACTTCAGGTGATGCTCATTGTGCCGCTTGCAGTGTTCTTGTGTTGCTTCTAAGTGTTCTGTGGATTGATGAATAGACTTCAGAAAGATTTAAATTCGTGCTGCTTTTGTCTCAACTTTTGCCCAGAATTAAGCATTTTCTGTAGCTTTGTTACTCCATCTTTACATCACATTGCTGCGTTATGTTCTGAGGTAACTTAGTATCTATGGTTTTGCAGTGCTGCACAGCTGTTGAGCTATCCAGGCAATAACAAGATCCCCTTGAACTACCACATCGTAGAGGTATGGATTTTATACATAACCTCTTTTGTAGCTCAGTTATTTCACAAGTAATGTGTCCCAGTTAGTTCCTTGATAAGTCCCTTAAATTGCAGTTTGGCTTGGGAGTCAACAGGACCTTTGTTAAATTCAACAAATGGCTTTTAAATGAGTAGGCTATGTACAGCTGAAAGTGGAAGCTTTTTGTTGAAGCTTTAACTCAGCCTATGGGAGGTTTGGTAAAGTACAAGGTTGTGGCATTTCTCATACTTTGAAAGCTTTACATGTGATGGTTCTAATGTATGGTGCAGTCTAAGAGATGGTTACATTTAATTCACTTTGAGTTAAAAAAACCCACACAAAACCAGTTAAAATGCAAGATAAAATGAACACAAATCGAAATACACAAAACTCCATTTAAACCTAGTGTCGTGGTTTAAGCCCAGCCAGTAACTCAGAACCATGCAGCTGCATGCTCACTCCCCCACTTCTTTACCCCCAGCCCCTGGGGGGATGGCAAGGAGAATCAAAAGAATGTAACTCCCACGGGTTGAGATAAGAACAGTCCAGTAACTAAGGTGTAACACAAACCACTGCTGCTACCACCAATAATAACAATGATAAGAGAAATAACAAGGGGAAAGTAAAACCAAAACAATAACCAGCAGTGTTGCACAATGCAATTGCTCACCACCCGCCAACCGGTACCAAGCATGACCCTTGCAGTGATCTCGGCCTTCTGGGTGACTCCCCCCAGTTTGCATCCTGGGCATGACGTGCTGTGGTATGGAATACCCCTTTGGCGAGTTTGGGTCAGGTGTCCTGTCTCTGCTTCCTCCCAGCTTGCCTTGCTCCTCCTCACTGGCAGAGCATGAGAGTCTGAAAAGTCCTCTATTGGGGTAAGCATTATTTAGCAACAACTGAAGCATTGGTGTGTTATAAGCATTGTTCTCAAACTAAAGCCAAAGCACAGCACTGCACCAGCTACTAGAAATGGAGTAACTGTTACAGCTGAACCTGGGACACGCAGGAAAAATCTTTTTTTACTGAGATGGTTAAACACTGGAAGAGTTTTTCTGGAGAAGTTGTGGAGACTCTATCCTTGGAGAATTTCAAAAGTTAAGTGGACGCAGCCCTGAGCAACCTGCTCTTGGTGATGCTGCTTTATGTAAGAGCTGTTGAGTAAATGATCTCCAGCCAGACTCAGCAGTTCTGCATGGTTTTATGGTTGGTTTTCTAAATGATGTTGTTCTGCTGGCCCTGGAAAGAACTTGCTGTGAAATAATGCTGTTTCCTCTGAGGCATCTTCCGTATTAGAGAGTTTTAAATACCTGTAACGTGTATCAGAATTGCAGCATAGGTTTTCTTTTGCTGCTTCCTTTGAAGGGGCCTGTTTGCAGCATGCAGAGCTGTACAAAATTTCATTAATTTCCATCAAAAGTTGAAAGGGATAAGAGATTTCAGTAATAATGACAACTTGTCATATAAAGGCTTTTGAAGAAGTAACTAAGTAGGTATTTCAGGGCTAATTATAACAAGATGTATCCTTATGTGGAAGATTTATCTTGATAAAAGCGGAATTGAGAATTCCTCTTGGCACCAAAATGTCAAATATTCTGAATGCTGTAAACTTTTGTTACCTTGGATCTACTTGTTCTTTTTGTGCTTTCAGAGCAGAGGAATCTTAAAATTAACAAAAAAATTCTTCTTTAAGATCGAGGTGTGTTCATTGGTCTTACCTTCAGTATCTTAGGGTGCTGTATATGCCCATGTGTCTGTGTGCTTTATGCTCAGCTGTACACTAATGCCAACAAACAGTCACTGCAATTCCTGATGAAATAAATTACCTGGGGGCCTTGGAAATCCTTTAGAAACTTGAAGGATGTGAAATAGCAAAGGTTTGTGTAGGTGAAATTACTGTAAAGAAGGGCAAGATGGTCTCTGCCCATGGCGGGGGGGTTGGAACGAGCTGGTCTTGAAGTCCTTTCCAACCCAAACCATTCTATGATTCTGTGGCTGTACAAGTTCTTTGACTATTAATACAATGATTTCCCTTTTCTTGCAATTTTGAGGTATTTTAGAATATTAATTTCATTATTTGTCTATGATTGCTTACTTTTAATGAAACTCCAGAGTTTTTTAGGCTTAGCATGCTTTTCTCAGGCTTCTGTTCATGTTACTTCTCCCTTGTAAAGTCTCTTAACAGTCAAGTTGGCGATACATTGCTTTCAACTAGAGTTTATCAGTTTAATCTGAAATTTCATGAACTTTTCAGTAAGTCTGTAGAACTGTGGAAACAATATGGTCTAACAAATAAATGATAGTGTTAGGTAAGGTTCAGAGCATACCACTTAGGTAGGAGTAAATGTAACCTGAAAGTGGTTGTCAGTCCCTTCCCAAGGGTGCCCTTTTTCGAGGTCTCTGAGGCTCCATGTTGTAGCTTGTCAAGCTGAGCGCAGAATACTCCATGCGACCTGGAATCTGTGTGAAACACTGAAATGTGGTGCCTTCCTCTCGGTTGCTTCTTGTCGATGGAACGTGGGTATTTCTGGTAGCTGTGAACAAGGAATAACTGGGCAGTGCCATTGGCTTGTGCTCTTACAGCTTTTGGTACAATGTGCACTTGTCAGAGCTCAGACATTGAGCTCATCAGTGTTCTGGTCTTTCTTTGGCCTTGTTATTTTCACAAAGTATGGTGTGCCAGTTTGAAACACTTAATCTGAACATTAGACAACATGTGATGAATATCATAAATACACTTTTATGATATATATAAATACATTTTTATGTATCTCAAACAGATAATGACTGCTCAACCAGTTGTTATTTCCTATCTTGAGAAAAGGAGCAGGTTTCTATCTAGTATTCTACTTAAGAGGGCCTCCCCTATTTGTCTTAAAAGTATGTCCCAAGTCATACTGTCATGGAAAGGTTCTCCAGCTTCTTATAGTCTCTCCATGCTTGTAAGTCTTTCCTTAAAATAACAACTTCCAGTCAATGTGTTTTCATGTTTGTGGAGTTTATAAATGGATGTCGATTTCTTATAGTGAGATCTTCTAAAGCTTACTTATTTAAATTTCTTCTGTGTTTATTTAGAAGTTTAAGGAGGAAATTGACCAACTATAATGAAATCCTTTGTTGTATTTTAAGTTCATATAAGAATGGCATGCAAAATAAAATGAGCTCAGATGGTGGATAAAGAACTGGCTGGATGGCCACACGCAAAGAGTAGTGTTCAATGGCTCAATGTCCAGTTGGAGACCAGTAACGAGTGGTGTCCCCCAGGGATCAGTGTTGGGGCCGGTCTTGTTCAACATCTTCGTAGGTGACATGGACAGTGGGGTTGAGGGTGCCCTCAGCAAGTTTGCCGATGACACCAAGCTGTGTGGTTCGGTTGATACGCTGGAGGGAAGGAATGCCATCCAGAGGGACCTTGACACGCTTGTGAGGTGGGCTCATGCCAACCTGATGAAGTTTAACCATGCCAAGTGCAAGGTCCTACACCTGGGTCGGAGCAATCCCAGGCACAGCTACAGGTTGGGCAGGGAAGAGATTGAGAGCAGCCCTGCGGAGAAGGACTTGGAGGTGTTGGTCGATGAGAAAATGAACATGAGGCGGCAGTGTGTGCTTGCAGCCCAGAAAGCCAACCGTATCCTGGGCTGCATCAAAAGGAGCATGACCAGCAGGTCGAGGGAGGTGATCCTGCCCCTCTACTCTGCTCTCGTGAGACCTCACTTGGAGTATTGTGTGCAGTTCTGGTGTCCTCAACATAAAAAGGACATGGAACTGTTAGAATAAGTGCAGAGGAGGGCCACGAGGATGATCAGGGGACTGGAGCACCTCCCGTATGAAGATAGGCTGAGAAAATTGGGGCTGTTCAGCCTGCAGAAGAGAAGGCTGCGTGGAGACCTCAGAGCAGCCTTTCAATACCTGAAGGGGGCCTATAGGGATGCTGGGGAGGGACTCTTCATTAGGGACTGTGGTGAGCGGACAAGGGGTAACGGGTTCAAACTTAAACAGGGGAAGTTTAGATTGGATCTGAGGAAGAAATTCTTTACTGTAAGGGTGGTGAGGCACTGGAGTGGGTTGCCCAGGGTAGTTGTGAATGCTTCATCCCTGGCGGCGTTCAGGGTGGGGTTGGACATAGCCTTGGATGGCATGGTTTACTGTGAGGTGTCCCTGCCCATGGCAGGGGGGTTGGAACTCGATGATCTTGAGGTCCTTTCCAACCCAAACTCTTCTATGATTCTATGGATGTTGTACAATGATGCTGAGGGCTATTTCTGTAGCCTTCAATGACTGGCATGCTGTTATTATAGGCAAACTTGAAAATAAAACCATGAATGCTGACTGCAGGATTGTTTTGAGTTTTCTTAGAAGGATCCTCTATCAAGGGGTACTGAGCATAAATTTTTGTTGTGTGAAATGCTGATTGTAGTTTACAGTTGGGAGTTGTGGCTTTATTTATGTAAGGTTTTGTGTAGGAGAAAAGAGAATATGATGGAAAAGATAGAGATGTAATTTTGATGTAAACAGTCTTTCACACTACATGCTTACCTTCATTTGATATACTTGTATTTATTACACCGAGATCAGATGATTTCTGCTTTTCTCAGACAGTGGTAGCACTGCAGTAGGTCGTATTATAACTATGCCTATTTCTACAGTTACGTGGTGTATTTGTTAGACATATGTATAATGCTAGTGTTGTGTTAGTATGAAATGATAAGGGCTGTTAGAGTGGACGGTGTTAGTACAGTGAAGGGTTACCACTGCGTTTACAAGTTCCTCTCCCTTCTTCCTGGACCATGCATTTTACAGAATATTTTGGGGGTATGTAATTGTTTAAGATTGACAGCCAAAGTTGATGATTGTGCAGGCTGCATTGGGCCACGCTATGATTCTGTGCCTTTCTCTCCTACAGGTAATATTTGCAGAGTTGTTTCAACTTCCATCTCCACCACACATTGAAGTCATGTACACAACGCTCCTGATTGAACTCTGCAAGCTTCAGCCTGGCTCTTTGCCACAGGTTGTATCCTTTCTGTGCTGCTGGAGAGGCTTTATAAAATGTAGTCTTTCTTTTGTTTGTTCTGTAGATGATGGGATAACAACAAATACTGGCAATGTTAATACGTTGCAGCAGCAGCATGAAACTCTGCGTGTAACACCCGTGTGGAAGAATAGCACATCTCACTTAGTACCGGACTGGACTTGCCAAGTGGGCAAGACTCTTCAGTTTTCTGGATGATGTTCTGGTACCTCTGAGATTTCTAAGAAGTGCTGTGTTGGTGGGGGCATAAAATACAATACTCCTATTCGTCCCTGCAGCGTAGATAGGTCTGGGCACTGTATGGCCTGGTCACAGACGCATTAAAAGCTGGGAAAGAAAGGAAGTGACCAACTTGATCTTTTGTTCTAAAAACTGTGTGAGAATTCTTCTTTTAGTAAGAAGTGTAGCAGGTGATTTAGAGGAACTTGCTGAGTTCCCGCTCAGTGTTCTCACTAGGGAGTATTCAAAAGGTCAGTAATCATCTGTCATCTTAGTGTGGCCAAATGCTGAGGAAGGAGTCATGACTCCCGTCTATTTCTGGCTATTACATTGTCCCTACTTTGCTGCCATTGTAGATCATGTTAGATCATTGTCTTGGATCAAGTGACGGACTGAGAATGGAGGGCAGTTAACAGATGTCTGTCCACTGGTAATTTCATGCCCAAATTTCATTGTACTTCATAATACCACTCAGAAAATCTCAGTGATTGGAGTAAGTCTTTTTGTAGAATTGGGCAGACATCCATGCAGAAAGTTTTTTATCTTAGTAGGGGCACCATAAGAAAGATAAAGGCCTTGTTGGGTACAGTCATTGTAGACATACTCTCTCAGGCCTTCAGTGGTGATCACAGATTGCCTGTGGATAAGCATCACCAGCAGCCTGTGAAGGTGAGATCGCAGAAGTACTCCATAAGGGCATTGGTGTCTTTTCATATCTGTGCAGTGTTGCTTGTTGTGTGGTGCAAATTCTGGCTTTCTGTGGAAGAGGCCAACAGTCTTGTTGCAGTAATAGGAGAAAAGCAGACTGGGATTAGAGGGTGGAACTCACAATATGCTTCTTCCCTCTTTCCCCACCACTGTGGATTTACTGTGATTTACCTGATTTTGGAGTTGACACAGGGAGCTTTCAGTAAAAAAAAATTGTATTCTGTTGAAAAAGTGAACAACATCTGTCTTATCTCGTTCTTTTCTGTGAACCTTAATAAGAAACTTCCAGCTTGCACAAGCCACTGAAATGCTGTACATGCGTTTGGATACGATGAATACGACATGTGTGGACAGGTAAGTGTGTTCTGGAGACAATGGAATCAATATCCAGTGTTCAGGATATTGAAAGGCTAGGAAAAGAGTAGTCGGAAATCCTTGTTAGGTTGGTCCTATTCAGAATGATTTCTGGGCTCTGGCTTTGAGAAATCTGAAGGGAAGGGTGGAGGACTGACTGCTTGCTTCTCCTTCCCAGCAGCACACCCCCAAGAGGTTGCAAGGGTAGCTGTCTGTACAGGACAGTTTTGATTAGTGGAACCTTCTCTGTGTTCAGGGTTGTTCATAGTTCCATAGTACTCCCATCGGGTACTATGCCTGCTCCCTAGTGATCTGGGAGGAGACTTGGAGTGCAGTTAATGGTGTATTTGCCGCCAGAAGAGGAGAGCAGTGATAATTTTTCCCTTTAAGTGAGGTCTGCATTGTATAGGAGGGCTGTTAATTATTGAAAAACTGAAAGTAGCGTATTCACAGTAAGTTTACACTTTGTTAGTTTAATAGGTCATATTTTTGTATGAAACAGGACATAACAGGCTATTTACCCATAAAAGCTTCTTTCTGACTCTGAACCCAGTCTTTTGATTCTGTCAACATAAACGCTTGCTTAATGCTGTAGTAGCTTTAGAGTTTATGTTTGCCTTTGAAAAGTAGAATGCATTTGTAAGAAAATCTTGAAAGGCTTTCTTGCTCTTCTTACATTTAATGGAGCTTTTTTCTTTTTCTTTTAATGAAGATTTATTAACTGGTTTTCTCACCACTTGAGCAACTTTCAGTTCCGTTGGAGCTGGGAAGACTGGTAAGTTTCTCTTCCTTTGGTTCATACCTGATACTGCAAAAACCTTGAATTGTTAAGCTTATTCAGGAAGTGTCACAGCATAGTGGCCCTGTTGCTTTCCTACATCTCTTCAGCAGATACCTTTCTTAATCTGTTCACCACTACTCAGTGGTAGATTATCTTGATAATGTCTTTAGTCACTCTACTGTCCCTGGTGAATTTTGTGATAAATCATGTGAAAGTTCCCTAAATAGGGAAGGCAGGAACATTATTTCTTTAATTTGTCCCACACCCTTAGACAGTTGCCAACAATTCTAAAATGACTCCCCACTTTACATTCATTAGTTTGCCCTGACTCTTGTTTCCTATAGTCATACTGTAATCTTGCTCCCTCCTACCCTAAATTTTCATTATGATCTTTATCCTTGAGACGTTGTGATCTCTTTCCCTCCTTCCAAATCCTAGCATGTGAAATTCTGTCAGAGCTGGCCCTACCATCCATTCTTACCATGCCAAATCATGAACTTGCATCTCTAGTGGGAGCTCCCTGGACTTCGTTAGTGTCTAACCAGAGGTTCCCCTGAGCTTTCCATTCCAGGCACCACGTAGAAGGAAACGTCACCTTGGAGTTAAGTCCTCCCTGCTTAACTTCCACAGCCTGCTACCATTCATGCGTTCTGTAGCTGATCTGCCAAAGTGTCCTGCTGGAGGGGGAGTGTAACTCTTTTAATGATAACATTTTTGTGGCTTTACTTCAGTTTCTTGTCTTGTCCTCTTGTGAAGTTAAGTGCTTGCTGGCTGTCTTAGTATACATCCATGTTGACTGACCAGGCAGCAGTCCTCAAAGAACTGTATTTTCTTTGCGTGGATGTTCCTTGATGGCAGTGCTTCTGTGGGTCTCGCTCACAAGCTGCCGTTTTCCACAAATCTCACAAGTGACTGTATTTGAGACTTTTCTTTATCTGAAACGTGTTTGTAATCATCCATAAGCTCAAAAACTCTTGTGAGGGAGAAACAGGGTACGAAATCACACGAGGTTTCTTTCCTAAGCAGAAGGAAAGCCAGGTAACCATAAATGCAAATTATTTTTAGTCTGGTCAGGGAAGGGAAGCCACTTGAAAATACTTCCACAGAGATGAGATTCCAAGAATGCTAACGGCCAATAAGAAAACAGTGATAAACTTACCTCATTGTCTTAAAATTGCCTACGCTTTAAAGCTGTCAAAGCACTGTAGTTGGCCTTAGACCATGAGTGGTTTGTACCTATTAGAAAATTATTAGCCAAAAAGAAGCTAGAGCAGAATTGTTTTGCTAAAAGCAATCACATTCTGTCTTTCGATAGGTCAGATTGTCTTACTCAGGACCTTGAGAAGCCCAAACCCAAATTTGTGAGAGAGGTTTTGGAAAAATGTATGCGGTAAGTAAGACCTTTTGATAGTTGGATTCAGGGCAGTTTGATTTTTATTGTTTGTTTGTTTCTGAATAGTGATAGCACAATGGGTAATGGGTTCAAACTTAAACAGGGGAAGTTCAGGTTAGATCTAAGGAAGAAGTTCTTCACTGTGAGGTGGATGAGGCACTGGAACAGGTTGCCCAAAGAAGTAAATGCTCTAGCCCTGGTAGTGTTCAAGGCCAGGCTGGACAGAGCCTTGGGTGACATCGTCTAGGGTGAGGTGTCCCTGCCCGTGGCAAGGGGGTTGGAATTTGATAATCTTAAAGGTCCTTTCCAAACTGAACCATGCTGTGTATCCTGTCAGATTCCTTTTAATTTGGCTTGGTTTAGGCACATCTGTTCTTGCAATTCAGTTTCAGTTATGAGGTGGGTGTGTTGCTGGTATGACTTTAGTCTGGTTTACCTGCTATAGGACACTTAGGACAGTACTTCAGAGAGAGGGATAAACAGGTGGAGCAGGCAGTAGGGAGCTGCATATTCAAAGTATGCACACCTGTAGTTGGATAAAGACATGCTTCCCCACAGGCATGGAAAGAAATCGAGTTTGGGCAATGTTCTTGGAAATGTTCTTCAGCATTCACTGAAGTGGAGAGAACCGATCATAGGTTCTACTAAAAACTGATAATCTTGATTTTTCTAGGTGCCTCTGATGTTCATTAACCTTAAAACAACCAACCAACCCACCCTTCAAGCAAACAGAACAAACTCCCCCAGCCACAACAAGAGTAGACAGTCAGGGCTGGACTTAAATTTGTTGAGATAGAGTGATACAGGAAAGAGAGCAAAATGTTCAAAAAGCCTATGTTGTTCAGCATTCTACCTGAAAGCATTCATCCAGTTCTCAGTGAATTCAGCATAGAAAGTATGAAAGCCTTGTGCTGCAAAACAAATGCATTTTTTTCTGTGACATTCTTCCATTAAAAACTGGTAGCAAAATTAAGACTTTGTGGAAGTGAAATAAGCTGAAAAGTAAAAGGAAGATACCCAGTTTAGTATTTTTTCTACTTTGAATACCAGTGTCTTACTAGTTTTCTATATCGCATCTTCAACTTTTGCATAAAGCATCCTATCAGGCTGCCTCTAAATCTTTTCACAAGCTTAATTAACTGTATGAGGATGAAACCAGCATCACAAACTTAAAATGGAAAGCATCTACTAGTAAGTTTGGTTTACTTAAGCTCCTGCTGCTCAGCAGAAACTACCATTCTGTTACTGATCTATGAAAGTTAGCTATAGGAAAAACATTGTAACACAGTCACTTTAGAATTAGCCCTGGTGTTATTCCCATTTTAATTCTACTGCTGTGGAACTTGTTATTTCCAGACTCTCCTACCACCAGCGAATAATAGATCTTGTTCCTGCAAGTTTTTCCGTCCTCAGTCCTGCTAATCCAGTGTGCATGTACAAATATGCAGATGAAAGTAATAGTAAGTATGAAAGTTACTGAGGGATCAAGTTGAAAATAATGTTTCAGAGCCAGATAGCATACTATGTTGACTCCAATATCAGTTGCCATAAAGAAGGATACAGCTGAAATAAATATGCATGATTTCTATATGGTTGAATATGCTTCACATCAGCAATTAATATATATTAAGCTTGAATCTCTGTAATAAAATCGTCTTGGTTACTTTGTGAAGAAAAGAAAATCCAGATACATGAAGTTACTGTTGCTGAGGTGGTTGTGGTGGTGTAGTATACAGCACTGTTTGTGAGAAGTTCAAAACTGGAAAATTGATCTATTTCCCCTTTTTGGACACAATACAAAAGTGCAAAAGTCAACATATGAGGTGATAATATGAGTTTCTTTTTTGAACTTCGTGTAACAGGAGAAGATTTTACCAGTAAACTTGGTTTAATGGAGTATACAGAGGCAGCAGATGATGTTAAGCCTGAGGTGGAGAGATACCTTATTACTCCTTTTATTACTCAGTGTAAAGACAATCCTAAGTATAAAAGTGTTATCAAAGATACAGTGAGAGCAACCAAGAAAGTATTGTAGTTTTAGGAAATAGGTGGCATATGGAGTAGAGCTTTAGAGTGATTAGCTGAGCTCAGCTGTAAATACTCTGCTCAAGGTTATGCATTAAATGTGAATTAAATTGTGCAGACAAGGAAACATGTTGAGTGATGTGGACAATGATACTGAACACAGCTAATCTCATGTGTAGGTGGGAAATGTACTTGTTTCTCTGAGGCACAAGCTGGTGTTAAAAACAGTCGCTTGCCTTCTACATATTTTTGACCTCTTTGCTTTTGTTTAGGGTCTCTTCCTGGATATACTGTGGCGCTCTGTCTAACAATTGCCATAAAAAATAAGGCCAGTAATGATGAAATCTTCGGCATTTTAAAAGATGTGCCTAATCCAAACCAGGAGGATGATGATGGTAAGGTATATGCGGCTAGGCTTTGGCAGGTTGTAGTTTGTTTTGTGTATAGACTATCTGCCATCCTTTGGGGAGCTATGTATGTGGTGGTTAACAGAACTGTATGCTTTTCCTTCCAATATTTGGTTTCAATTTATCAGTAAATGGAAATAATATACCGTTGTTAGGGGGTTTTGTAAAAATCTTGCATCCAGAGTCAGGCCTGTTTTTCTTAACATAGCAATGTGGTGATTGAGGTGTGTTTTCTTGTGATCATTTACAGAGATAGCATGAAAAAATGTAATGTTTCCTTTGCCTTCCGCAACAGGGAGCAGTTCATGCTCTTATTCCCTCTCTTCAGATTCAGTGCTTGTACCCCATCCTAAGAGCTTCCCTCCCTTGGCATAGACCCACAGTGGATAAGATAGCCAGCCTGCTGGCTGTAACCTTCTGTGGATATAAACTTACAATGGGACTCCACTTACATCCTTTCTAGCTTTGCAGCCACAGACAGCAATGATTTCTAAAACCCCTGTGGTTTAGGGAATGAGGAGTGCAGGATAGAGAATTTGGAAGTGACTGGAAGAGGTTGCCCAAAGAAGTGGTAAATTCTCCATCCCTGGTAGTGTTCAAGGCCAGGTTAGACAGAGCCTTGGTCTAGAGTGAGGAATCCCTGCCTATGGCAGGGGGGTTGGAACTAGATGATCTTAAGGTCCTTTCCAACTCAGACCATTCTGTGATTCCTATATAATGGGGATGGCTTCAGTGTTTCTGTAATATTTGCACGTGTTCTGTTATGCAAGCAGAAAGCAGCAACAGCCTGGGTTTTTTGTTTTGTTTTTTGCCTGGGATCCACTGTCTCGTTTCCTGATTTGCTTTAGACATCACCCACTAAAGCATGCTCTGCCTCCTGCCAGGTAGCTGCAGCTATGGAAGGGGACTTGGCACCACTCACCCTAGTATCCATATTTGCTATTCACGCTTGCTGGACCCTTCTCCGATGTCATAAATTGCCAAACCCCTGTATTCTAATGATCCTTACCTTCCCCTCTCTTCATCCACTCTCCCTTTTATATAGTTTGCCAAGCCTTCAACTTGATGCAGAACTCTGCTGTTTCCTTTTCTGTCTTTCTCTGCTGCTGGTTCATCAGTGCTGTTACACCTTGATAGGCTAGCTGTGTCTCTGATAGTTTCTTCACTGACCTGGAATTCTTTCTGTGCGTTTTCTCTATGGCAAAATGGGAGCCTGGAGATCTGCACATTTTAGAATCTCTGTACTAGCGTCCTGCTCAGGCTTGCAAAACCCTGCTGATGAAACTTTTGTGTAAAATGAGTTAGAACCAGAAGGTATCTCTACGGCTAACTTATGCTTTCCTTGAAGTACTTAAAGTTTTAATTTTAATTTGCAGATGAAGGATTTTCCTTCAACCCTCTGAAAATAGAAGTTTTTGTTCAGACTCTGCTCCATCTAGCTGCAAAGTCTTTCAGCCATTCTTTCAGTGCCCTGGCAAAGTAAGTGTAATATGTGCTTTATTTTGGGGTTGTTCAATTCTGGCAGCATGAGAAAAGAACTGGAATACAGGCTTCAGCAATCTTTTAGGTGCTCCACAATGCAATTGATTAGGAGAAGAATGATACTGCTTACTGAAGGAACGGTAGTATAACTCCTAAGTTGTAGATGTGAATGGGATCAACAGAAATGCGTACCTTACAGACACATGATGTAAATCAAACAAATGAGACATGTTTGGAACATTGCTTCATTTTAGAATTACTCGTTAGCTGATTATGGTGGGGAACAAGGGTTTCTTCTTACATACAAATGACCGGGTAGCTCCCACCACATTACCTTGTACTGTGAATATGACTCTAGAACAGTTATGTCTGTGTAAAAAAATGAAGAAAGAAAAAGGGAACATGAAACTTCAAAGCAGTCTGCTTGTAAACTTCTACCGAAGCACAGAGAGTGCATCCCTTAAAGCATAGCTTTAACTTCTAAAGAATTTACTGCAAGAATTTTGCTGCCTTTTTTAGCAAAATGAAATAACTGGTTTTTAATCCTGTGTGTTTTGGAGTTGCTTTTCAATGGCCTTAATACATGAAAGGTAGTCACATGCATCTGAATTATTTTTCTGTCTGTCCTTAAAGATACATAAAACTATTACAAAACTTGTATCTGGGAGCTTTATAGAGACAATGTTGATAAAAGGCTGTAGATAGTAACCTTCAATCAGTAGTATAAGAGGCAGGGCAATATGAATACTTAAAGCCACAGTATTTTCACTGTTGCATGCCAACAGTGGCAGCCATGAGATCAAAAAGAGCCTCTTGCACTCTGTATGACAATAATCTGGGTTATGAATGCTGTGTAGCAGTCAGTGTAACTGCTAAAATAGAGGCTTTTAGAAACATTTCCTTCAGAAAGAGGCAGACTGGATAAGTGTATAAAGTTACAGGAACACATATTAAGAGGAAGGTCTGAGGCTGAAACGGCAGCAAATTTTGCTCCAGCTGTGTATAGATAAGCACACAGAGCATGAAAGTGCCTCCTGCTTCTAAGAGTATGAGGAATGTAGCCCAGCCTCAGGGAGTGGGTTCACCACTAAGATTTAAGTTGCCTTTTGGAGTGGAGCTGTCCTGTCTTTGTTGCCTATTTTAGCTCATGATAGTTACATTTTCCAAGGAATAGTTGTTCAAGAATTGCTGCAGGTAGCCCAGAAGAATTTTTGTTTACTATCTGAACCGTTTGGGTTGTGTCTGCGGCTCTTCTGACCTGATCCCAACCCCTCCACTGTCTACTTGCATCTATTAAAAGGTTTCATGAAGTCTTCAAAACGCTTGCAGAAAGTGACGAGGGCAAACTCCATGTTCTGAGGGTTGTATATGAGGTTTGGAAGAATCATCCACAGGTAAGAAGTTACCATGTCAAGAATCTTTGTAAGTTTCACCTCACAGTGGTCATATTTAATAAAAAACATTACATTTTGCTTAATATCCTTTAAAAATAACTTGTCTATTATCACCTTATTTGAAGGAAAGTTCAGATTTTATTTAAATAAATAAACTGGATTGCCCAAGGAAGCTGCAAATGCTCCATCCCTGGCAGTGTTCAAGGAAGGCCAGGTTGGACAGAGCCTTGGGTGACATGGTCTAGTGTGAGGTGTCCCTGCCCATGGCAGGGGGATTGGAACTTGATGAAGGAACTTAAGGTCCTTTCCAACCTTAACTATTCTGTGGACTGGTTTTAATGTTGGTTTTGGTGCCTGAAATGAAGGCTGGACATAAAATAATACCCATCACCGGGGCCACCTCGTCCTCAGAGTTCATTGTGGGAGGGCAAAGGCTGTCATTCTAACTTGGATTTGTATTGCACACTGTTCATCATACAAGAGTATAACATCTGCTAAAATCATGTTTCTGTTCAAGGTTGGAAAGCAGTGTAGATGTGTAGATTGAAATAAGATGTAGATCTCGTATCAAAAGTAGACGACATTCTTAGAAATGTGGAAAGCTGGGGAGGGTGTAGGGATTTTTTGTACTTTTAATTGCTGGTGAAAGCCATACAGTTATTGCACAAAGCTCATGTTCGAGTCACTGTTGTGTGTGAGCAGAGGGAGTGGAGCTGCAGTCATCGGCTGTTCAGAACAGATCTGTCTGACAGTGCTATGATTATGTTCATTCTTGAGCCAGAAGAAATAATGCCCTGAAAGGCTGGTGAAAAATGCGTCGATTGTTTAAGCTGTTCGGTTTCTTCACAACATTTGTTTTCTGCCTCAGCTGTCATTCTTCTATAAATAGAAATCGATAAGAAACTCAAGAGGAATTTGCCTGCATTAGTTATTTCATGTAGTCCTTACTGGTGTGTTGTGTTGCACTATATTGTGCTTGAAAGTGGACTGTACCTCACAGATGCATAGGCCAGGCTTTTGAAGGTGATGCTGCTGAGGACAGGGGGTAGTCCTTGCATCTGCTACTGGACCTATGATCCATTCCCTATGGGAAACACTGAGCACCTAGAAGATAGCTATGTGAGATGTCACCTCTCTTCTAAGTATGCTGAAAATATTGAAAAAGCAGGATTTTTTAAAATATGTTAAACTTTCTGCCCAATTTACTGACCTTGAAAATGTGACAGTTACAGTCTGGCCTACTTTTTACTGCCGTTTAACTGGATCAGAAGAAATTACATTACTGCAATCAGATATCCATATCCTCTTCCTTTTTGTTACTTTGTATTGCAGCATGACCAAACTGAGATGGAGGTTTCAAACTCAGATAAACAGCCGTATTAGGTTTTTATGAATAAATGAAGATAGGTTTAAAAAATACCACGTGCGGAAGTTGTGAGGGCTGTTCCACTTGATCATGGAACTTAAAATTTTCCTCTCTTGCATTTATTGCAGTTCAGTCTTTTGCTTCTGCTCAAGCCTTTTGAGTCCACAACCTCCCTAGCACGCAGAGGAAATGGTGCCTGCACAGCAGGACACGTGCCCAGAGTCTGCTTTCATGCTGCTCATCCTGCTGCCCTGTCTATGGGAATGTCCTCTGATGTGGTTCAGAGTATCAGAAGTATTCACATGGCATGTAGTGCTAATGCATGATGTATGCTGCAGGTAGTGATTTAGCAACAGGAATTGGTAGTCCCTGGACCAGCAAGGCTGTGAGGGTGACTTCATAAAGAGAAGCTTTTAACATTGAGGTGAAGTGTTTTCTCAAAATCCCTGGTCTGTGTGTATTGGAAGATGAGGATAGGTAATCAGAAAATCTTCCTGGCAATACAGAAAGAAAAAATAGAGCATAGGATGCTATCCTGGGACTTGAAAGTCAAGTGCTGAGTCTTCTGTATGATTCATTCAGTTATTTTAATTTTCCTTCCTTAAAAGGAGCTTTGTTACACTTCCTTATTTGACAATGGGTGGTTGTAAGGATAAATACAGTGCAGGCTGTGGTTCTTAGATACCGTGGCATTCAGTCCCATCGGTAACCAAGATAAGCCTTTTTTCTGAACAGCTTGCAACAGCTTTAGTCAGTAACTCCCCTCTGCAGTTGCCTGCTAGATTGCTTGCAGCCCCCAGCATCATGACAGTGCCTGTACCAAGTAAGAGCTTCCATTGACTGCGCAACACTGTCTCTGTGCTGAAATGAATGGGTCCTGTAGAGAAGAGCTTACTGTTAACATTTGAAGGCTGTTGCGCTTCAAGGGGAGCAGGCTAACAGTAGCTCCTTCAATACCGTGATCCAACAGGTAGATCTGCTCTGGTTTGACTACTTTGATGTCAAGGACTAGGACTGTGCGTCTAAGACCTCACTTCCCATTGATGCTTGTACTTTGCTTTAGTATGGAAGTATGTATGTTAACAACAAGTGATCCATAACTTTCACAAGAAGTGGAAGAGGTTGTTATAATCAGAATGCTTTATGTAAATTGATAGAGATTCCCTAATTTGAGCACTTGTAGGCTAGACTGTTCAGATTCCTAAAGTATTTGAAATCACCCAATGATATTACCTATGTAGAGTTGCATCAGACTGTCTCTGGTTTTATCAGAGGTTGGAATGTCCGTAGATTGTGTGTGTGATGTTTTTCTCAAAATATAGATGATTGCTGTGCTTGTGGACAAGATGATTCGGACACAGATTGTTGACTGTGCTGCAGTTGCAAACTGGATCTTCTCTTCCGAGCTTGCACATGATTTCACTAGGTAACAAGAATTTGTCTTGGATTGTTACTTGTCTCTGAATTACTATTTTAAGTGGCCAGTACACAGTTTAATCTATGAAAGCTGAGCAGTAGAAGGAAAAGATACAATTAAAGCTTTTGCTCCTTCTACAGAATACATACTGTAGCATTTTCCTTTCTGAGTTGCGACATGAATGTTTATATGACAGTTCCCGGGTTGTTCTGCTTTGGCAGGCTCAGAGACGACTTGCAAAATCACATGCTAGCAACATTTTTGCACTATTTCTAGATAAAGTCTGTGCTTTGTGTAACATAGCTGCTAGCTTAGTGTGGTGTCCTGGTGTTTGGTGAAGGTGTGTAGCTTGTACCACTGTTGAGAATGGCAGAGCTTGATGTAACTAGTCTTGCAGCATATGAAATACAATGCTGGCTTGGAAGTGTACTACAAAAAACGGATAAAGATATTACAGTTATGCTTTCTTACATTGCACACATTCCTATGTGTTCAGTCTTCACTTAGTGTAATAGATGTTTGAGTATCATCTGAATTTCTTAAATTGCCTCAGCTACATTTTTCTCTAAGAATCTACTTTCAAATTCCTTTCTCAGACCAGGGTTTTGAGTGTAGTGTTTTGAGGTTTATGTCTTTCCTAGGTTTTATGTCTGGGAGATCTTGCATTCCACGATTCGTAAGATGAATAAGCATGTTCTGAAGATTCACAAAGAACTGGAGGACACTAAGGCAAGATTGGCCAGGCAGCACAAAAGAGTGAGTAATTTTCTTGTAATTTTTAATTATGTAAAGCTATGTTACACGAACCTGCCTGCTGTCAGACTGATGCATATAGTTGGGTTTGGAAAGGATTGAACATACATGTTTATCAGGAAGCGTGTTGGCAGACGCAGTCACCTGTAGCACTAGGACATCGAAAACTGGATGCATTTTCTGATGGTAGTAATAACCTGGTAAAATCTTCAGTGGAATTCATTTGCTCTGCTCAAGTGCTCTCTTGCAAGTGGCTCTTTGAATACAAGCATGTTTTCCACTTGCCTTATAATCTCGATTCCAATTACCCTATTAGATCACAATAAGAACAGTTACAAATAATAGTTGAAGAGTACTCTCATGGCTTCTATGCAGAAGTGCACTGAGATAGCTATTTGCTATTGAAAAGTTGACTGTTCCTGTGCTTCTCGGGGATGCTGCTGTATTCTGACACTGGCAACTGTCACTTCCTTCTTCCACCTTAATTTTCTGAATACTGTTGAGTGATCTGGGTTACTATATACAATAAATAGATGAGCAAGCAGCTGCTGTGGTGTGCTGTTCTCCCAAGCAGGGCGGTAGATTGGGGTCAGAGTAGATTGGGTACCTTCTGTGGCAGCTGCAAAACACAGGGCTCAAGGAAGCCTGGCTGAGTGCAGTGCTTAGTTGTGATAGAAAGAAGTGAGTGTACAAACATGTCAAGATTTGCAGAGAGCAGGAGAGAATTTCCATGTTTGTATGTGGTCTGTGAGAATGCTTGCCTGCATAAAGCCCTCAGCTAGCTCCAGAACTCTGAACAAAGATGGTGGCACGTGGTGTTGAGGCTGCTGATGGTTTTTGAAGGAACCTGCACAAACATCAGTCTTTTCCAGAAAGTTCCTATTGAGAGGTCACGAATACCTCAAAGTTTGGCAGCGTCAATTCATCCCAGCCCCTTCATTCCTTCACTCCCAGCAACAGCCATCCTAGTTGCTTGCCTCCTCAGTCCACACTGATCAGCAGTTAATAAATGCCTGTAATTATTGAAGACCTAGATGCAGTCATTGATCTTACAGTGAGGCAAAATGCTTCCCTGGTGTCTCTAAACAAATACACCAGTGTTTTCATTTCTGTACTTGTCTCTTGCTGCAGCTCTTTATTACTGAGTACTCTAAATTACTGTCCTGCCAGGAAGAAGCATTTGTATGCAACAGTGAGTAGTTCTGCAGTATGACCATTCCTTCTAGAGGAAGTAAGCCATCAAGTTTTGATGTCTCCAGCATGAATTGGATTGCCCTTCTGTGGAATGAGTCCAAGGCTTTCTCTTAGGTCCTATTGATACTTTAGCATTTTGAGTTTAGGAAATCCTTGTAGATGGGGAAAATTGAAGTTTCTGTAGAGAGAATACAATTAAATTCTCACTTGCTTGTAGGTCATTTCTATTTTTCATGCTGATTCAGAGCTGTAACTAGGTTTTGATAGCGAGTTTTCTGTGCTGTGCATAGGCAAGTTAAGATATGGCCATATATTGGTCACATGTTACACATGTGACAAATGTTTGAACTTTTGAGCAGTTAATTTGTAGGGATTTTTGCACAGAAACAATCCTATGAGACTGAATCACTATATGTACCATAATTCATAAGATTCTGCTTTTCCTCCTATATCCCTTGTAATCTTGTGTAAGAGTTTGTTACCTGAGCTCCCAAGTCTGGTACTGCTGTGTATATGTTGTATTTTTGTTGTTAGTTCTGCTTTGGTTTCGAAGGCAATGAGAACATGCCATGTTCCTAGCTAGTAGTTCGGTTTCCATGCTGACCCTTTGTAGTCTGGCAGCATCTCTTTGATCATGCATATAGGGAGCCTCCACTTGAACACAATGGGCTGTGTTTTCTCACCTTCCTTCTGTGCTAACCAGCCAGATTTGTCTGAGTTCTTGCACAGAGTGTTTTACTTTTTGGAGCCCTGAGATCTCAGAACTGTTCATCATATGAATTATCTGCCCTGCTGCAGTAGACACGATTTAAAAACTCTATGCCAGATTTCTTTTCTGAAGCTGTTCATTATCTGGTAATGGTAAAGTCAGCAGGGGTATTACCTTTTACTGTGTTTCCACTAAATAAATGACTGATCAATCTTTTAAGCTTTGTTACTGTTAGTTTTTTTCCCAGGGCTTTCCCAAATTGGCATTTTTCCTTCCAGATTTCTTCCCTGAATTATGTTCAAAGTACATGTCCTTCAACATACAATACTTACCCAAGCTGCAGAGCAGCTTCAGTTGCTGCTCTGAAGTTGCTTTGCAGACCATTCCGCGTTCCACATGGAACTGTAGGGCATTAACAGTTCCCACAGGTTGCCAGGTTGTTTAGTTAGTCCTGTGTTGTTGTCCCTTACAGCGAGACAGTGACGATGACGATGACGACGATGACCGCAGCACTGATCGGGAGGATGGGCCGCTGGAAGAGCAGATAGAGCGCCTGCAGGAAAAAGTAGAGTCAGCCCAGAGCGAGCAGAAGAATCTCTTCCTTGTTATCTTCCAGGTGATGGGCAGTCTTGTTCTCCCTCTCAAGCTTTAATGTGACAGGATTCATAAGCTTTCAGTGTCAGTCATATCTCGGGCATCTTCTTGGAGTAAAAACATGGGAAAGAGTTGAAGGGTTTACTATGGGTAAAAATCAGTCCAGATCATCCCCTTGCAAAGGTTGCTTCTGAGCAGGACCCACTCAGTTTCAAGTGCTCGGGACTAGGTGAGTTCTGCTAGTGTACAGTTTCCTGAGCACTCCGAAGGTAACTGGATTGCAGTTGCTTACTAAATTCAGAGTTATCCAAACAAAATTATTGAAAGATAATTATTCTCACGTTGCTGTCAAAGCTGCTGTCCCCCAGATCCTCTTAGCTGAGTTTAGGGTCCCTCATTTGACAGGACTTAAGGTTTGTTTTTCTTCTTTTCTTTTTCCTCTGCTGCAGCGTTTCATTATGCTGTTAACTGAGCACTTGGTGCGCTGCGAGACGGGTGGAATTGATGTGTTCACACCCTGGTACAAGAGCTGTATAGAGAGGTTGCAGCAGATCTTCCTACAGGTGGGTGTGTGGAGGGCTGAGGGCAGGGGGTGCCGGCGGAAAGCGCCGTGCCTGGAGCAGTGCGCGGCGCGCGGGAGCAGCAGTAGGTGGCAGTAGCACGCTGCTGTGGGGGCTGGTGTGGGGCGAGGACGTGGCTCTGCCTCCGGCCACGTCTCTGACGCAGATTGGTGGAGAAGCTGGTTCTTGATCAGTTCCCACACTGTGAGCACGCTGCAAAAAGGTACCGAGGTGTGATTAGGAATTTTGCCGAGCTCCTCTTAACTGTGTGTTCATAGTACGGGCAAAATGGAGAGCAAACTAGGATAGCAAAATAGACGTCTTTAAAATAAGTGGATTAAAGTATTGCATAATTCCTTCTAGTAAGATGCATAAATGCCTTTTAAAGGTCATTTTTGTATTCTTGGCTCTGTATTAAATCAGGTAACAAGCACAGATGGCTGCATGAAAGTGACAGGAATGTAAAATTACACCTGTATGAGCAGCGGAACTGTAGAGGAACGGGACTGATAGTGTAGTGCCCCTCTGAGATGAACCCTTCATGGGTAGTAGGTCTGTCTCCAGAGGAAAGCAAGAATCATGATTCTCTTAGGAATCTCTGCAGCTGCATGAGATCCTGTGCACAATTCAGGATCCAGGAGCGAGGAGCTACAGGAAGCTCTTCAAACAAGACCTTCCGCACTTGCCTTCTTCTTGCAGTCAGCGTGGCTCAGCATCACGCTTGCCTTGTCAAGTGGCTACTGTGCTGTGGAAATGAGATATGCTTAACAGCTTCGATAAAAACGTTTGACTTGTGATTCTTACATGTCTTGACCTCTCCTTGTTATTACACAAATGCAAATGAAATATGTTTTGTTTGTTTTATCTGCCAGCATCACCAGATCATCCAGCAATACATGGTTACCCTAGAGAACCTCCTGTTTACAGCTGAGCTGGACCACCATATACTGGCCGTGTTTCAGCAGTTCTGTGCTCTGCAGGCTTGAGGATTATTCACGGGCAAAGTCTTGCCTGCAGGACTTTAGTGAATTTAATGTTTGTTTTTTTTACATTATAAAACTTGATATGGGGATAGAAAAATTTTTGACTAAAACTGGCTTTCGTGTGCTCCAATATAAAACAATACAGTACTCTAACCAACAGCAAACTGTGTAAGCATCATAAGCCTTATAAGAGGTGGCTGATAGGGGATAGACGTGAAGTATGAATTACTCTCTTTGTCTTTTAACTTGGTTTGATTTTATGATAGCATTTTCATTTCTTGTTTTTTATTTGTATAAAAATCAGGAAAAAAAGAAAAGCCAAAAAAAAAAGCCCCGACATAAAAGCCCTTGAACAATAGAATTTGTTAGCCTGGCCCTTAAATCATAGGAATTACAGAAATGAGAAACAGTTGATGCTGGTTTGTGAGTATGAAAGGGATGCACCTTCTCGGTGAAGTGTGGTAAGTTCTCTAGTGTGGCATAAGAAAAAGTGTCTTAACTTTGGGGATGCGAAACACTTGAGTTTAAGCTTTCAAAGTAGTATAGAGCATTTGGGTTTGTTACCACGCCAGCTAGATTTTCAGTTTGGAAGAACATGGTTGTAATACAGTTGGAATATGATTTTTTAAATTTATCATGTAGTGTCTTGTTACAGCAGCTACAAACAAGTGGTAGAGGAACTTCATGGGCAGCATCTGAAAAACTCAGCCCTCACAGTGTGGTCGAAGAGTCATAAACTGCTCCTGTCAGGAGTCTTTACTGGTACACAGAGACAGCAAACCAGGGCTGGAGCGGAAGAGACCAGGGACGTCAGTGCTTCAGCCCCTACCTGGGTGTTGGGAGCTCCAGCACCTGGTGCCAGGGCAGCTTCTGGCAGGACCTGCTTCAGCTTCTTCCTGTATTTCAGCCTCTTGGGCTGCCACACTTGCACTAGGCTGGACTGCAGGGATGCCAGAAATCTTCCCAGTAATGGTGCTGGATGAACCAAGTGCTCTCCCTTTATCTAGCTCAGTAACCGCAAGTTTGCAGTATCTGCATCTGCTGCCGTGCCCTTGGTTTAAACATGTGATAACAGCACGCGGTTCCCATGTCTTCAGAAAGCATTTTAGTGCTGAATTAGGTGGTATCTCACAGTGGAGGCAAAACAACCCGAGAATAGAGGAGCCTCAGTTTTGAGTTACACAGATAACATTACGTACGTAAACAGCAAGCCAGCATGGTGTCTATTAGGGTAAGCAGTGACAGATGGTAAGGCACTGCCTTAGGTGCTCCAGTTTGCTAGCATACAGGGCATTTCCAGGCTGCTCTTAGCCTCTTGATTTTTCAGGTGAATATTTAACGGGTGGCATAGCCATTGCTGTTCAGTTTAAGCTTAGAAAGAGACACGCTTTGAGCAAGTCTGTTCCTGTATGATTTATTTGCTTTCTAAGCACTGTACCTATGAAGGTATTTCAGCAATACTTCAGGATCAGCTGATCTCCTGATCAACCAAGGGGGTTAGAAACGGAGCTTCCTATTTTTACCTAAGTTTGTAAGTGGCCAATAGCATTCTCATATATCCTCATAGACTTAGATTTTTTACTTCTTTCTCTGCTTTTCCTTTTCTGATTCGGTTCTTCCTTCCATTACTTCAGGGTATACCGTTACTTGTTGTAAATTTGCTTTATGCAAGGGTTTTGCCAGCCATGCACAGACTAATACTTCAGATATTTTTTGTTACTGTTCTTGAATATTCAAATAGCTGTTTGGGTCTTTTTTAAAGAAACATTTAATACTGTAGAGATTTTAATTGGGTTTTGATAGTTTTTTCACTGGCTCAGACCAGTGTCAGAGTTCTGATACTAGCTGATACTAGCTAATGGTGGGGGTCTGGCTATAAATGTGACTTCCATAGAACTGATACTGCAGTTAGCTAAAACTTGCAAACCTGTAACTTCCTCTGAGCCTTGACAAATACGGGTGCTTGAGATCCGGTTGCACATGCCTGAGCGCATAATCCTGCGATTTAAAACCACCTAGCACTGTCTTTCAGAATCGATTTGATTTTCATGGCGTTCATGGGCTGTGATGACATTTCCCGCCACTTTCCCCTCTGTGTGTCCAGCGCTGTACGCCTGACTCGACCGGCACACTGGGGACGCTCACAAAGCAATACCAGCAGCGGACTGGACGACCCTGCGACGGCCGAAGCATGGAGGGGGTGGGCGGGTAGTGTGAAGATGCTGTAGAAATGTGGTGTGGTTGGGGGGAAAATGCACAATTAAAAATAAATGAAGGTGAACCAGGTTGCTACTGCAGTGTTTGCCCTGCTTCCTCTGGGGGCTCTCCCGCAACGACGATGGGGGGCGGGGGTGGGTTCTGGTTTGGGGTTCATGCGGCCCGGGTGGAGCAGTTTCGTTTCCGCAGGGCCGTGGCTGGTCCCCTGACTAATACACCGCCAGCGCTTCTCCTCTTGGCACCATGGGCTGCTCCAGCAGGCTCCCTTCTCCTCCTGCGGGCCGGGCGAGGCAAGCGTGGTGCTGCCAGTGCCGCGGGGGCTGGCGGGGAAACCCTCCTCTGCCTTCCGCCTGCCGGCTGCAGGGCGGCCGGGCAGGGCCGGGCGCCGGTGCTGCGGCATGCCCGCCGGCCGTGAGTCAGCGCCCAGCGCACACCGGGCCTGCAGAGGAGATACGGGGCCCAGCGCAGCGCCGGGACCGGCCTTCTCCCGAGGTGCCCGGGTCCCAGTGGTGGGGGGAGGCCGGTCACCGGAGAGGGCCCCGAAGGCTCTTTCAGAGACCGCCGCCGCCTGCCCAACCCCACCCACCCCCCGCACCGCTGCCTTTAGCGTTTCAATTGACAGCCGCGGGGGCCCGGGCTCCCCCGAGCCTCCGGAGACTTCGCAGGGTTTTGCTATGTGCATAATAGCAAACAAATGCAGCGCGAGTTCCCTCACTTCAGTCACTTCCACCAGCATCCCACAACAGCTGTTAAGATCCGAAATTTGCACTTGAAAGCAAATCCACCCCCTACTGAAAGCAAACAGTTGGGTGCACTTAAGAGATCTACCTTGGAATGCCACTTCCCTCCTGCCCCCGAGGAAAGGCATTTACCCTTTTCAGTTGCAAATTTCGGACAGAGCTGCGGTGTGAGAGTAGCCTTGGTCTCTGGCCCGAAACTTAGGGGGAGAAACGCTGTTAGAGGGTACTGCTAACAACCCTCCCTTATGAATCACGCCGAGACGTGTCAGAACCTCCCCAGAGCAGGCGCCGCTCCTCTTGGGAACGCTCTCCTTTAATGGAGCCGAATCTCCTAGCCCAGGTCTCCCACCAGCAGGGAAGTCGCTGTATCTGCCAGATGCCCCCTCCCCCAGTAGCAGCAAACCGGACCAGCCAGATCGAGCGTAAAACCCAACGCGAATTGTTCTGCACTGAGCTTCCTACAACCAATGAACCCCATTCCTCAGAGAATTTGCTTGTTCATAATTAGCATTTATTTTACTTCGATACAAAATACCATTAAAAAGATAATTAAAGGGTGTGGGGGGGAATGATTATCACTACATCTTCTCGTAAGTTAATTCATGGCCACATACAGTACATGTCTTTTTATAGGTAGATTCGTCAATGTTTTCTTCTGGTCCATACTCATGTTCATGGATACTGGTTTTTTTCTTCCACAGACTACTCCTCACGGCACGGCGGAGCTCTGGTGGGAAACACAAGAAAATGTTGGTTTTGGTAAATCTTAAGCAATAGTTAATAACACTCAAGCTAACCAGGACTAGAGATGCCAATCTGCCTGTTGCCGGTCTTCCATACATTCTGGTGAGAATCTGCTACTGCAGGAACAAGCTCTGACTTGCCTGGCAACCTTTGCCTTGTTTGCATCTTTTAAAGGAGAAGAACTAGCCTGACAACGCTGCCACAAAGGGGAAGATTCTCCATACGAACTACATGCATGTTGCCCACTGGCCTTTTTACACAGAGCCATTCATTCCAAGGTATCCATCCAAGAGGGGTCAGTGCAACGCAGAGTTTTCGCAAGAACACCCCATTTGTTTCTCCCGGGCAGGGCAGAGCACTTCTCATTCCGGTCACAGCAAGCCTCCTGGATGAGCTGGCACTCTCCGCTCCGGGCCCAGTGCTGTGAGTTGCGCCGCAGCAGCCGCAGCGAAGCCGGCGGGATCCGGGCAAGCAGAGCCTGCCGAGCCCGGGATGCTTCTCCGGATGTTGCAAGCACACGGAGCAGCACAAACGCCGCCACGTCGGAGCCAAGCCGCTTGGGCTGTGCACCCCATCACGTTTAGGCCTGTGCTTGTACTCTGCTCCGGCATCTTGGCTACACCCAGGCCCGGTCCCCCATGTGCCACAGCCAGCACCGCACAGCACAGCACAGCCGGGTTATTTGCTCAGCCTCACGCTGGGCCCCTGCCAGACAATACCAGTACAGCCAGTCTGAGCTGTGCCCCGAGACTGCCGACCCAGAGGGAAGCACAGATGGGCGGCACAGACACCATGGTAAGCCACAGCTCTTGTGAAGGAGCACGTGGTCTTCCTTAAGATTTCAGCATGTCTGTGCTGAAAGTATTTTTAAAGAGTTCCACTCGCCTAAATACTAATTTTTCAGGAAAAAACAAGGATAATGAGCAGAAAAACCAGCAGCTGGGGACACTGTGAACAGTGGGAAAAGGCATTTTCTGTGTTCATTTACATTTACTCCACCTGAAAGCACATGCATGACAGAATTATAACCCACTGCCACAAAAATCCAGTCTCCCCAAGTCAGAAAACATCATAGAAACAATTTATGGCACATTCTGGGTCAAAAGAAAAAGAAACATTAAAAGCATCATGATGAACCATCGTAGCTGATTTCTCTCACACCATGTCCACAGAACAACAGGGAAATTCAGGTTGGAAAGGACCTCAGCTCCTTACCAAAGGTCCAACCCTGTGCCCAAAATAGTCAGGTATGAGGTCAGACCAGACTGCTCTGGGCTTACCCACACAGCTCCTGAAAGCCTCCATTTTGCCATACTGAAAGTATTCTGAATACTTTAATCAGATGCAGAAACAAATTCAACCAGAACTGTACTTCACTTCAGGTACTGCAATACATAAGTTTATGTCTTTACCTTTAACTTTCTTATCAAACTTCTTCTGTTTCATCTTCTCTCTGTTACCACGGCGCAGTTCCTTTGCTTCTTGCAATGATTCTTCACTACCCCAGACTTCAAGGGAACGCTTGATTACCTACAGGATGGACATAAATGTTTCTTTTTGCCCTGAAATTATAAAAGTAAACCATTCTAACTCACAAATGTAATTCTTTTCCCCTACACAAGCCAACCCAATCTTACCTCAGCCTCCCATCTGTCTCTCACCTTTTGACTGCAAACATGCATTCCTTCCACAGTAAGAAGCAACACTGATTTTTAGTATTAGTAGATACAACAAATCAAACCCAACTCTAATTTTGCACATATTCCACTAAAGCAGAAGCACACCTACAAAAGTAGCAAACAAGACAAGAGCCCTGGAAAACCTACTTGTCTTTTCTGCTGCCTCTGACGGGAGAGCTGCAAACATGAGGCCACAGCTACAAAGGACTGCACGCAGCAGCAGCTGCCCCACACCATTTCAGTGTCACTGAAAGGCCATGTGCTTCATGACCTGCAGCTGTGCACACCACCGAGCTGTGGGCCATGAACATCTTTATAATGCTCCCAAATCACACACGCTTCCATGAGTTTGGACCACAGCTCTTTTAACTATACAGAAAATTCACCCCAGCTACGCAGAATATACTTAATTTTGACAAAGTCATTCAGAAATCAGAACCAAAGTGACAATATTTTGGTTAACAAAGTTGTAAGAAAGTAAAAAGAGTTCTGAAATACACTAAGTTTCTGTACCTGTGGTTTTAAATAAAGTTTCATGTCACCCCATCGTGAATTATGAGGGTTTTTCTTCACAATGAATCTGAGCACTGGTTCCCTCTTATCCAAATCACAGTCTTTAAGAAGATACTCTTCTTTTGCTTCCGTCCTTGTTATAAGCTTATGCTTATCTTCAGTGTCTCTGGAAGACAAAAAGCTGCACCTGAAAGCCCTGTTATTAACATCTAAGTCTCCACCATTTCTAACATTCCTGACATACAGGCTACCCTCATCTTTTTTTTATGTATGCAAATAACTTCGGATTCAACAATCCACAGCTAAACTCCAGGCTGGGTTTACAGAAATTAAGTTTGAAAGTTCTCCCATTTGAGCACATGTAGGCCGAGAAGCCTGTTTTTCTAGAAGTGCTTTTCTTATGTATTCTTACAAGAGGGAGTAGCTGAAACTTAAAAAGCATGAATAATTTTAGGTATTTACCTAACCCAGATGCAACTCAGGAGGAAAAAAGAACAAGCCTGACACATGGTCAAAAGAGAAAGAATACGTAATGCAAGACAGGTCAGATCACCTGAGAATATACACACTCCATATGCTTCTAGATCCCAGAATCAGATTAGCAACACAGGCAGCACACTCTCTTCCAAATGAAAATAGGCAGAGGAACCATGCAATAAAGACTTTAGATTTTACCAGTCAGTGAAAAACTCTGCAGCCACAGCAGCGTTTATGAAAAAAACCCTACATTTACGCAATCCTGACTGAAGTGTAACTTGAATTGCTCGAGCCGGAACAATCTGCCAAACAGTAATTGCTAGCAACGGCCATCAAGGAAGCACTACTGCCAATGCAGCTTTACTAGAATTCAAAGTTCACCGTAAAAGCTAATGCAGCAACGAATCGCTAGTGCTCAGCTGCAAGCGCTCCGACAGAAAACCACTCCTCAGCCTCGGAGCCCTCTACTTGACAAGCTCCATCCACCCACTTTATCTTGGAGACAGCACTTTGCCTCTAATGACTGAGCTGCCCACACCATGTGCACACCCTGGCCACTCCCTGTAGTAAGCAGGGAAGCTCTCAGAACAAACTCCCAGCTGCTATCTTTGTGTTTTTTTCCTCCCCCATTCATTCTGACACTAATGGCTGGTTGGCTGCCGCTTCAGGCCGTTTCACTACCCCGGTTATCTCTGCGGCTTTTGGAGCATTTTCTGTTTGAGATAAGTGCCTTCTGCCCAAGGTCGAACCCCTGCTTACCGTGCAGCTCAACCCGTTAACATCGCACGGGGATTCTGCCCTTTGGCTCCCTGCTCCCGGCTCTCTTGTGCTGATCAAAGTACTAACTTCACTCAGGTTAATTCCCGAGGACTGCAAATACTCTCCTAATCCCCGCACTGCTTCAGAAAGCGGGCACTCTGCGTTCTATCAGCATTTTGCATAGCCCTGGTCTGCCACACCGAACACATCTCCATGCCCACAAACACACTTAGCCGCCCTCTAAGCCATGATGTTTCCACCACGTTAAAGCCAAAAACCCACCCATGCTCCTTAACCCCGACACAGGCTCAAGAGACAATGCTCTGTTCTTCACTCCCATAAGGGGAAGTAACAGGTAATCCCACAACTCCCGCTTACTTTTCCAGTAAGCATTTAAAGTTACTGATAAACGTGTCTCAGCCAACAGCTTCGATTAATCAGCACATTTGATGTAATTAACTCTATCATAGCCAGCAATCTTTACATAAAGCTTTCTTCTGCTGATTATTTGCAATACCTGCAATTATCACATGTTGCCCAATCAAAGTGCTGCATAAGGTACGAATCCATGAATTCTTTGCCACAGTCTCCACAGATGAGATAGTCAAATTCTAGCACAGGTGCTAATAGAAAAGAAATTTTTTTTGTTTTTAGGGAACTGCAACATTAAAAGCCAAACATCTGGAATTGGTATTACAGGCAACTTTACTAAAATTCACATTATAGAGGTATTTGTTACAGACTAGTTTCACTCCTCTACTGAAGTCTTCCCCAACAGATGTAAGTACAAATTCAAACCCATTATTATTTAATCCCATCTCTGCTGGCATATTTCTGTTCTTGCTGGAAGGTTAACTGTACAAAGTATTCGATTTCAACACTGAAATGCACACATTTGTTTTAACTTAGCCATTGTATAAAAAAATAATGATTAAAAAAAAAACCCTCCCCATTCCCTCATCAGTGCTTCATATCCCCTCCTACAGCTTCCTCCATTCTGGCCCTCCAAAATGTGCCCCGATTTAGAAAGGATGCGCAGGCAGAACAGGAGGAAGCAGAGAAGGGGATGCCGTTTGAGGAGGGTGGCGTTAGCAGGAAGTACCACTGGAGCAGCACTGGTATCATAGTCCTCTCAGTCTGCTCCAGTTTTTTTCCTAGCTCAGCCACACCTGCCTCTCCCCTAAACGAGCTCAATGGAGGCATGGGATGGTTGCAAAAGCTCTTTCTTGTCTGTTCCGGGTAGCAGAAACGGAGGAGGATGGCCAGAGAGCTGCTAGGAGTGGAATGGGGATGGAACTCCACTACAATCCTCTCCCCAAGCCCTCTCAGCACTGCTCCAAGCCCAGACTCATTTCACTGCCGGCTACCGCTGCTGGATGCATCCTCGCTGAGCAGATCACCTCCAGCGTCATCGCCATCCGCTTTATGTTCCATGGGACACCGAGCAACGCCGCAGCTATGAGAATCGCTCCTCTAGCAGTAACATTGTAATTCTAACAAAAATTCTAACATTTTTATACAGTTTCACGCGCTAGAAGTGAGGCAATGCCGCAGAATTTTAATACCTGAAAGATAAGATTAATGCTTGATATGCAGCACCATACATTTTTAACTACGGTTGCATTTATAGATGTTTCGATCTAGCAAACGCGACATTTTATGCCAATTCAGCCCCGCAAGCGACAGGGGGGGATGCTCAGTACTTCACATAGTCATGCTCTTACATCACATTTCATCATTTCAGGCAGTACTCCCGACCGTAGAGGCATTTTATTAAGACAATGACATCAAGAATTACACAGCAAAAAAAACCTCCCCCCGTGCAAAGGCATCCCAAATCCACTTAATTTATTGTTAAACATTAATATCTCAAAAGAAGTAAAACTGCTCATAATTTACAAGCTTAATGAATCTGGTGACGATTTCTAACAAAGAGATACTGCACCAATAGCCCCGCAGCCGATTCAGAGCAGAACAAAGCAAGACAAAGGCAATCCCAGAGAAGAAATTGGATCTATTTTGGGATCCTTACTTCTCCATTTGCTTTTTGGAGGGAGAATATCACTAGACAATGTGTTGAAATCCTCCACCAACCGATCAGCAATTTGGCGTCAGAGTACGTTTTATAACGCTAAAAGCTGGCACTGCAGCAATGCTCCCATCTTAGCATAAACGCCATCAACCTCTAAATTCCCAAAACCAACGAAATCGCGCGGATTCACACTTACTTTGCTCTCAAAATTCCAATTCCCGAAAGAAATCGTAGAAATAAGGTTTATCGAAGAAAAAAAAAAAAAAAAAGAAGAAACGTGCTATATATACCCAAGGGCACTGGCTGTGTCCCACTTCCGCGGCTTAAAATTCTCCATTTTTAATTACCGCGTGCTTAATGCTGAAAGAATTCGGACGCACCAGGAATTCAGCACATCCAGAAAAAAGGAACGAAAAAAAGGAAAATGGAGGGGGGGAAAAGAAGCAAAAAAAAAGGGGAAAAAAAAAGAGGGGAGAAGAAAGGGGGGGAAAAAGCCCGGGAAAAAGAGAAAGGCGCCCTCTCTCCCGCGCCCTCCCGCCCATGCCGCCGCTCGCTGCTGCCCCCGCTCCTTCCTGCCCTCCCGCGCCAGCCCCGCGCACTCGGCGCCGCCTCTTTCCTGCTCCGCTCCCTCCCCCGAGGGTCTCTGGCTTTTTTTACCGGGGGGATGCACGATTTTCCCGGCGCCGCCGCCGGGCCCTTCCTCCAGCTCCTCCTCCTCCTCCTCCTCCAGGAAGAAGCCCCCTCCCGTATCCACGACCTTGGCGGGGGCCCTCGCCCGCTGGCCGCCTGCGGAAGACAAACGAGACGCCGCGTTAAGTGCCGCGGCTGGAGCCGCCGCCAGCAGGGGGCGCGCCTGCGCACCCCCCTTCTTCCCCCACACCATTCCTCTTCTCTCCTCCCCCCCCCCCCCCCCCCCCCCCCCCCAACCCCCGGCGCGCGCGCGCGCCAGAGACCTCCTTTTCCCCCCATCCCCCCCCATCCAGCAACGTGGGGGAAGGGAAAGGGCCCTCACGCCTCGCGGTTCACCCCCCTTCCCCCCCCACCTCCCGCGCTCCCCTTCCCTCCCCACCCTCCCGCTCCCGCCGCCTCGAGGCGCTTCCTCCCCACACTTCGTCCCCCAAGAAATGAGAGAAGGGCGCGGGGAGCTGTCCGGCGAAGCCGGGACACTCCAGCGCCGTCCGACCTGCGGCAGGGTAGGGCCGAGCCGCCAGCCGCGCCTGCCGCAGTGCCAGCGCTCGTTGCCGGTTCCGCTCCATCTTCGCCAGCACTGCAGTCGAAAGTGACGGTCGCTCCCCCGGCGCAGCCGAAATCTCCGCTTTCTCAGCCGCATGGACGAGTGCTGGTGCCGGTGCCGGTGCCGCGCCCGCCATGGCGGCGGAGGAGGCGCGGAGCGCCGCGGATGCCCCCCTCGCTCCGACAGCCGCGACTCGCCCTTCCCCTCGCACGAGCCGCGCCGCACTGCGCCGGCGCACAGCGCGAAGCGGGGGAGGGGGCGAGAGGGGCGAGGCCCCCACGCATGCGCGCAGCCGCCGCCTCGCCTCCCCGCACCGCCACAGCGGACCCCGCCTCTCCGCCGCGCGGGGCGTGCCGGGATCCGCGGCGGGGGGGGGGGGGGGTGCAAAGGAGGGGGGGAAGGGGTGCGCGGGGCCTGGCTGGGCGGGGGCCTGCGTGGCGTGAGGGCTGGGGGGGGGGGGGGGGGTCCGGGAAACGGACGGGGCGTTCGAGGGGAGGGGACGAGGAGCGGGGGTCGCCGCAGCGGAGGACCCGGTTTTGGGTCCCGGTGCGGGTATCGGGGTGGGGTGGGGAGGGGGAGGGGAGCCATGACCCTGCGATTTCCGCGCTGGGCCGCGTGTGCCGCTTCGAGCGCTTTCTGCAGCACCCCCCGCTGCGGGCTTGGGCAACCCTGTGGAGAGAAAAAAAGCAGACACCGCACCGCCCGTTCCTCCCTTCCCCTTCCCCCCTCCCGGCGCGGCGGCAGGAATTCCTGAGCAGCGTCACCCGCCAAATTCCCTCTTTGTCCGCCTCCCCGCGCCCTCCGCAGCGACCCCGCAGCGCGCCGCGTCCCGGCGCCGCGCCGGCCGGGACGCTCCGGTTTTCCACACGAGCGCCATTCCCCGTTCCTCCGCCCGCAGACAGCGCGGCCCCGGCTCCCCCCGGGCGCGGCAGCGGCAGCGCCTCGGCGGGCCTGCCCGAGCAGCTCCCGAGCACGTTTTTCCGCCCCGAAAAAAAAGACACTAAAGTGGTTCGGCGGCTGCTCAGGGCACCGGGTGACCCGCGCCGCGCTCAGCATGGCACCGGCGGACTGCTTACCGACATTCCCGCCGCTACCTTTAATGGTTGCGCGTGATGCGAGAGCTCGGAGAGAACAAATGCAGCCTGTAGCCTTCCTTATTGATGAGATACACGTAAATGGCTTTGTCATGCAAATGTGACTCTAAGCCACTTTCATATAAAGCCAGCTTAATGCCCAACAGCCAGTGACCCTCCCTCGTCCGTTAGGCAGCGCCTGCCCCGTCCTTGAAGAAACAGGGACGGCGGCGCTGGGGCAGATGTTGGCTCCGGCCACCATGCCGAAGTGGTGTGACCTTACTGCGCTGAAAGGAGTCGTGTCCCCGTAGTCCTCCCCTCCCCACCCCCCAAAATAAGGCCTCTCTCTTTCACGAAACGAGATTTCCTGCCAACCCGTCCCCGCTGCCCTCAGAAAACATCCCCAGTGCTCCTCCGTCCCGGTCCTCCCTGCTCGCAGCAGACTACCCGGCATAACCCGGGCTTCTGCTGTGCCGAAAAACACATTTTGATTTCCTTTGCAGGCTGGTACTAACTTTAGGCAGCAGCCGGCAGAGTGTGCTGTGAACGCTGCGAAAAGGACACCCCACTTCTGGGAATTTTTTAAATATACAGACATATATATATATATTTAAACGCGGATGAAGACATCTTAAGTGGTTCAAATATCTGCATGAGCAGTTGGTAGTTCCTCCTGTCAATTACAATACTGGTCTCGTCACAGATCACAGAACCTCCTCCTTAAAAATTAATAGCCGAGTCATACTAAACTGCCCGCTTCCAGCAAGATTGCTTTTCAGTGTTCGTGCAAAGTTGGAAACTCGCCACAATGAACATGTCCGGACACCTTTCACGGTCACAGAGAAGGGTCTGCAGCACGAGGTGTTTAATAGATGAAAATTCAAATTGTAATCCTGGCCTACCGGAAGCAGCTTACGAAACGGAGCAGCATGAGCATACATTTCTGCAGCCTCATTACGCTCTCCTTTGGACTTACCGAGTTACAGAGAGATTAATAAATGCGTTAGAAGTAAGTAAAATAAAAGTAGTTTTAAGCAAAATGTTTACTATGTGGCTTGGAAAATTTCTGCTTGAAAAGTAAACACAACTTATCTGTGAATTCCTGATTTTGTTCAGGTGTCAGTCTTTTCTCCCTGGCTCTCTATGAGTGGAAATTTCGGGAATGATGAACTTTTGAGTTGTGCTCGGGGGTTAACAAACAGTTTATTCACAAACCAAAAACCAAAACGGCATTAAATTGAAGTCAAGTTTGGGACACTCTTTGAGGGCTTTAAGTACAGAAGATCATTATTAATTATGGCAAAACCCTGAAAATTAGAAGGAAATCAGAAGACAAAAAAGCAGATTCAGAGACAAGGCACTCAAACAGAACTGGCAGTAGGCAGCAGCTATCTGTGCACTGCACTTGCGCTTTATTGAGTGAAACAGTTTCAGAAACGTATGCTGAAGGGCCTCTTTTTTTTTTTTTTTTGGCTTTTTCTCAGGGTCAGTATGACTGGGCAATCACAGCAGAATATTCTCCCCATCTCTGCTTCAACCAGAATGAATCAAATACAGCGCTCCTAATTTTCATGGTCATGAGAAGGTAGTAAAATAATAATTATGCATTAGCGAGGGGTCACAAACTATCTCGTATGCACTCCTCTGATCACAGAATAATACCCACATTTAATACTAAACACACATTGCTCTCTGGGTGCACATGATTTAATAATCATAATGTTGTCTGTGTTTTCGGTAGTTTTTCAGGTGCTTCATGCTAAGTAATACTCGATATTACTTGGCTGCTGGTAGCCATGAATTAAAAAGTAGCTTTCATTAATTGGCAAGTGAAGACATGCATTATTTCATAGCCACAGAGAACAGCATCAGTGTGAGTAGTTGAGTGCAGGGAGGCAGCTTTGCAGTGCTTGGCAACTCATCCCTCCCTTGGAGAAAATGGCGAGCAGCAAGACAAGAATGTTTGCTGACTACACAAAACTTTCTCAAGTTAGCAGGGGTGAGGGTCATCTTTAAAGAATGTGGGTGACTCGGCAGTAAAAACGTAGATTAAATACAGGGTAGATAAATGCAAGATGACGTGTGTGCGGAAACCTAGACCTAACTTCACAGAAACAATAGCGATATCTGAAATGGCTCCTTGCCCCTCAGGAGGGGGACTCTCTGGCCCGCAGAAACACTAGCTTGGTGTTCAGAAAAGCAAGGCACGTTTTAAGGAAGGGGACAGAGAACAAAACAGGGAACATATTTATGGCATTCTACAGATCTGTGGTGAGCTTGCACCATTAGCGCTGTGCCTGGTTGTGCTTCCTGCTTCTTAGAAAGGAAACACTGGAACAGGATAACAAGGATGCTCAGCTATATGGCTTTGTGTCCCTTGAAAGGAACAATTAAGTAGGCTTGGAGTTTTCACTCAAAAGAAATTGCTGAGGCAGGATATGCCTAAGTAACTCAGAGAGGGTGGGCAGCAACTGGCTTTTTTGAGTACAAACCATCAGATTTGTGGTAGTGGGAGAACAAGAGGTGATGGTTTCTTCGAGCAGTCACATGGGGGTGGATGTGAGTGGTGCCTTTCCAAATGGCATGCTGGGTACAGGGTGTTTCTCTGGGGTGCAGGGGAGATTGGCCATGTATTTGGGAGAGGGCTGTGTTGAGAGTTAGGGAGCCAACACCCCCCTCACGCTCAGGAAATCCCCAGAGCTAAGAGCAGTTGGAGGCTGTAGGAGTGTTGCAGAGGAGGTATCTCGTGTATTTCCCTTGTATTCCTTCTTCCCTCCATGTTCCCATGTGGAGGAAACGGGAAGTTGAACTGAACCAGTTCACCATCCCAGGCAGTACACCTCTTCCTCTGTATTCACACAGGGTCACACTGTAACTGATACTTAAACACCTGGAGCCACATAATAGGAAGTAAGCTTGTGTGATGGGGTCTTTCAGAGCAGATTCAATGTTCATCTGTACCAGGAGTTACTTACAGAGCAGGTGCAGGGCTGTGTATTTTCCCATTTGGAGTCATGATACACTTATTTCTCTGCGTCCACAAAGCCTTAACAGCAATCTGCGTACAGTTGCATTGCCTATGACCAAACCGTCTTTGGCCTCCCTCAGTAGAAATATTTGTTCCATGAGAAACAGATCTGACAAAGTCTTACTTTTCTATAGGTTTGTCTTCTGCAGGGAGTGGCTGTGGAGAAAAATCTCTTTACTGCTCTCCTTCCCCACCCACCCCCTCCCTCTCCTTTTCCCTCTCCCTCTCCTTTTCCCTCTCCTTCTCCCCCTGATGGCTCAGATGGTAGCATCAATTTTAGCCGCATTTGAATCCTGTAGCCAGCAACTGACCATCCAATACACTCAGGCTGTTGGCTGCTGCCACTCAGCATGACTAAGACATTGGATTTTGCCCAGTGATTTCAAATGCTTTTATGGGAGAGAAGAGTTCAGTTGCATCCTTGGAGATGCAAAGCAAAAAGACACCATGTCCTTTGTGATTGTATTCCCATCAGGTTTTTAGTTTGATACACCCATTTCTTACATTACCTTAAACAAATAAATTGCAAAGCATTGCTGGCTGCTTGGTGAAAAAGAAGCATGTGACCTGGGAAAGATGAAGGAAACTTGTTAAAACCAGAGAGTGCACCTGCTTGGATTTGTATGTCCTTCTCCTAAATTCACGTATGCTGTAGCTCATGGATCACAGATACACGTGAGTCATCCTGTTGGGCAGAATGGGACATGCAGAGTGAATTAAGTTTGCCATCTCTGTGAGGTTTTCTCCTTTGCTTACTACCTGTAAGAGGGGATTTTCACGGTAATGTGACCTGTCTTCGCGCTCCATTTATCATCTCCCAATTGATGTATGTAATCTTGGTTGAGCAGATAGATAATGGAGGAAACACATAAAGTGTTGAATGCTTGAGCAACAGATCTGAAAAGAACAGGTAGGCAAGAATTGAAGTGCAAATGTTAAAGACAAAAATTGGCATTCTTCCTTGACAGAAGGTCTTAATGCAAGTTTGTTATTATTTTCTTGTTACAGGAGATGTCAGAATGTGAAACTACAATGTAAATATCTTTTACTTGCTAGCATCATACGTGACTTTTATGTTTTATTGCCTTTACTGAATAATACTTTAATATGTTTGCTTTTAATATAAATAGAAAACACCGGTTTCACATCTGTGAACAGGAAAATGTCAAGGCATGATGAAAAAAATGCTGCTTTTTACTGTTTCAGAGATCACCACAAAGCTGCAGGCTTTTATTGTTGATTGCCAATCCAAAAAGAGAAATCCGTGTTCGCTGTTTTACCAGGAAAATGATCTTCCTCTTCCTTGTGCATAAAGAGCGGCAAACTGTGGCAAAATGATGAACGTGTTCTGTAACTGTGGCATAGCAGCCTTTGATGGTTCAGTATCTTCAATGCAAGTAATAAAAACACTGTAGGAAAGTAGGAATGTATGTATTTTTTTCTGAAACTAAGATATTGGTGGGGAGGGGGGGGGGGTGGCCTTCTTGCCCCACCAGTGGCTGGTAGAGGAGATGTTGTAGAAGTGGGTTTGAAGACTTGTCTCAATTGTCATGAAGTTGCTCTTCAACCTTTGGGGCTTTTTCTTCCAAATGTGCTAGGCTTGTCATGTGTAGGGATATTTGCATATCAATAAAAGGGATATTGTGTATTGGCATTTTTTTCTTCCATATTCCTGTCTGGCCAGTTACTTAACCCATGCAAGAGCCTTTCCTGTAGCAACTTAGAAACATTAAGAAACTGACTAATGCTTTAGTCAGTTTTTTTCTAGGAAGAGGATCTTGGGCATTTCTGAGACAGAAAACTAGTACATCATAGAATCACAGAATGGTTTGGGTTGCAAAGGACCTGAAGATCATCAAGTTCCAACCCCCTGCCATGGGCAGAGACACCTCACGCTAAACCATGTCACCCAAGGCTCTGTCCAACCCGGCCTTGAACCCTGCCAGGGATGGGGCATTCACAGCTTCCCTGGGCAACCCATTCCAGTGCCTCACCATCCTGACAGTAAAGAACTTCCTCCTTTCATCCAATCTGAACTTCCCCTGTTTTAGTTTTAACCCATTACCTCTTGTCCTACCACTACAGTCCCTGATGAAGAGTCCCTCTCCAGCACCCTTGTATGCCCCCTTTAGATATTGGAAGGCTGCTATGAGTATTTTATCATACTAATCTCCAAGACATGAGATATAGCTGCTATTGATGGTAAAAGGCTGAGAATTCTGGAGAAAAGTGTAAAATGCTGGTCTTCCTGAAGTATTTAAGGAGATAGGGAATGTAGGTATTGAAAATAAGTTCTTCATATTTCTGCTTTACATCATTCAGTGTATTATACTTTGTTCTCTTTTTCTTTTTTTTTTTAATTTTGTTTAAGCCATACCATAAAGAGGGATTGCTTCCAAGTCAGCGTGACTTGTTCCTGTGTGCAAAGTGGAATGGAAAACTGTAAAACAGCTGACCAGGTCTGCTGTAGCGAGAAAATAATGTCCCATTTGCCAGCATTTAAGCAAGATGTATCTGTTCCAGTACTTGTAAATCTCTGCAAAACATTTTGGTGCCACTGTCCACAGGTTTGATCAGATCTCTCTCCAGAATTTGTTTTCCTTATGTTAGCTGCAAACATGTGATGAGAAGTTCATCTCACAGTGCTGGCTATGTGCGCGTTCAGCCTCCAGTCCTGCTCTTCAAGGCTACCAGGAAGGGAACTGCATCTGGTTCAGTGTATTGAAGCGCAGGAGGAGGAGGATGTGGAATTGATATTAATGACTGGACCATGCATTTTAGCTTCACAGCATCCTACCTGTGAGAGAAATGCGGGGCAAACCTATGGCTTAAGCCTCCTAGGAATGCAGGACCAGCGGGAGGTACTTCTGAGGCAAATGCCATCCACAGCATTTGAATCTTGTAGGTGATCTGAATGTATCCTCTCAGCATGACCACAAAATAGTTTCTCATCAGGGTCTTCACTTACCTGGATTCCTTCTTTTAGCAGATTTTGTTGTCTTAGTTTCACGGGGTTTTTTCTCCCTAGGGAAAAGCTAGGCTTTGCGTTGCCGGAAAGGTACCAGTGACCGTAACAATTTAACACACGATATGAATTAATTTCTCTCTTTGAACAGGAAAAAATGTGTTCCAAAGGTTTTCATACCCCTGATTTAGTTGAAACCGTTTATGAGAGAAGGAATGTGAAAAAAGTTCCTGATGTCCCTGTCTCTCACAGGTGTGAGACATGTACTAAATTCCTGTGTTACTACACCTTTATCCAAATGGTTAATCTGTTCAAATCAAACTTTTTCATAGCAGCAGCAAGGTAAAGCCAGATCCGTTTAAGATTGGTTTGCTCTTTCAGAATTGCTTTTCGTTGTGGTACACGTATGCTGAGCTTTGCCATTTGCTGAAACCCTTCTGAAGAGCGTGGTATGTCCAGTTACTGCCGAGAGCCTGGTACGTAATTCGTGAAGAAAAATTAAAGAGAGAGGGGAAAAAAAGTGTTTTCCTTTCCTGACCAGATTCAGGATCTAGTTAGTGAATGATTTAGTGACGCGGCGCTTTTGTTGCAGGAGATCGTGCTTCCTCAGATTTTGCTCAGACAGAGTTTTAATTACAAGGAGGTCAAAGGAATTAGAAGGTAATGAAGTGGTTTTTAAGGAAAGCATCCTTACCCATGTAGGAACAATCCTGTTCAGCATCTGTCCGTTCCCTGGTTGGAACTCCGACACGTGCCGCACCAGTCACCGCAGCCGATTCACCGCGGATGCCGTCCCGTGCTGGGACGTCAGAGCTGCATGTCTTCTGACTCTGGTCCTGCTCTTTCTCTCCAAGGGGTATTGGCGAGGACAGTGTTAAACTTAACCGGCTTGGATTTTGACCTGTCAAAGTTTGGATCTTCCTGACGTCACTTTTTTTTTTTTCCCCCATGTCTTGTTTTTCCCGTTTTGAAGAGTATTTGGTGGTTTGGGTTTTGTTGGTTGGGTGGTATTTTTCCTTGTTTGTTTTTTTGTTCTTAGTTTTTCCTGGAGATTTTCAGGAAGCTCTGAACGTTGCACATTTTCCTGGGCTACAGTTGAGGTTTTTGTAGGAGTTTCACCTCTCCTTTCTACCCTCCCACTTCCTCCGCGCTCTTCGGGGGGAAGCAGGAAAAAAAACCTGGTGAAGTCCTGGCAATGTCTCATCGAATACATTAACATTTAGGTAAACTTGGTGTCTACCAATGTCTGAAAGCACCTCAAACATCCATTGATGAGGACCAGTTATCTGCAGCAGCCACTCCAGCTCTTCTCTGAGCAATGTAATTCCTCATGGACATTCAAAGGCACTGGAATGCTTTGTCCCAGCTTCTTTGTTTTCTAAGCCTGTCCCTCCTGTTGTCCATAGGAGTGGTCTCCAGGAACATTTAAGTGCTGTGATGTTGCAACCTGAGCTTCTGCCCTAATGCCATAGTAATTTAAATACTTCCCTTTTTTCTGTCGTAATTTCATTAATTCGCTTGATGGTGTGAAACTTCCTTTCTTGCCACTTCTTACCTTTCCTAAAGTGGTCGCTCAGGATTACACACTGCAGTAAACCTCTCTACAGCACAAAATCATCTTAATTTAGGCAGAACCCTGGTTGCGAAGTTCCTCACACAGGACGTCAGTTCTCTCGATTCGTACGTTTACACGGCAAATCCCAGAGGACCCACCCGGTAAGTAGTATACTTTCATGGCAGCAGATAATAATAACTTTCTAATTTAATCACGCAATATAATGACTAAATGAAGACCAGTGTGATACTAATATGATATGTCAAATTTTTTGCGCTGTGGTACATGCCTAGGAAGTGTGATTGGAAATTTAATGCAAACAAGGCATGCTTGCTAGCTACTTGGCGTTTAAGATATTCTTTCTAATCTTTTGCTTCTGGAAAGACTCAATTCATCTGTCGCGTACATTTGACAATTTCTGATGTTCTAACTCCTGCTTTGTCTAGCTAAAGCTAACTTAACTGAAGCTGCCCAAAGTTATCATACATTCCAACATGTACTTATGTTCTGATTCTGGTTTTTATGTTTAATGATAATCAGATACTAATTTCTGTATTATGGTAAATTCTATACTTAGGCATCTTTGAAAAGTTGTGATTAAATGTTTCGTGATTGCTTGAGAGTACTGCAACGGATGATTTGTAAATCATTACTCCCTCTTATGGTAGCCGCATTGCTTTCCTCTTAACAGATCATTTTTATGCCGGTGTACTGTAATTCCGCTTTCTGTTATAATTTTTACTAAGGTTTCCTTCATACTAAGGTACGGAGACCAAACGTGCTGCTCTGTCCATTTCTTTTTAACCCTTTCTGAGGGTTTCCGTGACAGTTTTGTAAATTTCAAATAAAATAATTGTTTTTCACAAAGCTATGGAAAGTTTTAAAACGTTTTCATTAAACGCATGGAATTTTTGATGACTGAACAAGATAAAACCTTGTCGTTGTGTCTTTTCGACTGATATAGCATGAATAACACACAGTGTATTCACTTGTAAGTGTTAATATTTCTGGGTACCCTGTTTGCATGAGAAAGCGGATAGGCTAACGGTTTACTTGAAAAGGTTTAATTAGTATCTGCGATAATGACCACAAGAGGGTGCTCTTATTACGGTTCCACGAGCGCCGTTGGACTTTCCCTCCTCCCAGCTAATGGGACAACCGATTTTAGCGCTGCAAAAATCCAAGCAGATTCTTAGTCAGTGGAATCGTGCTAAGTTATTTGAAATAAGCAACGATACTTGTCTGTATAATCCCCACCCAAATACGCTCTCCTCCATCTTGACGCTGATCCAGAGAGTGTTTTCAGTGGCGCAGCTTCATTTCATGCACTGTGGTATTTTTACATTAACACAGCTGAAGAACGGCAAGGATCTTTGTTTACCCTAGTGACAAGTGTCACACCTACAAAGCACATGTTAGAGCATTTCATATTTAATGCAAAAGTTAATATCTGTTTGCCAAAAAAAGAGAAGAATTTCCAAGCATGGCACTGCAAATACTGCAGTCAAGTTTTTGCACTGCATAACCTACAGAAAAGGACTTGATTTTGCTTTCCATCTTGTTAGCAATTTATCCAGTGGAGCTGGACAAGTAACTTACTGCCCTGTTTGCAAAGACGCCTCATTTACCACCTCCCAGAACTGACAACTTCGGGTGAGTTGTATGCCGCTCTCTGTGTAGAGTGAGAGTGTGTCCATCTTGGTTTTACAGCGCCGCTTACATTCCTAGCAGAGAGTGGATGCCGTGTTCGCACGGCACTTCCCACTTGACTGCCGGTTGGTGAAGTATGTGTGCTAAACACGATTCCATTTGCTGGTAAGCCACTTGGCTAACCTGTTTTCAGATGCGGTGGTCAGGCTGCTGTATTTGCACACACATCACTGATCTTTTGTGGCGGTTTGTGCTGACACCATAACAGCTTCCAAGCAGACCACCCACCCTGCAGTGCAGGAATGCTTTTTACACAATTGACAGACCTTTGGGTTCTTTCCTTCCTTTCATTTTTTAAATCCCATTCCTCTGAATCTGTCGTTTATCAAACAACACATGCAAACAGTAGCAGCAGCGTTCAGTTTTCTGTGCGCTCGCGCTGCTGACAAAAGAGCATCGAGACTAGAGGAGGGAATTTTGACTCTGTACAAGCTGAAGCCGATGAGATTTACTCCCTCTGTAAGTCACATTGTGCAGTTTTGAATGAAGCAGCCAGCTTCTGGCTGATTCTTTTTTCTCTCTCAGAAACTGAAAGGAGGTGGTCCTGAGAGGCACAGCAACTGAGGCAAAAGCTGCTGAACTGCTGAATCGACTCAAACCACAGCTATGCCACTCTGGAGTCAAAAGTCCAGGGGCTTGTCTGCATGCTACAGCTGCCACCTAGCATGGCAGTGCAGTGAAGCCCCTGTCCCATCCTTGCGAGAGGACCTGCAGCAGTACCACATTGGCTGCCTGGGAACAGCCATCCGTGTGCTAGGGCTAGCAGTGTGGAGTTGCTCTGCTGTGTTAGAAATGGACCTGCTGACCCCATGCTACCTCAAAATGTCCATTCACTGAAATCAGTACTTTCTGATCTTTTCAGCTGTAGTTTCTCTAAGTGCATTTCCTAAACTTTCCTAACTAGTTTCCTATTTCCCAACTGTTTCCTGACTTCCCTAAACTAATGATTAAAGATACAGGTCTCTAAGGCAAACAGCTGAGAAAAGTGCATCCTTTCTTTGCCCAGGGAAACAGTGGTGTACTTGTCTGTATTTAATAGACTTTCAGTCAGCATAAAAATCATATCTAAATCATGGGCACATGTTACAATGTCCTCAAGCCCCCAGTGGTATCTCTTCAATGAACTCTTTAGGGAGCATGACTGGTGAAGACAGCTGCTAGCAAGACGGCACAAGATGACATACAGGATTAGGAGGACAGTTCTAATAAAACTTTCTGGACACTTACCAGAAGCAAGGAATCAGTGAATTAAACAGAGCCTGCTCCAGGTGTCCTCCTGCTGGCGCACACGGTCTTACAGCACTTGGAATCCTTGCATTAAAAATCATACACAGAAAGAGGCTCCCTGGTGGACTGTCAGGCATAATTTGTTTCTCTTCATACCCCAGTTCTGCTGACTGGCAGTGTGTAGTCCAGCTAGGGAGTAGAAGAGGAGAACCACTCAGGGTGAGCTAAGTAAGTATAGCTGTTCTTCCATTTTGAAGACCTCAGTGTCAAGGGAGTGGCTCTGGCACCAGGATTCCTGAGCCTTTTTTCCCGTTTTTACCCATGTGTTGGCTTTGTCCAAGCCAAACAACAGAATCTGGGCTGTTTTTTTCAGTGTTTTTGAAAGTCTGGTGAATCTATTCAGAATAGAGAGCAGTGCTGTATAATGTGGCAATAAGCGTCTCTGAATACACAGTTCCTATCCAGTCATCCTGAATGGCATCCTCAATACGTGTGCAGACCTATGTTTTCTGTGTACAACCAGGGAGTCCAAAAACAACCTGAAAGCTTCAAAACCTTGGTTTTCCATGATTTCTGTGGTAAGCCTGCTTGTGCCCAACCAGTCCTGGGTGTTCCAGGCACACCTGTAGAATCATCCTCTGTGTGTGCTCAGCAGATCCAGCACATGTACATAGTGCTCACTGTGGAATTCCTGCGCCACACACGTGTTGAGATGCCATCTGGTAAAAATATGGGAGGCTGGTACAAAAGTATTTGTGGTTATTATGTCACACTAACATATTATTATGCCATTACGCCAATTGAGAGTCTGATTCAGGGTGAGAACTCCTCTGTCAAATTTCTGCTTGAGATCTTTTGGCTGCAGCCACAATGTGTGAAGAATCTTTCACAAGATAACAACATTTTACCACCGTTGTAAGACATTGCTGGGTCAGTTTTTATGAGTCCTCCAGCTCACAAAAAGAGTGAATGATCTAAGTTCCTTGGTTGCAAAACGGACAAGGCAAATGTACATCAGAGTTTGCCTGCTTGAGCAGTTAGATCTGGCCCATCTCAGTGCATTCAGTACTAAACAAATGTGAATTTGCTTGGTAAAAACTGAGATGTGGCAGAAGTTGGAGAAACAAGTGAGACAAAAGAGGGACATGCTTTGAATTGCTTTCCTGCCTGTATTTTCAACCAGTAAACAAACATGTGGAGAGTGTTTCCAGGTTCTGCAGAGTTCTTCTGTCAGATATGTGTTCTGCTTCCTAAGGTTTGCTGTTAGTGACAGAAGATGCTGTTCAGGCCTTGTGGGTATTGCAATAATTTACACTTCCTTTCCCTTCCAACAGGAAGAGCAAATTACAGACAGAAGGGAGACAGAAAGAGATAAAACTGGCATTGTTATTACTGAATTCTTATGAAGGAATTTAGCTGGGTCTGCCGATCTGAGCTCTCATGTGTGTACTGTACCTCTTTGTTAGTTCCAACAAGTGTCTCTCTCTGAGCGATGACTTTCTTCATCTCTTACAGCCATGAAACTGTCTGTGACATTAACTGGGTCCACAGGAGACTGCTCCAGAGGACTTGGACTTTGAGTCTTAGGACTCAAAGTGAACCACTCCCCAGTGTCCACCTGACCCCACTTAGGACAACAAGGTCTAGCGCATTGCCTCTTCCCACCTTTTCTATCTGGGCAATGGAGCTGGTGCTGTAGAACCTGGCATGCTGGGCTCAAGGGAGCATTGAGCTTGGGTAGAGCTGGTAGGTGATACTTTTGTTTAAAGAGTAATTAGGAACAAAAGAGATATTGCTTCTGTTTTCTTTAAGACCTTCAAGTATTCCCCAGAGGGCACCACGTGAAGGCTGCTGCATGCAGGATCCTAAGGATGACTTTTTTGATGGCTTTCTACCCTTACCAGGAACAAGGCGACACTTGTGAGATGTGTGGGAATTGCTATTACACATAATCCTTCAATGAGATAGTCAGAGAAGTGGCTGAAGGTGCTTCAGCATGTGTGCAGCTCCTCCCTCATGCAAACCCTTCCCAGTCCTGCAGGGCAGGTTGCAGTGCAGAGGTGTGGTGTTAGTTGGAGGGCTGGTGGCTGGGCACCAAACCACCCAAGAAGTCTGTGGGTTGGTGTCTAAATTGTGCATGGAGGATGTAGTTCCTCTGTCAAAAAGACGTATTTGTTTAAACGTGGATGATCAGTCCTGGCTTGCAAGGATGGTCACACTGCGTGGGATGTGGTTCCCAGAATCTGACAAAGGTGTATGTCAGAAGGCATCTCTGGAAGTTTCTATTCCAACCCTGTGCACGCAGCGGGGCTCAACACAGCACTAGGTCAGGTAGCTCAGGCCCTCATCTGACGGAGTGCTTGCTATCTTCAAGGCTAGAGATCCTGCCTCCTGTTGGTGCCTGTCCGAGGGCTGCACTACTTTCATCACAAACATCCAACTCCTCTTGCAACTTGTGCCCCCAAAGCCTTCTGCCCTGTCACTGGGCACCTCAAGGAGTCTGGCTGTCTTCTCTGTAATGCCCATTACGCAGTGGGAGACTGCAGTTAGGACCCCCTCAGCTGTCTCCTCTACACAATAAGCAAATCTTACTTCGTACAAGGCATACATTACATTTTGCAGAATGGCTTCAGCCGAAAACATCTAACGCAGTCAAGAATACATTAATCTTCAGTCAGGAGCTGACAACAGGCAGCGTGAAAGCAGGGCACATTTTCTTTAGATGGCACGAGGCAACACACTGACAGTCAGGACAACACACTGTGGCCAGTTCCAAATTACAGTAGTAATAATTTAATTAAAATAATAAATAATATATATTATTATATTATATAATAAATAATAAAATAAATAAAATAATAAGGGGATGAGGCAGGGCAACAGAGAGGTGCAATTCCCTCTGTGTGGCATGGTTTGCCACACTTGGCTGCCCCTGGAGAGGGTCTCATGCTCCTCCTTACTCAGCATCGCAGCTTGTCCCCGTTTGCTAGGTCAGTGTGTATTCCTCCTGACCACAGGACTATTTGCTTTGGTGGCTTTTCTCTTCTGGTGTTACTTTGTCCATCCACTTCTGTGAGCTTGCCTTGTGGGGTTTTGTGCCATGGAAAACTGCTGGGTCTACTGTAATGAACAGTAGTGGGTCACAGAGCTGGATTGTGTATGGTAAGAAGAAATACCTCCTCTGGCTGAATGTGAAGCTGCTGTCTGCTGGTTTCATTCATTGCCTCTCTGTTCTTGTAGTTATTGTCCATGGACCTTCTTACCTCTCACCATTGCTGGGATCTACTTTCCCTCTAGTCATCTCTTTTCTAGACCACTGTGCCTTGATATAGTTGGCTGATGGAGAAACTAATCCTTACTTCTCATCATCTTCCCATTATCTTGATCTCCTTTTCCAGTTCTTCTTTCTAAGCTGGGAGATAGATAAAGGTTAAATATCACTTTAGTGGCATTGTAAGAGGTGTGTGAAAGAGGAGACTAAAAATGAGGTGCTTGGCTATGCTTGGCAAGGAGAGAATTGGCCAGTTGCATGTTGTTTATCTGTTGTTTTTTCTGGTTGTCTGGATGCTTCTCAGTAATGTAGGCAAAAATTAGGAACTGGACAAACTCTTAGCAGCATTATTGCTTGTCCTTTGTCCAGGCCTTGGTCCTTTAGGCATCTCCAGTAAAGGTCCCAGTGGTGGTGTAACCATTTCCATGCTGCCTAATCTGCTGCCTGCCAAGAGACACTTACAAACAGAGACAGTCCCTTCCCTTGCCCTGAAGGCAAAAACTGTATTGTTATGAGAGTACTTTTGGAAAAAAAGCAGAAACTGCTCCTTTTATTGCTCTCCTTCCTGCCTACAGTGGTCAAATGGTACTGTTTCAAGATGGCACCTGAAAACACCCTCTCACTCCTTTGCCACTGGGAGGCTAACACAGATTGTAGCATGGCTGCCCCACTGATGTTATCTAGAGATGGTTTCCATACTTGTTGCCTGGGCTGGTTTCAGAATCCAGACCAGCTTGGTGTGTGGAAAAGCTTTGTGAGGTCCAGGATGGGATGAGACAGGGCATTTCAGTGAAGGCCTCTAAGGCGGAGGCACCCACAAGAGTGACTCTGTGATGGAACTACAAAGACTGGAAAATGGTGATGAGAGATGATGTGACCCATGAAAAAAAAACATCTGACAGGAGGGGAGAGTTCTTGCAGTGACCTGCAATGGACCCTGGAGGCCCTTCAGCAGGTAACACTGGAATTATTCCCCCTGTTTCTTGTGTGACAGTCACAGCAGAATCATCAAGCTCTGAAAGCAATGCGGGTCAAGCTAATACCATAGTTATTAAAACAGCTGAGCCCATTGGTTTTACTGTGAGAAAATGGCTTCTCAGACATGCCTGGAAGAAATGGAGCCATTTTCTCCTCTAAGTTGCCTTCTTCAGAGGAAGTAGCCACGGGAGCAAGGGGTGTGCGTGTGTTTGGAGAAAGGAGTGTTAAAGCTCAACTCATGAAAAGCACTTGGGATTGCAGACAGGGTAAGGCTGGCAGGATTTTCTGTCTGCTTTCAGCCTTATTAAATATTTATAAATACATGGGTCTGGATTTGGCCTAGAAGTCAGACCCCATTCTTGCTGGCACAGCCCAGTTCTCAGAAGCTTATTGTGCAGGGTTTATGGCGCCCGGACCAAAAGCTGCTCTTTGTGCAGATGTGGCTGTCTTAAAGTAAGCAACGGGCACTCAGGAGGGCAACAGAAGGATGGATGAAGCAGTAGCCCGTAATTCTCTTCTAGGAATGATATGCTAGTTAGATACCTTTTTCTTTTTACAGGTGTCGTCTCTCGCTGTTGGAATATAAAATACACTTGCAAAAACAAAAAAAAGCTGCTTTAAGAATAGCCCGAAGAGCAGCAAAGGGTGGACTTCTGCAAACCGTTTTTTCAGACCGTTGTTCCTGGTCCCCTTGCCCACAAGCCATCACCGCAGTTCAAGACACAAGTTCTTATGTGATAAGAGAAGATATAATATGTATGCTGCTTTGGTCTTAAATCCCATCTGCCATTCCACATCCCCCCAGTTCTGCTTCATGACCCAGATCTTCACCTAAGTACCACCTCCGTGCTTTCCTTTAGCTTCCACCAAATCCTGCAGGAGATCTTGTACATATGAGAGCTTCTTCTTCTGGGTGCATACCCAAGAAAGGGGTTTTAACAAACGTAGAAGATGGACTGAGGTATTGTGCCCGCTTTTTGTTCCTTGCAGTAAATGCATGCCCATTGAGGGAATCAGGGTATTTTCTTGTTCAAGAAGTCTTTAGAGATGATGGAAGTCCTGGCAGGATGAAGCTGCTTCTCCTGACAGCATCTGAAACACATGCCACGAGAGAAACACTGGGGTATGTAACATCCAGACTCCCAGGGGTGGAGGAGAGCTCGTTGGTGCAGGGAGACACATACACATGTTCATTGCAGCACTTGCATGGATATTTATCTGACCATGTGTTGTAGCATCTTTGCCAGCTTTTTCAGACTGTGGGGATTGCTGGGGTGGAGGAAGGGAGAAGAAGCCCCACGCTCCAGGGTATGGAAGTTTTATACTGTGGGTAGAGTGCCCCTGGGGAAGTGTCATGATTTAAGCCCAGCATTACTAACTCCTTCCCTTCTCTCCCTGCTCCCAGCGGGACAGGGAGGAGAATCAAAAGAACGTCAACTCCATGGGTTGAGATAAGCACCGTCCAGTAACTAAAGTAAAATGTAAAACCACTGCTGCTACAACTAATAATAATAATGATAAGGGAAATAACAAGAAGAGAGAGAATGTAAAACTAAAAAGGGAAGGAAAAAAAACCAATAAGCGGTAGTGCTGCACAATTGCTCATCACCCACCAACTGATCCCCAGCCTGACCCAAGCAGTGATATGGGCCTTCAGGCTAAGTCCCCCCAGTTTATATACTGGGCATGACGTGCTGTGATATGGAATACCTCCTTGGGTCAGGTATCCTGTCTCTGCTTCCTCCTGGCTTCTTGTGCCCCTCCTCACTGGCAGAGTATGAGAGACTGAAAAGTCCTCGATTGGAGTAAGCATCACCTAGCAACAACTAAAACATCGGTGTGTTATCAGCATTGTTCTCAGACTGAAGTGAAACACAGCCCTGCACCAGCTGCTAAGAAGGAGAAGAACAACTGTTACAGCTGAACCCAGGACAGGAAGATGGACAGAAAGATGCACTGGCTGTGTCAAGGCCAAGCCATGTCTGCACTTGCCAGTGCAACAAGACCTGGGTGCTGCCCTGAGCACAGTACTACCATCCCTTCTGTTCCTCACTGTCCTTGCTGCTGCTTTGGGTTCAGGCAACCCCAAACAATGCCCAGGCCTGGGAGTACTCCCAATCTGCAGTCAGGACCTGGCCATCTGGTGTGGCGCAGGGAAAGGGGGATGTAACGCCACAGACATAGGTAGAGCTGCACCAGCTGGCCTCCAAGGTGTGGAATGGTCATCAATCCTTTGGGAAACTCCCGTAACCATCCTCACCTGCATTCCTTCAAAGCTAGTCCAAGTTCAAGCACACAGTTGTCTCACCAGACTACCTGCACTTCTGGCCTTGGGCACCATTTTTCCTTCACCCTTCATTCCACTGTCCGAAGGCAGCCACAAGTTCCCAACCAGCAACACTGGCAAAGCAGACAGTATGAATGTTTATACATATTTAGGTGACACATCACTTGAAGGGGTGCCATGCAGTCAGCATCACACAGGAGCTAGGGCATATTCCTGCCAGGGCTGTGGGGAACAGACCTACACCGATGTGCAGTAACACAAAAGAATGTGGCCTGCTGCAGTGTATCCTCTGCAGGTATCCCCCGGAGCTGGCTGAGTGCCTCTTGCCCTGCTGTCCATCACAGGGGGTATAGCCACCAAAGAGAAGGGAGTCTGGAGCCTCTATGCACTTGCCCAGGTAGGGACAACTTTGGTGCTTTCTGTGGACATAGGAGTTGCCACACAAATGATTCAGCTCCCAGAGAGCTTTAGCTCTTCTTACATGTACCCCAGCTTTCGGAATACACAGGAAACTTCAGGATAAGTTAATGATGTGAGAACAGGCTTGTTCTGCTGGGAAGCCCCAACAACCCCTTAAACTGCAGGAATGGCGCAGTGCAGAACTGGCCCAGGTCAGGTGCCGGCTGGCCGCTTGGGCAGGCAGAGATGCTCTTCAGCTGTGCCCAGCAAAGAGAATGGAGCTGGAAACCAAAGAGAGAGGGAGCTTGGGCCAGCAAGGGAGAAGAAGGGCCAAGGAGGATGTGTGTTTCTTTGACACTGTACTCTTTGCTCCTGCTGAGAAAAACAGTCATGGGAGTCCTTCTGCCCCGGTGGTGCAGCCGTCTCTGTCACAGCGTTCATGAAGAAGAAGCAGACAGTTCTCAACCTGTCTGCTGCTGTGGGCATGGTTTGCATTTGTTTTTTTTCTGCCTGTCTCCTTGCTTCACAGTTCATTTGGCTGAATTCTTCATACAAAATAACATGTTAGATGAGCTCTGCACAAGGAACACTGCGGGAAGGCACTAGCTGTCAGGAGAAGAGATGGGCAAAGGGGCTCTGCTTTCAGCATCCGTACTGACTGCCTACCAAGCAGTTGTGCTTGTTTGCTTTGTCAACCCATCTAAAATAATAATCACAGTAATAATAACAGCAGTCATAGTAACATGTTTCAAGTCAAAGAAACACACCTACAAAACTAAACCTTTCTGGCCAGTGGCTGTGCCCCCGAGTCTGCCGCAGTTCGTGCTACCAGCTTGTTCCAACTCTCTGCTATGTGTTAAGCAAGGGGGAGCGAGACTAGCACGTGCCTGATGTTTCAGCTGGAAAAAACTTCAGCTGCAAACGAGTGAAAGAGGTATTTCCTTTCCAGGCCTTCAGTTTTGGTCCCCTTTCAGTGGTGCCTTTAAGTGGGTTAATAAGCTTACAAAACCAAAGGGTCAGTTGCTGCTTCGTTTGTTCTGAAAACAGCATAAAGGGGTGCCTCTGCCGCAGCAGGGCACAGAAACACATGAGTAGGTTTGAGGGAAGAGAGAGAGTAAGGCCTGGGTAAAGGCATGGAGCACAAAGACTAGCAGAGATATGGTGAGGAATGGTGCTGCTCTGCGCTGCTGTGGTGCACCTCCTCCTGCCTCACTGCTGAGCATCTGGGCGGGGGGGCACTGGGGTCCCTGTCCTGGTCTGGGCCAAGGCTCTGGATCTGGTGGCAGGCTGAGGTGCAGACAGCCACCGCAGAAGGTAGGGACTGGAGCCAAAGACCAGAGGAGGGCAAACAACTTGGTTTTTTTAGTGCTGTTAGAGGAAGGAGCGAGCTGAGGTCTTTTAAACTTGTGTCTGGTGTCTGGTATCACTCGTTAAGTTCTGGCTCTGAAAGCCTTATGGCAAACAGTGATGGTGGCTAAGTGAGAGGTACCTCACAAGGGATGCTTAGACCCCAACTGAGTTCAGGTATGTTAAAGCAAACCATGTTTCAATTACTCCAAAGGCTATGATGCTGAATACCTCTTTTCATCCCAAAATCCAACAACTATAAAATCCACACCTGAGGGTCATAAAAATAATGGAAATCATTAGAAGAGGAGCACATGGAAGCCCTTGGTCCAATCCATTCCTCAAAGCAGACTCTCATGAAAGCTAGCCCAGGATGTTCAGCACCTTGTCCTGTGAAGTTTGGAATATCTGCCAGGACCAAGGTCCCACTGCCCCTTATCTGAACCTTATCTGCACCACTGATGGTAAGCACTTTTTTCCTTATATCCAACCAGAATTTCCCCTGTTGCAACCTATGCCTGTTGTCTCACCCATGTGCACCTCAGAGAAAAGTCTATCTCTGTCTTCTGTCTTGCCCAAGTAGACAACAGTGGACTGTAAATAGATCCCACTGCAGCTCTGTCTTCTTCAAGCTGAACCAGCCCAGTTCCCTCCACTTCTTCCCACAATGCCCTGCACTCACATCTCCAGGCCACGTTTGTGATCCTGTGTTTGAACTCTTCAGTTTATCAACACCCCTCCTCTCCTGGGAAACCCAAAATCTGCCTTTTAAGGCATGTGCTGAGCAGAGGGGCACAGTCTCTCTCCATAAGGTCTGTGTATGTTTCATGCTAGCCAGTTCTCAAGACACGTGCTGACAATGTCTTTTGTTGCTGGGTCTAGAAGCTGTGCAGAAAGGAAGGTGATGGCACATCCACACAGTGTATGCCTCTTGCTGCTGGAAACTTCTAGATGACTTGAGGACAGTGGAGTATGCTTGAGACTGTGCAGTAGCATGAGACTGTCTCAGAGCTCTCACTGTTTGCGGTCTAGCTGCACAGGACTACATTGCTCTCCCTATTAATCTGTTCCATCCTGCAGACTAATACATGAACTGATACTGGTTTTAAATACCCTCTGTGGAAGTTCAATATGCCTGACATAATCCCTCTGTCCTCATGTTTAGAAGCACTCCTTAAAGTCTTTGTATCATTTGATATTTACATCATTTCACTCTATGTTCCTGCAATTTCTAACTGGCGTTTATTTACAGAACAGAGTGCAAGAAGTACTTTTGACAAGCACATGTAGTGACTGGTTTCAGAGAGATGGGGCAGGGCTCACCTTACAAACATTTTTAGACTTAATTAGGAAAGGTTGTGGGGAAGAAATAGCTGCACCTACATTCTTTTGTTCCCCACTGGTTTTAGCTGCTCTAGTGTGGGATACGCTTTCCTGTGTACAGGGTCAGCTTGACTGACCTCTCACTGGCACAGAGGTCCAACACACTGGAGTCTGCTCCCAGCTTTCAGTTGGGCTGCTCTTCCTCAGAAGAGCACAGTGTGAGGAAGAGGAGCACCCCAAGCAGTTGTGTAGACACCACGCTGTTAAAGCAATGGATGCTGTACCTGAGGTAGTGATTTTAGCACACAGATTTTACACAGGCATAGTGGCCTCCTTAACCTCTGCCAAGGAAAAATGGTCTTTCTGCTTCACCGTGTTGTGACAAATGGGTTGTCTGAAGAGATAAAAACAGCCTTTGAACAGGGGTCTTGCCTTTTCATACAGCTTTCAGTTAATTTGCTCCTGTTTCTGCAGCAGTACAGGGCATGGAAAAGACAAGGTTCCAAAAGATTCAGCTGTCTCTGAGAGGTGCAATGCTGTTCATCTGAGCAGAAACAAAAAAGAACAAAAAGGATCCAGTCACTTTTACAGCCTTCCTGCTCCCTTCATCTACCAGAAAGATTGTGTTGGGTTTTAATGCAGAAAACTATTTATTTTCTAGCAGAAACAGTGTAGAGATTTGACTCATCTCTTGCACTCCTCCAAAACCAGAAGCTGCTCCTGTAAGCTGCTAGCTGACTGAACTCTGTGCACTGCAAAGCGAGTTTGCATTTCCCCAGAGGTGATTGGAAGCTGTCTTGCTGAGCTCTCCAGGTATTAAACTTGATGTGTATTTCCCTGCATCCAGGTTTTTTCCAGGATTGCACAAAGCAGGCAGAGTTTAGGAGTGGCTTTATTTCACCTTTTGGAAATGAACGACTTCTGGGTTATTTTTAAGCTCCTTGGTAGTCAGAATAGCACATTACTCATCTGTTCTCACTAAACAGATTTCAGGAATGGCTGAAATCCCAGGAGCTCATGTATTAAGAATATATAACAAGTTGATTCTTTTACTTCCTTGTGCTTTGACAGTGCATTGTGTCTCTGAATGGCTTCAAAATGGCAGAAACAGATCAGATGCCCAGAAGACAGGCATGTCAAGCTGTGCATGTGTGTTTGGGGTAGTCAATTTCTATAGAGGCAGGCTTCAGAAATAAGCAGCAAAGGCATTTAGGGTGAACTTCAGAGCTATACATCTTCCCAGCAGAGTGGCCACTTACACATAATGTAATTGCTTGTAGTTAAATTGGATGTGTGTGTCTTTACTTTGTAACGTAATACACAGCCATATCTGATTGTGGCATTATGCCCAGTAATGCCTTCTATGAAGTATTAACAAATTGAAAGGCAAGGTGTTTTCTTATAATAGTGAAATTTTAATGAATAATGAAAGTCAAATTCCTTTTCCCCCAAAACTTTGGGTTCAAATGTCACATATTTTCCCTGCTACCATTACTGCTATTGTTCTGGTTGACAGCTGAGATCCTCATGTAATCTATATAATCTATATAACCCCGTCTGTGGAAGCAGAGGTTTTTAGAAAAGAGTGGAGCAGATGTAAGCCTGAGATATCCAAGGGAGCCTGTGGCAGCACCACCTCCCCATGCTGGCTGCCCCAGCGCTGCAGCACATTTTGGTGATCGGGTGCTAAAATGAGCTGACCTCCACTGAGAGTCACTCAACTCGCAAGAGATGTGCTGGTGCACAAGGAGACATCATTTGCAAGTGACCCAGCTTGCAGCCAGGTTCAAGCCATAACTATCAAGGTGCAGAAATCTCTGGGGAGGGAATGGACACACACTGCTGGTGACCCAGTTCTCAGGTGTGCAGCAGGAAAGGGGCTGACCGGCAACCCCAATCTCTTACTGAGAAAGCAAAGGCACTTCTTGTGCTGATTTTTGCATGTTGGGTGCAGCACACTAAACAAAACCTTGCTGCTATTTGGATTGGACATCCCAGATCGCCGTTAAAATCCCATGAGGCTTTATCCCAAAGACAATGGTTGCCTCAGGGTCAAGAAATTCCTTTCCTCATGCCTTCCTGCCATGGTGGTCCTGTGATAATACTCTAATGATATTATTCGGTGGACCTTAGTAGAGCCGTGTGAGCTCTTCAGGACCTAAAGATTACTTCTCAATGCAGGAGCATGCCTCTGTCTCTGCGGTATGACACTTACATCTAGCAAGATTGCAGGTATGTTATAAGAAAATATTCACCATGGGTTTTGTATTAAATTTTGCTTGGAGACAGAGAGGAAGGTAGTGCTTGGCTCGTGCCTATACCTATTCAATAATCGCTAGGTCTTTGTGACATTTTTGTGTCATCTTAATTCATTGTGAAAGTGCTCACATCTGCGTGCCTGAGGAGACAGATACATAAGCAGGCAAAAGCTAAATTCCACCCGTTTGGTTACAAGTATTTAGCTCCTGGTGTTGCTCACCTGGCCCCTTTGCATTTTGGTTGCAAAATTGAGTGAGGATTGAATCCCCTGATGTTTGAGATCCTTGCTGTGTTTGCACCCAAAAGAGCCTTCCCAGAAGTGCTGAGACTCAGAACTATTGCTCATTTTGAGGAATGTGGGGTCTTTTTGGTGATACAACAAAACTCCCACATTTATTATGCAGAAAAAGCATGAAGGAGTAAAACTCCTAGGCTCATGGACCGTATAAGCATCCTGTCCTGAAGACTGCCCAAGGGAAAACACCATTTTAGCCCAAACTTTGCTCACTTGAAGAATAGGTTTAGTTACTCCAGGGTGGGTTGTTTGTTTTTTAAATACGTATCTAACTTAAATATCTGTTATTTTATGCATCTCTTAATGGAAGTGGGTTATAGGTACACCAGAAACGCAGTAACACATTTTCCATCATTGTTAATCCTGTTACAGAGTAAGATGGGCTACCTGCTGTTCCGGACTCACCAGGAGTGCAGGGCAAGTTGTAAGTGCCTGTCTGCCTAAGTAATCCTCTCTGTTCTCATATTTGATTGGTGTGTTATGGGCTGTTTTGTTTATGAGACATATATAGTATCGCAAATACAAAAGGCTGTCAAGAGGGAGTGGTAAAATTGCCATGGAATTACAGTCCTTCAAAATTCTAATAGTTAATGTGACTGCCCAATGCTTCGGAAATGGTTTGGGTGTGATAAAGCTTTATGTGCACATTTTAAATGCGTATAAAAGACAGAATCTGGATGAGGGGAAAAGGGTGCAGCTCCCTTGTTTTTGGCTTAGGGTGTCTAGGACATGACAGGGCATGTCCTGCTATTTTCTGTTCTCATAGATGTGAACTTGAAACCAAAGCCTTCAAGATGGGGGGAAGGAGGGCAGGGGGAGGAGGAGGAGGAGGAAGAGGAATGCTTCCAAAGATAAGCAAAAGAGATATTTCCACTACAACAATTAAACCTGTTGAATGTGGTAAGCTTAATGTACTCTTAAAAGTCATCACAGCCCAAGTGCAGGATCTGGCTGGGATGTGAACTCCTCTGTGATCTCTGACTGCTTTTGTGGCCATGAATACCTCCCTGATAGAACCTCTCACACACAGGATCACTAAAGCCAGTAAGTTTTGCCTTTTATGTATTCAGCTCTTGAATGCCTGAGGAAGATTTCCTTGCTTCTAGTCACCAGGCACATGGAGAGCCCACATCTCACCTGAAACCAGCAGGAGCTGCAGCCCATTGGTCTGCAAAGGGCCAACAACTGAATGACTTGCCTGTCCTTGGGCAGAGGAGCTGCCTACCTGTCTGTCAGCAGAGCCAAGCAATACCGCGGCTGCTGAGCGCAGGCAGGGCAGTTCAGTGCTCTTCCCTGCAATAGGGTTGAGCTTGGGGCCTAGAAGAGAGAAACAAGTCGAAGCTCAGTCTGGGATGTTGGCTGGTTCCTGGAGGATGGGGATAAAGCTTATCTGCTTTGTAGCCAAAGGGTGTCTGCCTTTGCAGCTGCAGCTCTCTCCAGGTGAAGGAGCTAGATTCCTTGTAGCTCCTGGAGGACTGAGTAGCAGGGAGTCTGGAGGGACTTTCTTCTTCCTGCTGGCCAGCACACCGCAGCCACAGCTTTTAGGTGCTTACACTTCTTTTCATCAGCGGTGTGGTTATCACCTGGAGATTCAACATCACAGACACTCCACGCGAGCTCCACCTTAAATCAGCACAAAAGATGGGGTAGGATATGGCAGCTCCTTGCTAAGTTGGGTATTTTCCTGTATGCACATGACACCATAGCATGCTTCTGGTTTCAGGGTGGAGTTGGAAATGTGGCTTCTGATCAGCAAAGCCTTTGCACCCTCCCATCTCAGAGCTATTAAGCAAATGTTCAACAGAGAGGTAGGTCTTTTGGTTTGGTAGGGGTAAGCTGCTCAAGGTCTATGTCCTGCAAACAGCTCTTGACTTCACACCTCTCACAGCTCTGGGATCTGAACCAGCAGAGCTCAAATCTGTGACCCCAAAAGCATGATACAGAATTGGGGTTGTGATGCCCCCATTGAAATGCGGGTTTGGCTGTGGAGCAAAGCAAGTCAGGGAGGCCCATCCACTGGCAGGTGCAATGTTCCTGCCACATCCTTTCACCAAAATGTTTTGCACTGGGTTAGCATATACACTTCATTGATTTGATGGTAAAATGGACTCCATTTAAAATGCATACCTGAGCACTCTAGACTCTGCCCTGTACATGACAGTAAGTGAATGATCCAGGTCCTGCCACTCCAGGCAGTGGAAGAAGCAGAGATCCAAAGTTGACTCTGCTCTAGAATTACTTCTTTTCTGATAGCAATTGCAAGGAAGTTCCCCGTTTGCTATCAAGCAGATTTGAAATGTGTTCTACCCAAGCAGTGACTGAGCCAATGGTTTCATTGTGTCAGTCTGTGAGCACTTTTTCAAAATTAGAACGCGCTCCTTTTCTGAGCTGTGAGGATGGTACGACAGTACCGTATCTATGGTGACATAACTCAGTCAGCTCCCACAGGCAGGAGCTTCTATTTGCTGTTTAGCTAGCAGTGGAGTCATTCTAGGTATGATTAAATGTGTTTGTCTTTTAAAATAGGTGAAATTCACAGCCTTTAGCTACTAGCAGAGATTCCTAGCTATCAATGTAGCTCACACAGTGCTGACAGCTTGTTGAGGGGATAAAGGTGACAGGAGTGAGAAACTGGTAGGAAAAACCCAGTGAAAGGACCCCTCCAGGAAGGAGGTGGTGCTGGATATTCTCAAGATCTCCTGCAAAGGATTCTCTGATGGGGAGATGGGGGGTGCCCAGTAAGCACCAGTATGCACCAGTAAGCACCTACAGAAAGAACCAGGTGCAGAGGTAACCTCTTCCCTTAACCTTTATTGTGCTGTGAGAACAATTCTGGGTACATTTCCTGTAAAGCTAAAGTAAACTTTTCATATACCTCACTCGGAAAAGCACTTCTTGGTCCACATCTAATAACTTACAGTGCTCACTGGTTATTTGAGATACAAAGGGATTTGCCAGTATGATGCTTTTTTTCTCAGGAAACAGCAAAGCACTGAAACCTGAGTTTTTAAAGATATGTGCACAGAAACAGTGTCTGAATTTCCCCCTTAATACTTCATCATGGCAAAAAAACCCTCTTAGTAATACATGGAGATGTGGGGTCATCCTGAGAAAGATGAGCCAGTTTCTGTTCTGAAACTCTGTGGTGGGCAGTGAACTGCAACTGCCCTGGGAGTTTAAGCATGTTAGTTTCCGTACCAGATCTTTAGCTAATCCCAAGCAAAGAGCAGCCACCTCTTTGTCTGCATGTGTGTGAGCTCCACACCTGTAGTAACAGGGAAGGAAGCATCAGCTGCTCCCGACTGTAGGAGCCAGATGCAGCAGGCTGTGTGGTGCCCTACGGATTAGTGTCGTGCTATTCATTTGGGCCTCTTTGGAGTGACAGGCAGAGTTGTGCTTTGGCTGCAGAGCTTTGGCAGGCATACTCCAGGTATTACTCACCATATGGCTTTGTTAGGATGTCAGATTAAAGCACACCCAGACTAAGCACAAAACCAGGTTTCTTTGCTGCATGTAACTCATTCCAGTAGCTCACTTTTTGTCCCAAGATAAGAGCATCAATGGTCCTTTTTACTAATTAGTCAGACTATGTTTATAAGACACTTGTCAGTCCATTTCCTTCGTGCTATCTGTTTTATTGTCTGATCAACAATACATGAACTTTCTAACTCTAGGGGTTTACAAAAGATGGATTTCCCTGCTAGTTTTCACATATGACAAAACCTTTTTGCTGGTGCCAGTATGAATTTACAAGTGGATGTTCTTTCTTACAATAACAGGGTATTCAGAACTGCAGGCACAATACCAATATGCTGATTCACAGGTTGGGCCAACAGCAAAGCATCAAATTGGTAAAAAAGAAAAGTTCCTTTCTGCAAACTGTGACGTTTTAGGAAGGGAAATCATTTTGCAAGAGTTATTTTTGCGTTTTCAAGCATTACTTTAGTGGCTAAGCTGATGAAATTATGGATTTCAAAGGTGAACTACAAAGTGAGTGGAGAACTGGATGGACCAACAGGTTCAATGGTAGTGGTCCATCAGCCACAGAGTAGCTGGCCTACAATTAAAACTGCCATTTCTCAAGGGTCAATAACAGGCCATATCAAGAATGTAGAAGAGGGGATGTAGAGCATTGAGGATGGTACCACACAGGGGGAGCAGCTGGAGGGGAGGACAGTCCTTCTGAGGGGCCTCAGCAGGTTGCAGAAATGGGCTGCCAGGAGCCTCCGAGAGCACAGCCCAGGCAAATGAGCCCAGCAGGATGAGACCCACAGCCTGGAGAGCAGCTCTGCAGTCACAGAGGGACAGCAAGGGGCACAGGCATTAGCTAGAAGCCCTGTGGCCTCAGTAGCTGACCAGGGCCTGGGTGGTTCTTGGAAGCCAGTGGAGGGAAGGGCTTCCCCACTGCTACATGGCACTCGCCAGGCAGCATCCAGAATTAAGACCAATTTTGGGACATCCAGTCCAAGAGAAGCTGTCAGAAAATAGAGACAGAACTTCCCCATAAGCATGGTGCAGCTCTGGGACAGGGCTTTTACTGTGAGGGTGGTGAGGCACTGGAACAGGTTGCCCAAAGAAGTGGTAAATGCTCCATCCCTGGCAGTGTTCAAGGCCAGGTTGGATGGGGTCTTGGGTGACATGGTCTAGGGTAAGGCATCCCTGCCCCTGGCAGGGTGTTGGAATTGGATGACCTTAAGTTCCTTTCCAATCCTAACTATTCTATTCTATGATTCTATGACAGGGCCTAGAGAGGGGATAGGATCTCTGTCCTTAGAGACAACCCAATACAACTTTGTGATAAGCCCTGCTTATAGCGTGTCGTTGGACAAGGGACCTCCAGAGATGCCTTCCATTCTACATTTTTCTGAGCTCCTTTAGTTACATTTCACAAGAGTTTTGTAGCAGGTCTGAAGTTGGAATGGAGAATTTGTTTCGACTGAGTGCAGGTTCTTATGCCATACCCAGGAAGCCTGTGCTTATACTAGATGGTGACTTGCCAACAAGAGACTGTATGTTCTAAAAACAGGAGGATGGCAACAAGGTCCCACAACACACTACGCCTTTCCTCTTTCTGATACCTTAAGAATCCCAAACCAAGGAGAAGCGCTGAAGTAAGCAGAGTTCTGAGGCAAAACTATCACCTGTAGTAATCCCCGGATCCCAGAGAGTACACAAGACCTGCCCAGAAACCAGTTTACCATCAGCAATCAAGAGGGGCCCAGGAGGCTCAGTGGGAATTTGATATGTGGCGTCTGGCGTCCCTCATTTGCTGTGTCACCCCAAGTGTTCCTGGCCAGATGACACCTCTCTGTGCCTGTGAATGCGTAGCTGTGAGGGAACGGGAAATCTGTGAATGAGCAAGAGCAAGTGAAACCAGCTTTGCTTAAAATTAAAGTGGCTTTCCTGCTCCTTAAGACCTGCTGCCGATCAGCTGGTTGCAGAGGTGCTGAGAAGACCCACTCCCAAGAAATTGCAGAGCACTGAGTCTTTGGTAGAGCTGAACTGGGGATTCCACATCTTGATAATACAGGGATCTGCAAGAAGTCCAGCGTGAAACTTAATTTCTAGCACTCCTCTAACCTGGCAGAAATGAAATGAAACTGAAGTATGCACTGCAAATAGACCTGAAGGCCTTTCTTCCTACAGAAACACATGGATAATTGCCTGCCTAATTGAATCATTCTCCTATATAGCTACACGATGCTGGAGAAAGTGCTGTTTCAGAGCACCATCTGAGAAGGAATGGATGGAAAGCATGCATGCCCATCTGCCAGACACTGTTGCAGGCTGAATAATCCTGCTGGGCTGCTGACTTAGTTTAGCTCTTCAGCTATGGGCAAGTCCTACACGCAGTACTCATGTGAGTAAGCCCCAGGGTCACATAAATAATCCTCAGGATTACTCAGAAATTAATTTTTAAGACATGATTAACACATGACTGGGAGCTGCAGGCTTTGTGCATAGGATCACGGAAACACGCAGCTGGGAAGGCACACAGAATCACAGAACCGCAGAATAGTTAGGGTTGGAAAGGACCTTAAGATCGTCCACGTCCACTGCCTGCCATGGGCAAGGATGCCTCACATTAGACCATGTCGCCCAAAGCTCTGTCCAGCCTGGCCTTGAACACTGCCAGGGATGGAGCATCTACCACTTCTTTGGGCAACCCATTCCAGTGCCTCACCACCCTTACAGTAAAGAACTTCCTCCTTATATCCAATCTAAACTTCTCCTGTTTGAGTTTAAACCCATCGCCCCTTGTTCTGTCGCTACAGTCCCTGATGATGAGCATCTCCATCTGGAGGTCTTTGCTCCAACACCCCTCTACAGGCACACCTGACTTCAAAGCAGGGTCAGGTTGGTCAGGGCCTTGTCCAGCTAAGTTTTGGACAAGTTCAGCAGTGGAGATCCAACCACCTCTCCTGGCCCTGTCCCAGGGCTGCCTGCTGTCATGGGAAGGAGTTTTTCTCCTTATGTGAAACTGGAATTTTCCATGCTGCAATGTGTCCCTTTTGTCCCTTATGACAAGGGACTAAACAAGACACTTAAAGACAAGATGTCCCTGTGCACGTCCAAGAGGAGGTTAGTAGCCACCTGTGAGGCAGTGGATATCTGCAATTAGATCTACCCTGAGACATCTCTCCTGCAGGCTAACAAAGCATGGTTCCCTCCATCTCTCCTCAGTACAACAGGTGCTCCAGCCTCACCAGCCATCTCCATGGCTTCACACTGAACTCTCTCCAATCTGCCAACAAGTGATGTTCGCCTCTACCCCTGACATATACACAGGAACTGTGGCTGCCCTGAGAAGACAAATACTTCTCTGATACTTAAATGCTCACATGGCTGTACCACACTGTTCCCTGCAATGATGCCATATCCTGTGTCCTCTCCCATGTAAGATGGAAAGAGGGAACAGCATGAGACCACATGGGAAAGAGGCGCTGTTTGCCATGCAAGGTGTTAAGCAACACAGTGTGGGCAGCGCAGGACCTTTTTGTCAGCTGGTGATGGCCCTCTGGACTCTGGCTAGGTTAGAGGATGCTCAGAGGCAGGATTTCACCTGGCACTTTGGTATTATCTTTGCCTGAGAGCCCAGGCATTTTCCACGTCAGTACTGAACAAATGTGTAAATAAAGCATGTTATTTTTCTGTTACACATGTCCTGCTATCTCCTTTATTTGGCTTTTTATCTTCTTGCTTTACTTTATTTTTCTTTACAAAATCCCTTGCCTATCTTTCTTTAGTAAGAATTGACTATTGGGGTCATGATGCTCTGGCTACAAGTACTGCTCAGCCACACAGAGACCTGTCTGGCTTAGACAAATGGCTATTTGCCTGCAGTATTGGTGTGTATCTGGGACTTTCCAGTATAGGTACAAGCTCCAGACAATGACTGTTGAGCTATGCTGCAAAATCCATGGGCCAGATCTCTCCCAGGGCCTACTCCAGCCGTGCCAACAGCACTGTCATCGTATCAGATATGAATCCACATTACCATTTGAGCAAGACTACACCGTGACACTCTGAAATACATTAATACCACTTAGTGTCTGAGGGATGAAACACACTGAATTGCTAAGGGAGAAAAACATTCAGCATCAGCCTTTAAAATGTCACATAAACTCTTGCCTATTCATGAAGCTTATTGTGCTCATCACAACGCATTCACTGCTCAGGGGTTCACTAGCTGGGGTATGGACAGTTTTAACCCTAACGTGCTGGTTTCAGCTCTCACTCACAGTATTGCAGTGTAAGTAAGTTCGCAACACGGCAGCTGTGTGCTCCACACAGCGCATAACTGCAAGTTATTTACTCCTGCTCAATGCTGCATCTTCAAGCCTTTTTGTTAGGCTCAAGGCATTGTGACTGGAGTTCTGCAGACCACCTGGGGTTATGCTCCTTCCCCCGCGGCTCTGAGAGGAGCAGTCCAGCCTGCAGGGGAAATGATTTGCACTTCACAGCACCTTTGTGACTTCCCACTTAACCCAATGGCCTCTCGGAGAGATGCAACTGAAGTTCTTTGGTCTTAAATACCTGCTCTTAAAGACACGGGAGCCCACACGGTCTGATTTTGGGTTACAAGCAGCTCTTTGCAGGACTCAGCTGTGCTTTATGTAAAAGGACAAGCCTGAAGCAGGGTGTCAGAGTAAGGTGAAGTACATGTTAAAGAACACACCAGCATTTCTGATTTCGATGTGAGGCGCTGAGGAGCATGCGGGTGTTGGTGGTTAACCCAGTGTTTACCGGAATCAAACAGAGCTGTGCCTCTGAAAACCAGGGCTAGCATGGCTGAACCCCCCAGGAATGCTCCGGCATTTGTTTCTCAGCTGTACTTGTTTAGGCAAACCAGACAAAAAGTACCTGGTTTAGTCTGAAGAGGGAAGCTGGAATCCAAGGTAAACATGTATGGGCAGCGCCTCTGAGTAGCTTGACTTTCAAGTTTCCTGAGAGCAGTCATGCCCACAGAGTCAGTAATGAGAAGGAATGTGTTTGCTGAAGGATCTCTGGGGCTCGGTGCTTCTTTTCCAGGTGGGGGCATTCAGACAATTGATGAATGAAGCGTTTTCTGCCTGGGACAGCAAATATTTAACTGGAAAGTTTAGAAAGATCTGTGCTTCTGTGTTTTCAAGGCCTCCTGCAGAAGGTGTTCTTCCTGTAGTCACAAAACAAAAAACACAAACAGGAGGACAGAGGCTGGGAAATGCCGGGAAATCAGAAGAGCTGTGCCCCTCTAGTGCACTGAAGTCCTGCATCACATTCTCTGCAGCAAGTGCAAGAAACGTGCTGCAGATGCTCCTCTTACAAGTCTGCAGCATGCTGCAGAGTGTTTCTGCTTCCCCATTCATTTTATTTAAGCACCCCCAAATCCCATTCATCATATTATATCTAATCACTGACTGTTCAGTGCTTCTCTTTCCTTGGACACAAAATGTGACCTGCCTAGAATTCCCAAAGTGATGAGAAAAGTTTTTACATGGAAGTGTCTTTCTCAGGTTTTTCCAGTGTTGTTTGGCAGCTTTTGGACATGAGAGTGGCATCAGCAAGTACCCAGAACTTTTTGGCATGCAACCTTTAGTGGCAATGTACCCAGGCTGCCAGGATGCATCTGGATGGTTTGTTATCGCATCTTAGCATGAACAACCGCAGGCTGTGTGTGGAGGCCTGATCCAGGTGACAGCACAAGTTCCAATGATTTCAGCAGAAACTGGAGTTGCTCTCCAACATCAAACCCAGCTAAATCTTCCCATTTGCTACCTAGGTTATCTTTCGTGGTTCACCCTGGAAACATAGCTCCAGACAAATTGTCTTAAGAGCCGTTCTGTGACTGACTTCACTGGCTCAGAAAGAGATAGGTCTGCCATTGCATTCTAAGATGTCACAGATGTCAGTCAGCTGTGCACACTTGAGGCTGCGGCACATTTGGTAGTCAAGCACAGTGTAAAAGAGCGGTCCCTGAGCTCTGCACGCTCCAGACCTGCAACCGACTCAAGGACTTCTCCTCTCCAGCAGGATGCACACAATGTGGCAGGTGAAACGCCGCCTGCCCAGCAGAGCTATGACAAGGAGGCTTGAATCCACACTTAACCACTCCATGGCTCTCCCAGGCGGAGACTGCAAAGTGCATCTGCCGGGAACAAAGTGTTCTTAGCCTGCAACCCATCCGGCTGCCCTGAGGGCAGTGTGTCTTCTTGCAGCTAAGCACCCGCAAGAAGAGTGTGGGCAGGGCAGGAGTAAAGGAGAAGAGGTCCAACAGGGAGGTGAATGGGCTTTCTCTTGGGATTAGCACTTCTCCGGAGTACACCTCTGCCGATCTTGATGGCAGGATGTTAGCTGGTTCTCTGAGCTGCTTCTGCAAGGTAATATACTTTCTCATTGAAAGTGGTCAGAAGTGGTTTTCTGTGCTACCAGATCTTGACTGGCCATGGTGGGAGAGGCGTTCAGAAGGAAGCTCTACAAGGAAGTGGTGGCAAAAAAAGAGACTACTTTGATGTAACGGGGGTATGCCCAATTTAGTAAACAGAAACAGGCAGAAGAGAAGGATGCTGGGCTTATTCAGCCTGGGGATAAGAAGGTTGAAGGTGTACCTAGCTGCTGTCATCCACTACCGCACAGGGTTACATGGGGGGAGACTCAGACTCTGCTCACATATCCACAGGGAAAAGACAAGAGGCAATGACTGCAGGTTGCAGGGGGGAAAATTTTGGTTGGGTCCTTGGAAAAATTCCTTCCACAAAAGTGATGCAAGTGATGCACCAGAAAGGTAGTGAGATCTTTGTCCTTGGGGATTCTCCAGACTGACAGGACGAGGCCCTGGGCAGCATGGCCTAGCTTTGGTGACCCTTGCTTTGAGCCAGGAATTGGGCTGAAGACCATCAGATGTAAATCTTTCTGCGATTCACAGAATCACAGAATCACAGAACAGTCTGGGTTGGAAAGGACCTTAAGATCATCGAGTTCCAATCCCCCTGCCATGGGCAGGGACACCTCACAATAAACCATGCCATCCAAGGCTACGTCCAACCCGGCCTTGAACACTGCCAGCGATGGAGCATTCACAGCTACCCTGGGCAACCCATTCCAGTGCCTCACCACCCTTACAGTAAAGAATTTCTTTCTCATATCCAATCTAAACTTCCCCTGTTCAAGTTTGAACTCATTACCCCTTGTCCTCTCACTACAGTCCCTGATGAAGAGTCCATCCCCAACATCCCTATAGGCCCCCTTCAGGTATTGGAAGGCTGCTATGAGGTCTCCACGCAGCCTTCTCTTCTCCAGGCTGAACAGCCCCAACTTTCTCAGCCTGTCTTCATACCGCAGGTGCTCCAGTCCCTTTTCTTCAGGAAGCTCCACAGTCATCCTTCTGACACAAAATTGTGCCATGTACGCTAATGGTGTTTGATTTCCGTAGAGTGAAGCCTGTCACATCTCTGATCTTTGGAGGAACGGCCATGTCATTGCTAAAGTAGCCCTAGGTCTCAGCTGCTGGCAATTTCCCCATGCTCTGTAGCAAATGGGAAGAGGCATGAAGGACACAGGTAAAGCAGGCACAGACAGGAGCTCAGCAGAGTGGGAAAGGCAGTAATGAAGTTGAAGAGCATGGATTGGCTGGAGGTGCCCATAGACTTGGAAAGGATCTGCTGAGCTATCGGTGGGATGCTGCACTAAAAGCTGCATGGAGATGACGAAGGAAAAGCTCAGGAAGTCTAGGCAGGGTTTGGCTCTGCTCAGAGACTCCGAAGAGAAGCAGTTCTCTGAGCTAACCAGCTAAATGGAAAACCTGGTGGTAGGCACATGCTTGTGCCCCTCCACTCTCTGAAAAGGCCTTGAGTCCACAGACTGCTTCTGAGCAAAGGTGAGCCCCTCCTGGGCTTATCTGGTGTGAGAGGAGCTGATGGAGGGGCCAAGCTTGTCCCTCCTCAAGAGAGAACTGTGTGAAGTGCTGTTTTCTGGAAAGACCCTTGGAGACCAGATGTTTAAGGGATGGGGCTTTAGCAGCAGACAGGGCAGCAGGGCCATCACTGCATACCACTGCAAGGATGGAGGCAAGCAGAGAAGTGGAAGTGGGAGATCTCAAGCGTAGCTGGGAGCATAGGTGGGCTTTGGAGGCCTAAGGAGATGGTCTGGAGGTGAAAGGGGCTACCACCAGCAGAGTATTCCTCAGTACTTCTGCTCCTGTGGCTGTGAGTCACCAGGAACCTGTAGAAACAGCTCCTGCAGGAATCCCCCCACGCAGCAGTGTGCGAGCAGTTCCTGTGTAGTGCAGAGCACAGCTCCTTCGGGATGTCATTGCCAGTACCTGGTTGCAGCTAGCTCTGCCCACGGGGAAGCAGCTCTCTGTGGGTGTGTGAGCGTGCATCCAAGCTCCATGTTTTTCAATGGAAAATCGCTTCCTTTTTTCTTAGTCTTTAAAAACTTGTCTTTCAGCCATAAATGGCTTTTAACAAATCCCACACAAATTATCTCCATTGTTTTCAGCCAAAAAAAACCAGCCCATGTCTCCAGATTTTCTCACCTTTTAACAAAGGATTTGCTATTTTTGAGAGGAGCTCCCCTCTTGCCAAAGTGACAGGTTTCTCCCCTTTCCCCCGAGCTTTTCCTAGACCTATCTGAATCTCTGTTCCTCCCCTTTCCGAGTGAGAGAAGCCAGGCAAAGCTGTAGGATGTTAATCTGAAACATGTTATGATCTCAGCCTTATGAGACAAAAAGGGGAAGTAGTTTTGGGGATCATTTTGTGGTGTCCTGGGGCAGCAGAAAAATGGGATACAACACCACTGGAGATGGAGAATGGGACATGTGGAGACCTTGCCAGGGAGGCCCAGCACATAAAGCAGACCCAGTGCCTTGCCTTGAGTAAGCTGGTACCCCCATCCGTTATGCATGGAGGACTCTGCACTTGCTTTTGGTGCACTGCAGTGATGCCAGCAAAGGTCACATTTTAGGATTGGTAATGCATGCTGGCTTCAGTGTCCACACAGAGGCCCAGGGAAATTAAACTCAAAAATTTTTATGGCACCGTGTCCCAAAGGACATTGTGAGAAAGGAATTGGACAGCAGAGAGACAAGACAAAATGAGTAACCACTAGTCCTGGGATCAGCTGTAACAGTAATTTTTCTCCTTCCTAGTAGCTGGCACATTACTGTGTTTTGGCCTCAGTCTGAAAATATTGCTGATAACACACGGGTGTTTTGGTTTTTGTTAAGTGATGTTTACTCTGACCAAGGACCTTTCAGTCTCTCATGCTCTGCCAGTGAGGAGGAGCACAAGAAGCCAGGAGGGAACAGAGCCAGGACCCCTGACCTGAACTAACCAAAGGGGTATTCCATACCACAGCACGTCATGCCCAGTATATAAACTGGGGGGAGTCACCCAGAAGGGCAGATCGCTGCTTGGGTTGGGCTGGGTGTCTGTTGGCACGTGGTAAGCAGTTGTATTGTGCAGCATTGCTGTTTATTTGCTTTTCCTTTTCCCCTTTTAGGTTTATATTCTCTCTCCTTGTAATTTCCCTTATCATCATAATTATTATCAGTAGTAGCAGCAGTAGTTTTGTATTATATTTTAGTTATTGAACTGTTCTTATCTCAACTTGAGGTTTCTACATTTTTTCAATTCTCCTCCCTATCCTGCTGGGAGCTGGGGGTTGGAAGGAGTTGGTGAGCAAGTGGCTGCATGATGTTAGTTACTGGCTGCACTTAAACCATGACACCAATCCTCTCCTGAAGTTTAGTAACTCCAAGTTCTCCTCACCTGCTTCTCCCTACTCCTCAGGGGCAGGATGCTGTTGCATCCCCAGTTGCTGCTCTGGCTGGTCATTGCAGATTTGCTGCTGGTTTCTTTTCTGCAGCTCTCTCGCACAGAGGCACACACAGTGGTCATTACCACTACAAAGGGTGCATTGAATAGATTATTTCACTTCTTTTGTTTTTTAAATGCAGGGAGTTTGCACCCAAGGCAAAGGTTAGGGGGGCGGCCCACCAAGAAGTGCTTCAGTACATCTAGCAGGCTTTCACTTCTACATGTTATCACAAGCACAAGCTCCCTTCTGCTTCCCAGGATATCTCTCTTCGTAACAGAAATGCCCCAGAAATTACGATGACAAGCTAAATATACTGCATGTGTTTGAGGCCTGCCCACCAGCTCCTTTTTTTTCTCTCCAGCATACATCATCTGAGCTTTTGGGCCTCGCTCTTTTTAAAGCCCAGAGAGCTTTTGCCAACAGTCCTTATGTAAATGGAAAATTCACGCACACACCCCCATGCCTGTGCAGTCGGTCCTTCTGCTCGCTCACATACCCTCGCTCTCTCAAAAAGGCTGTCAGGCACCTCAGTTTTTCCAGTCAAGGCTTCTCTTTCCAGATGCAAACTTTACTGGACAAATTCTGAGGACTCATACATCTGTCTACTAAATCCACCTCTAACAAGGCCCAGGTGGAGCTTGGCACCAGTCTCGTGCTGTTCTTATCAGTGCTGTATGCCCACTGATTTTAAGAACTGCCTCCCAGACTATATTCCATTGCTGTGCACCCACACATTACCCTTAAGATGGTAGAATGGGGACCATGCACTACAACCCAATCTCCTTTTAAGCTGAACTGTGTCTTAGCATGAAAGATATTGGAAGCTATAATTTAGTCTCAGTATGCCATTTTCCATCTCATCACCCTGTCATATCATCTGACGCCTTTGTTAGAGTGGGCTGATTCTGAAGAAAATTGTATTAGATATCTCTTATACCATGATGAGTGATGTTTTACTCACGTAGATTGGGCCAAGCAAGTGCTACCTGAGGTTATTCCTATAGCTCACTCCTCAGTGGGGTATGAGATCCCTGTCTTTTGAAAAGAAACTGCAGCTTTCATACTGCAGTGAAGGCAGCCAGCAGGTCACATATGAAGACTGACAACAACCTCAATGACATATAAGCTGCCCCTAAAGTGCTGAAACATCTCGTCTATGTAAGAGATGCTGGGTTGGAGGAAGCAGTGCTAAGCTTCCTCCTCTTTCTGCCTGGCTTCCATGTGAGACCAGCAGCAGCCATACAGGAAACCAGGGAAATGTGACTAACCCTAATTTACATCCATGAGTGATCCCGGATTCTCACCAGTCCTGCCCAAACTCCAGCTAAAGGCACAGCGTAAACAGGAGAATAGTAATTATAGCAGTCAGATGGCTTTGCCAGCATCTTCCACTTAATCTCAGTTTAGGTGCCTAATTAGTATCCCTTGAAGATCTGTGATGTACTTGTCACGTGGATTAAAAAGCAAGCAACTGATAAAAAAATAGCTCTCTGTGGAAAGGTCTATTTCTGACTATTCCTGACACAGATCCAGCAGGCGTCTTTTCTCAGCACATCACTCCAAAGCAAAGCAGAATCACAGAATCAAGTAGGTTGGGAAAGACCTTTAAGATGATTAAGTCCAACCTGATGGATAACCCAGGATTGCCAAGACCACCACTAAACCATGTCACTAAGGGCCTCATATACCTTTTTATTGAACACTTCAAGGGATGGTGACTCCAACACTGCCCTGGGCAGCCTGTTCCAATGCCTGAGCACTCTCTCTGTGAAGAAATTGTTCCTAATATCCAATCTAAACCTCCCCTGGCACACCTTGAGGCCATTAGCTCTTGTCCTATCACGTGTTACCTGGGAGAAGAGACCCACCACATCTCACTACAACCTCCTTTCAGGTAGCTGTAGAGCAATAAGTAGCCGAAGATCTAGAAGATGCCATTTCTTTTGATGTTTACAGCCAATAGAGACACAGGTGAAGTGGTACCTCTTAGAGCACGCAGTGTTGTGCCGCATCTCCTGCCTGCACATAGAATCATAGAATCATAGAATAGTAAGGGTTGGAAAGGACCTCAAGATCATCGAGTTCCAACCCCCCTGCCATGGGCAGGGACACCTCCCACTAAACCATGCCATCCAAGGCTATGTCCAACCCCACCTTGAACGCCGCCACATGGCGCATGCATGGCTGTCAGCAATTTTTGGAGAGTGGGGACTCACTGAAATGCATAAGAAAGACTCAGTGAAACTATCTGAGCACCCCACAGGGGATCAGTGCCTGGGAGAGTTAATCACCGCAGGCAGCCATGGGAATGGGTGGTCCTCTCTGTGCAGCTGCAGTTAAGAAAGCATCATGGTTTGGCTGTTTAGTGCAGATAGGCCAGCCCACTTGTAACAGCAAGGGATTGCAACCAGAAACCGCATTCCTTCACGCTTCAAAGAAATTAGCAGTTAAATGGGTTTTAAAGAACAATTTCTACAAGACCTTGCCTGAGAGGTGGTGTGCCCATCACCCTTCTTCTCTGGAGCTCTGTCCTCACTGTGAAGAGAAGACCAGTTCACTGTATGCAGATACCCAGCGAGGCCAATTTTGTGGCTGTGTGTAGCAGCTGTCAAGCCGAGCATTCGTTCCGCTTCACCTGGGCCAAAGGGAAACCTTCCTCTTTCTTCTTTTTAGAGAGTTTTCATCCAAACTGAAGGCTCCTCATGAAACAAGAAAGCAAAGGAATTCACTTGGAAAATGTGAAAACGTGTTGTTTCCACTTTCAGGAACTTCTTCTACCCTCTTGTCAATTAAAGCTACGTGTCAGTTTGGATCAAATTCAAGAAATAATTTAGTTTGCAACCAAAGCACACCTTTGCCGGCCAAAGTGTGCATCTGAGAACTTCAGCCACGGTGCTAACCCTGTTTGTCTGCCACCATGGTGTTCCTGTGTGCAGCAAAGGGGTTTGTGTAGGAGCATCACTGTATGAGAAACTGTACAGTACAGTACTACCTTTACCAAACCCATCCACTTCAGGTAGAGCAGATCTTTCAGAAGAATCTTAACGCTGCATAATGACATTACCGATGAACTAGTAACCAAGTCATCCATGGCATGATTCCTTGCTGACAGACTTCTGTCTCAAAAATGCAAGAAATCCCTATGTAAACAGTGCAGAGCTGTCATCAGATATGGAGACGTGTAACTTTGAAAGTTACAAGGAATTCTTTTGCTTGTGTGCAAAGGCTGTAACAAGTCACTTAAGCCTCCAGTGTGAAAGCCAAATCTGGATAGCACTTACCAGCAAAGCAGAGGTCCCACCAACGCTGGCATTGGTGTTTATCACCAGTCGGCCATAGTGTGGTGCATGAAGTCAAAAATCCTGGGGTCCTTAATGCAGTCTGTTGATCTGAGAGCATGGATCCCACCCACTGGGCCTCCTCTGCATGCATCCTTTCCCCTGTGGCTGAGGACCCTGAGAGATGCCCTGCCCCAGGTAAGATTGGTTTAGAGCAGTACCAGATTCATCACTAGCATCTTCTCCATCCCCAGAAAAATAAACTGGTTTCTTTTTAATGGCAGAGTCACATCATATAAACATCAGCCTGTTTTTTACTTTCTGCTTTTATAATGCTCTCAGTGTTTGCCTTCTCAAGAGATCACTGACTGCCAGCACAGTCAGCATGTATTTTGTATTTATTCCAATCAAATCACAACAGATGTGTTTTGCCCTTCTGAGTAGGAAGGAGAAGCCCTGAATGGTGTCAGCACTGCGCCACAAGCACTACACTCACTGGTGAGCCGTCCCAGGCTGCTTTTGGGGACACTCTTCTACGATGAGTGTTGTTGCTGGAATTATGTGCCTACAAAACCAAGGTAAGTAGAAAGGACATGACAGTCAGTAGCTTTCTGAATGGAAAAGGGGGAAAGGAACAGCCCTGCTTCCCTTCTAAGGCACTGTTTCACTTTTATTTGCTGTGTTCAGCTCCTGTATAGAGATATCAACAATGCTGATGAGACCTGTGATTAATTATTAATACAACACTTAAGAGGCTGAGCTGAAAGGTCTGTCCAGGGAACAAACACAGAAGAGAAAGGTGGAACAAGCACTGGGCACAAGGAGAAGGCAGCCAGAGAGCTTTGCTGAATTGATAACTCTCAACTATTGTTTATGGATTTTCACAGGTACTTCACACTGCAAAGCTCTAAGAGAAATCAGGAGGAGAATGATAACCTGTGAATAAAGCATTGAAAAGGGAGAATGATGCTTAGCAAGTAGAACAGATGGAGATGTGGAAAATGTTTGCTTCCTTTTCTCAAGTGTTATCTCCTAAAAGGGAACCCTATTTCAGCTTGATAGAGTCAGACATTTTAGAGTTTGCCTAGAAAAACTACCTCTGCAGCCCTGGACGTGTCTGCAGAGAGATCCTGCAAGGTTGGCTGGGCTGCTTTTAAAGGTTTGCTCTTTAATTTTGTACTTTGTGAAAATCACGAAGTTGAGCGAAGCCAAAATTCACAGATGGGAGTGAAAATGGCAGCAGCCTGTTCTTCAGGGAGGATTACTCTGTCCTGCAGAACACAATAGAGACCTCTTCTTTTACTGCTTTAACAAGTTTTGCTTCATGCTGGCATTCCTGCTTCAGAAAGGCACTGTCATGGGAAACGGATTCTGGCCAGAGACCAGACATTGTTCAGGATATCCCTTCCACCTCCGTGTGCTATTCAGCATTAAAAACCCTGAGACTATTGAAATTTCTTTCTTCGTCCGCCCCTTTCTCTTTGACGAATGTGTGACAAGGATGCAATTGTTTGGGAGCCCAGTGATGGAGAAAACAGAGCGCGGAGCCTTCAGACGTGCCTCGGTAATTTAGAATCCTGCTCACAAGACTTGTGAAAAAGGTCACCAGAGGTCTTCCACAGGGTTCGGCTTCCCAGCAGGTCTCTGGATACCAATGTAAAGGCGCTTAAATGCCTCTAACAGCTGACCCTTTTGCGGATGTTTCTACCTAGGATTATCCTGGCTCTTGGGCTTAAGAATGGCCCTTAGCCAACTAATGGATCACAGGCTCTTCTCTTTGAATATCTGCAGCTTGTGTTGGGCAATCGCACATCCAGCCAGCAGGAAGTTGTTTCTTCATTAAAATTGCTAAACTTTTGAAATATGAAGATAAGGGCTCTTCTGATGAATCACTGTGGGCTGCACTTGGGGAACAGCATTTCTTGTTACCCAGAAGTTACTCAGCAGCTGGCTGGTAATGGAGCATGAAGACAGCGGTGACGCTCAGGCGTTGATCGGTGAATACATTCCCCTGCCAGAGTGCTGCCTAGCCCCAAAGCCAGGCCTTTTTTCTTGGAGCTGCTAGGTCACATTGTGCTCAATGTGCATGCTGGACCTTTGGCCCTTCGGCCCTTCTTGGTGTGAGCAGGCATGCGTGGACCCAGCCTCTGGGGAGCACTGGGAGCACATCCCAAGTGGAAACATGCCACATGGACACCATGCCCCTCTCTCCTGAGGGCACTTTTGCTCTGCCTCCTGATGGCAGCTCTCAGTGAGCTGAGCTCCCCATGCCAACCCATTCTCTGTCTGAGGGGTCACTCCTCTTCCCTCTACGGAGTAACTCCTGCTCCTCCAGGCTACACGCTTGCTCTGTGATTGGGAGGGTATGGGGAGAAGGTGTCTGAGCGCATTCTGCTGTTATTTAAAGACCAGTAGGGCAGAAAGAGGGATCGAGGGTCAGCATCACTTGTGCTCCGGCTCAGAGGAGTTTTAATATGCTCACATATTTTACGCATTGGCTGTTCCATGTAACAGCCCTCCAGAAGTCCATGGAGCAGGACAGGCACAATGGACTCCTTCACCAGGTGACCCTCTCAGAGTCCTGTCCTATTTTGGTTGGCACCTGGAGCTCTTCCAGGCCTGGTGCCACAGGCGGCACAGCCCGTGATGGGGTGGCCTGGCTCTTGCAACCCTGTGAACACTTGCACCGCTCAGGAAGATGCTGCTGGCTCATCCAGGAGAGTCACTGATGTACCCCACGAACTCTGTAGGGAACTTAACACCTGCCAGCAGTGCCACCATGGTCAGTGAGTGCACAGAGCAGTGCTGGCTGCTGTCCCCGTGCCTGCTTAATGCCAACAGCTGAACGTGTAGCTGGGCTCATCTTTGTGCATAGGGTTGTGTATTTCCTGCTGCTGCCCTGGATCCACGTGGACGCCAGGGGCCATGGAACCTGCCATCCATCCATCCTACCTACAGTCTGTGCATAGGGTCAGAACCCGCAGTAGCCCGAGCGTTTCTTCTAGTCCTTGTTCCTGCAGGTTCAGGGCCGGGGGCTGATGGCGCGAGGCACCCCCAGTAGACTCAGTCTGAGCACTAGGAGCAGAATGTCTTTCCCAGCTCAGCTCTAGTTCATTGAGCAGTGGTACTTGCCCTCCACCTGCCTGAGAACTGCCCTGAACGGTCATATAGATACAGCCCAGAAGTGAAATGCCTATAAGCTTCGCGTGCCTGCATCACTGGGCCAAGAGTGGTGTTTGGGCAGCAGACTCAAGATCCCAAGTCCTTTCATGATGTCTGCACCAAGCCTCCTACTCTGACTCGGAATAAACCCAGAAATGTCTTTCTGCTGCCTCTCTCCCTAAGTGACTGCTCCTGAAAGCTTTCCAGGCATCCAGAACAAACAAACAAACAAACAATGTTGAAGAAGTGGAGTATGATGAAAACCAAAAAAAAATTAAGAACTTCAGGCATCGCTTAGGAAACGCAGCGTCTTGCATTGTCTATGCTCCGTGCCTAGGAGGCTGGGAAAGGTTCTGGGAGAGAAGTCCACTGCACTGGAACACTTTAAGGGCCTGGGTGGTAATGAGTCAGTGCTAAGGCTTGGATTCAGGTGTTTCTTACCCAGTACCTGCCAATGTGCCACACCTTGCTGGGGAAGGACACAGAATACCATTATCCCTGGTTTGCAGAGAGGAAACAGGAGGTGAACAGCGGGAATATGTGCCCAGGATAATCCCAGGAATCAGCTGAGGGTGTGGATGAAAACCATATGGGTTTCAGGCTCCCTGAGGCATAAGATGCAGGAGAGAGAAGACCATTCATCTCAACCCCATAGCTGTTGCTGTTCTGTTGGTTTGCAGGAGAGGCAAGGTAGGGTGAAGAAGGGAAGGTGACAGCATGCTTCTGGTGCAGAACCATTTCCTAACAGTGAAGGAATGAGGGCAGAGCAAAAGAGCAGTGCTGGGCCCTTGAGATCAGTCCACACCTCTGGAGACCATCCTAGTCCCTTGCTCAGCCTCTCTATGGCCTTGCCAAAGTCCTACCAGGCTTTCTTCTGCACGTCAGTATGAATTAGCCTCTCTTTGGCAGTGCTTGTCAGGCTCAAGGGCCAGGGACTTCAGGGGGCAGTTCGGTCCAACTGCTTCTGTCACCAACAGGTCTCAGGGACACCTCTGATGGTGGGTGCTTCAAATTAGGGCAACAGCAGTTGTCCTGTGTTACCAGGAAGGGAGAAGGATCACACAGTGTTCTTCCTATCAATCCACGAGGGGAATGGCAGTTCCTGGTCTGCTGTGGCTTTTCTGTGGTGCCTTCAGACCATGTTTCCTTCTTTTCCCACCTCCTTCTCAACAGGTTGACCTGCCCCCAGTGAACTCTTTGTGGTGAACAAAGAGCTGGCGATGGTCGCAGCCACATCATGAGCCACATGTGCTGGTTTCCATCTCACAGGGTCTCCAGGCTATTAGCTGAGACTCTGCCTTGGTGTTCAGCCACACAGACAGGAGCTGGGCAACTGGGCCAGAACTCATTTGGCCCCATCAAGCAGGAGGACAAGTAAGGTGAAAGCCTCCAGTTGCCAAAACATTTAATGCTGGACTAACTCCTTTGTCTCTGCTTCATATGAGCTGCAGGACAAGCTATAAGCTGGGTTAGCTTCGTGCAAAGCTGAGTGCTGCCAGGAATACACCTGCTGAATGGCCAAGGATAAGGGGAAGCATCTCTGGTCATTGTAGTTGTGTCTGGCTGCCCTTCCAGACAAGGAGCAGGAGCAAACCCCAAAGAGCTGCTGCTCGAGAAGGCATTGCCGGGTAGCTGGGCCAGGACAAATGCCTTTGCCTGCCACATATGGCGGCTGCCCCTACAAGGAGGTTGAGCAATAATCCAACAGGAATTTGATCAGGAGCTAAATCCCAGTTACCACATACGGGTTGTGTCGGGCCAGCATGTGGGCGCAAACCCTTTTTACGCTCCGTTTGCCCTTGTTCTGGCGCTGGCCCCACCGTGAGCTCATCGGAAAGCAGCTTTGTGCATGGCAACCCCACGGGATGTGCTTCCCTCCACACCCAGGCACAGCCCCGGAGGCTCACGCAGTGCCAAAACACCCGTCACTCAGCGGGGAGGCAAGGCAGCACCTCTGACTGCCATGCGAGCTGCACGGCGCCTGCGGCTAGGCAAAGGTTTGGGATCAGAAAGCCAGCTGTGGTCATTTCCCTGAGCCAGCACCATGTGAAGAGGATGGATTCTGTGATGGAAGCAGTAAGGACAAGCATCAGAGCTTGACTGGGTTTCGCTCTGGGCTCCCTAGCAGCGACATGAACTAATATTGCTTTCCTAGCCACGGTGATGGCCCTCTTTGCACAAGGGGTGTTGTAGGAAAGGGCACACAGCAGACACACATCCTGATGCCACATGCTGGTGGCTTCAGAGTTTGGTCAGCATCTACACTGACAGCTGTGCCAGGCAGCTGGATGTAAGAGAGAGTGAGGAGGGCTCTCAAGCCCAGGGTGCCGGGATGAAACCCCATTTCCCCATAACCAACTCCCCAGCTCACTCTGCAGAGGCAGTGAGCCTTGGTGACACAGATGCACCAGGAGATGAACCCAAGCCTGCTAGCAGTGCCCTCACCTGGGATCCCTCATCACTGAAGGATGCTCCGCCTGGCCCAGCCACACAGCAGCGCAAGGCCAGCAGTCTGGTCCAGGTCCCTTGGAGTCTGGACACCCAGACAGCATCCCCTGTGACACAGCCCCATCCCAGCACCAAGGGGTCGTGGTGCTGCTGGAGCTCCAGTTTTTCAGGCTGCAGCAGACCACAGGTTTCAGGCTGTGCTGGATGGATGGGCATTCATCCAGCACCACACTCCTTGCACAGCTAATCTGCTGGGGAATGAGCCAGCACGCACAGCAGCCCCATGCTGTGCCAGTCTGGATGGAGTCGGCAGCAGCCACAGCTCACACCAGCCTCACCTGGCCTGGGCCACATAAGGGGCCTGATGAGGTGCCCACTAAGTTCCCTCCCAGCAAGCCTCGTCCTGTTTGGTGCTGCTGGAGACCCTTTTGCAGTTCAAATCTGCCCACAGTGAAGTCTAAAGAGTGGTGAGACACCAGTTGTGTCTGCCAAAGCCCTGCTGCAGGGACTCCAGTATTCCACTGCCTGTCAGGTGTACACATCAAGAGATGTATGAGGTCTCAGCTCATCCATAAAGGCTGGCTAGTTTTCCCTCCTCCTGGCTTACAGAACACAACCTGCATCTACTGAAAGGCTGCAGCACTTCTGCTTATTTTCTGGCCATTTAGAATCATAGAATCAGAGAATTGTTAGGGTTGGAAAGGACCTTAAGATCATCGAGTTCCAACCCCCCTGCCATGGGCAGGGACACCTCCCACTAAACCATGCCATCCAAGGCTATGTCCAGCCTGGCCTTGAGCACTGCCAGGGATGAAGCATTCACAACTTCCCTGGGCAACCCATTCCAGTGCCTCACCACCCTCACAGTAAAGAATTTCTTCCTCAGATCCAATCTAAACTTCCCCTGTTTAAGTTTGAACCCATTACCCCTTGTCCTCTCACTACAGTCCCTCATGAAGAGTCCCTCCCCAGCATCCCTATAGGCCCCCTTCAGGTATTGGAAGGCTGCTCTGAGGTCTCCACGCAGCCTTCTCTTCTGCAGGCTGAACAGCCCCAATTTTCTCATCCTATCTTCATACGGGAGGTGCTTCAGTCCCCTGATCATCCTCGTGGCCCTCCTCTGGACTTGTTTTTTGGAACTAATTTCGTTTAAAACTTCTTACTGTTTTATGCCTCATAGCATATGATCTTTTTTAAGTGATCACTTCATCTGAGCGCAACTTTTCTGCAAGTGCCACATCTCTTTTAACAAACAGGTGTGGGAAAGGCTGGGATGGAAAAGTGTCCTCTTCCCTGTGACTCCATGATGCTTTTGCTTTTTGCTGTTACCACACCAATGTCCTTATCTTACAATGTGAACTGTTTTAAAACCTTTCCCAGGGAAGTTGTGAATGCTCCATCGCTGGCAGTGTTCAAGGCCAAGTTGGACATAGCCTTGGATGGCATGGTTTAGTGGGAGGTGTCCCTGCCCATGGCAGGGGGGTTGGAACTTGATGATCTTGAGGTCCTTTCCAACCCTAACTATTCTATGATTCTATGATAATAACATAATGACTTTTAATCCACACTCTGGAGGCAAGCTCTCTTTAGCTGCTCTGCAGCCAGTTGGGTGTCTTTGCAAACATTTCAGGTGAAGAAAGCAAGAGAAGTGGTTAAAAGATCTCCCAAAGGATGCAGAGAAGAATTGTTTTTAAGTCTGCAACAGGTTCAAGAAATCCAGCCTCCCGTTCCACAGCCCAGATGTTTAGACTGAGCTTGTGCTTTCCCCCATTACCAGGTTGTCACTGCTGGTTGCAAATAGCTTTAAACCCTTGTCAGAGCTCCAGCGCTGCTCTGTTTAGACTTGGCCAGTGAAATCCCTGCTAAAAAATGCAGTATATATTTCAAAGTCAGACTTTAAAGGGACAGCTATTGTTTTATTTGTGTTTAATTAAAAATAATAATAATTGTTTTCCAGTCCCATGGTAATTAGCAACTCAATCTGCAGCTCCCATGGGAAAGAGCCTCTGCTTCTGGAGCAAGTAGGCTTGAACACTGACTTGCTGTAGACATCTCCAAGGTTTTGAGTACAGCAATTTGTTGAGAGGGGGTTTCCAACTTTGACTCCATAGCAGTTAAACTGTCATTCTCCAAACCACAGTTTTACCATGGCCTCCATTTCCCTTTGTTTTACCTGAACTTCTCGTCCCGCTCTGCAAATCCTATGCCAGAATGAGTCATTCCTGCAGGATTAGCTCTCATTTTTCAACTCCTCTGTCAGTGTTGCCCGGACTAGTTCTGAGGAGAAAAAATTGACACTCCCCATTCAGTAAAGCTGTGTAACAAGTGACTGAAAGGAATTACCTCCAGTGCTCAGCTATTTACACTGAACTGGCAAGGACCACCCCATCTCACCAGGCTAACCAAGCCCTCTGCACAGCACAGTGTTGCTGGCAGTGAAGGGGATGCACCAGCATCCCACTCCTGTGAGCCATCCCTCTTGCTGCTAATGGCCCATGCAGGGGTTGTTGGCTTGCTTCTCACCCCAGATGGAGGATCACCTGCAAGGACCATCGAGGATCAGGGCCACCACATGCTGTCCACCTTGTCTTTGCTGTCTGTGCACCGCAGGGCTGGGCTGAGCTCATCTCTGATCCTCCTGCCTTTGGGGTAGACATACCTCCTGGAGGCACCCTCTCTCTGCTGATTGCTAAGGTCAGTCCTGTGCCTCTTGTATTAGCGTGTACCTCAAGTCACAGAGTCTTCTGCTCTGGGACTTACTTGCTGGAAGCAGATCTTGGCCTGTCCATGTCCTATGGACTTTTTATCATGTTCACATCCAAATAAACACTTGTTACCGGAAAAAGCAACCTTTTTTTTTTTTTTTTTTTTTTTTTAAATTATTTTCACAGCTCATTTTCCACCTTTCCCTTGTTCTCTATTCTCTGAAAGTAATAAAGACACTCTCTGCCGTGATTTAACTCCAGCCAGCAACTGAGAACCTCACAGAGCCACTTGCTCACTCCCCTTGCAGTGGGATGGGGGAGAAAACTGGAAGAGTATAAGTGAGAAAACTCATGGGTTAAGATAAAGATAGTTTAAAGGGTAGAGCAAAAGACATGCACGCAAGCAAATCAAAACAAGGAATTCATTCACCACTTTCCATGGCCAGGCAGGTGTTCAGCCATCTCCAGGACAGCAGGGATCTATCACACTTAGTGGTGACTTGGGTAGACAAATGCCATCACTCCCAGTGTCTCACTTCCTTCCTCTTCCGCAACAACTTACGCTGAGCATGATGCATGATGCCGTATGGTGTGGGATATCCTTTGGTCAGTTGGGGTCAGCTGTCCTGGCTGTGTCCCCCCAACTTCTTGTGCACCACCGCCTGCTTGCTGGTAGGGTGAGGAGCAGAACAGGCCCTGGCTCTGTGTCAGCACACTGCTCAGCAATAAGGAAAACACACCTGCCCCATCAACACTATTTCCAGCACAAATCCAGAACCCCATATTAGCTACTGTGAAGAAAACGAACTCTATCCCAGCCAAAACCAGCACACTTCCGCATAGCTAAATTGCGTTGTCTTGTAGCAGAATAAAGAGGAGGGACACTTGAAGGTCTCAAAAAGATGCCACTCTCTTTCCCTTTTCCTGTCCGAAACATGGTCCCAGGAGTGATTGTTTAAATACCTTCCAGAAGATCTGTTTTCTGGTAATGGCCCAGCATGGTGGCAAATCTCTGATTTGCATATGAAGGCCAGAACTGCATAATCAAAACTATCAGAGCCAGCTGGGAGAAACAAGATCCGAGCACCTGGCACTTTGAGAAGGCATTTTGCTTGTTGTCCATGGGTCATTTTCCTATAGTATTGACAGGACTTGAGCTGACTTGACAGAAACTCCTGGAAATCATGTTTCCCCCACAATACCAGAGAGAACTGTGGAATTTACAAGGTTTCTGGCCCAGCAAAAGCTCAAAGCAGGGTAGTGCCACAAGTTAGATCAACTTGCTCAGGACCACAAACAGCCCAGTTTTAAAAAGCCCAAAGGAAAGAGACCCCACCATCCCTTTGTCCCACAGCACAGATTCACACTTGAAATGTGCGCTGATCACGGCACAATTAAAACCAGTCCAAAATGAAAAGAGATTGATGAAACTTCCTGCTGTCCCTGGAAATACACACAGCACCTTGTGTAGTTTTAACAGCACTGTGGAAGTTAAAAAGTTCTTTCTATACAGACTACCATGAGCTACACGCTTCTGGGAGCATGTATGTCCTCAGGCGAACACTGGGCAGATGCTTGTCTAGTGTAAATCCCCACGAGTCTGTTAACTTCGGCAGGACTCCAGCTATTCACAGCCTTTGCAGTCTTGTTAAAGAAAAGTTCTGAATTTAGAGAAATAACCGTTTTCTTCACGTGGGCCTAGTCATTTTGCTATGGGATGTCAAGCAAAACTCCAGTAGATTCCTGTAGGCACTTCTAAATAGGGCATTATGTGGTAATTATCATGGTGATTGCTAGAGGATCTGAGAGAACAATGGGCAATGAGAACAAAAAAGCCAAGGGGAAAAAATGGGAGCTTTCTATGAAAGCACTCAGATTTTATCCACCAGTACAAATAAGCTTAAACTATCCTCACCTTTCATTTTGTTTTTAAATAAAGGCTATTTACATCCTTCACACATGGTCTTACAGCAGCTGGTAGCACTGGGTGTCACCAGTCCCTCATCAGTGTCTACCCAACAGCTGAACTCACTGGCAGTGGTGCTCTCAATCCACCCTATGCCCCTCCTCACAACCCCTGCTGTGGACCCTGATCTGCCTCATCACTGAGGGCTTCCCCAGGAAACCTCAAAGCATCAGAAATCTGACGCAAAAATGCTGGGTGCCTGGATCTACCTACTATAAGAAACACCTTATTTTTGTTACTCAAGTTGTGCAAAGTGTGCTGAAAGCTATGGATTCCAGGGAAGGAAAGGCAACATCTGCTGTGTGTAATAATGCTCAGTAATGCAGTTTAATCAGTGATTTTCCTTGGTTTAAAGGGAAAAAATAACAAAAAGAGCCAGCAGAGCAGCTCACAGCGCTAAACTTTCATGATCTGTGTAGGCCAGTCCTAGAAAGCTGTGACATTACTGTTCATGTTTATTGGATTGTACCAAAGTGATGCTGAGAGTAAAAGTCTTTGATTCCAGGCTAAGACCTGGAGGAGAAGACACTGTGGTGGGCACAGGTATTTTGTCCATCCCTTCAAGATCTCCTGCACAAAGCAAACTTCCCAACCAGCCTTCCAGAAAGGCTCTTTATCTCCTTCCAGCTCCAGCCCCAATCCTTGCTGTCCACATTCTCTGCTTTTCTGTGGTGCTTTTCCTCCTCTTTCCAATCCTGCTTCATGTGTTCCCAATCTCCCTCTGCTGCTCCCATCTACTTGCTCCCAAAACCTTTTCTTTCCTTGGCTGACCTACTCTCCGTAACCATGGGGAAAGTCGTCTGCAAGGACTACAGTGCAGAACATGTAATGGGACAGGAAATTGGTTAATAAATTGTAGGACAACTCCACTGCAATTTGTTGAAGGACTTTGCAATATCCATATTTGGGTGTAGCAACATGAAGAACATTACCAATACGAACACCACCAAGAAATTTCTGTCGCTGCATTGGAAAATTAATCTCCTAGCACTAAGGTTTGGGCAAAATGACCTGTCATCGCTCCCTTCCATGCTGAAGTGCAGGTTAGAAAAAGCCAGCATCTAGGACAATGTGGTTCTGTATGCGACAAAGGAAAAAGAAAACAAACAGCATTTCTTTCAAATAACTTACTGAATTAAAGCAGGATATTTGCAAAGGTATTTTGTTCACAGTAAGGCAATTAATTAACTTCAGTAATTCTTCTTGGATTGAATTCTCAGCTTCCAAAGCAAGCAATAAACAATTCTCCCTAAACTTAATGCTGCATCCTCCTGTTTTACACCGAGCGTCAGTTTCACCACTAGCTGCAGAGGGACAAGCTTGTGCTGCAGCAAGCAAAATCTGGCTTCACATGACAAATGCTCCCTTTCCAGAAGCCTCAGGGTCTTTGTGGCTCTGTGGGCTCCTGTCAGACACCAGTGATGCCAGTTGTGAGCCAGCAGAGCAGACAGATCCTAGCAGGGCACCTGAGAGACACAGAGTAGATGATGCTCATCCTGCAAGTCCTAAGCCACCGCTACGTCCTGCATGCTTGTCTTTCACCTGCTCTACCAAAGTTATGGCATGGACCAACACTGATGGCAGTGGCCCTGCATGCAGAAGTTCTTGCAGCTGGCTGGCTTCCCTACCCCTGCCTTCTGAAACAGCCTTGCTTCTGCTACCAACCAGGACACAAATAGTGGAAACTAGACCCAAAGCTGCCTGCTGTGACCACAGGAGGCTGCGGGTAGCAGGGAGGACTCGAAGAGGAAAAGTGAACCTCACTACAGGGAGTGTGAACACCAAAGACCTAGGCCACCCCTAGAGGGGATTAAGCCTCTCGAAACTGTTGAATGGTGGCCAAATAGGGCATTTGATAGGCAAAACAGAAAGAACTTATTTCCATGCCAACAGAGCCTGATGGCTATTCAAAGATACCCATCCGGAAGATTTTCATGAGCTCCTGAAATGCACAGGCTTTGGGGGAGCAAGAGCCATGCAAACCTCACAACACCTGCAAAAGAACAAAAGGCATAGCAAGTGATGTTTGGCTTAGAGAAGACAGCCTGACTCTGCTTTGCATGTTCCCAGAAAAAGCCAGCTCCTCCTTTTATAGCATCTGACAGATCTGCTCAACTCCCAGTGATTTCTTGGCAGTGCAAAGGCAAGAATGGGCAGCTTATTCTCTTGCAAACCACCTCTAAAAACCGCCTGACAGGAGGACAAATTAATGTGTCATGGCCCATCCAGCTCAGTCTGGATCTGCTCCGCTTCCACTGCGGAGGTGTCTGCTCCTTGGTGCCTACATCACATGCAGTGTTTTCTACTGCTTTTGCTTGTGGTTCTGTCTCTTAGCTAAATGAGTCTCCCATTGCCAGTTTGCACAGCAAGGTTGCATGTCTAACCTGCTGTTTAGGCAGCGCTGGCACAGACCTAGGTGTGCACGACAAGCTGTGCTCCTCCTCATGAAACACAGGACAGAGTATGCCTTACCCACAGCAAGAGTCACTCCTGGCACATGTTCAGTCTCATGCACACTGTGCCCCAGCTCCACTGCAGCAGGGCCGCAGCTCTGCTGGTTGCTTCACAGCTGAGACCAATGCATATGGTTATCCTGCCCCATGTCCTGCCCCACCAGCACATTCACTGGGCTTTGTGAGCTTCCTACAGTGTATTGCTCCCATTTCTGCTGTTCCTTCAGGTTGGGGCTCTGCCTCTTATGTCATCCACTCCCTCGGTTCACCACCCTACAGCACCAAATTACATCTACAATACCTACATCCCCCGTGCTGTATGCCAGTTGCTCTGCTACTGCACTCGCACAGAATTCCCCACGATGGGGCAGAGGATCCCAAGAGAGCAGGCAGAGGTGATGCCCTGCTCTGGGAAAGCCTGTCACAGCACGCCCTCTGCAGATGCTGCTCACCCTCCATCAGTCAGGGGACATGCTGGGCTGTCAGTCAAGCATGCTGTGTGGCCTCTCTTACTGCCCTCCAGACCAGGCCATGTGAAGCCATGCTGGATGAGAATGAGGTTCCCAGACCTTTTTTCCCAGTTGCATTTCGTCTCCCAAAGCCCGTGGTCATGGCCTGTTTTAAAACCACCATGGATTTTGTTTTGATCTACAGAAGAATGACCACAACACCTAACTCAAACCTCTCTCATGAGCCTGGCTATATCCATGTGATGCTCCCAACAAGCAATTCTTTCTCTCTTGCAGCCCCAAGTTCCCATAGAAAACTCAACCAGGGGATGAAAAGCAGCATTAATTTGGAAACCCAGGATGGGTGATAAACAACCATTCTGTTGATTAGGTGAAACATTGTTTTCACAAGACAAGACATGTGAACACCTGATGCAAATATGCAATGGACACATCCACTAGTCTGTTGCCTTCCGGCCTCTCTTCTGCCACATGACAGGACTCCATGTGGCAGCTGCACATCATTTCTCCCTCAGAAGTTTCATCCGGGTCCCCATGCCACACTCTGGATATAAACTGTTTCCAAAATCCATGCAATCACCTCTCTGCTTTTGCCTCCCACTAATTCCAGTCAGGTGTGAGATGTCTTAAGTGACTTGGGACATTTTTTTGCAGACACGTGCTCTGCAAGTGAATGAAGGATGTCGCCACCATCTGTCTTGTTCCAAGACTCAGGCTTGTGGTCCCCTCCCAGATCTCAATCATGAGCTGCAGGTAGGGCTCCCTTGTCACAAAGCAGCATGATGGTATGGAGATCATCTGTCCTTGATGATCTGGACACATTAACAGCAAAATCCTTGCACCAAACACAGAGCCAATGAAAACAGTAAACAAACAAAATAAACAAAGCCTCAAACACACAAGAAAAGCCTTTGCCATCCCACTGCAGGGGCAATGAGCCTGGGGTGAAGGCTGTGCTATGGGGTGTGTGTTCTCACTTCATTTGCATCCACCCAATCTCATCTCAGATTTTGGCTCTACTTAGCCCTTGACTTGGAGCACATTAAATGACAGCACTGTTCTTCCTGGGACACAGAGGTAAAGCAAAACGTTTCCTCTCCTCAAAGACAAGAGGAATCCTGCTGGTGGAACCAAAACTATGAGTGTGCTATGCTTAATGTGCAGTGTGATGTGTGCACACGTTTAATGTCCACTTCCCTCTGGTTGACATGGGAGAAGCAACTCAGGTCACAGGGCCAAAGGAGAACAGAGCTTTCAAATAGTTTACTTTCAAGGGATCTCAATGGTACAGTTTGTAATATGGGAAAAACTGTGCAGGGAATGAAGCCTAAAGGGCTGTATTTTTTCCAGGAGTGGAAATTGCTCTTGGAGATCCAAGCAGATGGGATTTTGGCTGGGCTCACTCTTTAGCACCTATGGGTGCTAACTGCAGTCTTGAGAGGCCAAGGCACAATGCCATTATGCAGGGTACATTCTGCAGTGCCTGGTCTCGGAATCCGTGACCATTCTGATCAGCTGAAGGCTGCAAAGCTCAGTGAAGCAGCATCTGAGCTGGGAAATTTACACAGGAAAAAATGCTGACTCTGAACTTTATCCCAGAGACCAAAAGAAAGTCCAAGCTATAAAAGAAGTAGCTTTTATGTTTTTAAGACTCCTGTGGATACCACACATTTTCTATTGCATTATGACCTCAAAATATTTAGTCAATGCGTGGCATTTTCTACTTTACTTACCTTTGTCCCCCCTCCACTGTAACTGAATCAAAAGAGAAAACAAAATGTTCACAAAGATGAAAAGCACCAACTCTTCTGCTCCAGCAGCAGGCAATGCTTTGATTTACAGGTGGAAGAGATTTGCAGTCTAAGATTCACCTGGGTGAGTCTGAGTTTCATATTTTCCATAGTTCTTTCCCCATGGGAGATGGCAGCCAAGAGAAACATGAGTGCTTAAAAAGGGACATATTCCTGCTCCCAGAGTGGAGACCTGGGAATGCTTTTAAACAGGCTGATGATAATGTCAGCTTGAGGACTGTCTCCAGGCCACCACAGTACACAACTCCCACTTCACTCACAAACACTGGCATTACAGTTTTACAGTTTAACCTGCCCGATGAGGACATGAGAAGGCGCAAGAGCCAGCACGTGCTGTTTGGGTATCCGTTTCACTCTGCTTACACGCTGGGGTCTGCCAAGGAGAGCGTTTTCCTGGAAAACGATTCTCATCTCCAGCAGGAAAGGCAAACGCAGCCGCTCGGCGCATCATCCCGCTCCAGCGCGCACCTCGCTCGCTGTCATCCTTCTGCAAGCGCGAAGTGAAGCACGATCTGACTTTGCCCTCTGGAGGCACGGAACTGGCATGGCGCAGGCAGACACTCCGCGCCGCGGGCGGCTGAACCACCGCGCTGTCCCTTGGAAAATCTGACCGGAAAACCCATCTCCGGCTGCCGCGTCCCGGGAGCCACAGGGCTGAGCACTGCCTCCGAGGCAGCTCCGCCGCTCACCTTTCACGCTGAAGGAGCCGGTTCCTTGGATCTTCCAGGGTAACGCTATGCTAGCGTTGCGCGCACTTCAGGAGCAGCAGCGTCAGAACGGGAGGCTGATTTTCCTTTTGGTACAAACTGTGCAGCGTGGGATCTGAAATCTGCATCCAGCTACTAGGACTGCAAGCACGGGTCCTCGAGAGTGCCGCTTCATGGCTTATTCTGCTAGCTCCACGGTTTGCTCGGTCGCTGGGAAGTTGCACAAACAAGCAAGTGGCAAAGACAGTTCTGCGGTCCCCTTATTTACATAGAAACCAGGGCTGGGGTTTGTTTGCTGCATGCAAATAGATCTTCACACCCCCACCCCCCAATTTTTCTCCAAGCAGAGACAACACTTTGTTGGGAACCCCCAAGAGAGCCCTGTTTCACTTGAATAAACACATCCCACCTCCGTTTACTCCATTAAACACCCTTTGTGCAATGGGCAAGGGGGCTTTGGGAAAGCTTTGCCCACAGAGAAGCTCAGACCCAAGCTCTGGGAGAACTGACAGAAGGCACTAAGACACAGGCTGAACTGCCTGTACAGCCATGCACAGAAGATGCACACATATGCGCTTCCACTCGTGCACACAGCTGCCCATAGCCATTCCTGAATACCTGTGGACACTCATGCCGTGGATCCAGCACACTGGCACATGTTTGTACACACACTCATATGTCAATGCACCACCACAAGCTCTAATGCACATCCTCAACCCCACACTGCCCTTGCACACCCATGTACCTGTGCGTGCTCACCCTGCCTGCGTGCTCACCCTGCCATGCACACGCATCCCTGTGCACACCTGCACACACTGACCCTTTTCATCCCACTTCTAGGACCTCCTGCCGTTCCCTCTATCCCGGTGCTCCCAAGGATGACCATGACAGCAGGCAAGGAGGCTGTGCTGCCTCCAGCCCTGCAGGTGGGTGCTGCAGCGGTACAAGCCCTGGACAAGCATTCCTCACCAACTGTATGCAGTTACACTTGTTTTGACCCACAGACCGGGACTCTGACCCTCAGCCCCAACTATCTGAGCAAGCAGGAGAGAGCTGACAGGCAGGTAATGTGCCCGCCACAGCCGGTGGAAGGATCCTTCCTAGTTGGAAGGATCATGTACCTGGAGATCCTGTGATACAAGGATCAAGTACAAGCGGGTCTGACCAGGGGTAAAACAAGGCAGGAGAGCCCAGCTGTGTGCCGAATTGCCGAGGTGAGAGCCGCGTGCTGACCGTATCTTACATGGCAACTTGGCACTCCAGTTGTGCTGTGTAAGCCCACACTTACTGTCTCTCCCCACACACATCTGTCGCCGGGTTGAGGGGGTAGCAACGTTTAATTAATTTCTGCCTCTTCATTACCGTGAAGAAGCGTAGGGCTGAGCGGGCGGCCCTTCCCAGTGCCGCGGACCGTCAGCATCCCCGCGGACAGCGGCGGCCGCGCATCGCACCGCACCTCGCCTCAGCCGCCGGCCAAACAGTCTCGGAGCCGTTCAGGAGGGGATCTGGAAATGCCCATGCAGAGACACTGCACCGCGACACCGGAGACCCTCCCGCTCAGCCCGCTGCCTGCCGCTCCGCCTGAGCTGAGCGCTCCTAACGACAGCGGGAGGGATAGCGGCGCCCCGATGGCGCTGGGGATGGGGACCGCGGGAGGGGAACGGGGACCGCAGGAGGGGGGCTGGCGCTGCCCCTGCCCGTGCCCGCGGCGGCGTCGGCGGCACGCCCGGCCTTGCCCGCGCCTCCCGGGCTGCGGGGCGTTGCAGGGGGAGTGCCGGCCGCCCGGGCGCGGAGCAGCCGGACACCGCCGCATAAAAGCCGCAGCGGCTCCGAGCAGCGCCTCTTCGGCTGGGCCCGGCGCGGGGCCGCCCCGACGGCCGCATGACCGCCGAGAGCCGGCTGCCGCCGGGCCCCCCGCAGCTGCCGCCGCTGCCCCCGCCGCTGAAGGCGGACGCTGCGCCGCCGGGGCAGGAGGCGGCGGCGGCGTTGGGGTTGCGGGGCGGCCGACGGCGGCGCAAGCGCCCTGCGGAGCGGGGCAAACCGCCCTACAGCTACATCGCCCTCATCGCTATGGCCATCGGGCAAGCGCCAGAGCGGCGGCTGACGCTGGGTGGCATCTATCGCTTCATCACCGAGCGCTTCCCTTTCTACCGCGACAGCCCTCGGAAGTGGCAGAACAGCATCCGTCACAACCTCACCCTGAACGACTGCTTCGTCAAGGTGCCGCGGGAGCCCGGCCGCCCTGGCAAGGGCAACTACTGGACGCTGGACCCTCACGCCCGCGACATGTTCGAGAGCGGCTCCTTCCTCCGTCGCAGGAAGCGCTTCAAGCGCAGCGATCTCTCCACCTACCCGGCCTTCCTCGCCCAGCGCCCCGACGAGCCCTGCCGCCTCTTCCCGCTGCCCGCCCCGCCGCCCGCCGCCGACCTGCCCCCGGCACCCGCCGCTGCCTCCTGTTCCTTCGCCGCCGCCGCCGTTGCCTTCCCCGCGCAGAGCTGCGCCGCCGCCCTGCCGCACGGATACGCACCGCTGCCCCCCGGCCCCGCGCCCTACGCTCCGGGAGGCCATGGTCAGCTGTACGCGCCGTCGGGGCGCATCGTGCTGCCCGCCTCGCCGCCAGCCCCCGCCGGGCTCTACAGCCGCCGCTCTCCCGTGCCCTACCCGCCGCTGCCACACGTCTACGGAACCGGCGAGCAGCTGGGCCCCGCCGATCCCGGGCCGCGGCACGGAGCCTACCCCGGCAGCCACGACAGGTTCGTCCCGCCGCTCTGACGCAGCGCCGGCGAGGCCGGGCGGCCCGACGGCGGGGACCGGAGCTCGGGAGAGGGCCGGCTGCGGGGTCCACCCGGCGCTGCTGGACCCGCCGCCGTCCGGGAAGATGCTGGAGGACTTTGGTCTGCGGCTCTGTGTCATGCCACCTGCCAGAGACTCTCGGCGAGGAGCGCTGCCGCCAGCCGTGCGGACCTGCGGGACCCTGCTCAGCCCTGTCTGCTCTCTCCAAAGAAGCCCTACGGGCTCCCAAGTGCCTGGATGGGGCAAACAGCCCTTTCCTTTTCTACTGCCTTTTCTGGGACAGGTGCCCAATGCTTCCTGACAGGTTCTCACCCTTCCAGCACACCCAGCTGGGCTCCCTGGTCTGTCCAAGAAGATCTCACTTTTAACAACCTGTCCGCTGTTAATTATTTTATTTACAGAACTAAATGTCTGCTGCAGTGGGGGGCGAGGGAGGCAGGAGGAAGCATTCCGCAGCCTCGCATAGCCAGAGTTGTAGAAGTGGGACATGTGGCACTAGCATAGTGGCTTGTCCCTGATGGTGCACAGGGCTACTGCGGTAATGCCAGGCTTTGTACCAACAACCAACAGGACCAGGGTTGGGAAAGATTTGGGTGCTGGGGTTGCAGCCAAACACAGGAAGTAAAATTCTGACGGGAGTCATGCTCTGTGCTGCAGCAGTGGGACAATGTGGGATTGGAAGTATAAAAACTTTTACCATGAGCATGTTCAGCCCCTGCAAGACGGGCCCAGTGAGGTCCTGGGCTCTCTGTCCTTCAGGGTCTTCCCAACTTGATTGCACAGAGACTGAGTGACCTGACCTGTCTTTGGAGTTGGATTCAGCATTGAACTTAGACCTGCTTTGAGTGGAGACCTAGTCCAGAGGTGTGTGGAGGTCCATACATCCTAAATTACTTTGATCTTAAGGTCAGCCTAGCTCTGTCTGTAACCTAGAGAAATCAGCACCCATGGAGAAACCCTTCCTTCCTGAAACAAGCGAGAGAGGCAGGACATGGTGCCTTTTTATCTTGGATTGCTCCCTTGTCAAGGGACAGCTGGAAAAAAGGCTAGAGGAAAACACAGAGAGGGGACAACTGATAGGAACAGCTGTGAAGGGCTTGAAAACAGATCCATGGGGAAACTCATGAAAATCCCTCTCAACAGATCCTGCCATCCCTGAAAGCTTCCTGGTGAGATGGTGGATGCTCCGGGGCTCTGTCAGTGCCTGTGAGCGGAAAGCGACAGATATAGTGCTGCTATTGTCCAAATCTCTTTAGACAGCTACTTTTTCCTGTGGAGGTGGACCATGTGTGATTGAGGCCAGGAGGAGGTTGGTGAGGGGTGCTGCAGAGTGGTGGGAGCAGGAATGAAGAGAGGTAGGTGGGAAGTGCAGCCAGAGCCTCAGCAGGGGCTTTGGAAGAGCAGTGGGGGTGCTCATACACCAGGGTCTCTTCCCACCACAAAAGGGATCATAGTATAACTCGGGTTGGGAGAGGCGTTGGGAAGTTTCTGTTCCATGCTTGTGTTCCAAGGACGGTCAGCTATAACCTATATAGTTTGCTCAAGCCTATCGAGGTGCATCCTGAAAACCCCCAGGGATGGAGACAGCACTGTATCTTCAGGCAACCTGATTCTCCTCATGGGGGAGAAGTTTCTCCTTTTATCCACTCAGCACCTCTCTAGTCTCTTTTCACGTCCACTATCTCTTGTCCTGCTGCTGTGCACTGCTACAAAGAGCTCTGATCCCATGAAGACACCAGTACTTTCTGCTCCATGGAGAATTTTTCTCATGAGCCCATCAGCAGGATGAAATCTGTGTAGAGGCTGGTGCTATACTCCAGGTATCCAAGTGGGATGAGAGGGAGGAAACGGAGTGGGGTGGGAAGGCGTTTGGGTGTCCCTGAAGAACAGTTGGGGTGGGGGAGGCTAAAGCCGTCTGCAGTAGGCGTACAAGAGGAGCTGTCTCTCTGCCTCCCCTGGGGTTCTGAAGTAGGGAAGGAGTTTTGGATTTAGGGCACCCACCCCTCTCTCAGACAGGGACGGCACATTCTGGGTGAGCTACCTCATGGGCTGGGAGGCTGGGGCTGGGCTGGTGCTGCTGACTCTGGTCCATCTGGACCTTTTCTGTGGCACTGCAGGAAACTGCAGCCTGCACACAGAGCTGGGGAGGTCGCATTGCATTGCATTGCTGCAGGAGGGGGGGCACAAAGAGGCAAGTGCAGGCATCATTCCCATCCTCAGTGCGGTGAGGTGAATCAGATGTTTTCCATCCTTGCTTTCCCTCCTGAAGAGCTGTGTTGTCTCTTTCAATGTCCTTCCTGGTCATGGCATGTCTATAAGCTGCTTCCACCCTGGGTAGAGCAGAGTCCTTCCTCTGCAGCTTGGCTACCTCAGTGTGGGGCAGGTCTTCTCAGCTGCTGTGCCAGCTCTTCTCCGATCCTGCCCTTTCACCACCTGGAAGAGAAGTGGCTCTGTCAGCTCTTAGTTTTGCGGCAGCTGCCTGCTGGCTCTCTGCCTGCATCTTCTGCAAGGACTGCACTGCATCCCTTTGTTGGCAGGTTTGCTAGCTGCTTTGCAGCGGAGCCAGGAGAGGAATTGTCCTGCCTTAATGCCTCCCTTTCTCCCTTCCTGTTGGAGCAGCTATCCGTGTGGACTCGACACATCATTTCCATGAGTCTAGAGGTCTTCTGGGCCTTGTTCCCTGTTACTTCAAGCTGGTTTTACTCTTTGCACCTGGTGATAGTCTAAGTTTCAGTCTAAAAAAAAGGCACCACTGATGGTACAGGTCTTGTGCAAGCTGCTCCTGAACTCAGCATCTGCAGCAAGTTCAGGGAGCAAAACTCAGTGTCTGGAAGATATGAATGATAGAATTTGATGACTCAGAAGGCACAAATTGGGTAGGTTCAGTTGTGTATTGTTCGTGGATAAGGTCTAGATGCTTGCTCTCCAGACCTTTTATTACCTACAAGCTAGGGAAACCAGACATACACAGAAAGCATGCTTTCTGCAGCAGGTACAGTGGTGAGCCTGTTGCACAAGGACCCGAGACACATCGCCACAAACTGCTTAAACTTCAGCCACAAGCATCTGGAAACCATGGATAAGAGCTTTGTGCTTGGTAATGAGCTATATGGACCCTTTGAGGGACTCTACGTCTGCGCGAGGTCTTCCGTTTGGGGTTTTCAATACGAAAATTGACCATGCTGTACCTGCCCTGTGCTAGTGCTGGCAATGCTCCAACCTCCTGCTTGCGGCAAGCATGGGGGCTCCGGAGATCCATTCCCACCAGAGCCGCTGCGGTTTTGTGGCTATTGCAACCTCCCCAGGCTGACGTGCAGGCTCAGGCGCAGTGGGTGCGCTGAGCATCACATGTCTGTCCAGGCTCTACCCTGTGTCAGCGGGACTCGCTGACGCTGTGCTGGTGCATGTGGCCCTGTGTCTCTTGTGTGACCACAGACAGAGGAAGATACAAGTTGTTGTGGCCTTGGGGAGCCATGGGGCTGAGCCTGCCTGTGAGGATATGGGGATATGCCGTGGGGATATGTTAGACAATTGGATCTCAATGTATGCTTGTGCCACGGGGATATGTTAAACATTTGGATCTCAATGCATTTTTGCCTGGCACTTTGCTTGTAATTTTCAGGCACTGTCCAAATTTAGGAAAATTGTGATTTCTGGAAGCTTTATTATAAATATATGAGGGCCTTCCTTTTAGCACAGTTAGTCTACGTTTCAAACTAATATTTTGATTTTTGGAGTAAGTGTCCAGTAGGATCGGTTTATAACCCTGTAGGAAACACTAAGTGTAGGAAACACTGATGAGAAGAGAGAAGGGCCTTGAAAGTGCTCCTTCCTTGAAGGACAGAGCCTCTCGGTTCCTGTTCTGCCTGAGGAGCTCTGGTGTGGTCAGGCCCTCTGCTGACTTTAAGAAAGGGGTGGATAGTTACAGCCTAGGAGGACGTTTTATTATGTATCAGAGAATTTTTTGTATTTACTCTTCTAGTTGCAATGGAAATAAATCATTTTGTCCTGTTGTTTGTAAGAAAGTGTCTCTGGGAGCTTTTTCCCTACACTCCTAAGACCAGGAGAGTGTTGATACAAAGCAAGATGCATGGCACATGCTGCTCCTTGCATTTTGCTGTGTCTGCCTCCCGTTGCCTTTTCTTGATCTGCTGGGATTGCTAAAGACAAAGGAGGGAGGGGACAGCAACGCCAGGCCAGAGGTGGCTTACCAAGCTCCTGCAACCACTCAAGTCACCAATCTGCTTTCCGGTCTCCCATGAGGCAGTAAGTGTGCCCCAGACATCAGCGCATGAAGCTGCAGCCCAGCTGTGTGCCTCTGCTAAAAAGAGGGAGGTATGGAAGCTAAAGTTGTTACCTGCTTAAGGAACACAATCTGAGAGATGGGTGAGAGAACTGTGGCTGCTGTTAATGACTTTCTGATTGCTCCAGCTTGGAGCCAGGCCAGCTGGAAAAGATTTACTGCTGGAAACAACATTGTGTTACCTGTCCTGTGGCAGCAGCACCAAAAATACTTCATCTTCCTCCCTGCGCCCCAGCCTGGTGAGGCTTGTTGGCTATAGAGCTGCAGTTCCTGCAGCTGCAGGCTGACACCACGTTCATCTTGTGCAGCAGCAGCAGCATGTGTAGGAACAATTCACCAAGCAATGGCTGTAGCTAATGTGGGGTGCAACAGGAGCAACACCACACCTTGGGGCTATGATCTGGCTTGCACATGGCTAAGATACTGGCAGATGCTGCCCCTTCTCCTGCTGAAAGGGTGGTGGCTGGCTTCCCAAGGGGTTTTGGGGAAAGCAAGCTTTGCAGCTGAGGCTCTGTCAGTAGCCCAAGCTGCCTGAAAGGTTATGAATGAGAGAGAAACAAGTAGTTTAATCTGCTAAGTGATCAGAAAGCAGATAGGAGTATCTTCTTCAATAGCTGTAGGACTCCCAGGTATGATTTATCTACCTTTGGAGGAAGCCAAGAAGTGCATCAAATTTATGAGGAGTGTGCAGGGAAGGCAGCTGCCATTTGGCCAGGAGGGAGTATCTTGGAGGGGGTCCAAAACTCTGTAAGTTGTAGTTGGAGGTCAGTCTGTGTGGCTGGAGATGAGCTTTAGCTGCATGCTTTAGCTGCATCCGTTACCAAAGACTGTGATACCCGCATTAGTGGTGACATAGAGACTATGTCCCACTCGTGCAGCACCTGGATGTGAACTCCTGTGAGCACAGGAAGGCTGATGCTCTCTGGGAGACTGAATGTACAGAGTCTGGTGTATAGGGGTACAGTGGCCCAGGCTGGCACAGAGAATAGCTTCACAGTCTTGTCTTGACATATGCCTGGAGCCCAGGTTCATAGGAGGCACCATCTAGACAGCAAAGCTGATTTCTCAGTTCAATTTTCCTGTTTGTATTTCTGTCTTCTCCCTGTCTGAGGCCAAGAAGTCAATGTGGGAGATGGTGGCATCAGCTATACTTGGAAGCTGGGATTATTTCTGGGAGCTACTTGAAGATCTGGAGCAGTCACCTCAAGGTTTGTGTGAGCATAGTGAGAGGGAGGAACAGGCACCTTCAATTCCTCCCTCAGGAAGAAGGAACATGCAGTTTAGGATCCTTCATCCGTGGAAGAGGAAGGGCATCCACAAAGGGGATAGGACCCACTTTCAGTGGGATACAGGTCTCAGGGGCTTTTAAAATCCAACACCAACATTATCACCAGAGATGCTTAACAGCTCTGGACCACGCTGAAATACTGATTAAACATGAATCTTGGTCTTGGGGTTCACTCAAGTTTGTTTCTGTATGTATGTTGTTTATCATGGTTCCCAAATTGGTTTGGTTTTTTTGGTTGGTTGGTTGGTTGGCTTGGGTTTTTTTTTTGGGGGGGGTTCTGTTCTTGTTTTCAGTAAAATTGCCTTTTCTTGAATAACATGGGTTTGCCCTCCTACAGCAACAAGTGACGGACTGCTGCAATAGGCTGGGATCCATGCAATTGCCATGGAGTCACAGGCAATTCAAGCCATGAAGAATAAATAATTGTTATCAGTATAAAGGAAAGCAGGTATAAGTGCTAGTTATCTGGTCACTGACTGCTGTCATAGCCAAGCAAGCCAAAATCAGCTCAGGCCAAGACAAGACCAGTCAAGTCCCAGTCTTCTGCACTGTGAGGTCAACACAAAGCCATAGCCTCTGAAAAGCAATATATTTGCAATCTGCATTCAAGACCAGGTCCTGTGTACAATGACAACCAAAGACCCCACACTAGTGGGCTGGGAGAGGACTGTCTCTTAAGACAGGCCGAGTTTATTCTTCTTTCTGTTGTGTTTCAGGGCTCTACATCTGTGTGGCCTGGTCTGCTATGCTGCATGCAGCAGAGCTCGGGGGTCTAAGTGAGACAGATACAGCCCAGGGAGGGGGCTTCTCTGCTGGGATTGTGTCCATTGGCACCAACCCAGACTCTCTCCTGTGAGATGTATGCTGGGAGCAGGGCTGGAGGCTGGGAAACATGGAGAGGCAATGGGCATCTCATCACCTCAACTGTTACTGCATGTTTTCTGCTGACCAGCAATCAGCTACGTGTGATTTTGCCAAAGAAAGTATGAGAGAAATCTCAGTGCAGTCCTGTATGTGAGAGCTCCCACCAGTGTGGGTTCCTGACAGCCTTAAACACCAACGCAGTGGGAAGGAACGGCAGAGGGGAGACACAAAAGTTCCCTGAAAGACCTGCCTGATCTTGTGATTGCTGAGGTTTATTCAAGAAAGGGCAGACTGGCCCTTTCTTTCACTAAGTGAGCTGCAGCTAGTGTAAATTCTTTGCTGAGCACAGTCAGTGGCGCAGCACAGCCTGCATTGTGCACTCGAGCACTTGAGCACTTGAGCAAAAATGGTTTTTAGCAAGCACACTTCATATTGACCAGGGTAATTATCCTAAATGCAAGAAAAATTGCAGCAGCAAGCTCTCCAAGCCCTGGCCCTTTGCCATGCAAGTAGCACTTCAAGATGCTCTGAGGGCTTTAGCAGGTGACGTTTGGCTGTGTGAAAGGGAAGTGGACTGGTGGTCACATGAAAATCCCCTATTCTCCAGGTTTCCTCTCATAAAGGGTGACCTCACCATGGCTCCGTTCTCTAGGCAATAGCAGAAATGACTGACGTGGCCACAGATGCCTAGTGAGTGGTCCCACTCTGTGTGAGAGGCTGTGCCAGGAGTGCTATTGTTAATACTGCTGGCTTTATTCATGAAGAAAGCAGAGGAATATTCATGGGTTGGACTTTTTATGCAGCGAATCACAGAATCACAGACTGGTTTGGGTTGGAAGGGACTTTAAAGCTCCTCCAGTTCTAACCCCCTGCCATGGGCAAGGACACCTTCCACTAGACCAGGTTGCTCAAAGCCCTGTCCAACCTGGCCTTGAACATGGCCAGGGATGGGGCAGTCAGCTTCTCTGGGCAACCTGTGCCAGGGTCTCACCATCCTCATAGTGAAAGAGCTTATTCCTTTTATCTAATCTAAATCTACCCTCTTTGAACTTAAAGTCATTCCCGCTTGCCCTGTCACTACATGCCGTTGTAAAACGTCCCTCTCCAGCTTTCTTGTAGGCCCCCTTTTGGCACTGAAACTGCTCTATGGTCTTCCCAGAGCCTTCTCTTCTCCAGGCTGAACAAGCCCAACTCAACCAGTTTCCATAGCAGAGGTGCTCCAGCCCTCTGATCATTTTCATGGCACTCCTCTGGACTTGCTCCAACAGCTCCATGTCCTTCTTATGTGGGGGTCCCAGAGCTGAATGCACTCATTTAAATTAAAAAAAAAAAAAAAAAAACAAAACAACAAAACAAAAAGAAGAAGTCATGTTGTGAAGAACAGTTTTGCCTCTTGGGCCACCTCTTTCCTATTTCATCTCCATGGAGGGTGAAGACCCCTTCTCTTCTAAATTAAAGACAGAAGAAAGCCGCACTTGAACCAACCATAGAATCATAGAATCACAGAATAGTAAGGGTTGGAAAGGACCTTAAGATCATCTAGTTCCAACCCCCCTGCCATGGGCAGGGACACCTCCCACTAAACCATGCCATCCAAGGCTACGTCCAACCTGGCCTTGAACACCGCCAGGGATGGAGCTTTCACAACCTCCCTGGGCAACCCATTCCAGGGCCTCACCACCCTTAGAGGAAAGAACTTCTTCCTTATATCCAATTGAAACTTCTATATTTAAGTTTGAACCCATTACCCCTTGTCATAGAATCATAGAATAGTTAGGGCTGGAAAGGACCTCAAGATCATCGAGTTCCAACCCCCTCCATGGGCAGGGACACCTCCCACTAAACCATGCCATCCAAGGCTATGTCCAACCCCACCTTGAATGCTGCCAGGGATGAAGCATTCACAACTTCCCTGGGCAACCCATTCCAGGGCCTCACCACCCTCACAGTAAAGAATTTCTTCCTCAGATCCAATCTAAACTTCCCCTGTTTAAGTTTGAACCCATTACCCCTTGTCCTCTCACTACAGTCCCTCATGAAGAGTCCCTCCTCAGCATCCCTATAGGCCCCCTTCAGGTATTGGAAGGCTGCTATGAGGTCTCCACGCAGCCTTCTCTTCTGCAGGCTGAACAGCCCCAATTTTCTCAGCCTATCTTCATATGGGAGGTGCTCCAGTCCCCTGATCATCCTCGTGGCCCTCCTCTGCACTTGTTCCAACAGTTCCATGTCCTTTTTATGTTGAGGACACCAGAACTGCACACAATACTCCAAGTGAGGTCTCACGAGAGCAGAGTAGAGGGGCAGGATCACCTCCCTCGACCTGCTGGTCACACTCCTTTTGATGCAGCCCAGGATACGGTTGGCTTTCTGGGCTGCAAGCGCACACTGAAGCCGGCTCATGTTCATTTTTTCATCAACCAACACCCCCAAGTCCTTCTCCTCAGGGCTGCTCTGAATCTCTTCTCTGCCCAACCTGTGCCTGGGATTGCTCCGACCCAGCTGTAGGACCTTGCACTTAGCATGGTTAAACTTCATCAGGTTGGCATCATCCCACCTCACAAGCGTGTCAAGGTCCCTCTGGATGGCATGCCTTCCCTTCAACGTATCAACCAAACCACACAGCTTGGTGTCATCGGCAAACTTCTGAGGGCGCACTCAATCCATGTCACCCACAAAGATGTTGAACAAGACCGGTCCCAACACCGATCCCTGAGGGACCCCACTCGTTACTGGTCTCCAGCTGGACATTGAGCCATTGAGCACAACTCTTTGCGAGCAGCCATCCAGCCAGTTCTTTATCCACCGAGTGGTCCACCTATCAAATTGATGTCTCTCCAACTCAGAGATCAGGATGTCATGGGAGACAGTGTCAAATGCTTTGCACAAGTCCCGGTAGATGACATCAGCTGCTCTGCCCCTGTCCATCAGTTCTGTAGCCCCCTCATAGAAGGCCACCAGATTGGTCAGGCAGGATTTCCCCTTAGTGAAGCCATGCTGGCTGTCACCAAGCACCTTGTTGGTTTTCATGTACCTCAGCATGCCTTCCAAGAGAATCTGCTCCAAGATTTTGCCAGGCACAGAGGTGAGACTGACTGGTCTGTAATTTCCCGGCTCATCCATTTTCCCCTTCTTGAAAATGGGGGTTATATTTCCCTTTTTCCAGTCATCGGGAACTTCACCTGGCTGCCATGATTTTTCAAATACGATGGACAGTGGCATCAACCACTCAATCATGACTCAATAATCAAACCAGGGCAAACGGTTTCGAGCCTTCCCACGTGTGTGGGTACAAGATACGCCACCTCTCTGCCACATCAGGTCTAGCCCCGGTACATGAACAGTACCAGAAGCGCAGCGATTACCGCCGCTCGGAAGGGAATCCTCCCTTCCGCGTGTCCCACAGCGCCCGGTGCCCCGGCTGTGGTGCTGCCGCTAGAGGGCACTGCCGGGCCGCGCTGGGGCCGCGGCCGCGGCGCAGCCTCCCGCTCCACGCTGCTGCTTTGCCGCTTGGTAATGCCGTCACGGACCGCGAGGCTGAGCTGTGACCCCGCGGCGCTAGAGCTGCGCCTCCGGTCTGCAGTCAAACACGCTGGCAAACTACGGGTGATTTCCAGGGACATGCAGTTCCGTGCTCAAGCCACCTTCAGTGCTTTTGCAAATGACGTGGAAGACGGTGTGTACAGAAGAGGGTCGAAAACAGAATCAAAGAATCACAGGATCAACTAGGTAGGTTGGAAAAGGGCTTTAAGATCATCAAGCCCAACCATCCACCAAGCAGCACTGGAATTAGACCACCGCTAACCCGTGTCACTAGGGGTCTCACACACATCGGTTTTGAACACTTCCGGGGATGCTGACTTCGCTGGGCAGCTGTTTCAATGTCCGATCACCCTTTAGTGAAGAGATTGTTCGTTCTATCCAATCTAAACATCCCCTGGCACAGCCTGAGGCCCTTACTTCTTGTCCTGTCGCTTGTTACTTGGGAGAGGGGACCAACCCCCACCTTGCTACAGCCTCCTTTCAGAATCATTATTAAGGCTATAAAGATCAGATCACACTGTTTAACCACACGGGCCACATCTTGGTTTCTTTGTTCTGCATTTTCTGTGTTTTCTTAGTGAAAACCTCAGGCATCCTGGTGGTGACAAAGGCACAATCATGCTCAAAGCCCCAGATCCAGACAGATGGAATGAGTTTCAGCCAGTGGGCTGAGGCAAGTGGCCATTCTCCCTGCTTGATGTATACAAGCCCACACCTGGAATACTGGATCCAGTTAGGGTAACCCAGTACAAGAAAGACACTGTTATTCTGCAGCCCAGCTGAGGCCATGAGGTACAGATCTGGAGCGTAGGATAGGCTGAGGGAATCAGATTTATTCACCTGGAGAAGAGAATGTAAGTGTGAAGTCTACCTTGCAGTCCCACAGAGTTACAGAGAAGATGGAGCTGGGGTCTTCTCTGAAGCGCACCATGGTGGGGCAAGGAGCAAAGAAAGAGAGGAAGCTGTGATGAGGGAAAGTCTGGCTGTACATAAAGGAAAACTTTCTTCCCTTGCCAGTGCCTGGAATGTGCAGTTGGGGATAGGGGTGTCTCTAATGACGGAAATGGTAGCACTTTGTTGGAAAACTCTCTGAGCAGTCTGCTCAGAGTTGGACGTGCTTTGAGCAGGGGCTGGGCTCAAGATCTCCAGCTACCTCTTCACACTTAACTTTCCCTACAGTTGTATGGTTTCCTGGTGAAACAGGAGAGCCAGGCCAGCAAGAGGAGCACTGCTGAGCCTAGCAGGCACATAGCTACAATCCTGGCAGTAATAGAGAGGTATTTATTCAAATGGTGAACACCAAACAGGAAGGATCAAAGCTTGCACACTCTGAGCAGGAAATGATACCCAAAGAGGGAATGGGTGTTTGCTGTCACCAGGATTTACTACTTGAAGTCAATACTGGTAATCAACCAGGAAGTTTTCTTACCTCTGCAGGACCAAGTTCTTATGGGGTAGAATGACTTTTCATTGACCTCTGTCTCTAAGTTGCTGAGCCACTTTTTTCTGCTCAGGCTTACTCATGACTTCACTTCTGCTAAGGGCCAGAAAATGCTCGCAGCTCAAAACACCACCCATAAGCAACAGCCTGCCACAAATCACTGTCTCTCTGTGAACGTGGGGGACCCCATTTCACAAGAGCAGTTTGAGAAGCAGGAAGCAGGTTGCACAAACCAAACAACTTCTCCCAAGGAGCTGGAAGCATGTTTCCTGGGAGGATATCGAAGGGTAATTAGCTGTGAACAGAGAAGAGTCTGGTTCTCCTGAATATGATGTCAAATTCCTTCTCCTTAGGTGTCCTGTCAGCCCTCAGGGTGGTTTCCATGCCCTGCAGGACATGGGGACAGGATTTGCAGCCCTGAGATGACCTCACAGCAGCACAGGCAGCCCAGCCCACTGAAAACACCAAGCTGTGTCTCATGAGTAAGGAGACAATTACAGTGGTCATACCCACTGTGTATCACAGCATGCCTGCCTTGGCCTGTGTGGCTCAGGTAGCAGGTCAGAGCATCCTGCAAAAGCCTCATGCAGCCCTCTTACACTGCAGTACAGCACAGCAAGGAGAGCATTGTGTCAGGCACTGACCCAGCTCTCTGTGCTTGCCCCACACCTCAGAAGCCATCTCCCTGCACCTACTTTTCATCATCAAGAAGGCTATAGTCCCAGTCTTCACCTTCAAGTCAGACGCACACCCTGTTTGTCATCCCAAAGGAAGAAATATTCCTTTATTGGACAGGTAAAGACATCTGTCTGGGGCTCAGGAAGGAGGGAAGAGAGGGATAAAGTAATGCACTGCTTGTGAGAAACAGCAGCCTCCCTTTCTATACACAGATCCATTCAGAGAGCAGGACCTACCTCAAGGATGGATGCACACGGACCTCTTTGTGTCCAGCTTTGCACCTGCACCCTATCTGTATACCAAGAGCTTTTTTATCTGCTCTCTCCTCAGAGAAAGAAACGGTGTGTTGGGAGTGAAAGTGCTGTTAAGGAGCGTTTTATGTTTCCCGTGTTTATTTTGCAATAAGGTTTGTTGCTTGCAGGCACATCCTTCTTATTGGTTGCCAAAGAAGCCGGTTAGAGTGAGAGCAGCTCTAAGTCAGGGCACACGGGACCTGGGGTGACTGCCGTCTCTGCAGAGGTGCTTTCTCTGGTTCCCAGGAGCCTCCGCTCACAGGGAGCTCCCCAGCCTTTGTAGCACAGGACCAGCACTGCTGCCCAGTTATGTTTTCAGCAATGATCATTGCCCTGTGTTCACCCTGCCTCACTCTGCCAGGCCTTTGCCACCTCCTGCACCTCCACTTAAACACTGGATAAGGAAGGTTGTGGTTGTTTTGTGCCCTCCATGACTGACAAGAGGGTTAATTTTCTTCCTAGTAGCTGGCACAGTGCTATATTTCAGCTTTAGTCTGAGAACAATGCTGGTAACACACCACTAGCTTTGTTATTGCTCAGTAGAATGTACCCTGATCAAGGGCTTTTCAATCTTTCATGCTCTACCAGGGGAAGTGGAAGGTGAGGTGAGGGTGTGTGAGTGACTGCGTGGTACTGAGTTACCAGCTGGGCTTAAACCATGACAGTAAGAGATCTTGCTCTTTTCCCATAGGTATAAGTCACTCAAGCTTGCATTCGCTGAGATGTCTATGGAGACTGAAATGTCACCAGCACACCTATATAGGGAGACCCATCCCTCCAGGAGCTGCCTCTGGCGAATGGGCTGCATTTGCTTTGTTATGGCCCTACTGTATGCTTTCTGTTTTGACACCCACCAAGTGCTTTACAGCTTCTGGTGGTGTAACTGCAGAGTTCATCCCAGGGTTTCAGACTGGGGAGGCTGTGCCAAGCACTTGCCCCTCAGTGTAACATCCCTGGGACCAAAGCAGGGGCATGAGTCAGTGATGTCCATCCTGTCACTGGAGAGACAGTGTTGCTGGTGTCGCTGGTGACACGTCCTATCTATCTGCTGAGACATAGAGGCTTGCAGGGCTCTGGGACAGCGGCAGTGACATCCCTGGAGCCACAAAAAATCCTTAAATCTCCCAAATGGAGGCCTGGCCAGCCTGGGAGACAGGCCCTTGGTAAGTCAGATAATGGCAAGAGACCTCCATCCCACCTCAGGAGAAGAAAGATCCTTGGTGTCAGGATATTACAGGAACATAAGAGAGCCATCCACTCCAGCCATGCACAGAAGAGAAGACCACAAGACCTGAAATGTGGGCAGAGAGGCACCCCATTCCTTCCTGGCTTTAGGAGAAACCCTGAGTGTGAGGCTGGGGAGCCAGGGGCACAGAGTGGCTCCTGTCTTTGTCCCAGATGCCATTTCCCAGCCTGTTGCGCTCAGGTGTTTCCAACCATCTTTTGTTTGCTGAATGCAGTGGCTCACCAAGGTTGCAGTGAGGCTGCCCAGAAACTGAAACCAAAATGGTTTCCACGCTCTAGGAAACCAAGCTGTTTACCCGGAGGGAAAGAGACCATAAGAAAGATTTCAGACTGAAGATGGTGAAACAAGTGCCTGTTTTATTGCGTGCAGGAAAAAGCCCAAGCTGGGCAGCTCCAGCTAGCTAAGAGTGCAGTGAGTACGTTTGCCCTAATTCTAACTTGAAAGAAGAATGAAAAGAAGAGTGACCAGGAGCGTATGGGCTTCGTTACAAGGAAGGAGCAGGTCAGAATCACTCTGCAGTGCCTACTGGAGTTTTTAAGGCAGGAGTCAAAACATCCTGAACAGGAAAAAAACTGACCAGAAAACTAAAAGAGAAAGGGAATGTGTTCATTATCCTGGCAGAGGCTATCCAGAGGAGTATTCAGATCATCAGGTATCCCTGCTTCGGTCAGATTCAGCAGCTCCTCATCACCTGTAAGACATGTAAGAAACAGGTTGTTTCATATGCTGGTGTTCTTGTGTGTTACCCCTCCGTGCTGTGCTAAAGCCCCCCGGACAGGCTCCTGAGATTGCCTGTGGTGTTAAGCAGCTCCTGGTGGCCTGCCTGCTTTTCAAAGGACACAGCAGCCCAGGGGTAGCAGAGGGGAGTTGGAGAGGGTAAAACCCCAGTGGGTTTCAAAGGGGTTTCTGCAGGAACCTGTTGCCCTAGTGACAACCTTGCCCCCATTCCAGTGTCAGCCCTGAAACCAGGTAGACTGTGGACAGAGCGTGTCCAGGTTTTGGCCCTCCCTCACTGACCAGCTCTGGCCTGAAGAGACTGCATTTTCTCTGCACAGCGTCTCTGCCCTAACCTGGCTTTTGGCAGAGCCACAGAGGTGTCTGTAGGACAAGCAGCCATTTAGGACCAGTGACCACATGCCCAATGTCAGACACTCTACTGACAGTAGTGGGCTTTTTATCACTCCCTATGACTTGGAGAGTGGTATCTGCCCCTACAGCCCCAACATCCCCCCACCCATTCACAGTGTCATGGTTTAAGTCCACACACAACTACCCAGGTCATCACATTTGGTGGGGCAGGGACCTGTGCCCTAGTGGTGCTGAGGGCTGGCTGTTGATAAGGTGGGTAACTTTGGCTGATAGTCCTCAAGAGGCGACTCTGTACTGCTCCTTAGTCCCCACTGAGCCAGCAGCTCTCCAGCAGCTCACCCGCAGCATCCTGGCTACTGGTTGCCAGTTCCACATCCATTCCTCCCATTGGCATGCCAGCACCCAGGCCCTGGGTGGTCAGCACAGGCGACTGCTCCTGTTGCACTGGCTCAGGTGGTGCCACTGGCTCAGCCTTCTCCTGCAGCTTGGGCTTGGGCTGGACATCTTCCTGTTCTTCCACCAGTTGTTCTGCTGGTTCTTCCGACGGTCCTGCCTGCGTTTCCACCTCCAGTTCTGCCTTCAATTCTGCCACCGGTTTGAGCTCCGCCACCAGCTGTTTGTCCGATCTTTTCTTGTCTCCTCTGGTTTTCCTCGGCTTTTTGATCCTCGGCTCCCTTGCAGGGGGATTTCACATGAATGAGAGTTGGGCTTGGGGTGGAGGACTTTGCCTCCTGCCCTAAGGCCTCTTGCCTTTACTGTGATTGTGCCCCAGTCCATCCCAGCAGAAGCTGCCCTTTCCCAGCCCTCCTCCCCAGCCCTGCACAGCAGCCTCCTGTGGCTGCACTGGCAGGTGGGAGCTTGGCACCAAAATCTCCCCCAGCTCCACGCTGTGGTTGAGGATTGCTTGCCACCCAATCGAGCACCTACATAACCACCCCCATCTGTTTCTGCCCCCAGCGCCTGCCTAGACCTTCTTCACCTTTCCCCACTGAAGACTGATGTGGCCCAGCTCTGCTCTGTCCCTGTGCAATAATTGAGCGGCTAGGAAGCCATGCCTGGGCTCAGGTTAAGTGCACTAAGAAAACAAACCCACAGCATAGGCAGGTTTTTACCTATAAATCCAGTAAGCTGAGTTCTTCTCCTGGGCTTTTTCCTTTCTTTTACGAAGCATCTCACGGTCTCTCAAGCGGCGGGAGATGGGGATTTCTGCAAGGAAAAACTGAGTGGTAACATGACAATTCGACACCTCCCTGCCTGGTGACAGAACACTGATGCAAGAAGCCATGCTCTTTTTGTTACGAAGCAGGTCTTGATGTGAAACTGCTTGAGTGCTGTACCTCCAGCTCAGCCTCAGTGGGTAGGATCTCATGACGAAAACCCCCAAAGCTCGTGCTCTAAACTTCTAGTTGCAGTTTTTCTCCTGTTGCTGCAGCTCTGGGGTGAGGAGAGGGTGAGCCAGAGGGCACAGGCTTTCCTGTAAACCGAAGCTTGTGCGGATTAGGATGAGACGTTGTGGGTGATGCTGACCCAACCAGATACCAGGACAGGGCTAGTACACATTGCTGGGAGTGAGGAGACTGGTCCCTGAAAACACAACAGCTGCCGCAAGCTGGTCTACAGCTGTAAAGAAGACCATGTCAGGGCTGAAGACAGACAGACTCTAGTGAGTCAGACTGGCTCCAGCGCTGACTTTACCATTTAGGCAAGATGCGCAGGTTACCTAGAGCCACCCGGAGAAAGGGGCACGCCCCTGCATCCCCATCACCCTGTGCAGGGCCAACTTTAAAATTACATCGAGCAATCCAGGCCCCTGTCCGGGGAAGTGGGAATACCTCAAAGCCTGCATATCTGGTCTCTGCACCACTCTCACCCTTAGTTTTTTTCTGCTTTTCTATCCAAGCATATTCACAGTGTGGACTGGTTGCCTCCTGCCTTTCCCTGTGCATGCCTAAAAGGAGTATGGCTCTCCCTTCTCTTAGCCCCTGTTAGACAGAGGGTGACTGCAATGAGCTCTCCTCACTTATGTTTTAATTCCTAGCAGCCTGTTCAGGGCTATGTTTGGTTTCAGTCTCAGGACAGTGCTGATAACACACTAATGTTTTTGTTGGTGCTAAGTAGCGCTTGTACTTCTCAAGGACTTTTCAGGGTCTTGTGTTTTGCCAATGAGCCAGGGAATTAGCTGTTCTAGGGATGATTTACCACCTTTTGCTCCAAGTACAGTCGTGCCATGCAGGAAAGGAGGGCTCCTCTCCTAAAAAAATTCCAGCCTAACAAGAGAAAGGGCACAGCAGTATTCACAGTTCTGAGGGCAACATGCGGTGATAGTGCCAGAGCCTCTTGTTGATGGCAGGATCACCTCAGAATCACCAGTGTCAGCCTCCGCGTGCAGTCCAGCACTGAACTTGGTCTGCACGATGCCAAGTAGATGTTTCCCAGTCGTGAGGCTGTTCCCCAACATGAAGCAGTGTAAGAAGCAGCAGGGCACAGCCAGCACGAGGTGTCCCTGCCATCCGTATAGCAAAAGGCAGAAAAGAGCCTGGAAAGATGAGGTTACAAGTTGTAGTAGCAGGATCTGCTTCAGTTTAACTACTAAAGTACTTAATCCCTTGCATACCCCTCACACAGCCAAGGTAACTAACTTTCCCTTTTGATAGGTCCTGTGAGCCATAAAAGCACTTTTAGCTGATTGCAATCAGCTTCCTTCCCTACCCATCCCAAGCAAATTGTTTTGCGTGAGTAGCAAACATCGCTCACTCATTTCTCACTGGTCCAAGGGAGCACTCCCATAGATGCTCGAGAGCTGCCAGCTGTTAGCACTAAGCAGGAAAGACCACAGGAAAACATTTGTGTCCTGGTGAAAAAAAATCTAGGTAAGAACACAAAGGTAGAGTTGAAATTAGAAGAAAAAACATCCGTCAAGCTAAAAGAGCAATGAGTCATTGCCAAGTCTGCAAATAGGCATGATATTCGTGCTGCCTGAGGGATTTTGAGTTAGAAAGCGTTTATAGGTGCTTCTGCCTTTGTGATCTGAAACAGGACATGGAAAAAAACACTTATCTTTGTAGTTAAGTGTGCATCCTCCACCCCCCAGGCATAAACTGTTAATTATTAACTCCTTTTTTAGAAACTGCTGGTGACAAAGATCATCCTCTCTCCTCCCCAAAAACTCAAGTTAGGAGTGTTCTTATCCTTACCTTCCTCTCCATGCTGTTTGTGGGCCGCAGCGGGTGGATCAGAAGGCTCAAAATTAGCATTGCGTTGTTGGTAGTTATCCATTGCTCTTCACAGTGTTGAATAGGAAGCAGCCTAACTCCCTCAGAAGAGCATCTGGAGATACTGGTGCAGCATAATGAGGGCTTGAAAAAAATGCGTACTGCCCGCCCAAAACCTCTTATCTGGCCTGGCCACTAGTAGGGTAATAATGTTCTCCTTATCAGAGTGCAAAGGTATAGAGACTCTCTGCCCAGGATCTACTGTGGATTGCAAAAGATCCACACAAAGTTAGTGCTTTTATACAGAAAATAATTATAGTTCAGATAAATTTACACTCATTGCTGCTAAACTGTGACTCAAATGCCCTCCTTTATAGTAGAAAGGAGCTGCATGGCAGGGCAGGATGCAGCACTGCCTTTCTACTGGTTTCCAGACTGAGATGCAGCGAACTGTTGTTATTCCTTAAGGACCCCTTGCAAGGTCTGAAATGGCATGTATGCTCTTTGAAAGGTGTTTGCACAGGACCCTAGTAGTGCTGGTGGGAACGGACCTCTGTCTCCACTGCAGCCCTTCTCTCAGCAGGAGTTTCTGCTGCACAAGATTAGAGCCCTTGTGGCATCATATGCTTTGGAAACCCCTACGGATGGAGACTGCCAAATTCGTGTGACTTGTCCAAGGGCTGCACCACCTTTCTGGGAAATCCAGACAGGATAATGAATCCAGATTGGCACTCCAGCCAAGGGCGTATGTGTGTTGAGGACTTCCTTGTGACTTGTTGGTCCAGCCTATGAGCAAAGCACTTCTCTCAGGAAGCAGGATGGCAATAGGTAGTCCCAGTAAAACCAGTGAGAAGACCCAGCTGTCCCCTTGTCCACTGCAGATTACAGCTTACCTCCAGAGAGGTGGGGCATGTTTAGCAGCCCCAAAAGGAGCAGCAGGGTGGTGGCAGCAGAGCAGATACAGGAAGGCTCTGATATGGATGGGTGGGCCAGGATGGTATAAAGAGATGTGAGGCTTCCAAGTCATTCACAGGGGAGTATATTGTTGCTCAGTCACAAGTGAAGGTGTCCTGTGCTGGTGAGGATGTCCATGTTCCAGTACTGTATGATGATGCTGCACAGCACCGGAGTCATGCAGACTTCCTGAAAACTGTCTTGCAAGATGCTCTACCATGCAAAGACAGAGCTTGGGGAGGAAGAAAACACATCACATCTCAAATGCTGTATTAAGTTCTGGGCCTATTGAGGTGCTGGAGCGGGTCCAGAGAAGGGCAATGAAGCTGGTGAAGGGTCTGGAGCACAAGTCTGATGAGGAACAGCTGAGGGAACTGAGGGGGTTTAGTCTGGAGAAGAGAAGGGTCAGGGGGGACCTTATTGCTCCCTACAACTGCCTGAAAGGAGGTTGTAGTGAGGTGGGGTTGGTCTCTTCTCCCAAGTAACAAGCAATAGGACAACAGATAATGGCCTCAAGCTGTTCTGGAAGAGGTTTAGATTGGATAGTAGGAACAATTTCTTCACAGAGAGGGTGGTCAGGCATTGGAATAGGCTGCCCAGGGCAGTGGTGGAGTCATCATCCGTGGAGGTATTTAAAATATGTGTGGTGTTTAGGGACATGGTTTAGTGGTGAACTTGGCAGTGCTGGGTCAGCAGTTGGGCTTCATGATTTTACGGGTCTTCTGCAAGCTAAATCATAGAATCGTAGAATCACAGAATGGTTTAGTTTGCAAAGGACCTTAAGATCATCCAGTTCCAACCCCCCACCATGGGCTTCACACTAGATTATGTCTAATAAGGCTCTCTCCAACCTGTCTTTGAACACTGCCAGGGATGGAGCATTTACTACTTCCTTAGGCAAACTGTGCCAGTGCCTCACCATCCTCACAGTAAAGAGGTTCTTCCTTATATCTAACCTGAACTTCCCCTGTTTAAGTTTAAACCCATTACCTCTTGTCCTATTGCTACAGTCCCTCATGAAGACTCCCTCTCTGGCATCCTTGTAGGCCATTTTCAGGTACTGAAAGGCTGCTATGAGGTCTTCATGCAGCCTTCTCTTCTCCAGGCTGAGCAGCCCCAAGGTTCTCAGCCTGTCTTTGTATGGGCGGTGCTCGAGCCCCCTTATCATCATCATGGCCCTCCTCTGGATTTGCTCCTACAGCTCCATGTCTGTGTTATGTTGAGGACACCAGAACTGTGAATCCATGTGCCTGGCCATAGCAAAACTTCACATCTAGAAGCATTCTTACGAGAAGCTTGATATATCCTGGGCTGCTTGCAGATGATATGAAACATAGAAGACGGGATGGAAATCTCTGGGTGTTTCAGTGCTCCATGGGAACCGGCTGCATGCTCAGTCTGTGGCTAACTCAGTTTCTTGCACCTTCCATCTACTCAGTCACTCCAAAGCCTGGTGGGGTCCGATAAGTGACTCTTGACTCAGCAAAACATTGCCATATGACACTGCAGAGATGATACTGTCAATATTTCTCCATTCCAGCAATCTTCTGGCTGGGTAGAAATGAATAGATTTGTACAGAACATTTGTAAAAGAAAGAGTTGGTGTGCCTTTAGTGTCTATAGAGGTGCTTAATGGAATAGATGGGCTTTAGAATCTTGCACAGCCTGTACTTGCATCTTTTCAGGACTGAAATCTCTAGAGAAGCTCTCATGTGCAAATTCCTTTAAATCCCAAGGAAGTGATTTTATTATCCCATGAGAAAGCTTCGGTGATTGATGACTGGAAATTACAGATGTGGCTGCCTAGTTTTGAGTTGTCTCTGCTCTGAAGTGGAGGTACTGAGAGGCAGGGACTCACTCACAATATCAGTGACACTGGGCTCATTTTAAAGCCCAGATTACCTCCCTGTCCACCACCAGCACCAGTAACACAGGAGACTCTTCTTTGCCAGCAAAGCTCTCTAGCTGATGTGGCCAAAGCTGCATCCCTTTTGCTATAGATGCATTTGTGCAAGTAGGTTAAACTTTCCGGCCAGTCTCAGTTGCATGAGCTATTGCAGCTGGATACTTTACATATGCCAGGTGCTGCTTCCCTCCCTTCCTCTCCACATTTTGGTTCAGGTAGCCCTGGGACACCTTCACTGATGCTTCGCAGGTGAGGAACTGGAGGAGCTTAACCAGGTGTCTAGCACCCTGAGCAGCACCAGTGTCACAGAACCACTGAGTGTCACTGGAGCTTCTTGGTAGGTACACACTCCCAACCTTGGGTACATCTCACTGTGCTGGTCCCCCCCATGGCTTTTACTATCCAAAAGCTCTCAGAACGCTTTGTCCAAAGGACAGCTGGATCTAGGGCAGGACCCTCTTCCCTAGGACCATCTCCTGACACTGTTGGGACTGTCACTGCAGACACCAACCAGGCTTTGACCTATGCATAAGACAAAGTTCTTTACTAGACTCGGTGTATCTCTTTTTACGCCTATCTGTCATTTCTACTGCAAAGCAATATCCAGAGACTTGCATATCCCTCCCTGCAGTCAGTGGATGCAGCTCTAAACCCAAGATTATCACATTGAACATGAGCAGCTGTGGAGCTAGTCAGCTGTCACTCCAACAGGGTGTCAGGGCACTTCTCCAGTTTTGTCTCACATGACAACGATAGAGAAGCGATTTTCAGGCTTGAACTTCATTCCCTGAATTGAGGCAGGTTTGGTAGCAACTTTCCTGGTTGCAGCACACTTCTCTGGGAGCTGGACTACCAGTGAGTAGCTCTGTGTGATGAACTATGGTGCCTGCGAAAGCAGATAATCCCTTCCTCCCCCTGCCTTGACTGAAGCATGAAAAGGTGGGAAACAGGTGTATAAATTCAACAGGCAAAACTGCATGCAAAAGTACAAGTCCATGTTTGTAGCCCCTGCCACTGACCAGTGCAGTGCGTGTGTCTTGCTGCCCACCAGCTGCCTCCTTCGTATTGCCTGACCTTGCTAGACACAGATCTGCTAGGCTTGAGGGTTAGGCTTTCTGCGCAAGGTCTGTGGTGGCGTTAAATCAGCACCTCCTAGGGTCTGTCTCCTGCTCTTGAGCCGTACTGAAATAAGCAGGCGTACCCAGCAGTCCCTGGGTGGGGGATGGGTGTCTCTGAATCCACTCCGTGTAGCAGCAGCACTGACAGGGTCCCAAGGCTGCTCAAGCTTTGACCTTACACGTCTGGCACACAAGTGTGTGCTTTAGCTCTGTGTTTTCTAAATAAACAACCCACGTTGTGCTGGAGGCATGCAGCTTTCCTCTCCAGAAGAGCCCCTAGATTGTCTGTGTTGTTTTTTCCTAGCCTCTGCAAATAAATAGATGTGGCTCTCAGGGTATACTGAACGAAGGACTGCAGCCACCCTGCCTGTGCGGGGGAAGATGGGTTCCAGTTATGCACCATGCTATGCTGCATCTTCCCTCAGCCCTGCCAGAAAACAGACAGATCTGGCCTATTACATCCTGCATGTGGCTGGGCTGGCAGCAGCAGGAGCAGAAAACCCCATGGGGAAGATGTGTGATGCGTTTGTGTTGTTCACTGTGGAAGTGTTTTAGGGATGATAACCCCACCAAAATCCATCCCTATGGTGCATCTGAAGGTCTGCACAGAAAGCCTGGCAATGCAGAGAACATGCAGCTGGACCACCACCCCTCCCTTGCTACTTGAGGGCTGGAAGGGAGCAAACAGGCTTGCAGATCCCTGGGACAAATGAGCAGATGGTGTAGTAGCAGTAGCTGTGGGTAGGTGGGCAAGCTGTCTCCCCTCCTCTGCAGAAGTGAAGAGGGTCCAGGCATAGAAAACAGAGATGATAGAAGCTATGGACAACTCCGAGCAACTAGCCAGCTAGGACTTTCCAGCCTGGGGAAGAGCTTTCAATGAGAGAAAAGCTTTCAATGACAGCAGCCGGCTCTGAGCCAAAAGACAGTGGACACCAGATCAGATGCATCTCTCATCAGATCAAGCATGGCTGTTGTATGATCTCAATACTATTTCCAGCTGCAGCACTAAATCCACCAGCAATGCCTTTGTTGTGAATTGTGATGCTGCCATGTCCCATGTTATGATTCCAGGAAGGTGCAGAGCTGGAGGAGGTGTGTGGGGATGAATTACATGACTAGCTGAACAAGCACCACAGTAGCCATGACACTGGCACAGCTCCCAGACTCTTAGGGTGGTCGCTGACCTCGGGGGCTCGCTTGACCATGTCATGTGCCTTGGACTCTTACCCAGGTGCCTGTAAGTGAGTTTTAGGAGTACAGCAGCATGTCAGAGCAGCCTGATTCCCTATGGGTGAACACAGACCTGTCCTGGAAGGGTTTCAGCTCACACTGAAGTACTTTTAAAGGCTGATCAGAAATACTAACCTGTCATTCTGGAGAGTCACATCTGGTGCAGAACTGAACTGAATTCAGCAGGCAAGTCCTGGATTAGCTAGTGCCTGCTGATCTCTGCCGTGGCAAGCAAAGGGAGCCCCTTGCATACCCAAGTTGTACAGCCTTGTTACGGGTATCTCGTGAAAGGTTCGTTGTGTCCCATCTGGCAGACGAAAGAGCAGAGGGAGCCCCAAGGCCTGCCAGTGCGCACTTAAGCTGTTACCCTGCTTGGGCTGTGCCAGTCCCAGACATGGCCCTGACACCAGGAGCAGCCTCGACCTGAAATTTGGCAACCAGAGGGGAACCTGCAGTTCCCAGAGAGCAATTCCTGGTAATTAGTGAAGCTTGGTGGCTACTTTCAGGTACCAGAGCAGAAGTCAGGGGTCCCTTGTGTGCAGGGTCTCCCCTTGGGCTCTTTCCAGACTCCTGTCGTGAAAGGCTCTTGGATGAGAAGATGCATAAAATCTGCACTGAGAAGTGCAGGTGTTGCTGTTTTCAAGGTGCAGATGTTGCTGTTTTCAACTTGCATCAGCTCTGGAAGCTGTGATGTTTGCTAGGGAGCCAGGAAGACTTTTTCTCCCATGCTGGAGAAACTTTCCTTTTGCTAAATTGCCATCCTGCAGAAAAAAACATCTGCACCTTCTTCACCGGAATCTGTGTGCTTCTTGCTACTCCCACATGGCCTTTGCCACAGGAATGTGTGTGAGATAATACTCACAGCGCAGAGCATCACTTCACAGTGGATTTGAAATGAATGTTTTGCCTATACGCTTTTAGTAGCCCTTTGTAGGAGCAGCCTTGTGCTGTCTTCCCTCAGCCTTGCATAAAAGAAGTTCTGTTGAAATAAGACTGTGTCCATCATTTTATTATTCACCATCGCTAACTTTAACATGCAGTCAGTACGGAGTACGCAGGATCAATTAATCACCTGTTTCTGGGCTCAGGAAAGCTCAGATGTCTTGACAGTCCCCATCTTTCAAAATACGGATGTCTTGCCTGGTTTTCCTTGAATAACAGAGGAAAAAAAGCATAAGCGTTCAAAAAAATACTCCCCACATCATACTTTGGCTCCTGTCCAGCCCATGGAACAGATATGACTGGTCTAAAATTGACTTACTTTCCTGTCTAGAAAGCTGCGGTGGCTGCTCACCATCCTGGCCCACAGTGTCCCCTCCTCTGTGGCTGATGCTTGTGGTTGCTGCCCTGTTTTGCATCACCCACTAACACTAAGAATTGTGTGGCGCCATCCCATTTGCAACCATAGGCTGCTGCCAGATCTCCCAAGCCTCCCATGCCCCAGACTAGCTGGACACAGCTACCCCATACCTCCCTGCAGCTTCCCTCGACAAGCTGGGCGTCCCTGTCCTCCTGCAGCCTAGCACACAGTTTGTGTTATCTGCTGTGCAAGTGCACTGATGACCTGTGTTCAACGTCATCTTCACCCTCTCTCCCTTTCTAGTGGGATCTCCTGCTCAGTCACTCTCCAGCCTGGGTAAAATCAGTGCCGCAAAGCCATTTGTGCTTCTCTTAGAGTCCCTGCTGCCCTAGTCCTAAAGTTTATGGTGGTACCTTTTGTTTGAAGTTATGCCAAAAGAGGCGTGAGACACATAACTGGACATCTGCATTCGCAGAAGTCCCTTTGAAGGATTTCCTGGTGCTATTTGACTCTCCAGACTAGATGCTTAGCTGACTCTTTGCCCAAGTTCCACTCTTCCTTCTCTGACTGCAGGCAGCACGGATGGTGGGACCTTCTCCCATCCTTTACAGTGTCTGGTTTGTTGCCAGCTTTCCGGCACTCACGTTGGAGGCCTTCTTGCTATGGGTTCTGACATCACCTTTTTTATCTGCTGATCATGCAGCCACAGATGGTCTGACTTAGCAAGCTGACCCAATGGATGAATAGCCAGCTTTTCTGTGGGATTAGTCCCCTGCCAACACAACAACCTAAATCCCCCAGCCTGCAGCTCAGTGGTAGTTACTGAACATGGTGCTAAGAATGGGGCAGGAACCTGCAGGCAAGGCCTGGGGACAAGCCTGCACCTATTTTCAGGCACTACCAGTGCAGGAGGGTGAAGCTCCCAGGCACAGGGGAGCTTGAGTGACAGTATTTCACAAGCACCCAGTTTCAGGTGGCCAAAATTAGGCACCTGGAGGTCTCTGCCAAGGGCATGAGCTTACATTTGCTGCACACAGAGCTGGCATTCGTTGGCATAGGTGTTCCCATCGGTCCCGCAGACAGGCAAGTGCAGAAGGGGGCAGACCTGCAGCTCCACCATCTCTCTACACACCGGCTGAAAAGGAGAATCCACAGCACCCGTTTCAGTACCAGAAGCACCCACTTCTTCCTCCCACAGCACCTGGGAAGGAGCAAGTCCCACCAGTGACCTGGTTCCCCCTGCCCTGGGCAGGGTACACAGAGCAGGAAAGCAGAGAGCGGGGGCCACCACATCTCTCAGTGGAACTCACAACCTGTTCTCTGATGTGGGTTTGATGCTGGAGCATCAGGACACAAGAGGCTGAGGGTGGTTGCTGGGAATAGCTTTTCTCCCAGGCATGCTAGGCACTAAATCCAATCTCAAGCCATGAACCAGAAACCATAAAACCAGAAATCTCTTACCTTTCTCAGGCCATTCCTTTCTTTCACCTCTGCCCCTGAAACAGAGCAGAGACTCGTGAACATGGTAAATCAGTGACCGGTGGAAGGAGCATGAGACATCAACAGGGGTCACGTCTCGACCAAATGAAAGGAAGGGCTGTACAGGGCCCACTCAGGATCCAGATCAGCTGTGTGGGTTTCATGAGGGGGAATCAGTTTTCTGCATGCCACCCTCCCAGCAGCACAGTGCACAGCCTCCATCCGCAGCTGAGCTGGTTAGGGCAAAGCTGCCAATGCCTGTTCCTGTTCCCTAATCCCTCTCCTGACAGCCTTCTCTCCCAGGGTCTGGACCAGGAGCTCCACAGTGCATCCAGCACATCCCAGGAAATGTGAACCCATGGAGTGCAGCGCAAGGGGTATTTTCAGAGGGCTGAGGCTGGGTGTCTGCACAGCCAGACAACAGCCATCCTAGAAAAAGCTGCATTCTTCTTCTGCAGTTGGGAAGAGCAGTAGCAACAGTTCACAGCCCATTTGTGCAGTGCAAGAATACCCTGGGAGCAAGAGGGCTCATACACAGGCTACTGCGGGACCACCAGTACGTGCACCTAGGTAGCATCGATTTTCCAGAGTCTACAAATAGCTGCGTCCCACATGAATACGCTGAGCACACGGTGTTCTTGCAAAGACTTGCAGCTTTTCATGGAAGCAGGAACAACAGTAGCTGCCACCACAGTGTAGGTACTGTCCCCACATATCCTGGTTCCCACCAGCATTGCGGGCTGTCCCCCTGTCCCATCACTCTCCTGAGGGCAATACAGTTGATGCACCAGCCTATAACCCTTGCCCTGAGCTGGCACAGTCTGTTTGCCCCAATCTTTCCTCTCCACCACGCTGCCACTGTGTGTGCTTGCCCTCCTCATCTCCCCTCCAAATCAGAGATGCTGGTTCTTTCTGCCCTCCCACCCATTTCTGGTCCATCCATTGCCCCCAACCCGCCACCGCAGGGCCATCTGCCAGCAGCAGGGTGGGCTTACCGCTGGCAGCGATGAGAGCAACCAGTGCCGCTGCCACCACCAACACCACCGGCAGCTCCTTTGCAGGCATGGCTGGTGCAGACACTTGCACTCGTGCACCTCGCTCCGTGCACTGCTGCCTTTATAGGAAGGGCATCGGCTTATCTCAGCAATGCTGGGAAAAGCCGTGCTTTGATCTGCGCTGGGAGCAGCTGCTCTGTACACCCAGAGGGATCACTTGGGTGCTCTCACGCCACTGATAAGCCTCTCCAGTGCCACTTGCTGGCCTCAGGTACTAGAGGCTTCTTTACAATGCCATGCACTGTTGTCTGGGTTGGGCAACGCTGCTCTCTCTGCTCCCCACAGCCAGCTCACCCTTGGGTGTATGTCACCCAAACCATCCCTCCAGCTTGGCAGCTGCTGTTCTTCATACATGGCAGGTATGCCCAGTTGGGCTGGGAGATTTCCCATGGAAAAGAGGAAATTCAGGCTCATTTGGGCAGCTGCACTGTGGCCTGAGCATCATGAGACCCAGACAAGCAGATACTTAGCTACCTGATGCGCAGGGCAGAACCACAGGAGTGGGATCTCACATACACAGGCAGGAGGCCTACTGTCCTGCTGCAGCAAGCACACCCCATCAGAGGGTGGGATGGGAATGGCTGAGGGTGGAGAGGGGCTGGCAGGAGTGAAATTCATGAGTGGGAGCAGGGAGCTGAAACTGCAGCCACTGCCTTTGCTCCTCTACCCATCCTCATGGGCAGTTAGATACCTTGCTCTGCTCACCAGCTTGGTCACATAAGTGACTGCAGCTGAGTCTGACAAAGCAAAAATATCATAAGATTCAGTGTGATGGAAAGGGTCTGTGTGCATGGAAAACCAGCTTAAATACTCAGAGGGAGGGGCAGAGAGCTTGGAGAGGATCCTCATGGTAAGAAAAGCCAACTCTTCACTGAAGAACTTTTCCGCAAGCATCACCAACGCAGAAGATCCTAGCTACTTTGTCTGCAAGGCAGGATGCTCAACATCAGTCTTTCCATGTAAGCATCTTCATCACCTCTTTCTGAAGATCTGAATTTACCACATCCATCCCCACCTTCCTCTGGTGAATCAGCGGTAAAGGGTAAAGGATGGAAACAAAGACCACTGTGTGGAAAGTCAGTGTTGTAGCTAAAGACCAGTGTTGACTAAAAACTCCTTTGGGACAGACTTGGTGTGGTCAGAAGTGACAGAGGGTCTCCTTCACTCTGGGAGCAGGTAGGAGGCGCTGTGTGGGCAAGGGCAAGGGGCAGGAAGGGGGTAGGTGTCCCACAGAAGCCACCATTGTCCTGGGAGAGATCCAGACACCCACAGCAAGCACATGTGCACTTGCTGAGGAGCTGACCGTGACTGTGCTCAGAACATTTCTTCCCCACAGTCTACCTGAGGCTTAGGAAGGTACATGCTAGCCCTAGATGTCTGAGACAAGGAAACAGCTTGGTGAGCATCCCTCCTCGTCAGAGGGGTATGGGCAGTATACAAAACTGTTTTCATCCTTGCCATTGGGAGGTCTTTCCACCAACTCAGCAGGGCTGTGAGCAGGTTCTGGGAAGGAGGAAGGTGACTGATTCAGGGTTCCCCTTGCAGAACCATTCCTCTGCTCTGCCAAGGCAGCTGTGCACATGTTTTATATTCCCTCTTCACGGAGTTTACACAGCTCAGTAACCTTTGGCTGTTATTATTATTCCACTTTGGAAATCTCTCAACTAAAGTAAATACTTAACTGCATTAGTGGTTATTCCTGAGGCACATGGGGGCCTGTTGTTCTTTTTTAATCTAGTACAAAGAAGGCCAAAGTGGGATCTGATTGTAGATTGATAGTAGCAGTAGCCATTGTTCCTGAAGCTAATGAGGGCCTGTTGTTTTTGTTTAGTCTAGTATTAGAGAGTCCAAGGTGGGCTCTGATAGTACCCTGACTGTACCAGTAGCAGCTGTTCCCAAGGCACATGGAGGCATCTTAGCGTTGTTTAGTCAGGTACTAGAGAGGCCGTGGTGGGACCTGATACAGCCTCTTGATAGTGCCAGATAACAGAATAAAGTGCAACAAGCGCAAACTGCAGCCTTGAGATGTTCGAGTCACGAGTTAGGAAATAATCCTTACAACGGAGATCAAGCAGCAACCCAGACCAGCAAGGAGCTGGGAGATCTCCATCACTGGTAGCCTATGGGCAGCAGTGCAGGTGGCCTGTCCAAGCCCTTCCATGCACAAGATTTAGTGGGCCCACCAAGCCAAGGTTTGGAGGAGCCCACCACCAGTGTGCTGCGTCCCGGGGACACAGGAGCTCTCATCTCCAGCACACATGGATGTATCTCCTTAGTCACCCACCTTTCAAATGTGGTCCCAGCCAACACTCAACTACATGGACAACATGGGGCCGCGTCCTTCAAACTGCTCCCACACCAACACTCAGGTTGCGAGCACAGCCCTGGTTGAGGGCTATCGTGGGCCTTTACAATATTCTTCAATGCTTTTATTACCAAAAAAGCCCCACAGAATCTGATGGCCTCCAGTGCCACCACAGCAGTGAACCATGCTGTGTCACAGGTCCCAGACATGGCCTGGCTCTTTGGGTCTGTACCAGAGGCAGCAGGTTATGTGGTGCTGTGGAAAACCTGTTGGCCGATACACGGCTTGATCTGCCTCCATGTGGTTCTTTAGTGGTGTTCAAACACTAAGAGGTGACAAAGGTAAAGTCGCCTCTTGAAAACTTTTTGTCTCATTCTGCTTTTCTTTCAAGCACAGGCTTTCAGACCCTGCTGAAAGTCCTTCCTGCTGTCCCCCTCATAGAGGAGGTGGGGAAGTTCTTCCCTGGGTGGAACTGGTGGGTTTCTGGTGGCTGTTTGCCCTCATGCTGGCCACACAGCTCCAGCTATGTCTGAGACAGTCATACATCGGGTCTGGGCTTTCCTGCTGTGTGTTGCAGGTGTCACGAAGTGGGCTACTTTTCTGCAGTCCCTGGTGTGTCCCAGGCTCCCAGTGGTACAGGAATACATGGGGGAGCTGCTCCCCATTCCCTTCGTCAGGAACTGGAGGGAAAGGACAATGGATAATGGGTTCAAACTTACACAGGAGAAGCTCAGCTTAGATACAAGGAAGTAGCACTTTACTATGAGGGTGCTGAGGCACAGGTTGCCCAAAGAGGCTGTGGCTGCCCCGTCCCTGACAGTGTTCAACACCAGGTTGGACGGGGCTTGGAGCAACCTGGTTTAGTGTGACGGGGGTTGGAATTGGATGAGCTTTAAGGTCCTTTCCAACACAAACCATCTCGCTTGTTGCCTCCCGGTGTTGCCCCTGACTTTGCACTTGTACTCACAAGCTGACTGGGACCCTGTGTCTGCACTGCCTGCCTAGGATTGCTCATTGCAGCATGGGCCTTTACCATGACTATGCCTCCCAGTAACCGCGGTGCTGTGTGCGGGCTCTCCATCTGCCTGGGCACTGGTGGCAGCAGGTCAACCTGGATTACATTACATCACTTTCTCCATGTCTGCCAGGTGGCCTTATCTGACATGTGGCCTAGGTTTTGTCACTGCTCCTCCCAACACCTGCCAGTTGCTGGTTGTTATCTGCTGCCTTTCCTGGATTTTATGGCTGTTCTCAGCCTTATAGCTTCCTGCACTTGCATCAGTGTTTTAACTCCTCTTCTGCTGCTCCTCCCCCGCCTTTCACTTAGCAGGAAAGACCCCAAGCACCCAAGTAACTCAGAGCAGAGCACTGCCAAGCTCCAAGTTCACAGTCTACCCCCTGCTGCACAAGGGAGCAAGTGAAACAGAGGAGGGCAAGTACCACACTCATTTTCATCCTTAGCTCCCTCCCTGCTCCAGATGTCTTTTTTACGGAGATGATGAGTCTCTGTTCTGCCTCTCTGCTCACCCTGAGGTGTCTTCACAAGTAGAAGGGAGAAGAACTGATTTGTTTTTTCGGATGCAACAAAAACCCCACAGAGATGCAGGTGACCGAAGGTTTTCCTTTGGATATAGAGGGGAACACCTGAGGTCGTGACCCTGTGTAACCAGGGCAGCAAGCAGCTATGACCACTTCCCAGCAGTTTCGCCAGAATATCTGTGTTCACACCACACCTTTGGCTGTCTCCTTCCTCTCTTTATTGCTGCGGGTAAATACTCCCACGTGGCAGGCAGTGAGTAGCGCTCATTGTTTCATTGGTGATTCAGAAATTTCCTGGTGACACCACTGCACGCTGCAACAGTGCAAGACAGGGAGAGTCCACGTGCGAGCGCTCCTGCCTGCTGACCTCCCCACCAGCACAGGGCCAGTCAGGGCCAAGGCAGCATCGATCTGCGCAAGACTAGAGCCTCCCACCAAGCCAGGCTGTGCGCCAGACCTTGGAGGTGCAGCAGGATAGGGGACCATCTGTTGCATACCTTTTCCCCTTGCTTTAACGGCAGCTGGGCAGCAGTTGCTGCAGCTTGCCCCAGTGCATGGATACCTATGTCTCCTCTCCCTTGGATGTTTGCCTCTGCCTGTTTGGACCTCTGGACTACAAGACATGCTCTGAATGCATCTGCGGTATGCAAATGCCCGACAGCTCCTTGGGAGCTTAAGAACAGTGGTGACCTGCTTTTTCCCATGTGCTCCCACATAAGGGATGGGTGCCCAGACCGTCAGTGCAGCAGATAATACAGCAGAAAATCAAGGATTTACATTTTCCCTAGTGAATGCTCAGCATGGGTAAACCAAGCCACCATGGTGGCATAAGGGAGGGGATGAGGCTGTGTTGTCTGGGCTGGGTGGGCAGAACTCTGAGCTGGGTGGGCTGGGACTGCTGCATACTGTACCCTCTTACTCTGAGCAGACAACAGCTCACCAGGATGCTGGCAGGAGGGGTAGGTGTATCTCTGTCCCAGACACGCCAGAGTTCACTCTTGTTTATCTGAGAACTTGCACTCACTGTAATTTACCAAAAAAAAAAAAATAAAAATAAAAATAGAGAGAAAAAGAAAAAAAGAAAAAAAATCGTATTCTGGAGCCTCTTTCTCCCTGGAGTTTGTTTCTGGGTGAACAAACCTACACTGGTTTGTTCATCCTTAGTTTTTTATACATTCTTAGAACAGTGTTGCTAATTCCATCTTGTGTAGGACTGAATGCTGTCATCATCCTGCATTTAGCGCCACACTGGAGGAAAACAGGTAGCACATATGCTAGCTCTACTCTTCAGAATGACAGCTGCTCTTGACAAGTATTTGTGGAGGAGGTCCCTTGGTTTCTTCAGGAAAGGCCTGGTCTTCCCAGTCTGCTGGTTGCTAAAGCCCCCGCAGCTACACTGGGATGAACCGACATAAAGAGGGGTGCAGTGTAAGAGAATCAGATAAGTATTTTTGTTCCTCCATGCACTGGGGGTATGTTGTTCTGTAACACTGCATTTGCATGGATCGTTGGCAGCAGGGTCACCCAATTTTCCACGTTGCTGTTGGTAACGTTCACACTTGTCTCCAGTTTCTCCTACTCATCTGGGGGTGCAGCATCCTTCTGAAGAAAACTGGAGGAACGAAATGCTCTCCAATGCACTGTTTATACAGTGACTGCAGGCACACACCCTGGTAAGCGCTCTGCCTGTAGCTAAATTGCTAGAGAAGGAAGAAGCAGGCCTTACACATAGATGCTAAAAGCAGAACTGTGTCCTTGAAATTGTCTGCTACTTCTGAGTTCAGAGCCCACCTACTATGAGGTATCATTTTTCCCAAATGACCTATTAACTGCTTGGATATGTACACATTAACACCAGGAGGGAGCCATGACAAATGCCATTGAACACTGAAACCCATCCTGTTTCTTCCAGCACATTCCTCCAGTTTCTGGTTTCTATTCCCCTTAAAAGTTGGAGAGTGAGCTTTGCGGTTTGCAGAGCAAAAGTTTCTCACTGAAACATCTCATTTGTGTTGAGATAGAAATAGCCTCAGATAACTCACACCTTTGCTTTAGCTTTTACTTTCACATTATGGCTATACTGGCTGATCAGAGCAGAACCAGAAGGCTTGCCAACAGCTTACTTTTGTGTAGCCAGTGCTAATGCAGAGTTTCTCCTCTGTGAACCTGTCAGACACAAAGAGTTGAACAGCAGCACCAAAACACACCTTTGTGCGTAACCTTCATCCCAGATTCTGCTCTGGAAAATAACACTGTCCAGAGACCCAGCCAGGTCCTGGCACCTCTGGACATTCTTGCTGTTGCCTGTCCCAGAAGGTAAAGCAGTGCATAAGGAAGAAATGCACTGCTGATAATGACAAGCACAAAGTCTGAGCACACTTCTAGTAGGTTTATGTTTAAATTGCTGTAACACATGATTCGACCTCTATGTTATAGGAATTACTTCCTGCCAATGTGAGCACACAACGTGGGACCTGAGACGCAGCTTAGTACATCCACTTAAAAAGATGCACACATGCAGGATTGGCTACAACTGAAAGGAAAGGCAGAATCAGTCCCACAGGACTGGTAAGGAGGTCCAGGATCATACACCTTTCCTGTCACAAGTATGGGATACCCTCGGTCTGCAGCAAGCAGGTTAGCAGATGCTGGTCTATGTCACTTCAGGGCTGCTTGGCACCCTTCCCAAGTTGCTGCACTGCGCAAAACCACCCCACTAAACCGACCCACTATTGGCAGGAGAAATTAAAGAGGAGCTGTGCAAAAAGGCTTTCAGGCCTGTAAGATGATGTCAGGTGTGAGTCCTGCACTCTTCCAAACTGGACCGGTTTCAAGCCTTTATTTCACATAATGAGAAGTGAACACTGTAGATAAAGATTGCTGTCTCTTCTCTCATGAGACTTCTTTCTGCAGAGACAGTGCTGTTCCTTATCTGACTCTTCAGCACCTTGGTAGAAGAGCTCTGCATCTCACACAGGCAAGAGGTGGCCTTACAGAGCCAGGTCCTGAGAGCAGGGGTCCATGCTGGGACGTGCAGCAGGGTGACCTGCAGGCAGCATGGGGCCATGTCCTTGCCTCCGCCTCCTGCCCTGTGGGAGTGCAGTGCTCCACACTGCAGCTGCTACAGCGCTCGAAAACACCAGAGGAATGTGGCTGCACGGGGCAGCACTACGCCCCAGTGATGCTCGCCCATCCACCTGCTATCGTGTCCCAGAGTGGGGGAGAGACAGAGCAGGGGGTTTCAGAAACCAGGGATATCCCTGGGGTTTTGCGTGCCTTGAAGGAAGCAGTGAACTCAAGAGGGCACCCCCATCCCATTCCAGGAAGAGGAAGCGTCTGTTCTTCTGGCACGCCTGGAAGCAGCGTTTCCATTACGCCAGCCACACTGAATTTTCTCGAGAGCATAGCTGTGCAGCACCACACACAGGCTGGAGCCCAGGGTGTGCATGCACACACAGGGTCCATCACCGCCACGCACAAGCAGGGTCCATCACCATCACTGCGGGTGCAGGGACCAGTAGTGGGTATATGTGAACGCAGGCACCCCACACATTGGCACACCACACAGCACGGGGTGCACGGCCCCACGGCTCCCTAGCCACTGCCCACTAGCCCTCTTCACCCAGTCCCCACCTTGCCTTTCTGCCTCTCATCTTCCCTGCTTCCTGCACACTCTGTGCCCATCCCAGGCACCGCTTTCATGTTGTGGGATGCATAGTGCATATTCTTTGCTCCTGTGAGCAGCTCGGGGCTGTGGGCTTCACCCCAGCACAGTCCCAGGCTGGACACATGTGCAGAGCTGCTGCTATTCCCAGGGATGCTCAGGGCTGCCACAACCACACTAAAGAGTGGGGTAACAAGCACAAACTGCCACTTTCCCTAGAAAAGCTGACATCATGCATGCTGGGCTTGGGGTAGGCTGGTAGGAGAGCTGCTGGCAGGGCTGTGCTTCTTTATACCCTCCCTGGCCAGAACAGGGCTTGTGAGGCTTGAGAGAGAGATACTCAGAACAGCTCCTGCACCTCTATTGTCCCAGCAACCGTGTTTTGCTGTGGGACAGGGCATTTCCATGTGGATACACCCTGCAGTGCTGGTGGTGACCACATGCTGCTCTTCAGGGGATAAGTGGTTGCCCCATGGCAGCAGTTGGCTGAAACACTGACCTCCGCGTGGCCCTGGAAAGCCAAATCACACTGAAACAAATCCTTCCTTGAGCTGCAGGATTTATAAACCCCTGTTTGGCACATGTTCACATCCTTCCCTGGGTTCTGCCATGCTCCTCAAGAACTTTGCTTTCCTTCTGAGAGAAGAAGGGTTTACAACCTCCCTCTTCCCGCTCATACTTTGATGCCTAGCTACAAATGTCTTGCTACACTACCAGCAAACCTGTACTCTGTTGCACCCTGATGGCTTGTTTCAGCGAGTATTTGGGATGTTTATGATCTCTTCCAACTGCCAAGTTTGATTAAAATCAGACTTACGAGTTATTAGCCATGGTGGATGGACAGATCTATTCATGTGCAGCAAAGCAGTATAGTCACACAGCAGGGTTATATAGGGAGAAGGAGCCTAAATATTAGCTTCACCAAAAGAAGAATATCACCACCACAATGAAGCCAGGGTGCTAAATATGATTCAGGTATGACTGGAAAAGTGAGATCTCCAAGGACTCTTCAGAGGTTGGCCTGGGTGGAGATTGCAATGGTGAAAAGCTGGAGAGGGCTGATGTGCAGTGTGTGCAGCTGGACCTTGCCCAAGGACATGTATCTGTTCATGCTTCCTTTAAGGTCTGTGTCTCTGTTTCCTTATTCAGAGGTTCTTGAGGACATCTTACCTCTGTAACAAAAAGAGGTGTGCCACTACATAATTCGATGTAGATACCTATATTTACCCATACGTACATGGACGGCTGCATGTTTGTGTGTGTCCAGAGTCCAAATGATTGATCCCTGACTGCAACAGAGGCTTCTTTCATCACAAAGCCCCTCTCTACTTCTAGATCCGTGCTGAGCAGGAGCAAGACGGTGGTCCCGTAGAAAAAAATGGCAATATTTTCATACCACTCACACAAAACATAGCAGGCAGTAATGGCAGGGTGCCACAAAGGACCTGGAAAAATGCGTTGGACACTTCCCGTCTCTCGGGTGTGTTGCAACTTCTTTTGCTATTGCTAGCTAAACTTAATAAGTGACGTACATAGCAGTGTCACAGGAAATCTACCTGAAGTCACAGTTGAGGTCTGACTCTCAATGCACCGCAGGGGACTTTCCCTACAAGTGCCCAGTTCAAAGCTGAAAGAAAGAGAGGAGATCTGATTAGCACAAGTCCGGGTATTTGCTGGCAGCACTGAAATGTGGGAACTCTGGACTGATTTGCAAGTTCTGAGGACCAGATTATTTGCTGAGAGTTGCATTGCTGGGTTGCCTCCTGCTAACTGATCCATGAAAGACATCTGGAGAGCCTGGATGCTTAAAACTGGGTTGCTCATTGAAGTAGGCAATTTATGAGCTGGTCATTAGCTGAATGTTGACTGAGAGTATCAGCAGTAATGGCATTAGTGTCATGGACACCAGCATTTTCACTGTGATGCTTACAACATCAGGTTTAACTGAAGCACAGGGTGATTATTTGACTTAACTTGACCTTGTGGAAGGTGTCAGAAAGAACTGAGAAATGTGTAAATGAACAGAAAAGAGGAAGCAGATTTTTCTGTTCGTGTGCCTTGAGTGCAGGATAATTCTTCTTGAGCTTCCTCACGGCAGAAACGATGCCCATCTTTCAAGGAGGTTTCGGGAGGTGAGTGAAAGTCACTTAGGAAGGGCAAAGAGACACTCTAACCTGAACTCAGATCCTTGTCCTGCCAGAAACAGGAAACTCCTTTGTCCCAGAGCAAGGTAGATTTGTCAAGATTCACAAAGATTACTGAACACTTCAGCTTTTAAAGATGAGTGCAGGCTCTCCCACTGATGGCAACAGCCATACTTCCTAGGCACTCTTCCTGTTTCTGCTCTCTTATCACAAACCGAGACTGTGCCCTGCTGGTTTTCACCACGGTCAATAGTAAAAAAGCATATGCGCTTGCTTGTGTGTAGCATTGAACAGCTATAGTCAATGGGACCAGATAACAAAACATGAATCTGGCAAGGTCCAGCAGGTCCAAACCTCAATACAAACCAAGAGAAACACATGCAGTGTCAAGAGTGCCAGTCTTGAGACTGAGAAACAGCAGTGTTGGCAGAGGTCAAAGGATGGGACACGGGATGCTTCTTCAAAGACCACAGATGGCATACTAGCCTGGAAGAGTACTTGTGTGCAGTCACTGAATGAGCACTGAAGGAACATCCAAACTCCTGGATGGGAGCCCAGCTCCGCAGACCAGCGCTTTGGCGGCCCACCAAGCAGAACTGAAGGCCACTGACATCAGTGGACCACAAGGGCTGAGGGCAGTGGGAGTGCTGTGTGTTGGGAAGTAGTTTCGACCAATGAGAAGAGGGTAGATTCGCTGCTGTCAGAGACTCGGCTTTCATGAGACCAAGTAAACAGTAACATTAAATAGTAGCATTAAGGACTACTGGCAGAAGTCCTTATTTATTGCACTTGAAAACCACTTGACTGTCACCGGGTGTCCCTGAAGCACTGTGAGGCCCATGGGGCTAACCAGATAGATGCAAGGCTGCCAGACCAACAGGATTTGCCTCATCAGCTTTCAACCTCACCCTGTGACTCACCTATGCCCATTGACTCCTCTCCAGCCAGCCGTGAGCAAGGTGCCTTGCAGCACCAGGGTTAGTACTGGATTCCTGGCTGACGCTTCACACGTGAGAGCAATGCTAAACCCTCTCACCACTGCTGCTGCTGGTTGAGACAGGGTTACAGGGCAGCTCCAAGGAGGCTTCTTTCCAGGCTGGTGAGTTTGCCACTCACAAGAGACACATATAACTTTGAGGGACGTTGGATGGTGCTCAGACCTGCTTGCCCAGGCTCTTCTAGTGGCTTGATGAAGGACACGAAGAAACTCCTTCCTTAGGAATGTGGGGCAGCTCTGTGACAGGGCATCAGAGAGGTGGAGATCCTCATGCTGGACAGCATTCAAGTCTCAGAGGGATAAAACACAGCTGGCTTTACCTGCTGCTGGCAAAAGTCTTGCTCCAAGCAGGATGTTTGGCAGGAGACCTGCAGAAGGCCCTGCCTCTGGCACTACTGGGGTCCTGCGATTTATTCAACAAGAAGGTGGTCCTGGCCTTTTTAATTTGGCAGAAAACACATTGAAACAAGCTCCACTGAGCTGACAGGAGACCACAGTTTACACTTAGTTGTGCCTAGCGAAGTCTACCTGCAACCCTCCAAGGGGCAGGAGCCCAAAAACAGCCTGCACTATCTTGCAGCAGCTCCCAGGGGCCTCTTGAAGCCCTCTGCTACAGCCCAGCGGTATTCCATGCTGCTAGTGACCTGCACGAACCTGCAGCCACCGTTATCACGCGGTATTACAGTGAACCGTGCTGGAGAGCCAGCTAGAAGGGAGCAGTAAGCTCCCACGGGCCAACGCTGGCAGAAGCAGGTGAGGGGACTGCGACGGGGATGCCGAGGCGGGGATGGCGGGGAAGGGAGTGCCGAGGGGAGCATGTCGGGGGGGGGGGGGAAGGGGGGAGGCTGCCGGGGGGGAGATGCCGGGAGGGGGAACGTCGGGAGGCGGATGCCGAGGCGGGGAGATTGTCGGAGGGAGAGATGCTGGGCGGGGGATGCCAGGAGAGGATACAGCGGGTGGGGAGATGCCGGGGTGGGTTGCGGTGGGGTATGCCGGAGGAAGATGCTGTGGGGTATGCCGGGGGAAGGATGCAGTGGGGATGCGATGGGAGATGCCGGGTGGGGGATGCGGTGGGATATGCGGTCGAGATCCCGGGAGGAGATGCGTGGGGGAGGCCGGAAGGGGGATGCTTGAAGGGGGATGCGGGGGGGATGAGGTGGGGGATGCCGGAAGGGGGATGCTGGGGGGATACTAGAGGACTGCGGGGGGGATGCCGGTGCTCCCCCAGAGGCGGGCGGCTGAGGGCGGGGCGCGGGGTTCGGGGCCGCCCCCGGCGGGCGGAGCCGCCGCGGCCCCCGCCCCGTCCCTGTCTCCCATCGTCGGCGCGGCGCGGGGCGGGCGGCGCACCCGGCCAGCGCAGCGGCATGAAGGAGTCGTCGTTGCCCGGCACCTCGCTGCAGCGGGCCTGCCGCCTCCTCGTCGCCTTCTGCGCTCTCCATCTCTCGGCCACGCTGCTGTACTACCTGGCGGGCAGCGCCCTGGGGCCGCCGGGCAGTCCCGAGCCGCCGCCGCGCCGCCCTCCTCCCGCCAACCTCTCTCTGCCGTTCTCCCGCCCGCCGCCGCCCACCGCACGATCCCCGACCGCCTCATCGCCGACGGGCCCTTGCCCCGAGCCCTCCCCGCTGCTCGGTGAGTGCCGTCCCGTATGGGTTTGGGGCCCCCGCTTCCCCTCCTCCTGCGGCCCGACGGGTGCCCGGCACCGTCCACTCCGCGGGGGACATGCGGCGGGGGGGAGTACCGCGGGTCCGCGCCCCGAGGGCAGCATCCGCCGCCGGGTCCTGCCGCCGCGCGTCGTGCGCCGGTGTTCCTGTTGGGTGCGGGGTGACAGCGGCGCGACTGTCCACGCGTGCCGCTGGCCGGAGGGGGATTGTGGGAGAATCCCGAGGGAGCCGGTGTCGGGGAGTATGCTCCTGTGAGGGAGTCAGCGGCGAGCGGAGGCGCGGCGCTTTCGGGGAGCGCGCCCTCCCCGTCCGGCTGGGTTTCTGGTTGCCGGAGCGGTTGGGTAATTTCCTCTGGGAACTGTACCCAAAATACTGCTCTTGCGCAATCTCACAGGAAGGATCAGACGGGCTGTTGGCGCTGTGCAGGCTCCCGCAGCCTTTTGTGTGCGCGGACCTGCTCGGTGAGCAGCATGGGTTTACAAAGCGCTGTGAGGCAGGGTCATGAATACAGTTGTTATGCATCCCAGCGGCGCTTCCCACGTATTTGGTGCTGTGATGCAGTATCCTGATACGTGGCAGCCTGGCTTGTGTTTTATCTGCGCTGGAGCTGTGCTCCCCCCAGGACAGCCTGGGTGCTGGCAGGAGGTTAGCAGGTCCGCAGGTGGCTGGTGGTCTCCATTTCTACACTGAGCACCTGTATCTGGTTGGATCCACTGCCTTTGTCAGGAGGCAGCGGTGAAGGGGAGGTGGGTTTCGGCTTTTTCTCTACCCTTACAACGCTCTCACCTAACCTGACATTTGGAGTTGCTGCTTCTTGAATAGATCCTCCTGTGGCATAGGTAGAGTTCACTACCACAACCTGAGCCATCCCAGTGGACAGTGACCTGGCCACAGGCTGAATTGGGCCCTGCAGCCTGGGGATCATCCCTCTTCATCACTGTGCCACGTTAGCGCGGGCACCTTTATTACCGGAGATCACAGCAGGGGAAGAGACTTTCAAGAAGCTACCTGTGGTTTTCAGTTTACAAAACCGACACAGAAATTCATAGATTCTCTGGGTGCTCACTGGTCAGCTGTTTGTGGATCAGTGCGTCTGCATAACAAATGACTGGCTTGTTATTTTCGGAAGGCAGTTTTGAGGTCGATAAAAGGAACTGTGCAATGTTTTTTTTTTTGTTGTTGTTTTTTATTGGTATCTTTCACTTTTTTTCCCCCGGATCACTTTAACTTGAAAGTGGCTTTTCAAGCCTGTTGTGAAGTGGATGTGGGAGTCCTTTATGAATATGGCTTTGCTTTAAATGGTCTCCACTTACCCTGATCCTCTCAAGAGGGAGTCATGTGCTTTTTAAATGCCTGGAATTCAGAGAAATGCTCTTAGCGTCCTCAAGATTGAAAGCATTTATCGGAGTTACTGGCTGAAGGATCAGTTAAAGTATTTTACATTGTCATTGTAATGTCTTCAGTGGGATTTGCTGAATGTGCTAAGGGCCAGATGAGGCTATTGGAAGTGGTTACAGATGTTCAGAGAGCTTCAGAGCCATGTAGAAAGCAGCTCTTGACAACACAGTAGGCACACGGTTTCTAGCTGTGTTACCTTCAGTGCTTGCGGGGGTGCAGTTAGATGGAGGCCAGCACCATCACAGCTTCAAGGTTTGTAGCCAGCATGTAGGTGAGAACCTTGAAGCCACTGTGTAGGCGAGAGACCTGATGGGTATTTGTTTTTTCCCCTGCTCATTTCAGGTTTTATTAGCAAACAGCATTTGTAAAGCAACACCATCATGCCTCAGATGAGTCTGCCCTGATCAGCATCTCCTGTATCTCCACGGCCAGTGTGGGGTGGAAAGGTGTACACTCCAGAGGCATTTCTGCCACTTAATTCACCCACCCAGAATTAAAAGAAAACCCTCTTCTTTCTGTGCACAAAGCTCCTTATCCGTATGAACGTAACAAGAAGTAGCCAGCCGGCCCCTTCTTGTAATTTCCGCCTTCCCAAAGCCATGGAGAAGTGCTCTGATGCGAGCAGGTAGCTCCAACTGACCTGTGCCCTCAGCGCAAACCTAAATTACAAGTGCACCTCACCCTGGTTTTTATATTTTCTGCCCTCTCCCTCCCCCGTCATTGGGCAGCATGTGATGAATCACACAGGATACGTGTGACCGAGCTGCTCAGGCTTTTGGAAAAGTCACATAGCCAGGTACTCATTTCAGAGGCACACAGTTTTCTCCCTAGCGATGTTCAGAGGAGTAGTTTAGAATCCCTGCTTTCTGGCACAGCAACAAACACAGTAGCTGAATGAGGTTTTATCTCTATGAGAAGCTGCCAATTTAAAACACTTTTATGGCTCACTTGCCTTCATTTGTTAAGCATAAATCAGGGCTGGGTAAATAATACTATAATTGAAGTTTGAATTAAAAGTCCTTATCAGCTGTGAAATTCTCTGATACAAGTTAATACAAGCATTGTGGATTTATGCTCAAGTTCAGAGCTGTGTGTCAATGGGTATTTTAAATGCCGTATTGAGAAGCAGAGCCTGCTTGCTGCAGTGAAATTGCAGCCTTCGAGAAGCCCAAAACCGAGTACATCCAGATATATTCTGTATGTGTCTATTTGCCATGCTGTTGTATTCTTTAGGAACTGTAGAAAAGTATTGCTTGTTTGGTTGGTTTTTAAGAAGTTTTAAAGTTGCTCCCTAGAAGCAGGATGTATGTTGGCCTGAATGCTTTCAAAACAGTCGAATGCTTTTCTTCTACCTATTCTATGAGGTCTTTGTGTCTTGATGATGGCGTAGTTTATGTGCCTGCTGATTTTAAGAGGGAACACAGGAAGAGACAAGTTCATTGGTAGCAAGATCCCTCTCCAGAAGAGCTCATCTTAAAGCAGACTGTATGCTTTCTGCAGAACAGAGTCTCATGGCGCAGGCTTACCTGTGTAAGGGATTTCAGGGATGCCATTTTCAAGTCCTGCTTGATCAAGAGCACATGTTGTTTATGAAGGTTATTTTAGAAGACAGCTGTCTCCTTAGCCGTTTTTGATGCTCGTTCAGATACCAGATGTGGCTGGTAAGGGATGGCAGGCTGAAGAGATCTGTTCATATCTTCAACTCTGTGAGCATCTCATGGCAGAGACAATCCAAGTGCTTTAGACATGTTGCCATTAGGTGTCTGGCTTAATAGCTTTTCAGCCCCAGGTTTCAGATCCAGCCCCCCTTAGGCGCTAGAAGCTGCTCAAAGGTCTCTCTGGAGCCTTCTCTTCTCCAGGCTGAACAAGTTTGGCTCTCTCAGTGTGTCTTCATAGCAGAGGTGCTTTGGCTCTTTGATCATGGCCTCCTCTGGACTCACTCCCAACGGGTTCACATCCCTCTTGTGTAGTTGTCCCCAGAGTCAGATGCAGGACTGTAGGTGGGGTATCACAAGAGCAGAGGGTCAGGATCACCTCCTTCGACCTGCTGGTCATGCTCCTTTTGATGCAGCTCAGGATTTGGTTGGTTTCTGGGCTGTGAGCTCACACTGAAGCCAGCTCATGTTGAACTTCACATCAGCCAACACTCCCAAGGCCTTCTCTTCAGGGATCTTGGGCATGCAGGAAAAATAACTGCTTCTTTGAAATGACAGAGTTCTGAATAGAAACTGATGCTTCCCACTGTTAGCAATTCATGTTTAACAATAAAACAAGAATCGAGAGGAACAAGCTCCTTTGTCCAGCTTGTGGGTGAGCAGCTGTTGTTTGATTGGAGGACCTGCGTCATGGGCTTTGTCTTCCATGCACGGCTTCTGATGCCTGTGTAGTCAGTGTAAGCAGTCACTCTAACCTGTAGATGCTGAAGTGATGAGGGTATTCTGATGCTTCGAGGTTTGTAGGAGACTTGTCAAATCTGTGGTGATGCTGAGTGCCTGTATTGCAGAAGTTTTTAGAGGTGGTATGCTGCCTGAGAGGTCAGCAAGTTCGCAGATCATCTAGCTTAAGGCCCCTGTATATGTGGACATTGCATGTGCAGGAGCGGAGGATGCTTTAGCACTGGCAGAATCCTAGCAGAGCATAATTTGGGGCCAGAGAGTGAAAACTTAAGAGGTGCTGGGAACACTAGTTTTTAAGGAGACTCAGGTGATGACTGTGCCAGAGGGGTTTGTTAGGTTTGGCATGCCTGGGGTCTGGTTCCTGTCACATTGCCCACCTGCAGTCATGGGCTCATGTCTTGCTGGGGTGGATGGATTCTGCCCCAGAAACTGCAGGCCTCTGAGTCTATGAAGTCATACCAAGTGGTGGAGAAGGCATTTGCTTTCCATGCAGCATCTCGCCCTCCTCTCACCTGAGCCTGGTATTGTCTGATGTGCCTTTTTTTCCTTGTTATTTTGAACCTTTCCAATACAGCCACTATCTCTGCCTCTTCCCACCACCCCTACCCACCCAACCCGGGTGCTGCGGGCTTTACTTTGGTGGCTTCAAGCTGGAGTTTGTGCAGTGTCCCTCCACTGCCTTGTGTTGAAAAAGTAAAACAGAAACTCAGAGAGGAGAGCGTGGAGAGGTCGGGGGGGAGGGGGAGCTCACATGTGGACTAGTTTGCTCAAGTTTAGGCTTTCTTGGCCTCAAAAGGGGGGTTGAGAGGCTGTGTTAAACTCCTCCAAAGGGTATGTTTAAGCTGTTTGGCAGGGAACAGCTGTGCAATCCTGGTAACACTGCTGACAGCTCCGCAGCTACCCGCGAAGTAGGAAGCACTCGCACCTCCAAAGCGCAGGCTCTCTCTGTGGCCAGGCAGCAGTCTCTGATGAGAGCATCCCTAACACCCTCTTAGCTGGTCAAAGTGGAGGTCAAGGACTATTCATTGGCCTTGCAAACGGAAAGGTACCGTGCCTGCCTGGAGCACAGCTGTTTCAGGGATACAGCACCACAGATGGAATGTGCTGGGGAGGAAAAAGGAAATTTTCCCGTCTCATGCACGTGGAGTTTTATAATGTGCTCATTCCTCTGCCAGCGTCAATCTGAAGCAACAGCTAGTTTCCTTGGAAATTGGGCCAAGTTTGTGTTTGGAAGGAGACAGGCATTCACAGCTTCCCGAACTGCACTGGGATGCGGAATTGAGTTCTTTCTCAACTTTCCTCCTTTGGTGTGGAGCTCCTTAGTGTGACTTGGCTCAGCAGATGGAGGACATTGTCACTGTGTTGAGGCCCCCCTGCACCCCGAAGGGTAGTGTGCTGGGGGTGCCCTGGGTGTGGTGGCCTCAGAGGCAGCCTGAAGAAGTGGCTGTGCTCCACTGCTCGTCTTCCTCCTCTCCTTGCTGATGGACCGTCCTCCCCTGGCAGCATCCTGCAGCCACTGCTCTGCTCCCTCCCTCCTGCACACTCTTCTCCATGGAGCAGGAGGGGTTTGGGGACACAGTGAGCCAGCCTACAGCAGTGCTGCATTGGTGGTGCCAAAGATGTGGGTTTTCTGGGATGTGGATGGAGGAGCAGTGTCAGCTCACTGAGCCCTGTCTCTCTGGGCCTGAAGACAGTGGACAGCTCAGCCCATTGCCCCTGCAACAGCGTTTTCTGCTGTACGAATCAGTGCCCAGAGCCCCTTGCCTGCAAGAAGTGCTCTGTGAGTCAGGCATGGATTAGCACCTCTGAGCCGGTAAGCAGTGGCTGTTGGTGGCAATGGGGAATGGCAAACAGCCTTTCCAGCTGCCTCTCAGCTGCAGCTGAGCTGCCATGCTTCGGGACAGTCCCGAAGCCCCTGCAGATGTTTGCCTGAAAGCGGGCTGCTTTGCCACCTCCCCACATTGGACTTGCTTTGAGAGCACTTGGCCTGCAAGCACATCTTGCTGAAGCTGGAAACGTCCCTGCAAAGGCTTTATGGGGTGGGTTTCCCTGTGCGCTGGGGCAGTGGGGTTTGGGCAGCATCACCCCAGGCATGCAATGCCCTGCTCCTGTCCTCACCCCCCTGCCTGCTTGCTAGCAGCACCCCATGCTTTTAGGGGTGTGCCAGCCCTGGCATGGGTTTAGGCAGACAGACACACCTCCACCCCACCCAGGAGAGCACTGGGATCTGGGTGCAGGCACTGCTAATTGTGTGGGATGGGATGGGATGGTGCAAGAGAGCTCGGGGCTGCCTTGTGTGTTGGGGCTGCCCTGGCAGAGCTGTGTTCCCAGGATGCCACTCATCCTGGGATTGGTCCTGTCTTCCCATCCCTCCCCGCGGCAGGGTGGGGTGCTCCTGGCGGGGGCAGCTCAGGCTTTTTCTGATCCAGGCCCCTGTGTTTATTTGTTTTGAGTTTGCTGTCTGAGGGCCTGGAATTTAATTTCACAGAGGCAGTGAGAAGGGCTAATCGCATGCAGATTGCCCGGCTCAAAGGGAGACAGTTCAAAGCTGCTTTCGAGAGAGTGTGCTGGATTTCAGCCACCGATGAGGACTCTGCTTCTCTCCCAGCAGTACCTTCTCGTGGAAACGGCAAACCTTTTTCTTTTCTCTTGAAAGACACCATGTGCTGATGGTGTGAGACCTTGTGTTGGAATAGGCAGTGTTTGGAGTTGGATTAAGATGTGTTTGTCTGTAAGTGCTCAGTTAATCATACAAACCTACCATCATGCAGACCCAGTGCTGCCAGTGTATGTGATGCACCCTCTTGGGTTTTTCAGCCTGTTTCCCACAGTTGAAGATGCCAGACACAGAGTGAACCTGCCTAAGACAGTCCCTGCACTGGTGTAGCAACAAACTACGAGGCTCAAGCCTTGCACTGGCATATCTGACATCTGTAAGGGGGTGCAGCTTTGCCTGTGTAGGCCAGCAAAAGAGAATGTATCCTTGACCTTGAGAAAGCTTTGTTTCCTCACTGGGATATTTCTAGCCAGACCTAAGGATTATTTTCCTTTAGGAACACTCATGGGGGAGTGAGGTGTGTGGGCAGCAAGGGGCAGCAGCTTCCAGCCAGTCTGCAAGGAGGCAGAGGTGTTTTCATGTAATCACAGGGTGGTTAGGGCTGGAAAGGACTTAAGATCATCTAGTTCCAGCCCCCTGCCGTGGGCAGGGGCGCCTCACACAGGACCATGGCATACAGTGGTTCACATGCCAGGACAGGGGCTGCTTGGGGAACCAGTCCCATCCTGCACCACGCGGCTGTACCCCCATTTCGAGCCTGGCTGGTCCTGCCTGCGTAGGTGCTGACATGACTCTGAAGTCGAGCTGATTTTAATGGGAAATGTTTGCTTCGCTGAGCTGTGGGATGCAGGTACCTGCCTGCCCTGGAGTGCTGCGTGGGTCTGAGGGACCCCTGCTCCACAGCCTGGGGTGGGGGGACGTGCTCCTGCATTGTCTGGGGTGGAGCAGGGTTTGTGTTTCCCAGCCCTTCCCTTTTCTGCCGGGCCCCTGCAAAGAGAGGTTTGGGTTGGGGTTTTTTACTTCCTGCAAGTTTTGCTTCTCTTTTTCCACTTTCTTTTCGCATGAGGTTTGTCTGAGCTCGGCAGCGCGGGTCTGCACGTGGCTTGGCGGCTGGAGAGCACTCGGCCAGGGCAATGGAAATGTTCTTCTCTGCACTGTTTGGAGAGGCATTCTTTCCAACCTCCGTGCTGCATGCTTTTGCTTTCATTCTCATCAAATTAAATACCTGATGTTTATGCCCGGTTTAGGGCATGCAGGTAAATTGTGTGTGGAGGAGTGCTTGGGAGTGTGGTTTGCTCTCACGGGTACCTTTGCAAACCGACCCATGAGCCCAGATGCCCTCTGTCACGTCTCCTTCTGATGGGGCTGCACCACCCTCCTGGGAAAGGGGTTCTTCCCCACCCTGTCCCACCTCCCGCTTGAGCCTCTCAGGGCTGCCCTTTATAGTCTTTGCCCCGCGTTGCTACCACCTTGGATAGAGCGCGATGCTGCCCCCCTTGGGATGCAAGGGTATAATTCTGGGCGTCGCTTCTTGAGTTTTCCTGTCTCTTCTAGTATCTGTGGTACAGGGAGACTGGAGCAGCCTCTAGATTTGTTCTAGCTTCCAGCCAAGCAGGTTCTGGGCTGTTGGTGCAAGGTCCTCTCATTTGGGTCAGGGGGATGTGCACCAGTGAGGACGCGTGCTGGCAGCCTCATGCAGCAGGAGGATTAGCTGTTGTGGCACGTGTGGCTTCTGGGAAGTAGGGGATGGGAAGATCAGCAGGGTCTGTGGGGCTGGTTCCTGAGGCTTTAGTGTTGTGCTACCTCAGGCGTTTCACAAGCCTCACCTTTTGCTTCCTGTGAGAAGCTGCTTCCTGTTTGTGCACACCATGACGGCCGCCCCGGCATCTGAGCCAGCACAGTGCTTTTCCTGTGCACCTTTCCTTAGAGCAGGAACGCTTCTGAGTGTCAGAGATGGGGGGCAGGAGGAGGTTGGCTTATTTTTGTGTGCACCTTTCCTATTACCCTACCACTGCCAGCTGTAAATCCTCCTTTCGCAGTCTGTGAAGTGTTTGCTTGGGGTGCTTGCTTTTGCCAGCTTCCGGCAGTTGCTTACTCACGTTTTCAAGGTTTTCTTTTGCTAAAAATGTACAGTAGAGGCTTGTGGAGCTGCTGTTGGGACTCCAGAGAAGGCCACAAGGATGACCATGGGGCTGGAGCAACTCCCATGTGAAAATGGGCTGAGAAAGTTGGAAGAAGAGAAGGCTGCTTGGAGACCTCATAGCAGCCTTCCAGTATCTGAAGGGGGCTGTCCTGGGTTCAGCAGTAGCAGTCATTTTTCTCCTTCTTAGTAGCTGGTGCAGTGCTGTGGTTTTGACTTTCAGCCTGGAAACAGTGCTGATAACACCGATGTTTGTAGTTACTGTTCAGTAATGTTTACTCTGACCAAGGACTTTCTGAGTCTCATGCTCTGCCAGGGAGGAGGGGAAGCCGGGAGGAAGCAGAACAGGACACCTGACCCAAACTAGCCAAAGAGGTATTCCATACCACAGCACGTCATGCCCACTATATAAACTGGGGGCAGTTACCCGAAAGGGTTAGATCACTGCTCGGTCAGGCTGGGTATCGGTCGGTGGGTGGCGAGTGGTTGTATTCTCTTCTCTCGTTATTTCCCTTATTATTATTATTGGTGGTAGCAGTGCTGGTTTGTGTTACACCTTAGTTACTGGACTGTTCTTATCTCAACCCGTGGGAGTTAGATTCTTTTGATTCTCCTCCCCATCCCTCCGGGAGCAGGGGGAGGGAGAAGAAGGCGGAGTGAGAGAGCGGCTGCGTGGTTCTGAGTTACTGGCTGGGCTTAAACCATGACAGGGGCCTACAAAGATGCTGGAGGTGGACTCTTCATCAGGGACTGCAGTGATAGGACAAGGGGTAATGGGTTCAAACTTTAACAGGGGAAGTTCAGGTTAGATATAAGGAAGAAGTTCTTTACTGTGAGGGTGGTGAGGCACTGAAACGGGTTGCCCAAAGAAGTGGTAAATCGTAAATTCCTGGCATTGTTCAAGGCCTTGGGCAACGTGGTTTAGTGTGAGGTGTCCCTGCCTATGGGAGGAGGTTGGAACTAGATGACCTTAAGGTCCTATCCAACTCAAACCATTCTATGATTCTATAAACTCTGTAACTCTGAACCCAAAGGGTGTCTGCCTACAAATCCTAGGCCAAATGGGTGACCAAAGTTGCAAGTCCACGTAGCTCTATCATGCCTGCCTGTTTTTAGCAAGGAGCTTAATATACAGTTACTCCTATGTCAGCCAGTCAACTTGACCAGGAGCAGAAAAGATTGAAATGGAGCTAATTGGGCTGAAAAGTTTACCTAGTAAACACAGATAGCGATAGAGTTTTGACCAGTGGGACAGCACTCGCAGCAAACTGCACATGGTTTCATGGCATCAGCAGATCATGTCCTGAGTCGGCATCCTCTGAGACAGCAGCCTTGGGGCTGCTTCCTATCCAGGCAGTCAAATTTCAGTCAAAGTTATTTAAAATTAGCAACTGGAACCATGGTTCTGGTCCCCAGCTGGAAAGCCCGTGTTTGCAGATTAAGCTTCAGCCTTGTCCAGCTTGGGAAGTGAACTGGAACCACTGATGCGCAGCGGGTGGTATGGCGCTGTTGCTTTTCGTCAGCCACATTGCTTTACCAGGTCTAGCTTGTTTTAGCCATTCTGCATTTGAAAACAGCCTATTCAGGTTTTTCACCTCTTTTGTATTCTTACTGATGCCAGTGAGTGTATTAACCGGGTGATTTGCATCAAGCATGCCTCAGAAGCGGCTGCCTTCCTGTACATGTACAATGCCAGTGCCTGGGGTCTTCTCACTGACCTCTGTGTAGGCTGCATCCCTCGGGGCAGCATTTGTAAGAGGGTGTGTTGCCTTTAAGCTGATTCGATTAACTGGAGGTCAGAGCAGCACAGATCATCTCTCAGCAGTGTCTGTCAGGACCCTGAAACTGTTAAATGTCTGTCTTCCGCAGCTGGTTTTTATCATGAATGTGTTTTCCTCTCCCATCTCTTCCTTGCTGACCTTTCAGGCTCCTGAAGGCAAAGAAGAGCAAGCACTGCAGGGTTAGTTGTCTATATTTAGCCCTGGGGGGCTGGTTGGTGAGTGCCAGCCTGCAAAAAGCCTTGCTTGGAGTGTCCTGGATAGCTTGTGGCTATCCTTGCCCAGCTGGAGCTCACAAACCACCAGTAGGAGATTTCCCCTCTAAATTCTCCTAAATGGCAAACTTTTGTGCAGTGCGAGTGAGTGTGAGACATTAAAGGAGCCTTTGTTCGTTAAACCAGAAAGCATCCCCTGGGCTGATGGGGCTTGCAGTTTCTTGGGAGCAACTGGGAGCAGAGAGTTCATCCCTCTGTGGCAGGAAGGGGCTTGCTCCATGGGATGGCAGCCATCCGGCGCCTGGGAGCGGGTAGTGCTGACAGGGCCCTGTGAAGGGATGTGCTGCTTCCGCCCTGCTGCTTCCTGCAGTGTCCGGCTGGGTCAGCAGCAAGGCAGGGAAATAGCATCCCTGGGCACAGATGCCCAGCATAATCCCATTTGCTGGCTATGACCATGGTTAGGTGAACCATGCCCACCGCAACACCCTTTGCTGTAGGCATCATCCTGGCTGTTAGTGCCAGTCTCCTACTGGAGGTAACAAGAGGGGGAGAGGGATGGGCTGGGGGAAGCAGGCTTGGATGCGTGCTGGGGCCAGAGGCAGCTCTGAGAGGTCACTCACTGCAGGGAAGAGGTACCCACATTCAAAGGAACAGATGCACTGTCCCAGCTCCTACTGTGCTGTTCCGCTGCCTGCCCCTTGCCTGTCCTACTGCATGGGGAGGCTGTGCCCCATGCCTGGTCGTGCCACTGTGTGTTCCTTCCTGCTCTGGTTCCTCCCATTCTTGCCTCTTCCTCCCACTGCAGAGCACCCTCCAGGCTCTCCCTGCAAGCCGCTTTTCGACTGAGAAGGCTTTGGCCCTGGCTGTGCAGCCGCAGGGCAAGTGTCTGCAGAACCCGTGGGGCACAGAGGGTGGGGAGCTGAGCAGGCACCCTGGGGTGAAGCTGGGAACCATGGGGGTGCTGAAAGCACAGACTGATCCCAGTGCTGGAGCCTGAGAAATCACTGCCGCCTTTCTCCTTGTGCAAGAGAAACATGCAGGCTTGCCCATTTAACGTGTGCAAAATGCGGAGATCAGGAGATGCCTTTGCATCCTGCCCACGATGCCAGGTCCTACAAGGTCTTACCTCCATTGTGCTGGCAGCAAAGCCTCCTCACTGCCTCTGGGGATACACCGAGCACCTCTGCCTGTTTGGCTGGTCTCCTTCTTGCCGTCTTCAGCCTTGAGGGAGCACACATTTTGTGGAGCAGCACAACTGAGCTAAAGCAGCTTCTTCTAGATCTGTAAGCAGCGAGTGAGCTGTACACCTGGAGCATTGTTTCTGCTTTTATTGTAGGCACATCCTGGGGTATGCACAAGGTTGATTGGTACTGCCACTGTCTTTAAAAGTCACTTGTGTCCTTTCTCACAGAGCTCTGTGAGGGCACTGTGGCACACACACAGAGTCATGTGCATGCTGTGTATGTCCTCGGGGTGCATTGGGCATCTCTTCAGCAAGTGAAAAGAGGAGATGGGAGCTCTAAGACATGTGTGCCAGTGAGTGCATGCACACACATATGTGTGTTCACACCCATGTGGAGCAGAGGCAGAGGGTACAGCAGCCGAATTTCTAGGGGGTGATCCCCAGCCTGGTGTTTGTGGTGAAGACCTGCTTTATGTGCAGGGGCCTCAGCATCCAAGCCCACTGCAGAGGCTTCAGTGGGAACAGTTTGCCTGCAAAGCCCAGTTTATTAGCTCACCATTACGGGGAGCAAGACATGGCAGCAAGAGAGGTCCTTCTGCAGGCCACTGCCATGCTCATTGGGTTTTTGCAGCCGGCCTGTTCACCAGGACTGGAGCCACTGGAAGCGGATACCACGGAAAGGCCAGCCTGGATGTAAAAAGGGAACATCCACAAAATGTCTGTGATCCAGTGCTGTAGAGCCACGTGGCAGAGCAGAGAGGCCCTGGCAAGCGATGAGCACTCGTGCAGGCGCATGAGCCAAAGTCTTGCAGAGTAGGTTTCGTTGGCTGTACCAGTGCCTTGGGCTGTCGCTGCCCTTTCTCACTGAGCTTGGCTTTGAACAGCTCTCTCAGTGGCTGCTGTCCTCTCTGTGGTGCCAGGGGGGCTTCTCAGTTCTACACACCAGTTTTGGCACAGATTGTTTTGGCGGTTTCAAAACCTGCTGCTGTTGAAACCATATGCAGGAATTGCCAACCACCATGCAAATCTGGATATGCTTTTTATAGCAGTTCTAATGTGGGACTTCTAATAAATAACAGGCATGCCTACAGAACACTGAAAATAGGAGAGAAAGAAAAAACAAGAACAGGGGTCTTGTTCCCTTTGCATGTGTCGAGCCTTGGTGTAAGTAGTTGCGTCAGTAGGAGAGCAGGGCTGTTTGAGGAGTGCCCACCTCTCTGTGCTGTGCGAGATGGGTGAGAGCACAGAGGTAACACTCTTCTGTAGGCTGGTTTTCTGGCGCACATGCCAGTGTTAGCACCGCTTCTGGTTTCCCAAGCAGATAGGATTGTAGTGATAGTACAAGGGGTAATGGGTTCAAACATAAACAAGGGAAGTTCAGGTTGGATATAAGTTAGAAGTTCTTTACTGTGAGGGTAGTGAGGCACTGGAACAGTTGCCCAAAGAAGTGGTAAATGCTCCATCCCTGGTAGTGCTCAAGGCCAGGCTGGACAGAGCTTTGGGCGATGTGGTCTAGTGTGAAGTGCCCCTGCCCAAGGCAGGGGAGTGGAACTGGATGATCTTAAGGTCCTTTACAACCCTAACTATTCCATGATTCTGTGACTCAGTTGGCGTCTGTGACTTGGTTGGGGTTTGATACCAGTAGGCTATAGCACTTGCAGATTTGCTCTGAATGCTGTTGTACGGCTGCTCCAAGCTTCAGCATCTCCGTGCACTGTTGGGATGTTGTGTGCATCCAGCCCTCTGTGTTTAAAGAACAAAACAAACCAGGAAAGAAACGTGTAAAGGATGCTCAGAGAAGCAGATCATGTGCTAAGTTGCTTTGTGCTGTGCCTCTCTTCCAGTTGGTGCACTACGTGTGGAGTTCTCGCAGCCTGTGAACCTGGACGAAGTGGCGAGACTAAACCCAGAGGTCAAAGCAGGAGGTCGTTTTGCTCCGAAGGACTGTATAGCACTTCAGAAAGTAGCAATAATCATACCGTTCAGGAACCGAGAGGAGCACCTGAAGTACTGGCTCTATTACCTGCACCCAATTCTCCAAAGGCAGCAACTAGATTATGGAGTGTATGTTATCAACCAGGTAAGATGCTCAAGGTGTAGACAGGCCTTTATACCACTATGATTAACAGTGTCTGTGCCCCCTGAAACAGAGGAGTGGTTGCTTTGTCCTCAAGAGCAGTGGTGTGGCAGGCAGGGGTAAGGTTGCTTTAGAAAATGAATAAGAAAGAAACAAAAGTGAAAATAAACATGAGCAATTTGAGCAATTTTGCTTTGATGATTCTGATGGAAAATCTGAGGTCCCTTCCTCTGGTCAGGCACAATTCACTCTAAAGAGCTCCTGCTTAAAGAGCCCACCTGGTGAGGAGGGAGAAATTCCCTAATAGCACAACCCAGTCTAACAGTCTGCTGCCTCTTTCCAAATGGTCCTTTTTCCCAGCTGCTGCAGGAGTTGCATACAGAGATTTTTAAGGTGACACAGTAGCATTAATGCATAATCTGGAGCTGAGTGTGCCATAAAGCTGTAGGATTTCACTTTCTTGAGCAACTTCTATTCCTGTTAGTAATAGTACACAAGTGTCAGGATGAAGAAAGAAAAGCTGTGGCAGTGGAGTCAGGTGAGTGATCTTCAAGTGAATAGAGCAGAAAAGAAACAAGGACCTTGTTTGTTCATTTGTTGCTTTTTTCCCTCAATATCTGATGGCCTTAGACCTGTCTAAGGGAAGAAAAAGGCATGTTTCATTCCAGAGAAGCTGTCTTAATTTATACCATAATGGTGGTTAAATAATTGAGTGTTGTTCACACGTGGAGAAGCCTAAGATGTGTAGGCATTTGCATGGGCTGCAGCTTGAAAGGGCAGATGTAGTTCTGGGGGCCCCAAAGGAGATCGCCAGCTGAACAATCTCACAACACAGTTTCTCTTTTGGATATACATTTATATTCTGTTTTCTCAGCTCTGTGAAAACTAGTGTGAAATAACACGATTCTTTAAATGTAACTCCTTAAATTTGTGGACCAGCTGATGTGTTTGTGCATATCAAACACCATGAATACTGAAAGTGGTCACCCAAGCGTTAAACTTCCTCACAGAATTGAAAGTAAGGGGAGACCTGTTTCTGGAGAGGAAACCAATACTCCGTTACTACTATTTCTCTTAATTTGCTCATTTCTAGGGTGCCAGAGATCTGGGCAGAAGTGATTTGTGGGGAATTAGTGGTAGCTCCCAAGCACAGCAGCCACATTGCTCTGGTGTCTGCAGCCAGCTGTGCTTGCTGCTGCGCTGCTGAGGACACAAGGTGTTTCTGGAGCACACTGTGCCCTGAAACAAAGCCCTATAAGGTGTCCCTTCCTGTGTAATGCAAAGAGCAACTGGTGCTGCTGCAGACCAGCAATGCAGGGCCAGCCCCAGCCCTTCTTCCTTCAGGCTGCATTCCTTGCACAGCAACATTTGCCTGTGCAAGGTACTGGTGCCACGAGGCTGCTTGAGCCATGGTCCCCACCAGTCACTGGGTGCAGGTAGGTGATGGTGGCAGGGCAGCGTGCCTCTCTTTTCTGAGTGTGGCTTGGAAGCAAGGTGTGATGCCAGCAGTGGTCCTGCAGTGGCTTTGCGAAAGACCACAATCTGGGGACAGTGCTTGTGGGTGAGTGGCCGTCTCTACTGCAAAGAGCTGCCAGGGCAGGCATTTCCCCATCAGTGATGTTCAAGGGTAAGGAAAGCAAGGGGCCCGGTCCCATGGAGCTGTGCCGGTGCCTGTAAAGGCAGGCTGTATCTGAAGCCCAGTTGGAGTTCCTGCTGCTGCTGCAATGCTGCATGCTGGCTTGCATTGCCCTGCATTGCTGGCTCCTCCTCTTCGCTGATCCTGTCCTCCAGCACTAGGGCTGTGGGGCTGTCTCTGTGCTCTAAAGTAACACTCACTAAAATTACTGAAGCAAATGCTGTTTTCAGACACATCCCTTGAGCAAAGTTGGGAATGAGAGTGATATGCAGTACTCAGGCTATATACACCCTGGACACATCAAGCAGTCAGATCTAGGTTAGTAAGCGAGACTACTTGATCTGTAAATTAAACATGCTCCTTTTGAGTGCCCCTAACAAGATATGTCTGGAAGAGGCAGAGTGATCAGTGGTAGTAAACCCACTGGATGTGTCTCTCGAGGGTGAATGGAATATTGAATGTACAGAATTGCAGAAAATGTATTAATTCTGCCAGAAGTACAGTAGAAAATGGTCTTATTTCTCTGCTGTCTTGACAATTGCTTTTCTCTTTTCTTGTCTGTCCTTCCCTTTGCATCTGCCCTCCTTTTTTTTTTTTTATTTTATTTTTCCTTCTAGTGGGGAAATATTACCTTTACTTGTTAATCCTGTCTATATCAAAGCAATCACTGAAGCAAGGAGACTTACTGTGTGATCTGGTTCTTACACGCTGCCTACGTGCTCTTCTGTGCTCTGCATCTCATAGAAAGAAAGAGGAGCGCTGAGCCCTGCTACTGCTGCACTGGTAATGTCAAACTTCTTCCTTTCAGCGCAATGTGTTTCCGTCACGAGTCTGTCCTGTCTCCACCATGCTGTTCCTGCGTGCCTGAATGCCTCAGGGCAGGACTTGGCTGAAGTCAGGGGGATAATGTTTGTAAAGGTAACAGGAGCCAGTGGAAAAAATATATATTATGCTTCACCCTCCTGACTCGCCCCAAGCAAAACCCAGGCCTGACACATGGAGTAGCAGTGGTAGGATTTTTCAGAGACGAGGACATGCGGCTCTACGCGCTTTCTGTAGCATCCGCTCCCTGCCATGCAAGCTTGGCTGCACCGAATGGGAAGGCAGTGGTGACTCTGTGGTGCTGCAAAATGGCTCTGCAGCCAGACTGAAGTTTGGGAGACTTAGCAAATTCCCTGAAAACCTCGCAGTTCAGCCGTGTTCCACTGGCCCCTGCAGTGTCCTCAACAGTGATTTTCCAGAGTGTGTGTGTGTGTGTGTACATGTGCCTGCAGAGTGGTTAGGCCATCGCACTAATCCATGTTATTCTGCAAGAGGTATCAGGACCCCCCAGGTATGTGGGCAGAGGAGGGAATTGTGCTCAGCACTTTCTTACCCTCTCAGTGGTGGGGGAGGAGAGTTTCCTCTGCAGCTCCTTTCTCCTAACCGTCTCCTCGAGTCTCTGTAAGACTCTGGAAATCTTCTTCTACCTGCTCCTCAAGACCACTGGAGCATGGACTTTAACATGGACATTGTGGATCAGGTTGCCATGCCAGATCCCTGACATAGCTAGTAGCCTCCTGTTGGAGGTGAAGGCTCTCTCCCAGCCTGCCAGAAACATGTATCCTCACCATTACCATCCTGAGACCTGGAGAGCATAGGACTCAAGTGAGAGAGATGCAGCTACGGGTCCTCTGCAGTGCTGTGCAGTCTGCAGGAGGAATCCCAGAGCTGCCTTCTATATGGAAGTGGGTGCCAAGAATGAAATTGGGATAGATGGCTTCTTGCTGGTTTTCAGGTGCTTTAGCTTGAATGACAGTTCCAAAACTTCAGTTTTATCTGGTGCCAAAAGGATGTAGCATCCTTTGGAATGTCTGGCTGAGCAAACCAGAGTCAGCAAAGGTAAGGGATTGGAAGTAAAAAGCCTCCATGTTCTTTTGCTCAGGCTGATTGTCTCTGGGTGCGAGAGTGAGTTAGTGTTTGATCCTGTAGGACTGAGGCAGGGGTTGTACCCCTTCAGCCAGTCTTGTGGACCACAGAATGAGGATGGACTTGGATGTGTTGGGTGAGAAAGGAAGAGTGAAATCAGGAGCCACAAACTGGTGCTGGGTACCAGCTCTGAACTCAGACATGGGCTGAGTTTCAGGACAAGAGAACATGGGGAAAAAGTTGTCAGGGGAGAAAAACAGCTAAAGTGTTCTTGGACTATATCTCTTCTGGTTGAAAACCGAGGAAGTAAGCATGGACGCTATGTCTGGAGCTTGGCTGCACTGTCAAAACAGCAGTCCCCTGTGCACTGTCTGGCTCTTTAGGATGATGCTCCTCTGTCTAAGCAAGTCCAAACTAATCCATTTCCTTGTGACAAATAACAGGGAGCCTCTGTTGGATGAATTGCTGCCAAGCAGAGGCAAGGGCTGAAGGTTGCTTCAACTGTGCTTCATCTGTTTGCTGAAGGAGTGGTACTGTGCCTTGTGCTGTCCTGGCAGGGACAGCAGCACAGAAAGGAGATTTCCCAACTCTGCTTTCTTTCAAAAAGCTGTGGCTCAGTCAGAGATGGAAGTCTACAGCACATTTCTGAGTTTTGGGAGATCTGAATCTTGGGTACTGCAAGCACGCCAGTGCTTCCACATTGCCTTAGGTGAAGAAATAGAGCTTTCTCCAAAAGAGCAAAACCTCTTATCAGTCTTCTTTCACTCCAATACATGCTGTAGAGCCCTGCATACCTCCTGGGACAGAAAACCAGCCTCCTGCCATCAGAGGAGTCACCACTAATACTAGCACTGCAAGGCTTGCTTCGTGAGCTACCTGCTCACTGTAAAGTTCCTAAAAAATGGCTTGGAAAAGAGTTTTCTTATTTGGTTGTGGTGATTTTTTTTCTTTCCCCCCCCTCCCCCTCCTCAGCCTTTTGGATTCCACAGTGTGAACCTGTGCGTCCATTTGGGAGGAGAGTGGCAGCGCCCACGTGAAGTGTTTGCTGTGTGTCTGGTCCCTCTCCACATACGGGGCCCTGGTGTGGGCTCTGATGGGTGAAGGGACAGGAAGGGTCCCAGGTACTTGTGGTCTGGTCGCTGCACTGTCCTTTGGTTTTCTTCAGGGAGAGGTTTAAAATCAAAGCTCCTCAGCACTGTTAATCCCCAAGTGTCACCTGGAGGAGTTAGAGGCCACCTGAAGGCATGGTTTAATTGTGGCTGAGCTTCTGCCTGTAATAATATTGGCATGAAGCACCCTTTGCCTTGAAAATTCATTATGAAAAGAGCAGCCAAAGGGTAAGAAATGAAGACAGTCTTGTGGACTGGACCCCAGCAGGTGCGTTGGGGTGCGAGCACACTGCATTGTGCACCAGCACCAGGAAAAGCCCCCCTTGTAAGTATGGAGCCAGGGCTGGGTTTGGTGCCATGGGACCTGAGGAGCGCAGTGCAGCTGGGACTGGGAAGTCCCCTTTGCTGGGGGAAGAAAACCCTCCAATCCCACAGCCTCAGCAGCTCCCTCTCACCAGCCTCTTTGCTCAACTCACCCTCATTTACTGCACTCAGGTTTTCACTGCTCTTACTTACACATGATGGTTGATCATCTTCCCACCACTTTAGTAATTGCATGAACCTTATTGTTTTGGGTGAGGATGCTGAGAATTTGCTCAGATCCTCCTCAACGAAAGCTCACTCCTCCCTGTGAAGTCATTTGTGCCTGAAGCAGGTGATGGATGCTTTGAAAACCTAGGTTTGACACTTGAATGTTAAAACCTTCATTTGAAAGGTATTTGTGGCTGTTTCAAGAGCCTGCCTTGGCTCTCTAGCTGCAGGTCCATTAACCAGTCTGGATTAAACAGTTTCCGAAGTGATTATGTATTAACCAGGCAAAGGCAGCCGGGACGAGGTGATGTTTTAAGCTGCTGCTTCTTGAGCACAGTATTTGTCTGCCTTGATTCATGTCCCATGCTGGTGTGGGTACCACAGGGTGTGGGGATGACTTGCCCAGTTGGAGGAGTGGGGTCCTTTGGATCAGCGCTGCTCAGAGGATGTGGAGGAGGAAAGGTGGGACGTGATAGAAGAGAAAGGACTTGGCAGTCTTGGTTTCCAGGCTGGCAAAAAACTTCAGCCTCCTTCAGTGATGTCCTATGTTTCCTTCTGCCTGCTTTGATGCCCTGCACAGGGGTTTGGGTTTGAAGCCGCTGCTGCAAAGTAGAGTCCTGGGTTGGAAACCCTTACTCTCAAACCACTGGTATTCTTGGGTTTGTGGGTATGATGTTTTCTCAAGAGTACTTGAGCAATTTGCAAGCCTGTACTTGTGTTCAAAGCCATGTGTGCTTTTGAAATGTGTCTGCCTCAGAGAGGCCAGGCTGATTCTCCTCAGGCACCTTGATGCTTAGGGAGGAGAGCAGATATTTTCCTGCCCTGCTCCACAGGTTCCTTTGTAAACTGCGCCTGTTCTGGGATATAAACGTGCTCTGCTGCGGTGTCAGCTCTTTTCAGTCCTTCCCGTCGTGGTGACTGCCCTCCCGGTTCCATTTTCCCTCCGAGGCCCCTGGGACAGATGGTGGGTCGGTCTGTGCTCAGGCTGGCAGAGCAGCAGCAAAGCCGGGGCTGCACACCACAGCAGATGGTGGTGGTTGGTGTGCAAGCTGTAGCCGTTGCAGGAAGCTGGTCACACTGTCCTGCCATCCAGTAAACACTGCTGTGTGTCACAGCAGTGCCCTTTCCAAGGCCCAGGCAGCATTCTGCTCCCATGTGTGCACAGCTGCGCAGGGGTCATCACAGGAGCAGGAGCTCCTGGTGCCACATGGTGCTTTGCAGATCAGGTCAGGCATGTACTGCTCAGCCAAGGCCATGCCAGTCCTGCAGTCCTGTTGTGGCAGAGCTGAGGAGGAGGGTGCTAAAATCCTGGGCACAGAAGGGTTTTGGTCCATGGTCCTTATCCTGGCAGTAAGCTGTAGCACTGCCGAGGTTTCTCTCTGCAGCAGGGGTTCCATCTTCCAGAGGGGCTCATTTCTCTTTGATTTTCTCAGCTGCTGTGGGAAGTCCCGGCTGCTTGCCATAGCGGTCCTTAAATCACTGAACTTTAATCCAATTATCACAAAACTCACTCTTGAAATGCCTGTGTGTGGGATGGGATGGGATGGGGGAACTGCTCAGCATCAAACCTGCCCTCTTGGAGCCTTTCACCAAGAAACAGGAGCTGAGCCAGGTCCAGCCTTTCCTCAGCCGTTGCGGCTTCCCCTGCGGTTTGCAGCTGGCTTGGATGCTGTCGTCTTACGGGCAACATTCCAGGGGGACTTGCTGTGGATGTCCTGTGGGATGCTGTGGGGGGAGATGCTCAGGCTCAAGCTCAGTCCATCACAGGCACACCATGCCCATGCAGCGACACTGGTGTCCAGCAGCAGGTAAGAAACTGCTGATGTCAACTGTTAAATTTAAGTCACTTAACTGCTTTTTTCTTGTTTTGTTTTAATTTAGGATGGAGAGGAAGAGTTTAACCGTGCTAAACTGCTGAATATAGGATTTGCAGAGGCTCTCAAAGAGTATGACTATGATTGCTTTGTGTTTAGTGATGTAGACCTCATCCCAATGGATGACAGGAACACCTACAAATGTTACAGCCAGCCACGGCACCTCTCTGTATCCATGGATAAATTCGGATTCCGGTGAGATGCCTTTTGGAAGGGCTTTTCATTCTTCATGTTGCTGTTGGGCTGGCAGGCCAGGCACAGTGTTACACATCCCCACCCTCTATGAGAGCATGGGAAAACGTCTCTTGCAAAAGCCTGTCTTGGCATGTGTGTTCCTGTAGGGAGCCGGTGGCTGCGAGCAGGATGGGATCAGATCAGATCAGCTGGAGGGGAGGAAAGGGGGAAATGCAGCCGAGTGGTTTATTAACTTTCACAGCTTCTGGAAAGTGAAATGCAGAGCAAGGGAAAACTAAGAGCCTGTCGTTCTGCAGATGCCTGCCTATCCCTTCTTGTGTTTCAGGCTGGAAGACAGCTAGTGTTTCCACCCAGTCTGAAAAGTGAGATGCTCATGCAGCGAGAATTATGTGTAACTTTAAAAAGACTGCATCAGATGCTATTTTAAGAGCAAAATGAAGTATTTTTGGCTGTTCAATATTGGGCCACTGAGGGAACTGCCCTAACATCTGAGAGCAGCACAAACGAAATGCCTTTCAGCATACATTTGCACTCAGCAAGCTGCTGTAGACAAAAATGTCTTTTCCTTTCTGTGTTTTCCTTTTCTTTTTCTACCCCAAATCCCCAGTGGGGAGTTTAGAAGCTCATCTATAAGGTGAAAACCAGTCGTGACCCCCTGGTGTGCGGTAGTGCTAAAGATGGTGCTGGTGGCAAGACCCCTGCACGTCCCCACTCCAGCCCCTACTAGCTCTGCTCAGAGCAGGACAGTCATCACCACCACAGCAACTGCAGTTTCTTCTTGCAGCTAGGTGAAGCTTAGAGCAGAAATGCAGGCCCTGGGAGTTTCTTCTGCTTGTTGAAGCAGAGGCAAGGTCTGCAGTAAGTCCTGGTGGTCCCTGCGTGGGCCCTCTCCTTGTGCTGTGGGTCTGAGTTTCATAAGTCCCCAGTCCCTTGGTGAATTGTCCCATTTTGAGCAGCAGCTAGTTGGCTTTATATGTGCAAGGTCAGTCTGCTGGCTCAGTTTTGGGCTATGAGCTTTCCTTTGGGGCACTGTGGAGCTCCAGGAGCTGCAGGAGGAGAAGGGTCTGCAGCACCCCCAGTGCCTTCCTCCCCATGGGGCATGGATGTCACCTATCTGCCCTTTGGTGAGGCGATGTGCTTCTCACCAGCCTGTCCTTTGAGGACAGTGTACTTCTCAGTGAAAGGCTGCGGCCATTGCCAGTTGCCAGCTGTATTTGGGACTGAGCCCACCAGCTGCTTCTGCCTTGTGGTGGGTGCTGGCTGGTCGCAGGCTGGGGTGCAGGGCAGTGGCAAGCCCTGTTTGGGTGGGCAGGCTGCTGCTTGGCTAGCACGTCTCCTCTTCTAATGTCCTTTTCTCTCTGCTTCCAGGTTGCCTTACAATCAGTACTTCGGAGGCGTGTCTGCCTTAAGCAAAGAGCAGTTCACAAAGATCAATGGGTTCCCAAACAACTACTGGGGCTGGGGTGGCGAAGATGATGACATTTATAACAGGTAAATAAATACCCCCTTGGCACCTGGAGTGCTTCCGGGGTGGGGATGAGCACACACCTGCTGCTCTCACCCGGATGAGGGGGTGTGGGATGTCTTTTCACCCCTGTCACGGGAGCTCTGGGCGAGGAGGGAAAGAGGTGGCTCAGTGAAAGCATGCTTTTCCTGCTGGGTGCTGGCACCCCATTTTGCAGCTCCCAAGGTGGGCCCGGGTGGCAGACATCCCACCCCTGTCCCGCACACAAGTCGTGTGTTCACCACACAGCTTTGGAAGCATCCACAGCAATGCACAGGTTGGAGCAACACGCTTATGGGTCTCCCAGCACTGGCTGAAGAAGGGGGATTGGGAACATGGTGAAAGGAGAAGACTTTCATCCAATGCAGCCCAAGGCTTGCCTGGGTCTGCAGCCTGGTGACGGATCCCTTTGTTCCCAGGAGAGCTTTGTTTATTGGGCTATAAGCAGCATTAAAGAACGCCATGAGCTGTCGCTTCCTGCCAGGAAGGAAACCAAGCAAGGCTCAGAATGGCAAGAGAAGAGGAAGGCGTTTGCATGGGGCAGTCTGGGACCACCCCTGCCTGAAGACCAGAGCGGAAGGTGGACACGGCATTGTGCTACCTTATGGATTTGTGTCCCTAGGGCAGTCACTGACAGTGAGAAGTAATTGAGGGAGCAGATTTGTGAAGCTGTCTTCATGTTTCTTAATGAAAAAAACACACTGCATGGTCTTTTCTCAGGGCTTTCCAAGCTTTTCTGGAGTTCCAGAAGGGTCTTCCTGAAAATGCTTATACCTGAGGTTCAGCACTTCTGTTTAATAAACCAAGGGAGAGACAGCCTTCCAGTGGTACAGGGCATTCAGAGCAGGGTGGTAGTCCTCTCTTTTCGGGACGCTGTTTTTGCGGAGCAGAAGTTGCTATGTAGAAATGAAAAGGGAGCCACAAAGATAAAGAATCACAGAATGGTTTGAGTTGGAAAGGACCTTAAGATTATCCAGTTCTAACCGCCTGCCACAGGCAGGGACACCTTTCACTAGGCCAGGTTGCTCCAAGCCCCATCCAACCTGGTCTTGAGCACTGCCGGGGATGGGGCAGGCACAGCTTCTCTGGGCAACCTGTGCCAGGGCCTCACCACCCTCACAAGGAAGAAACCAGGTACTTCTCTTGCATTAGTGTGCATGAACTGCAGGTGCCTTGCAGAGAGCATGCAAACAAAGGCAGGCTGTCACTTGCTCAGTGGGTCCCAGCTAGAGCCACTGTGGCTCTGACCGTGTGTCCCCCGTCATGCTCCTTCACCACCATTCACTTCGGTTTCCACCAGCACTGCAGTTTTCACATCCCGAATGAATGCTCTTCTGGCTCTTTTCCAGATAGGTTAAAAACTAGGTGCCTCCCATTTGCATTCCAGCCTTCAGCCTGGAACAAGATTAATGTGGCCATAGGCTGCTGTTGGTGTAGGTGAGCGTGCAGTGAATTAGGAGCTCCTTGGTGTTCACTGGGCGGACATCTCTTTTTCCTCATGATGATGTGCCTGTGTGGAAAGGGTCTGTCTTTCCTCTGTCTTTCAGCATTGGCAATCCTGCAAAAGGACTAGCAACATCCTTAGAAAAAAAGGGCAAACCCCACTGGTGGTTTTTGGAAGAAATGGCAGAGCATCCCACATCTGTTGCTGGTGGTTAATACACTTGCTTTTTACAGGCTGGTGTTTAAAGGCATGGGGATATCCCGTCCAGATGCTGTCACTGGGAAGTGCAGAATGATTCGGCATTCTCGGGACAGGAAGAACGAACCCAACCCTGAGAGGTGTGTGTCCCTGTCCCGTAGCCATTTCAAGAGGTGCCTCCCACCCTTGTTGCTTCAGCTGCTTGGCTTCCTCTTTGCCAGGCAAAAAGCCTCATCATGGGAAGCCTGCAGCCATCCCCTCCCTTTCTGACCTTTCTATGAGCTGCCCCCTTCCCCTCACTTTATTACATTACTTTTACCCAATATTTCTTCTTTTTTTTTTTTTTTTTACTTAAATGCAGCAAATTAAGCTCTGAGTAATTGTTTCCAGCTTGTCTTTGGCATATAAAACCTGAGCTCCATTGCAGAGCTGGAAAAGGACCTGTGTGATTTAAAAGCTTGTCTGCTTTTTCCTGGCTAAAATTTTACCCCCTAGAGATGCCTTTGCCCACTGCTCAGGCTGGCCAAATCTGGGAGCTTGTGGGACCCATACTAATAATATTCAGGTTGTACTTAAAACACCAGAGATGCTGCCTGAGAGGCTATAGAAATGTCATGCAAAATTCAGGTAGTTTAAATGTTTTTTTGTCTTTTTCTTTGTTTCTCCCACCCCTTCCTTGTTTGCGTTTCTCTTCGCCAGGTTTGACCGAATTGCTCACACAAGGGAGACAATGAACTCTGACGGCTTAAACACGCTATCTTACAAGGTCTTAAGAACTGACAAGTACCCTCTGTATACAAGGATCACAGTGGATATTGGCTCACCAAACAGCTAACATCACAGACAAGAGAGAGACCTTGCCTGTGTGGACTAGGACATGGGGCCTCAGTGATGCTTTATACCTGCTGGTTTTCTAACAGTTGCAATGAACAGCAACAACAAAAAAAGGCCTTTTCTGGCATGCCAAAGTGTCTCCCTTACTGGTTGGACAAGTGCTTTTTGTTGGTTTTTTTAAATTCCAGACTTGACTTTACACAACTTTCTAGCTCTCCGTTGTTTTGTAAGTCCAGGAGCTGTACATAGGAGTTGTAAATACTTATTTTGCCAGAAAATGTTGAATCTGATCTGTTTGCTGCAGTGCTCCCCACGTTGAGCTAATTACTGGACCCAAATTGTACTGATTACAACTGCGATGTATCAGCAATTACTGCCCATGACATTTGGTATTTTAAATGAGGTTGTTGAAAACATGCCTTTTAATTCAATCCTGGTTTTACTTTATGAAGGACTGTAAAATGCTGCTGAAATTGTTCAAGTTTACGCTTTGCATTAGATTTGGTTTGGGGTTTTTCTTGTTTTTTAACAGGGACACCACCATATATTTTTCCCTTATAGTGACCAAAACAAACATCTCCAAGTGCAGAGCAAGTGTTGAACAACCTGGATTCACTGAATGCCATTTCTTTTAGCCTCAAAGGAGGCTTTGAATGACTTGAACCAGAGTTTGCCAGTGAGCTCTCTGCATAGGGTAGGAGCTACACAGATGGCATCTGCAAAAACCACTGGCTTCAGGTAACCTTGCTTCTGGATGTCACTCTGAGTTTGTGCCTCACCACAACACCACCTGAGGTCTTTTTGGGAGGGGAGGGGGAGAGTGGTTGTTTTTTTTCCCCCTGAAATAAAGAAGGGTTAATTGGATTGTGCAAAGGAATTCTGGCTTTAAAATCTGCTGACACATGTTAACAGTGGCAAAAGGTTACTATTCAAACATTGTCTAAAATGAGGTTTTTTTCTTGCAAGGTCATGCATGAAACTTGAATCACTTATTACTCTTGTTTTGTAACATTTTAATAACTTTCAATTTTTTTTTAAAGTAATTTGTACATCATAAGCAATATATTTAATACCAGATTAAATTAGGGTGCAGCATAATAGGATATGATTCAAAGCCTCTTTTGTTTTCAGACCAGTAGGCTCTTTATGTGCGTCATTATTATAAGCCATGTATTATATTTGCTCTGTGTATTTGTCCATAAAACCTCCTGCGGTGCTGAGATACTTGCAGCAGGGCTGACATCTAATTGGTCTTTCTTTGCCTTAAGCCTGTTGCAGTGTGTGTCCTCTACCAGGAAACTCCCTTCTGACTTTCGCAGGCTCTGAGGCTCACACACATTTGGAGTACTGTTTTTTGTCAGACACCCTGCTTTTCCTGCCCATGACTGTGTGAAAGCCTCAAGCGCTGACACCCAGGGAGCTGGTTTCAGTGATTTAAAGCTCTCAGCCAGAACCCAGAACTGAATTCCTTCTGGCAAGTATGCTGCCAGCAGCTCTGACCACAGCAATTTGCACTTCCTTGGCCTGTGCTGAAGGCTGTTAAAATCAGGGACACTCGTCGTTGTATTGGGGATCATCTTCAGCACTGCCTTTTTTCTTTTTTTTCTTTCTTTTCCCCTTTTTTCTTTTTTTGTGGCTTGGATTGGATTTTTGTTGAGACCCAAAGGTTTTGCTGAACCCTGCGCTGCAGGGATGGGATCCTGCAGGGAACAGGGGACACTGTGTTTCTCCTTAGGCTCATTGTATGCATGGAGACTTCAGTTACTAGGGAGACACCCACTGCCTCTTCAGCCTTGCTTCAAAAAGGTGTTCACCCCCTTTGCTTAGAAGCTGTTGCTGGCCAGACCTGCTGCTTAAGTCATGCTGGGAGATGGGCAAAGGTGGGTTTGCGTGGAGCAGGAGCAAAGCACAAGGAAAGCATACACCATGCAGAGCTGCTCACTGGTGTTTATCATTGCATTAAAAACCTGACTGTGCTTTGGCAGGTCAGGCTCCAGCTCTTTCGGGTACAAGGGAGTACAAGCAGAGGATGTGTTGCATAAGTCAGGTCAAAAGTCTACCTGTAAAACAGTGGTATGGATGTAGTCTGAACCAGTGATGGAGACACAGACGGGGACGTCAGGTTTTATTTGTTCAAAGGTGCCCTAGAAGCAGGGCCCTGCTCCCACAGGTGGCACATCGGCACCAAAACACCAAGGCTGGCTGAAAATGTCAGGTCTTGGCAGAGAGCACCTCGGGTTTGTGCTGAGCCCCTTGTAAGTTGAGCAGTTGGGACCTTAGGCTGTAGTGGTGTCTGCCTGTAACAGGCTATGCAGAGGGGCTACCTGTTGTAATTGAGTGGTTGGTTTTGTTGGTTCTGGGGTTTTTTCCCTTGCCTTGGGATTCTCTGAAGATTAGAAAAGAGTGAAACAACTTATTCCACTGTTTGCTGAAATCATTGGATATTGTGGTGGTGGTCTGAGCACTTGTTTCTGGCTGTTGCAATCAAAGGTTTCTACGCATGAGCCTTGAAAGAGGGGAGAGATGGAAACTGGAAAATCAGGAAACCTGAAAACCATTTTCAGCAGAGAGGCACATAGCCGGTGAAGAACTGTCGCTCAGTTTCTCTTCTGCTGCTCAAGCTGCAAGCCATGTAAAAGCAAAAGCTGCTATTTCACATTTTGGTGCTGACCCGTGGTTTCCAGATGTCCCCATGTAAACTGTATCAAACTCGTGAAACGCTCTTGACTCAACCTGCCCATGACATTTCTCTCACTGGGATTTTCAGGGGCCTTTCCTACAAACCCTCATGTTGACACAGGTGAATTCTGGCCATAGCCTGTGGTGGGTGGTGGTTTTTCCTCTCTCATACTGGTAGCAACACTCAAAGTGATACCGTGTGTAATGGCTGAAACCCAGAACAAATAGCTGCAAAGGAAATGGTAATGCTAGGTTTCTTTGGGATGACTGTCAGGATGAAGGAGGGTCCTGGAATGCAGCTTTTCCCTGGAACTTGTCTACTGGACTGCTTATGGGTTTCCTGTAGATGGTTTTGCTTTTGCATTTTATCATTTCTGTATCAAGGGATGTATAAGCCGATGTTCTTACTTTACTATTCATGTCCAATAAAGTATTTTCACTTAAGCTGTCTCGCTGCATTGCTCTGAATTACCCCTCTGGCTGGGAGGGAGTCTGGTTGATGGGGTGGACTGAGCCATGTCTTAGCCTCCTTGCAGTAACTTCCATAGGTTGGAAGGGACCTCAAGGATGATCTGGTCCAACCTTTCTAGGCAAAGTATGACCTAGACAAGATATCCCAGCATGCTGTCCAGACGAATCCAAGTGCCCAAGCTTTCTGCCCCTCTGGCTGTCCCACTGAGTGAATTCCTGCACTGCAATGTTTTCACTGGCATTAGAGAAACAGGGATCCCCCACGTGATACCAGAAAACCGTAGCGTAAGCCATTTACCAGTGGGTAGAAGGACAGCACACAAACCCCTCCTGAAACCAGGCAGGGGATACAAGCCCTGACCCAGGCTGTCTGTCAGCTGCTTGGGGGAAACAGGCCACTGCTTGCTCCCCAGGTGCTTGTGGGTTTGGCTAGTGTGGAAATGCAGAAGTCATGCCTGGGAAACTGATGCAAACGTTTGCCTGTGTTCCTTGGCACTTTCTCATGAACACAGTTTCCATGGAAGAGATCCTTCTGGCTGCAAGGCAGTGGGTAAGGCTAGGCGGCTAGAGGGAGTGCGCAGCAGGGAGAGGTGGGCTTGCTCCCAGCTGGGGCACAGTGGGCAGGACATCCCCAAGCCTCTCAGTTGCTTGGAGGTATGATACTGACGGAGGGCTCTGGAACAGGCTATTGGCCTCTGCCTGTATCATCCCCCCAGGGCTGGGAATGGGGAGACTGGGCACAGTGCAGGAGCATCGCTGTATGAAGTTGCTATCAAACCAGGATGCAGTGGAGGGCTGGGACAGGGATGCAGTGGGGCACGGTTGCTAGGCTCTACAGCATCTGTCATTGGCTTTTGGGCCCTGAAAGGCATTGCATGGGAATTGTGGCCATTTTATTCTCATGTTTCAAAGTTTGATATCCATGAACCAGAAACGTGGTCCAGCAGGGAAGTTCTGCTTTCTCCTGCTTCTGTCCCCAGACTATTCCATTCCTGCCTATTTCTGTTCAGGTGGGTGAGGAAAGCTCAGTGGCTGGAGGAAACCCTGTGTGGAAACTTTGTCCCCTGCTGAAAGCAGCAGCCGGAAAGTGTCAGTAGGGTTTCACCCCTCTCCCTGCTGGTTACCAAGGCTTCCCTGGACCAGATCAGTGCCTGTCTTGTAAAGGATCCCTCGACTCCTTTGCTGTGAGACCATACTTACTCCAGCAGAACTTCCTTTCCCACCTCTGGCTCCACATGCCTGCCGACAGCGAGGATGGAGCAGAGGTCTCTGACATTCATCCCACATGTTTCACCTGCCACACCTCCCTGTTCTCTGGCCCATGGGGAAGAAAAATCCCAGCAAACATGAAGCTGTTGTTAGAAAGAAGAAAAGGGCTAAGCTGGAGTTTGCTGACTCCTTTCAACCCCTTGGAGAGAGCCTGAAGTGGGTGTGCTTGCCCTCTGCTCTTGCTCTGTGCCTTAGCACAGCAGTGGTGACAGTGGATCTGTTCTTATTTGCCTATGTCCCATGTACAGGATGTCTGTGCACACAAGCGTGAGACCTGTTTTTCGTTGACGCAAGGCCGCAGCCCCACTCCCAGAGCCTGTTTTCCTTTCCCATCCCCTGCCCTCAATATTACTACCAGCAACGCAGATGAGCACAGAGACAAAATCTCTGCAGAGTCAGGGGTGGCTGACTGCTCAAAGGCTGCGCTAGATCTTGCAGTGCAGAGCTGAGTGGGGAAGACAAGGGGCTGGGGCTCAGTCCAAAGCCTGGACTTGTGACTCTTTCTGGTTACCTTCCTGCCCTTCACATTCTCGAAAATGATCTCCAAGAGGTCTTGCTTCATGGTTCTTACAATGATAGAGTTACTGCTTACAGGCTGATGTTTCCCACATCAAGCAATGTCTACTGCATTGTTCAGCTGTCTGTGTTTTTTCCCCTTCTTAGGGAGCTTCTTGCATTTTAGTGCAAGAAGCTCTGTTTTTAGTCAAGCAGGACTTCCACTGAAATTCCTCTCTTCCTGCAGAAGGGAAGGATTGTGGGATTCAGAATGGGCACTGTGAGAAAGCCCCTCCTCAGGAGGATGGTGCAGCCCTAGGACAGTATCCCAGGGTGGTGGACAACTCCATCCTGGGAGGTTTCAAGGGTTAGTCAGCATTTCCCCAGCTGCATGGCCAATACAGCAACAAACCAGCCCTTGGGAGCACCAAGGTGGAGCCAGTGGAGAAGGAGGAGACTGCAGCCCCCGTACAAAAGGACACTGCAGGAGACAGGGACAAGGGTGGTGCCAGCAAGCCTGGAGAAGCCTGCAGGGCACTGCCAGGGAAAAAGCATGGAGCCGAACGGTTGCCTCTGCTTTCTAAACCCACTTTACGCTGTGTTTCCAAAGCCAAACCTCTGTGTGTTACCACTGCAAACATCCGCCCGGTTGCAAGAAAGAAAGGGAAGAGCTGGAAAGCTTTTCACACTTGAGCCTAACTCATCCAGAGGTGGCAAAGGGACACTGAGCCCATGCCTGTTGCCCATTTCTTGCAGGCATCTGCAGACGTGCAATAACAGCTCACTTTCTGGAGTTTTTTTACACCCTCCTGAGAGGAAGAGAAAGAGCTTGGTCAAGAAACGCAGAACGTTGGCAGACTCCCATCTGAAACACAGAGAGGCTGAAGTCATCCCTCCAGCAGCAGCCCCACCTATCAATGCCACAGTTTTCTTTCCCCAAATCACCACCTGGAACAGAGAAAAAAATCTCATCTGAAAGAAAAAATGGGAAAAAACGCTGTCATCACCGTATCTCTGTCCCATGGGATGTAGTGACTGCTCTAAGGACTGAGGACTGATGAGGTCTCAAAGGGAAGGGCAGGGCTGAGGAAGGGGGTCACAGCATCACTCTAGGGCAGGATGTGCTCCAGCATATCCTGGGAGGAAATGCCTTTACAGCATAACAATTATACTCCCCATATCCAGAAATACTTTCAGAGGTACATGAGCCCAACAAAGAGCATGATGTGCCAGAGAAGAGACCGTCACTGGAGAATATCAGCTTTGAAGGGAAAAGAGGTTATATTTGTGCTGGTGGTCCAGCTCCTTTGCCTTCCTGACTGCATCGCAACCAGGGCAGATGTGTTCTTACAGAGGAGGCAGTGCTAAGCTGGGCGAAGGCACTGGGTTCTGCATGCAGTTCATCCATTCACTCACTAAGCAGCAGTGCGTGGGGACATGCAGTGCCAGGGCTGTGTGAGATCCTCAATGGCAGAGGTGAGATGGATGGAGCATGAAGGTGAAACAAGTCCACAGATGCAGTTGCTCTCTCAGGTTGCCTGTTTTGATAGTTTCAGGTAGAAAACACTGACTGGGGCCTGTATCTGTACAGCTCCCTTTTCTTCCAGCTGCTGAACGTTTGCGCCACATGTTTTCTAGGTCTGAGCAGTCTTCCAAAGCTTAATCTGAGCAGAAGTCCTACTACAGAGCACAGAGTTGAGGGGGTGGCTTGGGTGTCTCTGGAGCAACAGGATGGGAAGACTACAGCTTCCACCTCACCTGGGCAAACCTGAGTGACTGAGGGATTGAGTGAGACCCCTCCAGAGAACCCTTCCTGCCTAAACCACTCTAAACCACTATTCCTTTACAAATCACAGTTGCTGCGATTTGGTTACCTCTACATCCCATGAACTTTCTGGTACTTCTCACCAGGAATTCTACAGACACAAGGACCCTGCGTGCCTCATTGATGTGATGAAGATTGTCCAGATACCATGTGGAACATGAGTGGAAATAGGCTTTCCTTGGGGAGGCCCCCCTAGCAGCCCTAGAGAGCTGTGATCTCACTGAAGTTAGAATTTCTGGTGAACAAGAAGCCAGGTGATTGCAGAGGTGATGTAAAATTGTTGAGGGTACAAACCCTAAACACGAAAAGGGCAGCTGAACATCAGAGTTGGTGGTGGCCCCCTCAAACTGCAGTTGTACCTAGGTGGGGCAGCACTCTGCCTGCGAGTTTGTCCTCTGCAAAATTAGCTGCTTTGAAAATCAGTGTGTCTGAAACACTGCCACTGGCCTGCTTTTGAAGCGTTGTGCTAAGGAGTGCTCTGTTCCACAGGTGTTAGATGATAATGCTGCCCAAAACTGTGATCTCCAATCACAATTGAGTTGATACATCGTAAAGCTTCACTGAAGACTGGAGCATTAGACGGGAGAAATGTGCTCAGAACCCCATGCTCAGACATACTCATAGCACCACGCACCAGCCTGGGTGACACTGGTGACTCAAGGGTTTGTCAGGGTTTGCAACCAGACAGAGGGTGAGACTCTCCTTCCTTGGAAATGTTCAGATGCCGCCTGGACATGGTCCTGGCTATAGTGCAGCCATGTTTGGGCAGGGGGGTTGGACAGGATAGTGTGCAAAGGTCCCTGCCAACCTCAGCTGCTCTGTGGCTGCGTGTGGTCCCCAGGAGAGCAGGACTGCACGGAGCAGGGGCACTCGACAGCCCCATATTGGTCCTGCAGCAGTGACTGTGGGGACAGGAACCCACAGACACATACCACCTTCAGCATCCCAGCACTTCTCCAGGAGGTCTGAGTTCCTAGACAGCTCTCATCCCTCATCCTCCAACCTCTTCCCCACACTGCACTGATGGCTGTTGCTTTCCCAGGGAGCAGCAGGTGCCTTATCCTGTTGCTCAGATGTTTCTCATGGCTCTGATGCTGCTGCTTTAATTTGGTGCACTTAACCCAGGCTTTTCCCAGCTTTTGAGCCTGCGCAACTGATCCACCAGCAGAGAGCTACTTATAGTCCTGGTACCTCTGCATGTGACCTGTTTCAAAACTCTCAAGACCTCTACAGCTATCGCACTTACATCACACATTAATAACAAGAGACATCTGGTACCGTGGGCCCGTTCACACACCAGACTCGTGACAAGCTGGCAACAGAAAGGACAGGTAAAGATGGGGTTTGAGGGACTGCTTAAGGGTAAGGACTGAGGCTGCTGCCAGCAGTGGCAGTGTCCTTTTAGGGTAAACCCTGGGCTGCATCAGCAGTAGAAAAGCAAATCGGTAGTGTCAGAGCACCATGAAAATGCTGGCAAAAGGCCATCCTGCAGCAATGCATTAAAGCTCACTGTGGGGCACAATGGGAAGGAAGACTATTTTGAAGCTAAGCCAGTTTCCTCACTGCCACCCCCTGCACCCCTTTATTCACAGGGATGTCCAAGATGGGGGCATCTGAGTGCCCTGTCCAGGATGCAAGCACCAAAATGAAAGAAGTCTGTCCAGGGACACTCAATGGTGATGCAGTAAAAGGAACACTTGTTACTGAGGTTTTACCATGGCTCCCACTTTGCTGCCTCAGGAACTGCATGCTGCCTTGAGTCCTGCCATTTTGTACCCCTTAGGAGCTGATGGTGATTGTGGTCTCCTGTCTCTCCATCCCACATCCCCTCTGGGAACCATTAAGACACACATTGCTTTCTGTCTCCTTAATGTTTCCTTCCCTTTTCCCTGTTTTCCAAACACTATTTTTAATGGCTTCAGTATAGCCTGCCTAAGGCTCTCACATACTTAAAACCACCCCTGCTCTGGGGTGGTGTGGAAAGCACAAATCATCTAATGCACAGCTGCCGGGCCTGCGGCCACGCCTGCCACTTATTCCTTCAGGTGCCCCCGTACCCACACACATTCCATCCACACCAGTCAATGTATTCACTGCAGTTCCTCTGCAGGAAAAGAAAACAGCCACAGTATTTCCACGATGATAGGTGAAGTTAGGGCAAGGGAACAGCTGGCCACTGATCGAACATTGGGATCAACAAAGGGGCTGGAAACTGCCATTGGAATTAGCCCTGAGTCACAGCATTGTCAAACAAACTTGTTTTCTCCTATTTTTCTTGCTTTAAACAAATCCAGCTCAGGATTATTGTTTCAACCCAATAAAGGGAATGGTGTTTCTGTTACACAACAGGATTTGCTCAGAGCATTTTTGACTTTGTATCACCTGATGCTTTGCTAAGGCCCAGGCCTTATGCAAAAGAAACAATGCTTAAAAATTGGCTCTGTGACATTTCAGAGAGTAGCTGTTACAAGACCTTTATTAAGTTTGCAGATGGCAGGAATGTGGTGGCATAGCAAATAATGGCTGTCTGCTGCAGGAGGCTCTGGATCTAAATAAATCATTACAGTCCGGGGAAATTAACTTTAATAAATAAATTACTGAAACGCAACCAGAGGCCAGAAATGCCAGACGGGAGATCTGCCCTGCAAAGCAAGGTTGCAGAGACTAAAGTGTATCTGTGAATAGCACCATGGGCTCTTTGTGCTGGAGTTAATAGGGATAATGCAACCCGCAGCTGTAAGCAAGTGGGGTTACAGCACTAGGAACAGAGGGATCTTGCTTCTGCGCATAGCCCTGGCAGAAAAAGCAGCCAGTTGCTGTCAGTATTTCCCAAGAAAGAATTAAATCTACATATTCAAAGGGGTTGCAGAGATGAGCGAGGAGTGCTACAGCAGGATGATTACCTTGTGCCACGCATCCGAGAGGGAGAAAGTGGCTCTGAGCCCTCTTGAAAGTTACAGTGCAGCAAAAGGGAAGGCTCCGCTAATCCGCTCTGACCTTCAGTCTTTCCATCAATAAGGTCTCTGCTTTGCTCCTTTTTTCCCTTGACACTGGGTATGTCTCTGGGGAGGAGGCATTGACAGTTCTGCAGGTACCTTCTGCGGCTCTGAGTTGCGACAGAGACTATAAACCAAGGCTTAGGCTGCAGAGTTAGTCATCTGCAGGCGTCAGGAAGAATATCCCCTCTTACCATTTATTTGCCCTGCATTTTCTGCTTTAGAGCCTGCTGGCTGTTTTACCCGAGAGGAAAGCGCTGAGCAGGTTTGGCACAGCAGTGAGGTAAAATAACCTGCATTTGTAGGATGCTTGAATGCCACAGGGTGGACAAGCAAACCAGAGCACACCTGCCAGCTGGCATAGACCTGCACATCTGAAGGCTTTTCTTTGGATGAACTTCACCCTGAAGGGCTGAATTTTTTAATTCCTCATCTTTCCCGATCTCAACACTCAGGGAATCTCTTTTGTTTCTGGGTGCACAGCATGACTCGAGTGCGTTAGGAACAGTCAGGGGGTGCCTTCCATCCACCTGCCTAAGCACTGTCTGTCCATCCTTCCTTCTGCAGGATGTCCAGCCAGGGGGCCTATTTTCTTTTACCATTTATTTGCCAAGCCACAGATGTGCGTAATCCTGGGAGAGAACCTCAGCTCTGCCAAATCCCATATCGCCTGATAGCAAGAGAACAGCCTCTCTGCAAGGTGCGAAAGCCTCAGCACGGTGTCAGTGAAAGTGGAAGCAGACATCTGGTTTTAGCAGTCAAGTTCTCCCTGAACTTCCAGCCAAGAGCAATGCAGCTTTTCCTCTGTCCCTGGGAGGAGGGGTCTAGATCCCGGACCTCAGATGTTTGCCAGGAGAACATTTATACAAGGGCTTCAGCAGCCTGCCAGAGGAGTGCCACGTGGACAGACAGATGCGAAACAGAGCTGGTCCCCAAGGAGAGCAGTGGTGAGGACAGGGGAATCTTGGCAGCCGAGTGCAGCACAGCCCAGGACAAGGAGGAAAGCAGATAAGCCCTCAAATTCCCCCTGGGAAGATGGAACAGGACAACTGTATGGCTCTGAGGAGATGTGCATGTGGTATAGTGAAACTATGCTCCATCCCTGGCAGTGCTGAAGGCCAGGTTGGACAGAGCTCTGGGTGGTATGGTCTAAGGTGAGGCATCCCTGCCCATGGCAGGGGGGTTGGAACTGGGTGATCTTGAGGTCCTTTTGAACCCAAACCATTCTGTGATTCTATGGAACAGTGAGAGGGAAGCCTCCTGGAAGCTGGCTGAGGACAGGAGCTGGGGTGGCTCATACACAGAGAGGGGCAGGGACAAACAGTGCCCCACTGCCCCAGCCTCACTGGTGTATTTCTGCTTTCTGTGCATCTGTCCCAGAGCTGCCTCCCCAGCCCACACCAGCAGAGATGATGTTAGTGCAGCACAGGCCACCCGGAAAGCAGGCTGCAGGGTCCCATCCGAAACCAGCTGAAGCCAGAGGAGGCTGCTCAGCATAATTGCCAAGTCGACTGACTTCTCCTTATCTCTGTTGTGATTATTTCCTCCCCCTGCCCCCCGCTGCATTCCTCGAATAGCAACATTCGTTTTGGAAATTCCTCTCCTGAATGGTTTCAGGCTAGGAAACTGGGAGGATGCAGGAGCAGGATGGGGACAGAGGTTGCCCCTGTCCTGCATGGCAGGCTGCCCATGTTTACTCACATTGCATCCAACAGGAGTGCCTGGGGGAAGCAATACCCCAGTCCCGCTGCCGCTAAGCATTTGGGTAATGTTGTCCTGCCACTTACAGTCTCCCTGTGTTCAGCAGTTCGCTGCACAGAGGTGGTGGCACAGAACAGCAGTGTGCTCCTTACACCCCTGCTGCTCCAAATCCTAACCCCTGCCCTGGCTTCAGGACTGTGCGAGGCAAAGGAGAAAGTGCTTCCTATGGCAGAAGGACTGCAACTCAGCAGAAGGGATCTGGCAGCAGTGCTGACAAGCCCTTTGGTATGATTTGCTCCCTTTGGTGGCCACCATACTCCATTTTGTGTTATTGACCACTAAGACATTCAGTTGCGCTGGCTGAAGGAAGCCATGCACAGGATAAAGCCATGCCACAGCATACTCAGAACACCTTCCCACCTCTGAAGGTGGAAGGAGGGACATATGGGTCTGACACAACGCACATGCAGTGAGTGCGTACCTCTTGCTGTCAGAGACCATGCAGATGTCTAGATGCCAGTCAGCCTGGAGGCACTGTTGTGGGGACCCCCAAAATCTGTCTGCCACAAAGCTGTGCTGCTTCCAGCAGTTTGTGGGCTTTTCCCTCAGCCACTGAAGCACTTCATCCATTTAAATTCAGCAAGCACATTCTTTGAACTGCAGACTGACCCACCAGGTGAGCAAGAGAAGGGAAATAGCCTGCAGGATGTGGAAAAAGCCAGGAAGCATGAGGAAGGATCAGAGGCTGAAAACCCTTGGTCATGCCCATACCCTCACCTGCCCAAATGCTGCATTGTGCTGTGGGTCCACACAATGTCTGGAGCAACATCTACGTGTATCTTACCTTGGATCTACCATACCTGGCAAAACATCACCCTGAGGATCATGTACGGCTCTGTTCATGTATGCATTTCCCCAAGGTCTGAGTATACAGAAAGGCAGCAGAGACATCTTGCAGTGGAACACAGAACAGAGCATAAGGCAGCTGGGCTAAGGAGCTGCCATTTTTCACGGCTCCAGTCAAATCAGGGTAGTTGTGGAGGGTCAAACCCTCCCACAGGGAGCACTCTTGTGGGTCGGTGCATAGAAGAGAAACAACACCCTGCACACCACCAAAATCCGATGGCAGAAAAATGCTGAGTTGCAACACCTTTTAGGCAACCTCCAGGAAATAAATTAACCTCTCTTCACTGCAAACACAGAGATTTACATACATATTACGACACAGCTGATGAGTCCTGGAAGCTGCAGCTGTACTGTGGAGAGGAGCTCTGGCTGTTGCGGCCCCGAAGGCAGGCACTGCCGATGTTTGGGCAGATGGGGCAAGGAGACTACTTGCAGGTTACAGGAGGTCAGTGCAGCTTGGCTACAGCTCTGGATGAGGCCAAGCGTGAAACCAGAAGGTTGAGACAATGGCCCCTTAGAAGCAAGGGGATCACGGCCAAGAAGGGTGGGAGGGGATGGGGGCAGCAATGCCTTGGGGATGGATGCGGGACAGGTTTTTCCACCCCATGCTTTATTCGGGCTACCAGTTCTGCGATGCACCCGGCCACAGCACACGACCTTTCTCAGAGCAGTTTCACTTTTCAAGCACAGCTTGCTCCCACCACACCGATATTTACCGGTTTACCGGTCTTGAAACAGCGCATCCAAAGAACACTGGGGAACTTCCCCGCATCCTCACAGCACCACTTGTCACCCAGACCTGCTGCCCAAGGTGGGGACAATGAACCTGTAACACGAATCTCTTCATACAGCCTGTGAGTGGGGACTGAGTAACATGTAAGACTGAAGCCCACCTTGAATGCTAAAGAGGTTGACAGTGCTCTCATGACTGATGGCATTGTGCCTTTTCCTGGACCAGAGAGGGGCAACAACGTCTCAATTTCTTACCAGCTTGGCTTTGGCTCCTTGCACAGCCTGAGCAGACACTCCTGATCCCTTCTAGCACACAAACCCTACACTTTGACTACTGAGGGGACTTGCTGGGTGCACAGACTGGGAAGGGAGGCTTACTGCCGGCTGGGTGAAGTCCTCACCTTCTAGCCAGTCTGTCTCCTGATACTCCTCTCCTGGTCCCCCTTTATAAGCAGATGCTCACAGGACAGGGCTGCATGGTGCACTGCCTGGGAGCTTTTATGCCCTCTGACTCCCACAGACACAGAAGATAAGAGTTTAGATTGCTGCTGCTAAGAGTAATTAACAGCTCCCTGCTCTATGCAGGGCCTCAGCTGCAGTGGGTCACCTAGAAAGCACACAGTGTTGCTTGCTAATGCTTCACGCTGGTGGCCCCTGCCCTCCAGCTGCAGCTGCAAAGACAAAGACAGTTACCACTGTGCCTAAGGAAGGACCATGTTTCATCCCTCTTGTTGCGCTCGCAATGAGGACTGGACCAGTGTGTACCTGAACACAGCACATTGAACACTGGCACAGCCCTTGCCAGCACAAGCAGTTACACTGGGAGGAAGCTAAGAGGTGTTTCTTGCTATGCAGAGCACTGTTCTTGAGGTGGGCAGGAGCAAGCCCCATTCTGCAAAGGGATCCCCACATTTAGCTGGTAGGGAAACCAGCCGGATCCTCCCTTTGAGGTTCTCCCTGCTCGCAGGGCACCACTCCCCTCCCTGCCCCAGGGTTCCTCTTAGTGCGCCATGCCACGGGCCCCTGCGGCACGGAGATGCTGACTCACGCCCGCAGGTTGCCATGGAAACGGCAGTCGTCTTGCATGAAATGACGTCATCACCCCGTGTGGAAACCCACTCCTGCCAGACGCGGCAAAAGCCACCCGTAGGCTGAGCGCCGCCTGGCCAGCATGGCTCCAACCCGCCACACTCCCAGCTTCAGGAAACCCTTTATGTCCCTCTGCTGGCTCCAGCCCACCACAGGCCTGGGGAATGGGTTTCCTCGCTGCTTCCCCATGCAGTCAGACAGCACGTAGCTGCCTTCCCCCCACGAAAAACCCTTTCCAATGGGCGCACGTCTCGTCTCGTAGCTGCCTTCCCTCCCGAAAAACCCTTTCCAATGGGCGCACGTCTCTCTGCTGTCCCTGTGTGCCCAAGGAGAAGTATGTGCATGGCAATGGGGATGTATACATTTACTTCACTGTTGCCTGGGCAAAGGGTTGTCAGGGGGGAAATGCTGTTTGGACTCAAGGAAAAGCTGCTTCCCTGCAAGGGGGTGCGGATGGGGACCAGAGGGTTAGTAGGGTTTCTGGTCTTGGAGAAGCCCAAATTGATAAGGCTCACTGTCATGGGTTCAGCGCTTAAACCACGACACTCACAACAACCAGATCTGATGTTCAGGTTAGCCTGCTTTGAGCAGGGGATATGTTAGGAGAGCTCCAGAGCTCCCTTCTAGTTTAAGTGTTCCTCTGGTTTCCTGTTAGTATGAGCCAGCTGGCTGTCCAAATCTCACAGGACCTCTAAAGAACATGTCGGTGAAAGATCCCCATTCTCTTATGTTTGGGACTGTAACTAGCACAACACATAACTGAGCATCCCTCCACTGCAGCGACTAGATGCTGCGTGACTCAGTTGTGCCACTTCACCACTGCAAAGATGCATGTCACATCCTGCTGAGTGACAGTTCTCTGGTGCCAGCCATAGCAAACCTGCCAGCAAAGAGGCTGTCATGAGGGTCCATAGTTTAGCCTGCTGGCCTTCCACAGAGAGACAAATGAGAGACAACTGTTTCACTGTATGAGGGCATGGGCAAGAAAGAGAAGTGACTCACAGCGGCTGCAAAAGCCACTGCAGGGTCCTCCAGATTTAGAAACTGAGATGGATCGTTAACACCAGGTGGATTTAGTCTTGGCTGCCTCTGGCAAAGGTCCATGAAACCAAATCTGCCAACCTGGAGGGAGAGCAAAAGGCCACAAAGCATTACTCCCAGGGGTTGAGGCTGTGAAAAGGCAACCTCCTACAGGCAACTATCATAGAATCAAGGTTGGAAAAGACCTTGAAGACCATTACGTCCAGCAATTCATCTCAGAGGCAGCCTTAGGGCAGACTGAACCCTCCCTTCCCTTGGTCCTGCCTAAAAACACAGATGAGCAGAGGCAATGCTGGGTGAGGCTTTGCTTCCAGAATGGTGGTCCATGGAAAGTGGTCTGGTGAAAGCAGCATCTGACCCTTCACCCTGGGGTGGTTCCTGTTGGTGTGTCCTAGGCTGAGCTGCAGCACCCTTCACCCCTGTACCCTATCACAGGCTCACCTAATGCACAGACCTGCCTGGGGCCAGAGACCCAGCCCAGCCCTTCACCCATCCTCCAGACCCTCTCAGCTACCAGGCAACGCCTCCCTGTGTCAGCAATCCCTCCTGCTTTATCTACTGCACTGCAGCAGTGCCACATGTGAACAGCTCTACCCTAACTCACCTGAGCTTCATTCGCTGCAGGGAAGCTCACTCCTTCTTACGCTGCCCCTGCCTCGGACTCTCAATGGCAGGAATCCCAGCCCAGTCCAGCTTTGGTTTCCCAGGGATGCCTGAGCAGATGGAGATGCTCAGTGTAATTCATTACTCATGCAGATTACACATTCCTGGTTGACTGACATCCCCAAAAAAACGAACACCCATCTGTGCTCACATTTAAACATAGAAGTGTTTTTCAGACCTGGTGTTAATAAAGGTTACTGATTTGCATTTGGGAGAGCAAGAAGAAAACTAGAGGAGAAAAGGGGAGGAGGTTCTCAAATAAGCAAATCTTTGTCATAAAAATGCCTGTATAGCTCTTGAGTCCTCTTGGATCTGAGTGCAGAGAGAAGACAGATGTTGCCAATGCTCTGCTGTATTAGCTGTTGATCCAAAATTTGTGTCTGGACCTGATTAAACTGAAATCCTTCTCTTTTATTTTCCACAAAGTATTCCATCTATAGTAATATGAATGCATGAGACAAATGAGTCCAAAGAAGAAAAAAATCATGCACACTCTGATGTTTCTGGACAAGGAGCAATTACCTTCAGGAGAAACTTCAAACCAACATCCATATCCTAAGATTAAAGTCCCATATCTTCCATCCCCACTGGGTTACTTGTAAGTGAGAGCAAACACAAAAGCCAGAACAAAGGAAGAAATCTAATTACTTTGTTTTGGGAATTCTGGTTGGAGAAATAGAACAGAAAGGAGCTCCTTTGTTAGCAAAGGCTGCGTCTCCTTTTGTGAGACGCTTCCATGTGGTCACTGGTTGCACATGAGTAAGTGATTATCCTGTTTCAAGAAACATCCAGGAAACTCTGAAAAAGCACCAGCCATAATGACATTGCAATGTCTTAACAAATCAGATTTCTAACCCCTGCTGTCAGAGTTACAGTATTGCTGGGGCTACAATATAAAATAAGGGCAGAGCCATAAAGATCCTTCTTTAGGGGAAATAAGTAACTTCTGCTAATGTTTAACTCCATGGGCTGCTGTTGCACCAACAGCTCAGAGCAAAGAGTGCTCCAATAACCCCTGCTCCGCTAACATGACATGGTACAGTAGTCAGAAACCCACTCAGCAGAAAACACGGACAGTGCAACACTGGAAACATGGTGTGGCCAAGGGTCCCAGGCATGCAGACAAAACAACGCCTAGCAGAAGCAAAACATAAGAACAAGATGAAGGACAGCAGGCAGCGCCAAAACACTTCCATTTTGACTGAAAAGGAAACAGGCTGTGTCGCAAGACCCACCCTAACCTTTAACATTGCAGCATGCCAGAAGCAATGGCCCGAGAAGGAAGCAAAAGGGACAGCACTGCTGGCACCCTGCACCCCAGTGCAACTCTCGCTGCTGCCCCATCGAGGCAATGATTACTTAGGCAATGCCAGCAAGCTGTACAGTGTTCGTTCCAGTGCCTAACACATGGCAAGAATCTTGCCTGCCACCTTCTGCCAGCATGCCTGCACACTTTGGTGTCTCTGACTAAAAACTTGGGTTCCCACTGGTCTGACAACCTGCAACCTTGACAGGTCCAGAGGGCTCCAAAGGAATCTTTCTTGCACTTTGGCAGCAGCGTAGCCTATTTCTCCCTACTACAATGCATCACCTTGAAGAGGTTGTTAGACTTACAGAAACGTAAGGGTCTCCAGCACCCTTCCACTGGGCTGACCGTGGTTTTCCTCATACAGCCAGTAAGCAGTTTGCATTATTCACATTGAGAATTACATGTGGTCCATGTTCAAGTGCATGTTCACAGTTACCTCCAAGTCCTATCCAGCAGCTCCACCAGTCACTTTCCAGCCTGGACAGATGCTCAGGGTTATTCCTCCCTCAGCCGTGTGTACCAGGCATCACTGGCATTGCTACTTGCTGGGCTTTGTGAACACCCAGGTATCCCAGTCCTCTCATTTAGAGAGGTACTCCAGACTGAGGCTCTGCCTTTCACCATGTCAGCCACCCTCTCATAATGGCTATTTCCAGCACTGTAAAAAACCAAGAAAAGTATGTAAATACACATGTACTCACACCATGTGTGTGTGTATATAAAATTCCTGTTTTCTGGAACTTAATCTTTTATTTTCTCCTGGTTTTGATGTTTGCTGGCAAAGGAAGACTTTGATTAAAAGCAATAAAGTCAAAAATTACCAGTCTACCAAAGAGGAAAACAACAGGAACTAGAGGTTTTCCTTAGGGTCTTACCTGTAGACCCTTCGTGATGCTTATAATAATTTACCTGGTCAAACTTTGAACAGCAGGTTTCTCCTGAGGCATGATGCTGTTGGTAATTTATGAAAGCAACTGAAAAGTGACAAGGTTAATTATTTGTGAAATGGTTACCAGTCATTTTCTCAACATTTGCTATCATGCACCATGGAGCCAGACTGTAACTAAGCAATGCATCACTGGATGTATCCTTGGTGGGTTTGGTTTGGTTTTCATTTTTACCCTACAAAGGTGTCTACAGAACTTTTCTAGACGGTGGATGGTTCCTTATCCCTCTTTTTGTTGCACTCATAAAGGCTCAGCAGAAGCACAGCAAACTGATGCCTGAAGCTGAAAGGTGAAAGAAATTGTACTCTTGTCACGGGGTAACACAAGCAGCACAGGTATTTGTTGTAATGTTTTTCTTGGTTCAGGCATGTGAATGAGAATGCAGCACTGCCTTCAGAAAACAGCTGTGCTTCTTGGTTGTGGAGGGGTTGATTCCTGGGCAGAGCGTGGTATGCTTTGTCACGGTGCTTTTTCTGAGAGGAACATCAGGACGGAGACAGTCCAACCTCAACTCTCCATGCTCACCATGGCCATGTGGGGCTGGGAGAGAGGAGAGGCTCCCTTACACACAAGTATCACGGCAGAGATACAAAACGTGTCATTAAATGCCAGCGATGAGTCTCTACGACCATCCTTGGATCTTCTGTTGAGTCCCTGGCTTCTCTTTCTTGGCGTGATGTGACCTGTCCGACAAGTCCAAAAGTGGTCAAGGGTCTGATGCTGGACGCAACCTGCCCTTTTGGTATAAGCCAGGAGAAAGCTTTCCTAAGAGCTACAGGTAAAGGAAGAATGCTCTGTACAGCATTCTCATAACAGTGCTGGGGCTCTGGAAAATTTGTTCTCAACAAATTATTGTTTAGAGGAACAACGACGACAGCTCAGCAAACCTGCAATGACAGCAGAATTGTGAGACTATTGAGGTCCAGAAGGACCTCTGGAGTGCCCAGATCCAAACCTGTGCTCACAGCAAGGGCAGCTTCAAGGACTTCAACAGCCGAGCTGGGAAATCTCAAAGGTCTCCACTAGGTTCCCCGGCCATTCTGTGCATGGACAGGGAGAGCATTAGCAGCTCTCGTGCCCAAGGTGCACTGGGAGTTGCCATGGGTGTTTACTCCTATCACCTTAGGGCCACCTCCAGCCCCTGCGACCTCTGAGCTGAGCTGCTTTTGCATGCTCTGCTCTGGTCTGAATGAGAGGTATGGAGGCCCCCCAGAGGCTCCATCACCAGCACTGCTGGGGGCCAAAACCATTCAGGTGAGACAAGCTGGTCATAAACAACAGCAGCTGAATGTGCTCAGTGAAGTGCAAAACATGTCCTATGGTACACAACTGAAACTGAACCTCTGAGCAATGCCTACAGCTTCTCACGTGACAAATGAAAGAAATTCCTGCTTAGGTGCAAACACTTGCTGAATCTGTCTTTGTTAGGGGCATGGGTGCAAGCTGACGCACGTTGGCAGCCGTGGCGTGGCATTCCATATTGGCTTAGAGGGTATCCTGCAGGCAACAAAGGCAAGTCAGAGACACCTTTGCTTTACTGAATATCAAGTACCTGCCTTCTCTCCCTTTGCCAGGAGGAGCTGAGCTTCCCCACACTCAGCTTGGGCTCCTGGGTATAAAACAGTAAGGGAAGGATCCCAGCAGATGGGTATTTCCAAGTCTCAGACTTTGACTTCAGTCTCTGTGAGGCATATGCTCTGCGTGCTTCTCAGGGACAAGATACTTGGGGATCTCGTCCAGCCGCCCTGCTGCCTGCTGATACTAATTTAAAACAACAGCAAACAAACCACTCTAATTGGAGGATTCTACTTACCTCCAAAGCGTGCTGTGTCCACGCTGAGGTTTGTTATGCTGACTGCACACAGAGCAGCCAGAGGACACCAGCTCCTACGCTGCCACCAGTACAGGCTGCTGGAGTGTCTCTCTGTCTCGGTGGCTGTCACTCCCGTCAGCACAGACCTCCCTTGCTGGCTGGGGAAAAAGCCTGGAGAGTCTTCTGCCTGCTCAGGCTCCCACACAGATGAGTGAGAGGAGCTGTGGCTGTCCTGCACCCACTTAACCTGAGACAAAGCACTGTTCTCCAGTGGGATGCCGCAAAGGGACAGCAGCTGGTCCCCTGTACTGCAGCCCTCAAGGGACACCCAGAGGGAGAGGCAGAGACAAATGAAAGGCAGGCAGCTCAGACATCCTGAGGTACCGAAACTGCTTTTGTTTGGTGTATCAGGGAGGAATGGCCTGAAGAAACAGCCTGCGCGGCTGCCGCCGGTGTCTGAAATACCAGCCACCAGGGTGCTGTCCTGCCATGCTCCACAGGAAGGCGTGGTGGCCAGTGTGTAACATCAAACCCGGCTTAGTGAGCCTGCAGCCCGGGCACAAATGAGCCTCTCTGCGCTGTCAGATGTTCATTTTGCTCCAGAGCCAAGACTCAGTCATGGGCAAGGGTGAGACCACTGCTCGGGGGAGACTGAGTGTGTTGCTGGTCCTGATGATCTGCAGGCGGGCACCAGCACTGCAGCTAACCCTAAAGAAAGGCTGTCATGTGCCAAGCCTGGGGCATCATTCCCTGGCCCTTCCTTACTCCTATCGGTCATCTTATCGCTTCTCGCCTCATTTGTAAAAACGTGCAGGAGCCCAGCCCAAGATTACAACTTGGAAACACAACACAAGTTAAATATGCTCAATCCTATTTAACGTCAGCAGGGAGTGTCATTATTCACGATTAGTCTCCAGTTACACAGAAATTATTCTTCTCACAGTTCTCCCCTGCCTGCAATCCTTAAAAACAAAAGGGAAATGCCTTTATTCAATTTTTGCCTCCGAATAACAGCCGTTTCAGCCTAATTCCTACTTTCACTTCTAACTGTTTAAGCAGTTTTGACATGAGTCACACATTAAAATCGCTCCAACAGGCTGCAAGGTGCAGCTACAGAAATAAAACTGTAATGAGGTCTCCAACTCCAAGGTGATACAGCCTAAGTACACCATGCTGTGCTTCGCCTTCAGGAGGCCTCCTCTGCTCTCTATGTACTCAAATAAATGCCTGGCCGTCCTCATATCACAGGTCATTTGGAACTTCAAAAAACATGGAGATAAGAAGGATAGCAGGAGCCTCCATGAAAACTGTGCAGGGGTACCTGTGGCTTTGCTTTGATACACCTCTGTGCCCCTGCACTGTTGGAGTTGCACGCGTGGCTTCTGCAGACACTCCGTGCTAATTGCACACGGAAACACTCTGGGGCTGGAACTCAAAAGCTGTTCTCTGTGAGAGCACCACCAACTGCCTGGCCATCCACAAGTTGTACTGGATCTCCCCATGCCCCTCAGCTGCTGATCCTCACTGCAGAGAGCAGAAAACTTCCCTGCACAACCTGGTGCTAGCATTACCTTCCCTGGCCTTCTCCTTCCCTAACCAGCCTTAGGTCAGCTGCCGCTCATAGCCAGTGCTTCTGAGATGCCCAATCCAGAAGTCAAAGGGCCAAGATGACACTGGTGAGCAGTCTCAGAACGGACTCTTTACATACTGCTGCAGTCCCCTCCAGACCCCCAGGAACACACGAGGGCAAGCCGGAGACTCTGTCACTGGCTGTTCATCCAAACCAGAGCTCAGGCCCTGCTGGAAGTAGATTCAGTCCTCATTCCTGCAGCAGTGAGGCAGGCTTGGTCGAGAAGAGGATGTGAAACCTCCAGGTCAAGGACTGCAGGTGGCCCACCACTGAGTGTGGCTGCAGGAAATCTCTGACCGCACTCGGGCCATCCTTTCACTTTCCACAAGGAGAAGAGTGGCTCCAGCTCTAACCACACTCCATGCAAGTCATCTTCTGCAGAAAGGCCACCTTCCTTCCAGGGAAACAACAGCACCCATGGCTCGCCTTGCCTGCCTGGCCAAGAGAGGTGGAAACCCTGGTCAGCACCCAGGACCCTTTTGGACCTGCTGTCTCGTGGAAAGGTGGGATGAAACCCATCCCAAGAAAATGAGAAAAAGCTAATGTCAACTGTAGGAGCAGTTGCTATGTTTCGGGAGGAAGGCCTGCCACCCAGTGTGAGGGTGGAGGAATGGGCAGAAGCAACCTTGTGAAGTTCAATACTGATGATCCTGCCTCATTACTTGCTGCTGCTGAAGACTCATCTCTGTACTTACATCCAAGTAGCAGTAGTAGCGTTTTGGGGCTACTAAGTACAAGGAAGACACTGACAAACTGCAGAGAGACCAGCAGTGACCCCCAAGGTGGTGATGAGGCTGCAGCACAGGGTACATGAAGAGACATTGGTAGAACTGGGCTTCCCCAGCCACAGAAGAGACAACTGGGGGTCTTCATAGGTGTCATCCATTGCCTGAATGGTGGTTATGGAAAAAACAGGGCCAGGCTCTTCTCCAAGGCAGATAAGGACAGGACATGGGCAGTGGGTACATGCTGCAGAATGGGACATTCCAGCTGGGCATGAGAAAACCACTCCACTGAGAGTGGTGCATCTCAGAAACCACATATCTGTCCTTGGAGGTACACAGAACTCAACAAGGCTCAGCACAACCTGGTCCAGCTTTGGCCCTTGGAGTTCAGACTACAGACCTCCGGAGATGCCTTGCCAACAAGAGCGCTGGCGTTTCTGTGTTACAATGGGAGGGAGAGCCTGGCAAGGGCTGGAAGCTGCGTCCACCAGCAGGGTTGCCTGAAAGGAAGGTCTGTAACCCCAGAGCTGAGCTGGGTTTGCCACCACCACCCTGTGCAGGGCTGTGCACTTCAGCTGGCCCAGGAAATAACACGGCTGCTGCAACTCAGAGCCCCTTAACGTGCTTTTGGAGATCTCCTCTGCTACCTCTTCGAGGAGCAGTTGTGTCTGTACATCCACAGTTTTACTAACGCAGAGCAGTGACCGAGCAGCCAGAGGAATGAGATGAGAGGAAAACAACTGCAGGAGTGTATTAAAGCATTCAGCTTGTCCAGCTGAAAGAGATTCCTGCCAAACGATTTTATGAGGAATGAGGCATTTGACAGGAAAAGGAGGGCCTCTCCTCTCATTTCCTCTCCCCTCTTCTCTACGAACTTCAAAGAAAAGAGGGGTCAAAACAGAGGCCAGGCAACTAGAACCGAGTTCCTGAGCCCTAAAGCCTAATTAGTCCAAGATACATTTCATTGGATATCTCTTAGAGACAGGCCTGAGTTACCAGTCCTCCCCACCGTGCCGCCAACAGCCGGATAAAGCCAGGACGTGATCTGCAGTTTGCAGGGCCCCAGCAGCACTAGGGCTCCTGGAGGGAGCTCAGCGCAAGCCCTACTGGCGGTAAGGCTCTCCCAGACCCCCAGGTTTTGTGTGGCCACAGCTAAAGCCAGCTCCCCAAGTCAGGGATTGCCTCCCCCTCCTCGGTGGGGGCTGATTTCAAAGGGGTTGTGTAGGCTGAACTCACCCAGCACCATGTGGTTGTTGTCCTTAGGTGCATCCGCTGAAGCTACCAAAGAGCCTCCAGCCATATGGAATTGCCCTTCGCACAGTTTTAGGCTGATGTTAAACTGATTCAGAGAAAACTCCAGGAACAAACTCGCCAACAAAGTTTTCAAGTTGACAAGCAGGAATTCTTTATTGCAGTGCCGGGAGACACGGGGGATAGCTCCTCCCAACGTATGTCCCCATACTGCTACACAAGCCGTCCTTACATAGTCATTTGGGCATACATACATACAAAAACGTGGTGGTGGTCTTTGAGGGTCCTTTACTTCTTCCAAGAGTCTTCACCGCTGCTGGCAGCCTTTGAAGCACCACCTTAATTAACATTACAGACATAGCAATCATCCTGTCCTTCTACTTATCAGTTACTTTAACTGCTCCCATCCTCGACATTTGCTAGTCCAGGACACTCCCCAGTAGATGTTTACACCAACCTAATGGGTTCATTAACATAGCAATCATCCTGTCCTTCTATTTATCAGTTAGTTTAACTGCTCCCATCCTGGACATTTGCTAGTCCAGGATACTCCCCAGTAGATGTTTACACCAACCTAATGGGTTCATTAACATAGCAATCATCCTGTTCCTCCACCCATCAGCCAGTTTAACTGTGCCCATCCCCAGGTCCTGTTTTTCTATTTTATTTTTCTTACACTTTTTGTACCAAGGTCTTAAGGACCTAAAACTATCCCAACTGCCTTCAAGCACCCCCATTACAAATCCATCAGATTTAACCTTACTTAGAACTGATTACATTTTGTGCTTTTGTGCCTCCTCATTTCAAAACCCAGATCTCTGCCCAGCTCCTGCCTGCAAGCCATGTCCCCCATGCCCCTTCATGCAACCCTTTGCTCATGCATGAACCCTCCAGCTTCTCCACATCCCTCTATAGTGGATGACCAGCAGAGGGGATAATAATGTCCCTTGGTCTGTGTCTCTTCGCAGGGCCTAGAGTGTGGTTCGCCTCAACAGCACTGGGAAACGAAGCTTGTATTTGCACAGGTTTAAGGATCCTCTGGGACCGCATCAAGTCACCCATCTCCGTCCCTGCAAGACGCAGGTCTTGGGTGTTTTTTTGTGTTTTGGGACCCATAAAAAGTATTCTCAAGAACAGAGAGACAGAAATGACAGAAGCTGGTTCACCTACACAGCCTCTCTAAAGATACTGGCCTCAAAGGGGTGCCTCTCATCTTCAGACTATAGCAAAGGCACTTTGGTGGAAGGACTCATTCCCGGCCTTGTGGTCTGAAAGCTGAGAAAAGCAAAACCATACAGCAGGTCACTAGAGTAATTTGGAGAGCAGAGAAAGGACATCATTGTCACCGTAAGCTTATGTGGCCTCCTGGTGTCATAGCACAGCTCTGGAGCATAGGAAACCAAGCCTTGCAGCTGGTGAGGCAGCAGGCAGCTGCACATGAAGCCACATGGCCATCTGGCAGGGAAAGTGAGGTCCTCAGGGGTGTACAGCTAACCCTAAGCTGTGATTCTGCACCTCAGTGGTGCCCAGATCTTGCTCCCCTGCCACTGCATTCAGGTGACTTGGTCAGTGTAAGGCATGGCTCACTCCTGGTTTGGTGTTTAAGGGAAGCCAGAGAGCAGAAGGGGAGTGCATAAAACTGACTAATCTTTCACTGGGAGAGATATGAAAATTACTTTATTAAATTTTTGTCCAGGGAAAAAGGTATTTTCCCTTAAAAAATCTGACTCAGCTCTCACTTAAAGAGTAGGTCTGGGACCCACAAGGACTTGGCTTAACTCTGTTCTACTGCAGATCATCTGTGCTGCCTAACTGCAGCAAGAATATTTATGTCCTTTTGCATCCATTTCCCAGGGGAGCCACAATATAAAATAAAACCCCTTCCTTCCCTGACGTAATGCTCTGCCAGAGCTGGCATCCTGCGAGTGGTGGATGGAACACTCTCCGGAGGTCTCCAGACACAGCGCTGCTGCCAGAACCAGATCAGGTTGGCCTTTGCTGTGTCTAGCCACAAAGCTGAAGTCTGCTTCCCGTGTGCTTGCGCAGCACTTGGTGTGTCACGATTCTTTCCTTGGATGAAGCTCATGGAGAGCACTGACTCTCCGCACAGGGGGGTTTAGCTGGGGGGTCTACCTCCCTCTGCAGCTATCAGAGAAGGAAGCCCAGGTGGCATATATAGCACTGGCATCTGTCCAGGCTGTTAGCCTGTTCCTGTGCTGGTTTCACCTTCCAGGAGAGTGCCATCCTGATGACTGTGATGGCTCAGGACCAGGCAGCCTGTCTGTTCAGCTCTTCCTGCTGGGACCAGTAACATGGGAGGGAGGGCGGGCAGGAGAGCATACTACTAGCATAAATACTACTTTATGCAGCTGAATTTAGTGATGAATTGAGCCAGAGCCCTATGTGCTGCCAGAACAGAAATAGCTGCTATCTTTGGACTTTTCTGTTTTGCTTTGTTACAGTCTGGATCAGACTGGTTTTCAAAAAAACCTTCAACAGACATCAATACACCTGTCACTGAGAACAAAATACCTGGTATAATTAACCAGTACTCAGCAGTAACCCCTGCACCTCCGCATTACGAGTTAAAAAAGATGAGTGGAGAGGAAACAACAGCAGGCAAAACGTTACCCATGTGCCTCACTCACTGTTTTTTCAACTCTGTGCTATTGGATTACTTTCTTAAGCACTCAGGGGACAGAGACAGCAAAGAACAGCTTTTGTTGGCAAAGGCAGGCATTTTCTCACGGCTCTATTTTCCATGGCTCATCCAGCAAATTGTACACTAAGCCTAAAAAGCCAGCAAGGAACAAGTACATCCAAGAGGGGCCAAGTACAGCAGATCTCACACCCCCGTGCACTAGCAGTGTAGCACTGGTACTGGGCACCTACTGGTGCGGGTGGGAAGTGCCCCACACCAGGACACAAGCAGCAGGATCCTTGGTGCTGCCCAGTGTTGCGTTACACGTATAGAAAATAGGCAGAAAATGCCCCCGCTGTGCTTCAGCCAGTGATCAGAGAGTCTGGGGATGGCTGGGCTCCATTCTGATCATCACTAATTCAACACTCAAGCCCCCTTTGTGTTCAGTAAGAATTTTCACAGCTACAGATCCACAAATAGTGCAGTTTATTGAAGCAACATTAATAGATTCTGAATTGCCATTGATAAATTCACTTACTTCATTAGCACTGTAATCCAAAGCTAGCCAATGACTAATTTAGCTCATATAGAAAAATAAACCATTGAGCTCAGTTTCACCCGGGTATTATCCAGTGTTGTAGGAGGCACAAAGAGGCCCGCGTCCCTACAGAGAGGAGCCGGCCTGCTAACTTGTCCGCAGAGCAGGGTCGTATTCTCATGCTCTGCCATGGAGGAGTTCAAATGCCCAGCTTATACTGTTGAGACTGTTTTCAAACTGTCTGTTGCTGCCATCGTAGATGGTATGGGGGTTCTCGCTTTGGTGTATTGTTATACGTAAGTGAGGGGTAACGATGGTTTTGATTACTGGCTGCTCAAAGGGCTATGGGCCTTGTGCAAGGTCGGAACAGAACTGTGACACATTCCATTACTCCTTCTTTCACACCGCTGAGGCAATCATTAAGGCCCATCCGGCCTCTGCCCATAATCACCTCCATCACCTCTATTAGGGTGTTGCTGTCAACCCCCTCACCACGGATCTCATGGCCTCGTTCCTACACCCAGGGAGCTAGGAGTTCCCTTCCCAGCAAGGCCACCTAAGCTCAGGAGGGGGACAGTCAGCTTTACTTGTCTTTCAGCATTTAACCGGGACTTCCAGACCTTTGGCCTTGGTCAGAGTCCAAGCAGCACGGATGACTGCCACAGCCACTTTTTTGTGTTTAAAAGACAGGTATCTCCCATGTCCGCCCATGCCACTGCAGGGGTCTGCCTGGGTACAGCAGTGTTTCCCCAGTTCTTGGTCCATAATTAATAAAACCTGACAAGATACGCTATTACCTTTCCTACTAATTAAATATTACTTTATGCAGTGCCACGTTTCGCACACGACCACGCCTTTGAAATGCGGAGCTCACAATGGGCTAAGGCTTGCAAACAGCAAGCAAGATCCCTGTTTTGCATCAGCAAACCTGCACATGCATAGAAGCAGGTGGCCGAGGAACGGCTCCACATCCGTGCCACACCAGACCTGCAGTCAGCCCAAGGTGTCTGCGTCACCGCAGGGAACCTCCCGAGATCCTGACGAGTGAACGACGGTGCGTGGGCTGCAGCTCAGTGGGATAACAGTGCATTCAGGCTGTAAACCACCCAAATTTACGCAGGAGGTGCAGACCATCCTGTGAGACAACGCTGCGCTTGCACAGTAACCCCGCAGGGTAACTCCCGTTAGTGCTCCTCCCTGATACCACACGTGCTCTCCCAAGCGGCCGTTCTGTTTGGAGTGGTGCTGCTGGGAGGGACAGGGAATGAACAAAACCACCAGAGCCAGCAGCCAAGACTGCCAGAACAGCAGTCCCAACCTTTCTAATGCTCTTTTCCTCGCGTGTTCTCTCTCCACCTTCCTGCCCAGCTCAGCTCAGCTGCAACTCCATGACGCCTGCATTTGGCTTGCGCCACATCACATCGCAGTACTAACCCCAGTATTCACACCAACTCACCTATCTGGAGAGGAACAGCGAGGTCGGCAGGCAGCTGGGTCCCACCACAACCTCCCTCGTTCACACCCCAGCCGCCCCCCCGCCCGCCATCTATATGCCCAGGCACCCGCCGCAGTGACGGCCCCCTGCCTACAGGGGCCGCCCACCCGCCGCGGAGGCGCGCGGTGCCCCAGTGCGCACGCTCAAATCGGTTCCCCCCCCCCCCCCCCCCCCCCCCCCCCATCCTCACACCCTTAGCTCTGGGCGGTGTGTCAGGCGGGAGGGGGCGTGGCCCGGCGCGTACCGGAAGAGGCGGAGGGTGAGCGCGGAAGCCATTATTAGTGGTGGCGGTAGCAGTTGGAGCGTGGTGACGGTGTCGGCGGAGCAAGATGTCGATCGAAATCGAGTCCTCCGAGTACGTGTGGTATTGGTGGTGGGGGTATCGGGGTGCCCCGACATAACGGGAGCAGTAGTGGGGCGCTATGGCCGCTCCCGAGGTGATCGGGGGGCGTGAGGGCGGTCGCAGGGGCGCTGCTGCTGGGGCGCTGCTGCTGTGGCCTAGCGCCCGGGCGGGAGAGAGGCCGCGGGGCTGTGGGAGGGCTGAGAGGGAAGAGGAAGAGGGGCCGTAGGGTCGACTTTTTGACTTTGTGCCGTGCCTCTGCAGTGTGATCCGCCTGATCATGCAGTACCTGAAGGAGAACAGCTTGCACCGAGCCCTCGCCACCCTTCAGGAGGAAACTACCGTGTCCCTCAATACTGTGGACAGTATTGAAAGCTTCGTGGCAGACATCAACAGTGGGCACTGGGACACGGTGTTGCAAGCCATACAGTCGCTGAAGCTGCCCGACAAGACCCTCATTGATCTCTATGAGCAGGTGGGTGAGTGCAGGCTGCATGTGGACTTTTCTGGTCTGGGTGTAGATCTCTCTCTGGTGTTTTCCACTTCCCCTTTACTGATGCAGATGTTTTTCTCTTGATGCAGGTTGTGCTTGAGTTGATTGAGCTCCGGGAGCTAGGTGCTGCCAGATCTCTCCTGAGACAAACAGATCCCATGATTATGCTGAAACAAACTCAGCCGGAGCGGTACATCCACCTTGAAAACCTTCTGGCCAGATCTTACTTTGATCCTCGTGAGGTGCGTTATGCTCTCCCTAGAGACCTCACACTGGTCTCTTGCATGACTCCTAACTTCAGTACAAGGTGTTTAGTGCAGCTTTTCTTTTTCCACTCTAGCAGTAAAAAACGTGCAGCTTCCCAATTTCATGATTTTGCATGTTTTATGGAGTGTTAGGGCAATGATATGTAACATTTGGTCACAAGGCAGTGGTTTTAAAGTGTACTGCAAGTGGGAGTTCAGGGTTTTGTACCTGTGTCCTGCCACGAGATGATGTCTGTGCTGTGCTTTTCCTGTCTATATATGCAGAAGAAAATGTACGTTTCTGTAAATAAAGGTGTTGTATAATAAGTTACTATTTCTGACTGATTACATCAGCCAGGAATTTGTAGTGAAAATACACTGCAAGTGTTTCAAGGGTTGGTGTTAAAAGGAAGGACTGTCTTGAAGGCCTAATAGGAAATTGGTATGGAAGGGGCTTCTGTTCAAAGCAGTGAATGTTTTTATGGAAAGCAATTTAGAAGAGTGATTTTATAAAAATGACGTTTCTCTAGGCATACCCAGATGGAAGTAGCAAAGAGAAGCGGAGAGCTGCTATTGCACAAGCTTTAGCTGGAGAAGTCAGCGTGGTGCCTCCCTCTCGTCTCATGGCGCTGCTGGGGCAGGTAATTCTTGAATAATATTTTAGTAGCTATGTGAGTTTCTGTGGATCTTTGCCTCATAAAACTGCCTGTGAGATCACAGTCAGTTTTGTCTAGTTGATTCTCAGACTCTATAGAAGTAAAGCTTACATACTGCACATTTACATGTAGTATAGGTAAAATTACATTTTCTCCATGTGACAAGGATTTAGTGGATTTAGGGAAGTCAGCACTCCAGGAGTGAATTTTTTGCCATAGAATAAGTACTGTGAGCATAGAAAAAAATATTTTTAAGGTACATACTTCTGTGGTTTAAGTCAAGCTGATAACTCAGCACCACACAGCCTCTTGCTCCAGCCTTATTTCCCCCCAGCTGCTGGAGGGATGGGGAGGAGAATTGAAAAAATGTAAACCTGACAGGTTGAGTTAAGAACAGTCCAGTAACTATAGCATAATATAAAACTACTACTGCTACTAATGTTAATTATAAGGGAAATAAGAAGGGGAGGGAATATAACCTAAAAAGGGAAGGAAAAGCCTATAAACAGCAATGATGCACGATACAATTGCTCACCACCTGATGACCCAATACCCTGCCTGACCCAAGCAGTGATCTGCCCTTCCAGGTGACTCCTCCCAGCTTATATACAGTCTCAAACTGTTCAGATGTATAATTTGAAAGGGTACAAGGGATTGCTGTATTATGTTAATTAGAGGCAAGCTTTGATGAGGAAGATGTATGCTAACTGGTATGTAACAGTATGGCTTTCAACTCCTCCAGGCACTGAAATGGCAGCAACATCAGGGCCTGCTTCCTCCTGGTATGACAATTGACTTGTTCAGAGGTAAAGCAGCTGTGAAAGACGTAGAGGAAGAAAAGTTCCCAACGCAGCTGAGCAGACATATTAAGGTGATGTTGTGTTTGGTTTGTGTTTGATATGTGGTGTTCCAGCTTATTCCTTTCCTGGCCTTTATGTTTGGCGATAAGAGTAAACCTCTGAATTCTTCTGTTCTCTTTTTTGTAAATCATCTTTAGCTCTCTCCCTTCCTCCTTTTCCCCCTTTCTCCGTGCTTTATCTCATCAGGAGGCATTTCATGGGACTCTGAAATGAGGTCCCTTAATACGATTGGGTGCTCATACTATTTGTGAATATGATAAATGTTTTAATTGTTTGACTTCACAGTAAAGAATAATTCAATTTTCAGGAGTGGTTCTTTATTTGTGCAAGGCAGTACTTGTGTCTTGACCTTCTGTGGATGGCGCATATTAGGTTTTGTGAACCGTTTAAGTTTTAGACATACTAGGTATACTAATAGGATCAGTATCTCCTTTTTAAGGGTTTTATCATTTAGATAACAAAAGAGAAGGAAAACTATGACATAGTAGTCCTGCAGCACTCACAATATAGAATAGGCAGCTTCCTTGTGAAGGTTTTTCAACTTCAAGCAGGAAGTGTTAGGCAATAGTTTTACCAGTTCTCACAGTGAATGAAAAATAAGGTGTTGTGGTTTTTTTTGTTTGTTTTTGTTGTTAGAAGTGCTAATATGTTGGTATTGACAGGTTTGGTTTTTTTTTTGTACTTTAACCTTAAATTTTTGAATGCATGCCTGTAGAAAATGGCATATTTTTGCCACCAGAATGAATCTGCATTTTCATTTTAATGAGTCGCTGTTTAAAAATTGCTTATCAGCGTAATTTATCTTCTATGAAACAGTTTGGGCAGAAGTCGCATGTGGAGTGTGCTCGGTTTTCCCCAGATGGACAGTATCTTGTTACTGGCTCTGTCGATGGCTTCATTGAGGTGTGGAACTTCACTACTGGAAAGATTAGGAAGGTAAATTGTGCCTTATTTTATTCACATGGATGGTTCATTGGCCAGAGCACCTGGTTCTATTCATTGATTTTTATGCTTTTAATTTCTTGGGGATTGTGAATTTGTAAAGGGCTCCTGTCTGGGTGATTCAGATACCTATCTGAAATCTTTACGTGGGTTCATTTGTCCAGTTTGTCGTAAACTTCCCTCTGCAAAGGAAGAGGGATCTGGATCATTGTTTTTTCCTCTAAAAAGGTGACAGTAGTACCCCGCTGTTCTTACAAGGTTGTGAGGTCTACCCTGATGATGAGTTATAAAATACAACTGAAGTTCAAACACCTAGTAACTTTACACTTTGCATTAAAATATATTTAATTGAATTTGCTGTTTTGATTGGTGGATCTTCTGCTTTTGTTTAGGATCTGAAGTACCAGGCACAAGATAATTTTATGATGATGGATGATGCAGTGCTGTGCATGTGCTTCAGCAGAGATACAGAAATGCTAGCAACTGGAGCACAAGATGGAAAGATCAAGGTACAGATCTTTTTCTGCAGTATTTTGGTAGAGATGGTTACCAGAAAGATGCACTTCAATTACAGTGATGTTGCAGTTCCTTCTAAAAACAAATTTTGTGTGGTTCAGAAACAGATACGTATTGGCTCTAATGTTTTTAAGCTTTTGTGATCTTGTAATAAAGTAACCACCTCTGTTTCATTTGCTGTTTCCTCTCAGGTTTGGAAAATTCAAAGTGGTCAGTGTCTGAGAAGGTTTGAACGAGCACACAGCAAAGGCGTTACATGCCTCAGCTTCTCTAAAGACAGCAGCCAAATTCTTAGTGCTTCATTTGATCAGACAATCAGGTAAATAAACTGTAAATATGTGGCCTACAGAGCAGAAGAAAAACTTTTGAATATATATTGATTTGACCTGGGATTTGGTCCTTTTGCACTGAGTTTTAGTATGTGGGAGAGCATGACTGTTGAGGGTTGCAGAGGAACAGTTTGAAAGTTCAACCTTTTACCTTGCTTAACTTACTTACTTCAGGGGTAGGGGCCAAGTACCTCTTATCTGTTGTTGCTTACAGTGACTGCTCACTTTCTTTCTGGGAGTCTCCTAGCTTAAGTGATAGTTGCGTCAACCTTCAAAAATAACATTTTTCATGATAAGTGTAGGGGAAAAAATCTGAGGACAGCAAGATGATGACTTTTTTTTTTTTTTTTTTTTTTCCTAAATGACCTGAACAGCCTGATCATACTCACTAGCTTTAATACATGATATGAAAGTAGCTGTTTCCATCCAGTTTAAAATCGCAGAATGGTTTGGGTTGGAAGGGACCTTAAACATGGTCTAGTTCCAGCCGCACTGCTATGGTGTATAGTTCAGTTCCCCACTGTCTGGCATTCTTTCTTGGACAGGGAAGCAGTTCATGATGTTGAAGGCCTACAGGCTGTGATTTTGGAGCCGTGGTAATGAGAGTTGAGTTCTTCTACAAACTTTGGAGTTGCTTCGGTTTGTGTATTCGGCTAGTTTATAGTGTGTCAGCCTAGTTACAGTGGTTGGATATGAGATCTATCTACAGAAAATCAAAGGAAGTACATCCCTCTTAATGTGGTTGGACTAAACTGAGCAAACTTGTCATTACCTGGCACTTTCCATGTCCTAAGACTTACATGCATACAGCTGCTGCAGCTTACCTGGCATGCAGCCTGGTAAGGTTAAAGCAGCAACGTGATAAATCAGTGGATTGTAGTGGGGATAGGTATGTAGGTGGCTGGGCTTGCATCCGTACTGTAAGAAAGCTCAAGTGTCTGTGCAATCTGTGTAAAGGCAGGCTATGCATAAATTATATCTTTCGTTAGAAGGTACCTCTAGAGGTGTCTAGTGCAATATGCTTCTCAAAACACAACCAGTCTTTCAGTTAGGACAGCTTGCTCAGTCAGATCCTTATCCAAGTGAGTTCTCCAAATCTCCATGGGTGGAGACTCCACTGATTCTGGCATCTGTCCTAGGGCTGTACAGTGTTGGAGAAAATCCTGTTTGGACATAAGGAAGGAAGTTTTGTCTTGGTTTGTTTTTACCTTTGTAACTTGTGCCGTCTGCCTCTTGTCCTTTTGTCTCTTGTGCATTTTCCTCTTGTGCATCTCTAAGAGGAATCTGACTTACAATTTATCAGGTATTTAGTAAGGACTTTGATATCCTTTTTCCTATTTTTAAGGATCGTTGCAAAGTGGATAGAATCAAGAATGAAAGTTAATTGTAACTCCTAATAATAGCAAATAATCACTACAGTACTCAAACTCTGTCCTAATCTAGGCTACCAGATGGACAGCAACCTTGTAAATTCCTTCCTGCAGCCCTTAGCATCTGGAAAGTATTACTCGACATTTGTGTAGTGCCGTAATTCTGATCCTGCACCTATTTTGAATTTGCTTACTGCTGGGTTGATTTGGTTTGCAGCAAAGTTCTGTTGCTATGCAGCCACTTTGCTACAGTTGAAAGTGGCTTAGATGAGTTTTGTCTGGTTCAGTTTCTTTTCTTCTTTAGGGTTATTCTGACTTACTTAGCAATAATTGGTTTAACCCTTTTTGTCTATGAGGAAGACAGCAATTAGATGCTCCTGAATGTTAATTTCTCTGGGCTGAAGGCACCTAGTAGCCCTTTCAGCCTGCCCTCACTGTTCTGTGTTGCTGTCCTATGGCTATTTTAGTGACTCCTTAGTGGGGACTCAAAACTGGACACAGTCCTCCCAAGGTGATTGCACCTCTGCCAAGTAGGGGGGAGCCTTGATTTACAGACTCTGCCTCTCCTGGTGCATCTGGTGTGTTTCCTCAGTGCCATAGCACACTGCCTGGCTTTCGCTTTGATTTCCCCAAGGCCTGCCGGGTCCTTTGCTGCAGACCTCCTCTGTGGCCGGTCAGTCCCCAGTTGATTCTGATGCCTGAGGTAGTTCTGCAATGACCTGCTATCAGCATCGTGAGGCTTCTTTCAGTCCATCTATCCAGTTTGTCAAGGTTTCAAAAGTTCTCCTCTGTCTTTCAGAATTGAGTTGCAGGATATGGGACTTAGATTATGAATCAAATTGATCCAGTGCTTGATGAGTGCATACATTTTATGTTTAATTGAATGGGATTGTGTAAGAAGTTCAATGGCATTAGGCTGCTGTACAACCCAGTGTCACCAATAATACTGCTTTAGGTGAAGAGACGTGTGGATCTGGAAGCAACTGCACAGTGAACTGGCGTTACAAAACATCTTATTAAGAGATGTTAATCTGCCGAAATCCTGATACATATGAACTGTAGCATAAGCATTTTAACTGAAATTGTGTAGCTTGGATGTTGAATCAAGGACATGAAACTTAAAATGGAATAAGTAATTTCACTCTCAAGGCTTCAGACTTCTGCTTGAAAACTATATTCCTGTAGCCAATAGGTAGTACAGTTTAAGGCTGATACAGATCGCCTCTATAATGCCATTTTAGATGGCTGAGCAAATTCTGTGGAATTGCACAGTCAGATGCAGTGGCAACAGCTTAAAAAAGAGAAAAAGTCTGGCTGGGTCCAAGGAGAGAATTTTTCTTAACTCGGGGCTTGGTCAAGGCCCTGAGCAAGCTGACCTCACTTAGCCTATGACTTCCGAAGTTAATTCTGTAATTCTTTTTGTCAGCTTCATAGTTTTCCCTTTAATAGTGCTGTTGCCTAATATGTGCAGTGTATATTACATACAGGTCCTTGAGGCTAAAGGTCGATGGTATTTCCCTAAGCTTTTCAGGGGAGCACATAATAGCTTTGAAAGGGGATTGCCCTAAAGACAGCTTGTGGGTTTTTAGCGCTTTTTATTGTTACCTATCAAAGGTATAATAAAGGTATAAAGTAAAATACAGTAAAGCCAAACAGCTGTTCACGCTACCTCAATTACTCTGTTTGACCTTTCTTTGTGACAGGATTCATGGTTTAAAATCTGGGAAAACTTTAAAGGAATTCCGTGGTCATTCTTCCTTTGTCAATGAAGCTACTTTTACCCAGGATGGCCATTATATTATTAGTGCATCTTCTGATGGCACAGTGAAGGTAAGATAGCATTTATTTACCCCTTATATAAATAATGCATTCAGACACTTCGCATGTTGGACCTGATTTGTTATGACTGTTGCAGTCATTGGAGAAGGACTTGGGGTTATCTGCAGTAGTAAGTCTTTCTGTTTGTGACCTTTGCTGTAGATTGCTGTAAATGAGAACAGATAAAGTTTCGTACTGTGTTCACAGACTGCTGTAGAGTCTTTCTGCTGTATTTATTAAAGAAGGATGTAAGTGCAGCCCTTATCTGCCTGTTCCTGCTTTATTCTAGAAATAGAATTGTCACCTGTCATCTTAGAACGTGGGGATTCCTTGGTCTTAAATAACAGCATTTTCTTGCTTACTATGTTGGACATACGTTTATTTCTTGGTGTTCAGGAGTCCCTTGCTGTGTAAGCTAGGTAATCTAGCATTAGTAAAACTGACTGTGGGGGTGGCTTCTAGTCTCAGCAAAGTGTGGAACTACTTGGTGTGTAGTAGTTAAGAGGAGTAAAACGTTGTGTATAGGGCATTACTGACTAATAGTGAAAAAAAAAAACCCTTAATATAGAAGTAGCCACATTAAGGAGGGCATCAGTGTAGTGCCTGGAGGGGATGGATAAAAAATCTGGTTTATAGATTTGCCTAGGAGAATGTGGTAGATCTTCACTGTAGTAAATGGGGTGTTACTTCAAACTTGCGCTCTCTTGCTAGACTGCCTCAATCATGGGAGTAGAATAAGAGGGTGGTACCTTTCATTTTGACTGTACTGCTACGTAAACAGCAAAAATATTCGACAGATGATGAGTTAAATTTTATTTTAAATATTAAACAAGCAGTTGCATTTCCTGTTTCTAAACAGCTAGAACAGCCTGGTGTTGGGCCTCAAGCAGCTGGAATCTGGGATGTTGTCGTGGTTTAAGTCCAGTCAGCCACACAGTTTGCTCACTCACTCTCCCCTCTTTCTGCCCCCCAGCTCCTGGGGGGGGATGGGGAGGAGAATCAAAAGAATGTAACTCCCACAGGTTGAGATAAGAACAGTCCAGTAACTAAGGTATAACACAAACCACTGCTGCTACCACCAATAATAATAATGATAAGGGAAATACAAGGGAAGAGAATGCAACCGCTCACCACCCGACCCAGCAGCGAACCCCCCTTTCCGGATCTCTTCCCTCCGTTTTTACCATCCTGGGCATGACGTGCTGTGGTATGGAATACCTCTTTGGTCAGTTTGGGTCAGGTGTCCTGTCTCTGCTTCCTCCCAACTTCCCCTCCTCCCTGGCAGAGCATGAGACTCAGAAAGTCCTTGGTCAGACCAAAACATTACCAAGCAGTAACTGAAAACACTGGTGTTATCAGCGCTGTTCCCAGGCTGAAAGTCAAAGACACAGCTCTGCACCAGCTACCAAGAAGGAGAAGAATGACCGCTACTGCTGAACCCAGGACAGTATCCACCCCTTATTCCATACCATTCCCGTCATGCTCAGATCCCCCTGATATCAGTGAGGCCTTTTTTTTTTTTTTCCGGCAATTCTTGTGTCTGTCTTGTGGAAGGCAAATTGCATGTGCAGAGACTGCACGTATATTCACAGGTAACAGTTAAAACAAGAAAGCAAGTCTGGACTCACCCCTTAGGGAATATGCTTTACAAAAGGGAACCAGGCTGTATTTGGGTAATGGGCAGTAACTTTCAGTTCGGTGGTAGTGAAATTGTTTGTGGTGTCCAGGCTTCAAAATAGATGTGATAACTTATTGTTTGGTAGTCTTTTATCTGCTTTAAACTACAGTTTTTGCAATTCATATTTCCCTTCAGGAGCCTTAGAAAATCTGAACCCTGAATCAGGGCTTTTGTTTGTTTGTTTATTAATTGGTTTTGCATATCTTTCTTGTACTAGGTTTGGAATGTGAAGACGACAGAGTGCTCAAACACCTTCAAATCTCTTGGCAGCACTGCTGGGACAGACATTACTGTGAATTGTGTCATTCTGCTCCCTAAAAACCCAGAACACTTCGTTGTTTGCAACAGATCAAATACAGTCGTCATTATGAATATGCAAGGACAAGTATGTGATGTTAATAGTGACCTTTCAAGTCTCTCAGTCTCATTCCTTTTAAAAATGCCCAAAACCTAGTTAATTAACCTAGCCTTGGGGTAAACCCCATTTCTTCCATTTGCTTTCACGAGAGCTGTTCTGTACTCAGATTATAGAACAGCTTGACTTGCAGAAAGCAAATGCAGCTGTGGAAAGATCCTGTGTTCTGAACAGGCCTAGTACTGCCTAAATGTTTTTGTCTTGAACATAATAATGAGGTGCTGTAGGTTAATCCTGTCAAATATTTTTTGGGGGCTGTCGTTACAGATTGTAAGAAGCTTTAGCTCTGGTAAGAGAGAAGGTGGTGACTTTGTCTGCTGTGCACTTTCACCCCGTGGTGAATGGATCTACTGTGTTGGTGAAGACTTTGTGCTCTATTGCTTTAGCACAGTGACTGGCAAGCTGGAGAGAACTCTGACTGTAAGTTCTTAGTTTTTTGCTTTTGGGGAGTTCTAAACACAAGAGTGGTTTAAATGCTCATGCTGTTTCAAGTCTGTAAGGAGAAGTGTCGTATTGAGGACTCTTTCACTTCTAGCAGCCATGATTGGTAACAAATGCATTCTAGAACACTTGGCTGTATAATGTTGTCATGCTTTAAACCTAGCCGGTAACTCAGCACCATGCAGTGGCTCTCCCGCCCAATTGCTCAGGTGGGATGGGAAGGTGAATTGATAGAATGGGTTGAGATACTACTACTGCTACTGATAAGGGAAGTAACAAGGGGAGAGAATACGAAACTAAAAAGGGAAAGGAAATTAAAAACAGTAACCAGCAGTGCTGCACAATACAATTGCTCGCCACCCACCGACTGATATCCAGCCCGGCCTGAGCAGTGATCTGGGCCTTCAGGGTGACTCTCCCCAGTTTCTATACTGGGCATGACGTGCTGCGGTATGGAATACCCCTTTGGCTAGTTTAGGTTGTGTGTCCTGTCTCTGCTTCCTCCTGGCTTCTTGTGCCTCTCCTCACAGGCAGAGTGTGAGAGACTGAATAGCCCTTGGTCAAAGTAAACATTACTTAGCAACAGCCAAAACACAGCGCTGTGCCAGCAGTCGTAGGAAGGACAAAAATAACTGTTACAGCTGAACCCAGGACAGTGTCTCTTTTTAGAACCCTTTTAATTTAAAAAGTTATGAAAATATTTATCCACAAAGCCAAGAGTGAATTGTTCAAAGCTTGAACTAGAGCATATCTCGACCTGGGCTTTGTCTGATGAGAAATCTGACCAAGCTGTCAATATTTAAAGCTGTTAGGTGTGCCAGTGGCAGAGGGGAGGAGGAGAGAAGATACGTTCCTCCGCTTTTGGTGTATGCACAAAGCATGTTAAACCTCAGACTAACTTTTCTCTAGTTCTTGTTTGAAGAGAATATTTACTAAAAGAAGAATGTCCTGGTTCATCTTTCTGCTTATTCTCTAGGTTCATGAAAAAGACGTCATCGGCATTGCCCACCACCCCCACCAGAATCTCATTGCCACTTACAGTGAAGATGGCCTGCTCAAGCTCTGGAAGCCATAGCTTGATTTTACAACAAGCTATTAAGTGTGCTAGTTGCAGGTTATTGGTGTTTGTGCTTTAACAAGGTCTGAATATAGAGAGTGTGATATTTGCTCCATTTTCAGTTCAGTTTTCCAGAGAATGACGTGTTTACTTCTTGGTCTAAATTTAGGTAGATTGATGCTTAAATACAGCATCAGTTAATTTCAGATACTTTTTATTTTTACCAGAGTAGCCGAAGCAACTTCAAGTGAGTGTTTTTTCTGTCCCCTGAAGTCTGTACTCTTCCTATAGTGTTTATAGAAGTTGATTGAGCTAGGAACTATATACACTTAAAAACAAGTGGTTGGTGACTTCCTAGAATATGGTAAATACTTTTTTGAATGACTTATGTGGAGTGAAAAGAATGTCTATTTTTCCACTGAAACAGAGGCAGTTTTCCCGCAATGCAGATAAGGCTACTCTGTCCTCAGCTTGAAGGCAGAGGCTTTTCTAGTCCAGTGTACTTTTTTAGTACAGTGAATACTGTACTAAATACTGTACTGAATACTGTATTCAGTATTCACTATATTTTTTCCAATTTTATATATATTAAGTAGTGTCGCACAACTTCCTTGGAGCCAAACTATTCTTCCTCATCTCCCAGCACTTCCTGCTGTAAAGCTTCCTAATCTGACTGTGAGATACAGTTGGGCTTTTATTGTGGGCAGCTTTTGTGATTTGTTTGTTGTGGGGTTTTTTGTCCGTTGTTTTACTGCACTTCCAGGCTAAAAGGAATTTTACCTGGGCCCTTTTCCTGTAAGTGCATAATGTCTTCAGACCCTCTAAATGAAGTAAGCTTCATGGAATCAATACTTTAAAATGTGGAAAATCTGGTGTACATAGGCCAAGTTCCTAGTGCTGTGATGCTGCACATGCTACGGTTGTATTGGGCTTTTCTACAGATTACTCAGTTTAGCTTCCTATTTTCCCAAAGGGGCATGGCATAGTCCAAGTAATTATTAGCAAGGTTTTTGTTTCATTTTAAAATTCCATATACCTGTGAACCTAGTTGAAGTGCTACTTGGTTTGCACGCTATGATAAAGTTAATCCTTCAGGCTCTTCAGTTTGGAGCAGATGGTGATTCTGTTTCAGATCCCGACTAACGCACTCTGCGGTGAATGTGCACAGGAATCTTCTCCAAAGTATGACCTAAACGTTTGCTTAAATTAGTTCTAATAGGACTTGGTCTTTATACAAGTGTTGTTGTCAGCTAGTGTCTCAAGTGCACTCACCCATGCACTTCATTGGTCTGTGTTAATACTGGTCTAAGGAGACGCAGAAAAGAAATCAGCTTAACTTCTCACACAGCATTGCTTGTTCACTACACAACTGTAGTGCTTTGTTCTGTTTAGTGTAATGTTTTAATTGCTAAGGTTTTTTTACTTCCCTCGATATTGCAATAAAGTTATTTTGTATATAGCAAAAAGTTATTGTTTTTCCTGCCTGAAAAGACACCCACGTGTCAGAAACATCTGACAGTGAAACATCTGAAAAGCTCCATTGGCAAATACTACTTTTACAGAAGATGTCAACAGAATACTTTTAATGTTACCTGACCTGTGCTTCGTTTTACCTTCAGACCACTCAAAACTGTTCATCCTCAATGGAAAGTATCATTCCTTTTTCTTAGAAAAGTCATTGTAGCACACGAAACTTGGAATCCTGGATCTTTAAACATTGAAACAGATTCCGTAGCTTAAAAATGTGGGAAAATCTGGCATTTGATTGTTAAGAGTTGTAGTTTGTTGTGTCAAGACAAAAGGTGAAAGTACTAACTAATGCTTATGGAAGGGCAATGGTAAACTCCTGGGCTGCAGCTGTAATTTGCAAAATAGCTGGCAGTTGGCACAAACATACAATGATGATCTGAATGTTAATTTTCTTTTTAATCAAAAATGTGCATTTTTCTTTTTAATGTAAATGTTAAACTTTTTAATGTAATCCTCCCTGGAGCATCAGCATGGTGCTACACTGCTTCTCCAGATGCAAGACTCGAACAAGGCCACATCTAGTGGTTTAGCTAACATTAAAGCAAGCATTGTTCACTTTTGTCCGTTGCTTTGTTCTTGAAATAGTTGGCTTGGAACTGGTGAGCTCCATCGTTGATGAATGCAAAGCGGTGACAGCCTCATACATCAGTTAATCCTCCTGTTTCTGGATTGGGGATCAGTGAGTGAATTCCAGGTTGGCTTGGGTGGAACTGGGTGCACGTCTGTATGTTCTTGCAGAATACATACAATCATAGAATCATAGAATAGTTAGGGTTGGAAAGGACCTCAAGATCATCGAGTTCCAACCCCCCTGCCATGGGCAGGGACACCTCCCACTAAACCATGCCACCCAAGGCTATGTCCAACCCCACCTTGAACGCCGCCAGGGATGAAGCATTCACAACCTCCCTGGGCAACCCATTCCAGGGCCTCACCACCCTCACAGTAAAGAATTTCTTCCTCATATCCAATCTAAACCTCCCCTGTTTAAGTTTAAACCCATTACCCCTTGTCCTCTCACCACAGTCCCTAATGAAGAGTCCCTCCCCAGCATCCCTATAGGCCCCCTTCAGGTATTGGAAGGCTGCTATGAGGTCTCCACGCAGCCTTCTCTTCTCCAGGCTGAACAGCCCCAATTTTCTCAGCCTATCTTCATATGGGAGGTGCTCCAGTCCCCTGATCATCCTCGTGGCCCTCCTCTGCACTTGTTCTAACAGTTCCATGTCCTTTTTATGTTGAGGACACCAGAACTGCACACAATACTCCAAGTGAGGTCTCATGAGAGCAGAGTAAAGGGGCAGGATCACCTCCCTTGACCTGCTGGTCACACTCCTTTTGATGCAGCCCAGGATACGGTTGGCCTTCTGGGCTGCAAGCGCACACTGCCGGCTCATGTTCATTTTTTCATCAACCCACACCCCCAAGTCCTTCTCCACAGGGCTGCTCTCAATCTCCTCCCCGCCCAACCTGCAGCTGTGCCTGGCATTGCTCTGACCCAGGTGGAGGACCTTGCACTTGGCATGGTTAAACTTCATCGGGTTGGCATCAGGCCACCTCACAAGCGTGTCAAGATCCCTCTGGATGGCATGCCTTCCCTCCAACGTATCAACCGAACCACACAGCTTGGTGTCATCGGCAAACTTGCTGAGGGCGCACTCAATCCCACTGTCCATGTCACCCACAAAGATGTTGAACAAGACCGGTCCCAACACCGATCCCTGGGGGACACCACTCGTTACTGGTCTCCAGCTGGACACTGAGCCATTGAGCACAACTCTTTGCGTGCGGCCATCCAGCCAGTTCTTTATCCACCGAGTGGTCCACCTATCAAATTGATGTCTCTCCAACTTAGAGAGAAGGATGTCATGTGAGACAGTGTCAAAGGCTTTACACAAGTCCAGGTAGATGACATCAACTGCTCTACCCCTGTCCATCAGTTCCGTGGCCCCTTCATAGAAGGCCACCAGATTGGTCAGGCAGGATTTCCCCTTAGTGAAGCCATGCTGGCTGTCACCAACCACCTTGTTGGTTTTCATGTGCCTCAGCATGCCTTCCAGGAGAATCCGCTCCAAGATTTTGCCAGGCACAGAGGTGAGACTGACTGGTCTGTAATTCCCTGGGTCATCCATTTTCCCCTTCTTAAAAATGGGGGTTATATTTCCCTTTTTCCAGTCATCGGGAACTTCACCTGACTGCCATGATTTTTCAAATATGATGGACAGTGGCTTAGCAACTTCATTTGCCAGCTCCTTCAGGACCCGCGTACGCATTTCATCAGGTCCCATGGACTTGTATACATTCAGGTTCCTAAGTTGGTCGCGAACCAGATCCTCCCCCACAGTGGGCCCAGGGTCCCCACCCTCACCGTCCCCGCGGCTGCCTTCCAAGACTTGGGTGGTGTGGACAGAGCATTTGCCCGTAAAGACTGAGGTAAAGAAGTCATTAAGAACCTCAGCCTTCTCCAAATCCAGGGTAGCCAGTTCATGTGGAGGAGTTACTGCCATCTCAGTCAAAATAAGTTATCTTGGGTTTGCACAGGTATGCAATTGGTGGGTGTGACGTTTTTAATGTCATGGAATATGTAAGCCTGTAGATACGGTATCTACCACTACCAGCTTGTTATTTGCAAACTAAAATCAAACCCTGCCTTGACTGAGACCAATTTAGAGAGACCGGCTGAAAACTTGGTAGCAAAGATCTGCAAGTCCTATAAAGCAGCCAAATTCTTGAGGTCTGAGAGAGTAGGCATTTCCATGGGTGCCTGCCAGCCCCTATGAATCCATGATAATGCATGTTGCTGAGAGACTTGCACCATGAGCTGGTGAGAGGGCTGGCCTCTGGCTGGAGGCAGCTTGGTAATAAGAGTGTTCATTTGAGGTAAGAAAAAAGGACGTATGTTGCTGAGATTTATAGGAGAGAGTAAGAGCATTTATAACTGACTTCTGGCATCAAGTACAGCTTTTCTTCACTTCCTGCCTCATGTCTGCATGGCTTTTGGGAGTCCTTAAGCATGGTTACTTCATCTGCACTTCCTGTTGGTGATGTGGGCACCAGTGTGTTCACTGGATAGCTGTAAACAAAACCTATGACCTGGACTATACCCCTTTTGTATGACGGAGCCCAAAACTAGACACGACACTTCAGGTATGCCCTTACCAGTGCTGAGGAGAGGGGAAGGATCAACTCCCTTTACCTGCTGGCAACTGGGGTACCAGTTTTCTTCTTTCTGAAACCAGCACGTTATTGGCTCACGTTCAATTCAGTGTGCACCAGGGCTCCCAGGTTTCTTCTCTACCCTGCTGCTTTTCATCTGGGTGGGCGCCAGCATGTCCTGGTGCCTGGGGTTGTTCCTCCCCAGGAGCAGGACTTTGCACTTCCCCTTCTTGAACTGCATGAGATTCCTGTCAGCCCATTTTTCTACCTGTCAAGGTGTCTCTGGGTGGCAGCACAACCATCTCGTGTGTCAGCTGCTTCTCCCAGTTTTGTCAACTGCAAACTGACCCCTGTGGTACATTGCTAGTCACTGGCTTCCAGTTACTCTTTATTCCACTGATCACCACCCTCGGTGCTTGGCCATTCAGCCAGTTTTCAGTCCACTTCACTGCTCATCCATTCCCTAAATCAATGGCTTCTCTATGTGGATCTGATAGGAGACAGTGCCAAAGGCCAAACTGAAGTCCAGGTAGACAATATCCACTGTTCATCTACCAGGCCAGTCATTTCATTGTAAACATTAATTGGGTTGGTCAAACATGTCTTTGCCTTGGTGACACTGACTACTACTGATGACTCTCTTGTGGTCAGTGTCCCTGGAAATGGTTTCCAGGTTTAGCTGCTCCATTGCCTTTCCAGGGATCGATGTAAGGCTGGCTGGCCTTTAGTTCCCTGGATCTTTCTTCTTGGCCTTGAAGACAGAAGTGACATTTTCTTTCCTGCAGTCTTTAGGCGCTTCCTCTGGTTGCCATGATCAATAAAAGACTATGGAGGCTGGCCTCGCAATGACATCTGCCCGCTCCCACAGCACTTGTGGTGCACCCCACCAGGACCCATAGATTTATGTATGCCCAGTTTGCTTAAGTATTTCCTGACCTGACCCTCTTCTGCCAAGGGTATATCTTCCTTGCTCCAGGTGTTCCTCTGGGATGGTCTCTGGGATTCCTGACTGCCAGCCTTGCTAGGAAGATGGAGGCAATGGAAGCATTCAGTACCTCAGCCTTTTCCATGACCCAGGTAACCAGGTGCCCTATCTTATTTGGCAACAGGCCCACATTTTCGCTAGCATTTCCCACTTGCGTACTTGAAGGCGTTGTCTTTGACATCCTTCACCAGATTCAGCTCCAGTTGAGCTTTAGCTTTTATAGCTTTATCCCTGGATGCTCAGACAGGTAGAGAGGACAGTTAAGGCCCTGCAGTCTCACAGGCAGAAGCAGAAATGAGAGCAGGCTCCTAAATGAGCATGCAGTGGGCGTTCCCAGTTTCACAGCAAACTTGTGGAACAGCAGAGCTGCTGGATTTCTGGGGAATAAATGAGTCCTGCGTGCTTGGTGCACAGTGAAAAGAATCACTGTAATAGACTAGCACTATAAGCTTGACGAAATGAATTTGGTGGTGTTGATACTGAAACACTGCAATGCAATTGCGAACACCAACTAAGGTTATGATAAGTTAGATTATCACACTGGTAGTTAGGAAAGAAGCTATTTTGTGCTACTGTGTCCTGAATTTCTGCAGCTGTCCATTCAGTTCATTCCCAAAATGACAACATATCCAAAAAAATTGTCTTATTTCATTGTTTTGGTGGCACTTAACATGTTTAACTACTTGTTGTATGTTGCTGTATGGTACCCAGAGGATCACTGTAGAACAACGAAATACATGGAAAAGGCCGTATATCGTACTCAGTATCCCACTTGAAGGACTAAGGGCTGGGTCCTCCTCCTTACTCCCTCTTGCCTTCAATTGCTCATACCTTTTGCTGCAAGCTTACTGTACTGCTGCCAGTGTTTCTCTGGGACCTTGCTTTTACGTCAGGCACTAGCTCGTGTCAAAGCAGGGGGCTAGGCTGGTGGTGCTCCTGCTGCCCTTCCTGCACCAGAAGCAGCATCTTTCCACAGGATGCTGGAAGCTTGTGGTCAGCCACCCTCCTGGAAGGTGGACCTGACCCCTCTAGACTGGCTGTGGCATTATCAAGCAGGAAGCAGAACTGGCCACCATGGTTTTGAGAATTAGTCAACAGCAGAAACATTACTTGAGCGGTGCTGATGCAAATATGGGTGTGATGAAAGGAAAACTTGTTTTCCCCATGTGCCCCCAGCAAAAAAAGGCTATGGAATGGTTTTATGTATGTAATAGTCATCTGAAGCAAGATAATGTCCTATTGTCATCCCCAGGGTAATTGGTTTGTCCCAGCTGTTTGATTCATGGGTTCAGAAGGGTGCTTACTCAACTGGAACACAAGTAGCGTATTTTAGTGCTGTTTAGCCTCAAGTCAGCCCTAGCCAGAGGAAGGATTACTTCCTCTACTGACATAGCAAAGGCTCCTGGCTAGTCACATTCGTACAGCTCACTGCTGAGCTCAGTCAGGTACAATTTGGAAAGACAGCTGGCCTACAGGACTTTAACCCTGCTGAAATAAAAACCTTCAGCACTCAAAACATACAGGGCCTGGCTACTCTGTAGGGACCTGAAAGGGAATGGCATGCGAGGTTCAAAACCCACAGTACCAGATGTCTTTAAAAAAATGAAGCCCTTAACACAATAGCTAGAGATGTTTCCTAAGTTTCCAGATGTTCAAGTTATGACACACACATACTGTCATGTAGCAGCTATTTCCAGAAAGAGTTCTCTTTGTGACACTTTTGCTTCAGAGCAGTGTGAAAAGCCTAAGCTCTGTCCCAAGCCAGATGGCAGAACAAGACCAAAGTACCACGCTAGATGTTAAATCTGGACCTGTCCTCTCAGCATATTTTCTGAAGGAAGTTTTTTTGCTAGGGCATTTCTGCCAATAACTGCCTGAAATTAAGTGGGCGGTGCCTTTAAACCAACACCTGGTCTAAGAAAAGAGGCAATGAGCAATTTTGTAATTATATTGGAAATGCTTCATCTACAATATTTAGAACATACAGAAACTTCAAGAGTCAGCTTAAAATAATGCACACAATACATTAATTCCAGAACATCCTAAATGCATCAGTTGGTTGTATTCACCGTTTCTCTCCCCTGCAAGATCATGTATCCCCCCAGCAGGGCTGGTACTGCTTTCCAGGACACACCACTGAGGGAGGAGTGCCCAACTTTGGTAGGCAAGGTGGAAGTCAAGCTTCACATGCCAGCAGGCTAATACAAACTGTGTGTGTGTGCTGATAAAGCCTGGAGGCTTTTGCTCATGCATGGTAGCAAAGGAAGCTCCTGCAGCAGCAGAGTAACCACTGGCTCTATATGAAGTACAGCGCAGGAGAACAGCCAGACAGTAGCTGGTGATGAACTAAAAGCAAGCTTCACATCTAGCTCCAAGGTCAGGACAAAAGCTTGCAGAGGAAGAGGCTACTTGATCTTAAGCGCAGTAGCATCAGGGAGCTTGTGGACTGCACAATTTTAATGGGCTTGTGAAGACCGACCACATCCTTGTCAGCTTCATGTACTATGTGGCTGCATTAAAGCCAATCCCTATTTAATAAACACCAGTACAAGCCCAAAACACTAACATCCTAAAGGGTACAAAATTTTACTATATCTTACTATGAATTATAAGTACTTGTGCATACTTCAACAGAATATGAGACCTAGAATTCTTAAAAACATCACAGAGTCTTAGTTTAAGCCTCAGCAGTTGAACACATACAGGAATTACAAAGGCTTGGAATAAAAGACAAGCAAGTAACAGTTTCCTTGAGCAAGAGGCAGGGGTGAAGTGCAGTCAACTTCATATAAGCTTTATACAAATTTCCAAGTCAGTTTAATAGCTTAGTTTATTTATGTTTTTAGAAACAGCTATGGCTGGATAGACCAACAGATAACAGTAAGTGAGGGTGAACTGCTTGTAGTCCTTCACTCATCCACTAATACATATAAAACAAGCATCACAAGTTATTCACTGGCCCATTTATGATGTCTGACACTGAACACCACCTCTAGGGTGATGCTCATCATCTTCATAGACTTCCCCATTATAGTGGTGGTCTCTTTTCTGAGATGGATCAAAGTCCACTAAATCCACTTGCTCCATTTCCTCAGTTTCTTCTATTTCCTGCCTTGTAGGAAGCAGCTTTTCAAGTAGAGAGAGCTTATCTGAAGAGAGGAAGCCGCTCTCTGGGAAGTTCACCTGAAATCATCAAGAAATGATGTTACTCAAGTCTGTCTGAATTGGCTTTCCAACATCCCACTACAGGTCAAATATATGCCCAAGGGTACCTTTATCAGCACAGAAGACTTAAACCAAGTGCTTAAATAAAAAATAACATCTGTGTCACTAGGCTTTTTTTTTTTAGTGCCTGCAAGAAGCTAGCTTCTAACATGGCAACTTGACCAAAACTTATCCAACATTTCTTCTGCCTCAGGCTGCCCTATGGAATCACTCTAGAAGTAAAGTATGGGGATATATCGACATTGGTTGTGTCTTCTCTAAATGGCACAGCTCTTAGCATTACCTTCTCTCCAGAGAGGAAACTGTCATTTTCCAGCCTACTCCTTTGCTCAAGCACAGGGGATATTACTAATTCATCCTTCCTAGAGCATTGCAAGAAACTAAGGAACATGCCAAGCAAATGAAAATCCATAAAGTAACCAAAGAAATTCTCCTGGTACTTAATGTACTTTCAACACAGCGTTCTGGAACTGTGTGTTTGATGGATTACAAGTTCTCACTGTTGTCAAAAACAAATACTAAGCAAGGACATCTGGTAATTGCTTTCTCTTCCTGATTGAGGTAATGCTTAAAGGCTAAATTTCAGAAGGATATTAAGTGCTGAACTGTGCCATGGAAATAAGTTGATCCACTTACCCTGAATTCTATGATCAGACGTCCTTTTTCATAGGGTCTGCGATAAATTGGCATTCCTTCATTCAACACACACTTAATAGCACCGTGCTTGACAACCTGGCCTAAAAAAAAGACAAAAAAGAAAGAGTCTATGCAGACAACAGAAGCAGCTTTAGTTTCAACTCCCTTTAATATTTATGTAGCCTTCTACACTACGGTTAGACAGCTACAGCAATATGTAGTAGTCTAACAGGGACTTATTGCCTGGTAACTTCCGAGGAGGAAAGCGGGCTGATGTCTACAATACCTTCCTGAAGCCTTGTTATGCTTCCTAAAGGAAGCATACTTACAAATTTATTAAGTGCTCCACCATTTCCAAGACTGAAAAAGTGGTTTTCAGGGACCCAAAGCCTTCAATTCTCAGGAGGTATCCTCAGGATACAAGTATGTCTGTGAGGTAAGGTCTGTTACTATAGCACGCAAAGAGAAAGCTACTGCTGACTGCTATCCAAAACTCCTTTTATTTGCTTGAAGTTTTGTACTACAAAGACTAGGAAAAAAAGGTTGACACCAGTACACATCCCTTGTACATCAAGATGAGATGTTTCTGTTTCTTTAGATTTTCAGCTTACATTCACTGTATGCTAATAAAACTTCTAACAGAAAGCAAACCAACACTTACCAGGATGGGAGGTAATGATAATAGTTCTATTATCCAGCGTTGTGATAGGCTTTTGAAAGCCACATAGTGCTTCAACCAGTTGAATATCCATAGACATAAAAAGGTCTTCATCTCGTCTAAGGCGGAACCAATAAAAAAGTCACAGCGAGGCAGTAACAGGATCATACCTGTTACTGTAACAGCACCAGGATCATACCTGTTACTGTAACAGCACCAGGATCACATCGAATTTCAGTTCTTAACTTGTTAAGGACAATAAAACTGTAGTTTCAATAGAAGCCCAGGCAATTAAATAAAGTATGGTTAAGACTGATGCAACACCCCAAGCCAGCAATTACAGGAATGGTATCCACACTGAGAGCCATTACTGCCCCCAAGTCCAGCTACCCAAAGTGTGGAAGTGTTTATTGAACAGAAGTAACTAGAACATGGCTCAACCGCATCCAGTTTTACTTCACTGCTTCTTCCTAGCTATAGAAGAAAGTTCTCTCAACCCCCAAAACACTGCCAATGGGACAATTAAACTCTTCCTTTATGTAGATTAATCTTACATGCATTAGCTAGATTCTGTTACACTTGCTTTCTGAAGATCTGGTACTGGGGTTGAAAAGTTAATTTTAGACTCTGACAGGAGAGGGGGAACATTCCACTTCTCCCAGAGCATAACCTCTGCATAACCCCACAAGACCAGTAGTATCAAGAGTTATCTAAGGACACTGGAACTGAATGTAGTGTGCAGAACGACAGACAAAAATACGCCAGCAGAGTTGTGACTTCAAGTCCCAGCTAACCACGCAGTTTGGCCCAGATTGTCCCTCTGGCATAGCCGATTCAGTATCTGGTTTCAGTGAAAGAAAAATCAGCTGAGTAAGCTTATCCAAACTGAAGAGAACTGATTCTTAACCTGTGAGCTCAGTGTTCTTTGGCACAGAGGTCTGGCACAAACCGCCAGAGCTCAGCTCCATACATGATGGTCAGGTAGACCAGCAGCCCTTTTCCTAATAACCTTTAACTCACCCTTCCTATTTACAAGTGCAATGCCAGTGGTTGGTGCTGAGACAAATGCTTTCTCTATAGCCACTGATTCCCTGTTACTGCCCTGAACTGCAGTGAGATATCAAGTGCAACACATTTCTGCAAGACAACCGATGTTGCTTTTAATCAGACCAAAAGGTACTGGACAGACTCACTGCATAAACAGTAACTTCAAAGCAGAAAGTTTGCAACACCAAGCAGTACTGTCCAGTAACATCAAACAATGGAGACACAGTCAATGCAGCTTGAGTCATTTTTGCTCTTGCGAGAAGGAACAGACAGAACTCATTACTGATACATTCAGTGTATTTGACATATAAACAAGTGAACATGCTGAAGTTTCCCGTGCCTTGAAGCTAAGTGGGCAATGAGCAGCTGCCTACACTAAATGGTAATTTTTGGAGCTAAGTGATAGAACGCTATTCTAGAGAGCAAGAAAATAATCACAGATATTCACGTCTATAAAAAAGAATCAATATTTTAAGAGTTCTTAAAAGTTTAAGTTTCGTAAATTCTTCGTAACCGTAGCCGGTTTTGTTTGCTTTCCATCTCCTTCCACTGCCAAAGCTCACATAAGAGTATCCTGTGCTAGTACAACACAAATGGCTGTGACTAGTTATTTATATCAAGATGCCTTGCCTGTGCACCTTGGGTGCTCCTCTGGACACCCAAACAAACTCACAGGTGAATTCCAGCCACATGCTCCTATCGACTGATATTTACAGTAGATAAAAGGTGAGTGGTAATCAAGGAAGTATGTGGAACAAGCATCTCAGGAGCTAACACAAAGAGCTTTCAGAGTTTTTACCTTGTAAAGACAGAATGGTCTTTTTGATCCAAGACAATAATAATGTCTCCTGGCTCCAGTCCTGGCTCTTGGTCCCCTTCACCATGGAATGTTATTTTCTGACCATCCTTCATTCCTATTGAAGGAAACAAACAAACAAACAAGAATTTCATATTTTTAAGTAAAAACCAGCAACAAAACAAGACTTTCAAAAGCACACGCTGGTACCAGGACATCTCCAGATCTTTAAATTAGAACACCAGGACTCCCCCTTAAAGCATTCATAATTTTTTTTTTTTAAATCCCATTACATGTCCAGCAGTACAGTGGTGCCAACCTGAATTATGTCTCAAGATCATTAAGCTTAACTGTAGTGCAAAACAGCTACCTGCCAAGATAAAGTCCTTAAAACATTATCAAAAAGCATTTATTATATGCACAAGCACTGAAAACAGAAACACTGCATGCAAAGTACATTTTGAGAGCAAGTGACCAATCAACTTCCTCAGTTTTATAAATATATGCAGCACAGCTACTTATGAAACATGATCTCAATGCCTGCCAAGTGCAAGCAGCACTCTCCCTAGGACTGTCATCTAAGAAACCCTTTCACCCACACAAGTCTCACTACCATAAGTTCTAGCTGCTTCATGTTAGCTCGCAATCTGTTTTTCCATAAGAAAGGGGAAAAAAACCACTCTTTTCAGTGATTTCCCCGTTTAAAATGCCAGTAACATATCCTTACTAGCCCTCATATCTAATTTTACTGTAGCATTTCCCCCACTATATCCAGGCATTGCGTAAGGTGCGCTTCCACATTTAACAGTTCCAGGTGATGATCAGGCACGAGTTTGCAGAAGCCACGTGCTTGTCAGCTTGCTGTCTTACAAGCTGTACTACTCCAGAGACTTCTCCCACCAGTTTTTTTGAGCAGCCTCCTCAACAGAGATGCATTTGTCACCAACACCGTTGTGTTCTCCCACCACTGTGAGGGCTTGTGAATTGAGCTGCATTTTCCCAGGCAAAGAGTGTCTGTGCTGTGCAGGACTGTCAGGGTTGCTTAGCGAACAGTCCTAAGCATGAGAGGCTTAGCACTGTCTCTGCACCCTATTTCTGTAGCAGACCTGGTTCCCCTTCACACTGAAGCACAGCAGAAGAGATCGGAGTCTGCAGGGTTTCCATACAGGGAGTGAAAACTCATTAGGCAAACAGAGCCAACGAGTGATGAGTTTCATTTTTTATCTGTCCAGCTACTGGATCAAGACTCGCATTTGTGAGGTAGCTCAGAAGTCATGCGCTCCTTACAATACTGCAGGTTTCAGAATTCGTTCTTGGTTACGTGCATAGGCATTAGATGCGAACACGGATAACCCAACATTCCCTAAAAACAAGTCTCATACTTTTTAAAGGCAGCAACAGGCAATTTAACTGTATACATATTCAGCAGCGTTACCACCAAATAAACACCATGCTTGCTAAAGCTTCTGTTTCATGGCTGCAATGTCAGCCAGTACATCCAGGTTCAATACTTCACCTTAGTTAAGATACCTCACCTCTGTCAATGTGAACTTCCAGGATCTTCTTCTCTCTGACAATTTTCCTTCCAGTGCAGCTCTTACACCGGTCCTTGGGGCTGATGCGCTCCCCGTGCCCCTGACACTCCATACACACCGACTGGATTTGCTGCACCATTCCTGGTCCGATCTGGTGAATTCTGATCTGCATGCCCGTTCCCCTGCAATTAGGACAGCATTCTACTGCACCCTTCTTACCACCACGACCTGAGAGTGAAAATTGGAGGCAGATGATTATGTGCTGCCAGAAAAAAAACCCACCAAAATCCTAAGACACAGCTTGTGTCTAGTTTCATTTTCCGTTACCTTCACATTTGTCACAGATAACATTCTTCTGCAGTGCAAGTTTCCTCGTTGCACCATTGTACATATCTTCTAAGCTTACTGACAACTGATGGACCACATTTTTGCCTGTAGGAGAAAACGGATACTCAAGTTTGAAAGCTCAGTCTCCAAGTAACAGAAACTTCCCATGTCACTATGCTCGGGGCATGATAAACTGAGTCTGTGAGCTTCAGCATCCTGTTTTAATATAGCTTCGTCTTGTTTTGCTGGTATTAGTCAGTAGGGCCTTCCTACCCGATGTTGGGTTAGGTTACAATTCTAATGGCTTTGTCAGCAATGTTTCTCTGTTAGAATATCAGAGATTCTTCAGAGACTCAAAGCCAGTAACAGAAATAAAATACACAGAACTTTACATATTCAAGTTTTATAATGGAGGACTCCAGCTTTAACAAAGTAACTGAACACGACTCCTACAAGGAAGTGAGAGCCACTGTATAGGGCCAGCAAAGTACTTTCCTCCTCTCACCAGGGGACTTCATGGAAACTGAAGATTAATTATATTTGTACACTCCAGAATTAATTAGAACTTTAGCTACTGCAGGCTTAATTTTGTGAAGGATACCAAGCTCTGGCTTACTAGCAACGCTGTGATACAGCACTGTAATAGTCTGATATAAACTCTTTTTTCTTCCCTTTTTTACTCGGTATACAATAAATTACAGGGTCAGCACTTCCCTTAACAAGTTTAACTAACACTGGTGTGATTAATGTGGACTCTCATTTCTGAGCAACATTTTACTGCAGCTTCAACTCAATGCCATTGAACAGCACAAAAAAGCAGAAAGGCTTCACAGACTGAATTTCTTTTATCTTCTCTAGACACAGATACAATGAAAGGTCAAATTCACATTTAAACACTACGCTTACGGAAGTTTAGTTAAAACATTTTAAGGTATGTCACTGTTCTGTTCCCTATTCAGCCTGTTAGCAGCTAGGCTTAGGCTCTGCCAGAGGCTTTCCAAACACGGAAACTGGTTAGCTATTAACATGAGAAAATGCACAAGAGACCAAACTACCACCATATGAACCAAATGCCCTCTCTTGTTCTCTTCGCGTGGTAAGAAGTACGAACAACGTTTTCTCCCGTTTTGAGACCAACCCTGTAATTTCACTTTAAGCGGTACACCCACAGCACTCTCCTCCGAGGGCGCGATCTTGCGTACCGCACGGACCAAGCTGCAAAAGCCCGGGAAAGTGTCGGAATATGTCACATTACCTCGTCTCTCTCTCTGCATCCTCCCACCGCCGCCAAAGAACATATCGAATATATCCATGGGCGACCCAAAGCCACCACCAGAGCCACCCTCTTTGATGGCCTGCTCGCCTCCTTTGTCATAGAGATCCCTCTTTTTCGGGTCCGACAGCACTTCATAAGCTTGCGAAATCTGCTTAAACTGTGGGAGACATACACCGCGCCTCAGACCCCGCGCCGCGGCACCCCGCACGGCACCCGTTGGGCCGAGCCGAGCCGAGCCGGGCCGGGCCGGGCCGAGCCGAGCCGAGCCGAGCCGAGCCGAGCCGGGCCCCCCCACCCCCTCGCCGTGCACTGCAGCACCCGCAGGGCGGGCGGCCCCACAGACCCGTCCCCCCGCACCACCGACCTTCTCGCCCTCATTGGGATTCTTGTCGGGGTGGTACTTCAGCGCTAGCTTTCGGTAGGCCTTCTTCAGCTCCTCGGCCGAGGCGTTGGGCTTCACGCCCAGCACATCGTAGTAGGTAGTCTCCTTCACCATGGCGGAGGGCGGCCCCGCACTCCGCGGCGGCTGCTCGCCCAAAGCCGATCCCCACTTTTCTGGAAAGTTCCGAGCCGGGCCCGCATCCGGGCGCTTTTGAGCCGGCACAGCCCCGCCCCGGAAGGGCCGCCCCGCCAGCTCACGGCCGGGGAGCAGCGCGCAGCCAATAGGAACGGGAGGCGGAGGGCGCCCTGCCAATCACCACACTCCAACGGCTGCCGCGCTCCACAGCCGCCGCCACTCCCGGCGTGCCCCGGTGGGTGAGCGCCTCTCCGCGCATGATCGAGGGGGGGCGGTGGTTCCCGCGCTGCCCGGGCCGGGGCGGTTTGGCGGGCGCCAGGCGGTGCGCGCTGCCGTCTGCGGGCCGTGGCCCCCGCGCCCCGCGCTGCCGGCGCGGGCCGTTCCTCACGGGCGGGTACGCAGCGGTGCCCCGCCCCGCCTTTTTCGCCCGCTCCGTGCTCCCCGCCGCGGGTGGGGCGGGGGCTGGGGGGTGTGCGTGGGACCGCGCGGTCCTGTTACACTGACACGCGTGCGCTCTGGTGACGCTGCAGCAGCCGATTGGCTGGGTCAGACGCGGCGCTGAGGCAGCGCGCGCAGTAAGGGCGGGGCCCGGCTTTGCCATGGGCACGGGGCCTGTTTCTCGATACCCTCCGCTGAAGGGCCGGTACCCCCCGGTAACCGTCGTGGTGCTGCGGCCGGAGGCAGGGGTCCGGCGGGGCTGGGGCGCGCCCGGCCGGCCGCTGCGGCCGTAAGCTGCTGGCGGTGGTTGCCGCGTGGGAGGCCTCCGCGGAGGCCGGCAGTCCCGAGCGGGAGGTGCGGCTCGGTGGGCGTAGCCACATGCCGGACATGGCTGAGTGTGTTGCAGTGGGGACGGAGGGTCGCCTTACACCGGGAGCTGGGAGGAGGAGCCCTTAACGCCAAGCACCAGGCAGGGATCGTTGCAGGGTCACGTCAATATAAGCTTGAGGCCCGGATTCACTGCATGGTCCATCTGCAGGCTGTTCCTACACGAAGCTATTCCCCTCTGTCACCCTCTGTCTTCTCCCTCTTTCTTTGTTTTGGTGCATAAATTAATCTCTCAGGTCAATCCTGATTCAGTGGGATGCAGGTATCTTTTTTTTATGAGTAGGCTTGTCTGTCAGATGGAGCTGTTGATCCAGTTGTTTTTTTCCCATATATGATCTGTAAGAACATATAGGGATATAGAAGGAAGGAAATAGGATTGCCCTTTAAACAGCAACTTGCCCTTACATTACACTAGTGTTAATGCCACACTGGGGCTTGACATTCAGAAGCGTGAACCCAGTTAGCAGAAGTGACTCAGCTAATGGATGGGCTGGCAGCAGAATCCCTGAACCCTGTTCCACAGGACAGTGACCCATTGGGAGATTCATGTTAGTAACACACTGTATGTTTTGCTCTGACAGTGATGCCTGTGTGCTGGCTGGTGGGGAAGGAGAAATGCGGTCAGCGAGTGAAACTGCCACACATGGAAGCAGTGCTGATAGGGCGCGGCCCAGAGACTGGGATAACGGATAAGAAGTGTTCACGTCAGCAAGGTAAGGTTTAGCTCAAATCCCACTTCCTACATGCAGCAGCAGTAGCCTCACTTGTGAAAAGTGCGCGATGTTTATCACAGAATCATAAAATGGTTTGGGTTGGAAAAGACTTTGAGATCATCTAATTCCAACTCCCTGCCATGGGCCATGATTATCACTCTTCTGTTTGGCGAAATTGCAGTACAGCTAACGAACCGATGCTTTTGCATAAGCCATAAGCTTGCTTTGAGCAAGGTCTAAATGGGAAATCACAGTTTTTCCTTGAAACTAAAGCAGGCTTTCCTTGGGCTGGCTTCTGCAGTTGCTGTCTTACGGTCTCCTTCCTCCACATGGTCCATAGTGTTGCCTGATTCTTGAAGTTATCAAGCTTTTTCTGTAAGCACTTGTAGACCTCTCTGGATCCTAAAAAGGCAGAGGAGACACCTAATATCAGGAAGTTCACCTTTGTGGACTAAGGCATTGAACCTGAACATGGGTCCAAAGACCCACTGTCATGTTCCACGGCCTGCACTCTTGCTTTGTGAGTAGCACTTCATCTCTTTAGTCTTCCACCGACTGGTTTTTAGTATGACTTATTTTATAGATGCCCTGGGAGAGTATATAAAAATACCTGTGATCTATAAAATGCTTGTCATAGTTTAACCCCAGCCAGCAACTATGTAGCACTGCTCTCCCGAGGGATGGGGGAGAGAACTGGAAAAAAGGTAAAACCCATGGGTTGAGATAGGAAGAGTTTAATAATTCAAGCAAAGTAGAATAAAATGGTAACAGCAACAATAATAATAAAAAGATAGAGGAATAAACCAAACAAACAAAAAGAAAAACCTAACGGTGCACAATGCTCACCACCCACTAACTGATACCCAGCCTATACCTAAGCAGCGATCTGAGCTTTCCTGATAACTCACCTGACTATCTTTGTTGGGCACAATGTACTGTGGTATGGAATACCCCTTTGGCTAGCCAAAACACTGCACTGTACCAGCTACTAGGAAGAAAATTAACTCTGTCCCTGTCAAAACGGGAACAATACTTCACACCTTCTCTACCTTATCTTTTTTCCCTCTGGACACAGTCCTGTTCCATGCCCTGTTAATTATAATTACACAAAGTCAAAAAGGGCTGGTGAGAATAGCAGGAATGTGTAAAAGACTTCCACAGATTTTGTCAGTATTCTAAGTAGTTGTGCTGATCATGGTGTGGAATACTCAGGTGTGGCTCAGTGTATGGGTTGGTTCCATTTTACCTGTGGTCCTGGAAACAGAGAATGAAGCAGGAGTATTCTTTTTGTACATTTACGGAGATCAGCTTCAGAAAGTAGCAGGGTCTTACAATACAGGAATGCTTTCTGCAAGAGTGGTTCAGCAAAGTTCTGGCCTTTCTGTTTACACAGCATTGTGACTCTTTGTTCTTTCTTTCCAGTTCAGTTAAAAGCAGACTGTAACAAGGGGTATGTCACAGTTAAACAGGTACGTTAACAGAGTGTACAATATTTTTGATGTGCACTTAAACTCCACGAATGCCGCAAGTGATGATTCTGTTCACTGGGTCTGAATGACCTGTAGCTGGTTTATGACCAAAGATTGCACAATGAGTGGTCCTTGGGAGTGATATTTTGTCTTTTTTTTCTTTTGAACTGGAAAGACTACACTATTCCTTCCAGATATGCTCCAGTCTCAGACAGCATCAGGGAACCTTACTGTGAATCCTCAACCCATTCTTCCAGGCACTATGGGGGATGGGACTGTTCAGCTGTGGAAGGTTTGGGTTTTTTTGGTGGCTGATAGAACCAAAGATGTGATAATGATCAGGCAAAATCCATCTATCAGACAGTCATTGTAGGTTGCCCCTGCCACTTCGTATTATCAGTTATGCCTGGGAGGGAGGAAGTTGTATTGCTTTTCAATTATCAGCTCAACATCAGGTAAATTCTCGGTCTTTAAAACACTGTTTTGAGGGGAAAAATATTTTAAGAGTTGCATAAAGCTGGAAATGGATGCAATAAAAGAGGCAAGTAAAAATTTGACTACCTTGCCATCCTCATTTTCTCCTAGAACAGAAGAAATAACAGAGTTTGTTTTGTGAAAGTGTGAGGTACAAAATGAAAATCAGTGGACAGTGGAGCAGTAGTTGGTAATTCCAGTTGCAATATCATTTGCTATTTATTTTCCTTTTTGTACCTACCAAAGATAGGAGTCAACCCGACTAGTGTTGATCTTGTGAATATTGGCAAGGATGAAGAGGTGAAAATGAAGCCTGGCCAAGTTCTGCATATTGTGAATAAACTTTACCCCTACACGGTGCAGTTTGCTGAAGAATCAGGGAAAACTGTTACTGAAGCAAAAGAGAAAATACAAACCAGAAAGGTGTCACATGAGGACTCCTGTGAGAATGATGATGTAGAGTGTGTGCCCAGAAAAACAATGAAGATGGAGGTGGGGGATACACAAGGCAGTTCTGCAAATCCCAAGCTAAGCAATACTGTCGTATCTCCACGTGAAGGAACTTCAAGCAAAAAGGCAAGTGTTAATACTTGTGCTGTTTCTCTTGGGGTTGGCTCTTCCATCATGGCTTTTGGTCTTTCACTTTTGTGGGTACTCCTGATGGGAAGTGTCTCAGGTGAACACAGATCATCAGAGTGTTAAGAGCATGTGAAACATGAAACCCAGGCCCTGAGAAAGTTTCCTGGGACCCATTCTAACCTGTGCTGAAGGGGATGCCTGTGTGTGAAGGTGCTTGCCTGGAGTCAGGACGGATTTAATCTCTGGTTCCTGCTGCAGTTTCTGCTAGAAGGACAATTCACATGTGCTCTGTTTATCTGGATTCACACAAGGATACAGTGCTGGCTCTTATGATGCATTCTGCAATGTTACAAGTAGAGCAGTGGTTATCTAAAAGCTTACAGAGAATGGGACAACTCGACACTCTATGTTTTTTGCTTTTTGTTTTTTGTTGTTTTTTTTTTTTTAATTGTTATGTGTTTTTTTTCTTCTTGCTTGGGTCATTCCTTACAGTAGAACCATGTTTACATTAGTGAATGCTACCAGCCATAATCTTTGGAAAGGGAATTTTTAGCCCTGCTGATGTGGACAAAATAAGAGTCTGCTTAGTGCATCTGGACCTATAACAGTGCAGTTGCTGGAGGAGGAGGCACAGAAATGAAACCCCTCAGGACAAAATGGCAGTCCCAGGTTGTGGTGGGTTGACCACTCATTTAATTTGTGAATTCGGGCTAGTTAGATGAGTGCCAGACGAAGACGATTCACTGTGTTTCTTTGTCAGTACTGTAATGTTTGAACATCTCTCTCTGTAAGAATATGATGATGATCATAATTGATAATGCCTGTAAAGTTATCTGAACAAGTAAAACATTATCTGGAAGAAAGCGCGCTCAAGGCACCTTCTATTAGGCATTCAGTAACCAAGTTAAGAGATACCTGCTAGTGTTGACTTGATTTTCTAGTGCCTGTCTTGTTTCCTCTACAAGCCGCTCCTCGCACAATATGAAAAAATAGATACACATAAGAGTAAGGCCACACACCACAACCATTTCTTTGTTCTGTGCAGAACGGCATGTGATAGGACATGGAGATCCTTCTGCTTCCTTTGGCCCTCGCACTCGTCGTGATCCACGAGGCAGAGGGTCTTTTAGTAAAATAATCTGTCATCAGTAGCAATGGAAGACTGTGCCATGGCATGTGCATGCAAGTTATTAAATTCCAGAAGAACTAGAGCACTGTGTTTTTAAATTTCCAACATCTGTAAGATTTAACCTTGAATCTTAACAGTGTCTTGTTAAAAGGTGTCAAAAGTAGCTCTGGGGGGGCAGTTGGTGCAGGCATGTTGGCATTTGTAGAAAGGAAGTAATTCAGCTGTCATTCAGGTGTCTTTTTGCTGTTGTATACTAATGAAAGTACTTCACTGAATGCTTTAAAACATTCAGTTGGATTCTTGAGTATCTTATACAAAAATTTCTTTTTCTTTGTGTGCTTCAGGAACACTCAGGACACTGGAGTCAGGGTCTAAAGAGCTCCATGCAAGATCCAAAAATGCAGGTGAAAGCTGTACACTTGTACTGTACAACAGTTCCTGTCTAACAAAGTTAAATGAGCTTTCTTTGTTCCTTCTGCAGTTTACTTTTATGACCTGATTAACCAGTGGAGTACCGCATAAGGGCTGATTGTGCTTGCATTTCTCTCTGTCCTAGCATTAATTTAAGAGTCTCTACTATACTCATATTGCAGAATGTCATTATCCTAATTACCTTTGAGCTCCCTGCACTGTTAAATTTAGCCCACAGTTCTTGGGAAAGGTCTTTGGGAGAGCAGGCGAGCCATGCTGTTGCTTTGTTTCCTCAGGGGGACCATATAAAATGGAGGTGTAGTCTGAAGCTGAGCAAGCAGTGGAGGTTCCTGTTTCTCAGCAGTAGGCACTATTTTTACCAAGCATGGGGCAGTTTCCTGGTTTCCAGCTAACTCAACTGCAGCACCTCCATACTAGCTGGCAGGATGTGACCTCTGGCTCCTCATTCCACTCCATTTCTTTGTGCTAACAGGAATTTCCTGGGTGTTTCCTTTAACCTCCTGCAGATGCTCCAGATGCACCTCACTCCCCCTGCTCCCCTGTGGCTGAATAATGGTTTTCCTTGAGCTCTTTGTTGCCTGGTTTTCGGGAGGTCAGACTCAAGATGCAGAAATGTGACAAATGTCTTTTGCGACTGCAGTGTATGCATGCTTTCTTGTTAGTCTGTTCTGAGAGAGCCCTCAGAGAAACTTTCCCTGTCCATGTGTAGAACCTACTTTCCTTTTGTTTTTAAGACATGGCAAATATATAGGGAACTCCTTCTCAAAAACGAGCTGTTTGGCTCCAGCATGGAGAGAATGCTCTCCCATCAGTCTTGCATTGTCTGTTGGAGTAAGGCTTTAAGCTTGTGTCCAATTAGCTTGGTTTTTGGTTCACTGACTGCTGCATGGTCATCTTAACATTAGAGATGTGTTTTTCCCTTTGTACTTCTCAGCAAGAGTATGTGTTCAGGAGGACAGATATCACAGACACCTATAATACTTGAACAAATTTAGTTGGAAATGACCTTTGGAGGTGGCCCAGTCTGACCACTTGGACTTGGTGTGATTGCCTCAGGCTTTGTCCATTTAAGTTGAAATGATCTCCAGGGGCGAAGATCCTGCAGCCTCACTGGGCCCCTTAGGGTCATGATCACCTCCAGCTGAAAATAATGTCCTTGATACTGATCAGAAGGCCTCTATTTTTGTTTTTTTTATATATTTTTTTTAAATTCAAATGCAAAATGTTGAGCTGCGTAGATTTGTAGTTCCATTATTCTGGAAATGCCAGCAGTTTCAAATGAGTATTTCTATGGGGAATGATAATGCTATTGAAATACTTGCTTACTTTCTAAACATGAAGCTTAATTTTCATCTCTTAAGCAAATTTCATATTGCACTTCCCAAGATGGTGTTTTAAAGCTGTTCTTTGTGTGTTAGAACACAAAAATCTGTTTGTGGTTTAGTGTTAGCTTTATTGGTAGTGTGTCTGAACTAAATACACAAAGAATTCCTATCTTTGTCTTTTAATCAAATATTAAATAAATGGCGATATTTCTTTCTTCTGAAGGATCATGATCCCATTCCCACTGGGATATGAAGAGACTGATGTGTGTATGTAAAAAGTTGAATATGAGGAAGAGGTTCTTTATGTTGAGGGTGTAGAGCACTGGAACAGGCTGCCCAGGGAGGTTGTGGAGGCTCCCTCTCTGGACATAACCAAAACCTGCCTGATCGCATTCCTGTGTGACCTGCTGTAGGTGAGCCTGCCTTAGCAGGGGTTTGATTAGATGATCTCCAGAGGTCCCTTCTAACCCCACTCATTCTGTGACAGTATCAGCCAGTCTTGCTGCCAAAAGAATCAGTCCTATGATTTGTGTGCTGATAAAATTTTTGCTTCCTGTAGAGCAAGACTGATCAGATCTGTATATAAGCATATGAGAATTATTAGCAAAGATGACAAAGACATCATCCATCTCTCACCAGTAGACACGCTGCTGAGGGATGAGAGGCACAGCGCACAGCTTCTGCTGCAGAAATGGACAGGGTTTTATTGCCAGGGTCAGGTTGTCTCCATACCCTCCGATCCACATGCTTTGCTACTGTTTCTCTTCAGCATCAAATTGTTGAGGAATGTAAACTAAAATGAAAACAGGAGAACTGCATGATGGGCAAGGAAACTGTTCTCCTTTTTGTGAGTGATTTTACAAAGTAACACATTGGGTGGCATGAACCCAATAGGTGGGACTTGAATGTTTCTGTGTTTGTAAAGCTGGCAGAGGTCTCCAGCACTGAGCACACTTGGTAGCACCTCTGAGTCTTGTGTTTCTCCAGAAATCCACAAGGGATGCAGCAGTGAAGTGCATTCCTGCGTGCTCCACATTGATTACAGGGTGTTTCAGTGACTGCAAAACTTGAATGCTACCTGATGGAAGTAGAGTTTCCTAGGCCTCGCTGGTATCTGAATCCTTCCTTCCCTGGGAACAATGACCAAGTTCCTGATACCCTTGTACTGAATTAAGGTGAAATGACATCAACCTACCTATTTAACACAAAATACAAGGCATGTGGTTAGATAGAATAAGAATGATTGCTTTAGCTGGATCAGCAAGTCCTGTGCCATGTGTTTTTGCCTAAGTGTAGTTAGTATTCAATGAAAAAGAGAGGAGAAGAGAGAGAGAAGGAAAGGGAGAGGAAGAGAGAGAAGTATCACCACCTGTGGATCCAGCTATGCCTTGTTGGTCCTGTTCACCCAGGGTATCATTGGTGGTGGGAGGTCTCCCTCCGGCCTGAGCCCTGAACTTTTATGTTCATATTCTCTTGGGCTGTTATCCATAATTTTCATAGGAAGCGTAGAGAGGCATTACTGTGGTAATGATGGGCACAGTTTAGTGAGCACTGAGGATCCTGCAGCTGGTCATTGTGCCTTCTGTCATGGTGTCTACTTTTTGACTCCATCTTCTGAATCAGCTCATCCTTAAATCATCCTTTCACATTCCTGTGGAGGCTTATCAGCTTCAAACAAAGGGGTCAGAACAATCCTATCTACACAGTATATAATAATAGCCAACATTATTATTATTTGCTTTGTTTACACTTAAGGCCTCCCATAGTCACATGGAAATGGTGTTTGAGACAAGCTCAGTTTCCTGTCTCTTACTCACACTATGGAATATAAGTGGTGTTTGAGACAAGCTCAGTGTCCGGGTTCTCACAAGGGTGCATATCCTGCACCAACTTAGTTACAGCAAAAGTCCCCCTTGAAGTGAATGCTCTGCTGTTTGATATTTCTTTCCATGTAGTAATTTTCCTAGGCATTTTTCCTGACAGTCCCAGTTGCACTAGCAACAGCTATCTGTGCTTAGGCACTCTGAAACTACAATGGGAAGTGCAGATGGATAACATCTCAAAATCCAGCCAATATAGTGCTTATAGGAATCTGATACTTAACTTTCAATCAGTAATTAATCTAGTTGTTTGTTTTGCAAGGTTTACAAAGATGAAAAGACTGTAGTCATCAAGGATAAATATCCCAAAGCACGTTACCACTGGCTTATCTTACCATGGGACCCCATTTCAAGCCTCAAGGCAGTCACCAGGAACCATCTTGAACTCCTGGAACATATGCATGCAGTTGGGCAAAAAATGATTGAAGAGTGCCCTGCTCGAGAGAGTCTGGAGTTCAGACTGGGCTACCATGCTATCCCCAGCATGAGGTAAGGTCCAGATGAGTCACCAGGTGGAGACCCCATATAGATTTGGGGCTAAATCTGTAACGTGAAATGCTTGGCATGACACAGTGCTTCCAGAGCAAAGGGGGTTTCTTCTGTGGCAGGGCTGTGGGTCAGGCATAGCAAGACTGACCCATAAGTTTGGTGGTCTGACTGCTGAGTCACATTTGCAACTGGTACTACTGCAAAAGAACTATGAGCATTAACATTATCTTTGTCTCATATCTACCTAATGTATTTGTTTCAGTCAGCTACATTTGCATGTAATCAGCCAGGATTTTGATTCTCCAACTCTGAAAACCAAAAAGCATTGGAACTCTTTTACTACAGATTACTTCTTAAATTCTCAAGGTAATGATTAGAAACAGTATTTTATAACACGTAATCCTGCTTGTGGGTTCTGGCTTTGGGCTTTTTTTCCCCAAACAAATGTGTAAGCCACAAATTCTGTTGTAATAATTGAAATATTTTATATAATTTCAACTATTGGGGAATAGCACTAAGTAAAAGCTGAATTTTGTGCCTGGTTTAAATTGGAATGCCGTGATGACATGCTGTGCATGCAGAACAGTGTCAGGGGTTCTTCATGGTCCCAATACCTCTGGTCTCTTTTTGTTTTGTTCAGATGTGATAGAGATGGTAAGAAGCAAGGGAAAAGTGATGCTGAAAGGTGATGTCTCTGAACTTCTCAAATTGCCCCTCAGATGCCATCGTTGCAAGCAACATCTCTCCACTGTTCCACAGTTAAAGGAACATCTCAAGAAACATTTGCCAAAATGACTTTGCAAATAACCATCTTGCAATCTGTCTTCAGATTTCAGGCTAGAACAAAGGCCTCAGAATGTTGCTGAACCTGTGTACTTTTTGTTAAGTGGAATGACAAATGTAATGTGTGAAAAAGCAGCCTGGAAACAGCAGCACACTAACTATGTAATTGTTCAGGCAGAAACAAAGCCCAACATAAAATAAAGTGACTTCTGAATTGAAGGTGTGTTTGCAGCTTTGTTGTGGTACAGCCACACTAATCTGTATGTGAAATGGAGCCTGTAAGATTTTGTTTGGGTTATTTTAATTCAAAAGCTGTGGCATTGGCCCAGATCTAGGTTTCTACTGAGAAAGCAATAAAACAGTTTTTCTTGATGTGGAAGTTTGTCTTAAGTGATAATGTTGCAGAAGCTGGTAAAGCTGACAGCAAACTGTCACAGAGTATATTGAGAGTGGATGGGAAGGAGCATCAGCTACTGTGAACTCACTCTGCTGAAATTCCAGTGCTGCTGAACTTCCCCTTGGCCATGGAGCAGGCACTGCATCTCACCAGGTGCCAGGGCAGTCACTGCTCAGGCTTTAAGAGGGGCAGCTTTTCATGTCCAAGGGTTGAATAGAAATACATGAATAACATACAATGATCACCTTTGCTGCTCCTCAGAGTAATAAACTATAGTTTGTAGTTGTTCGGCTGCATATGTTGAGGTTGTCACAGAAATTGTGTGGTTTAATGACGTCCTGTTTCTTTGCATCTGGATTTTGGTGAGCCTATGTCATTTGATTGTTGTAAAGATGTGAACTCCCAGACAGACAGCAGAGCAGTAGTGATTTCAATCTGTTTCTGGGTCCAGAACTGGTTTGTGGTGTTCAGTTTCATTCTAAACCCAGCTTTGACTTGTCAAGTAAGGTGCCTTCCGGGTGAAATGGCTCTCAGTAAAAGAGCAGATGTAGCTTTTGTTGTACAGGGAGAATGTTTTTACTAACAGTGCACTGTGTGGAGAGGGTGTCTTCATTGGACAGAGCCTCGAATGGCATGGTTTAGTGGGAGGTGTCCCTGCCCATGGCAGGGGGGTTGGAACTCGATGATCTTAAGGTCCTTTCCAACCCTAAGTATTCTATGATTTTATGATTCTATGTGTCTCCCATGCAGCAGCATGTCATTACATACCCTGGTGGGGCAAACAGTGACCAGTTGCTGCTGAAAAAGAACAAAGATGTTCCTGTAGTGGTATGGGCAACAGTAGGGGTTGGGCGTGGCCTAGTTTCAAACAGTAGTCACTCTTCAGTTTCTGCTGACATTGGGAATACTACGCCTTAGTTTATAAAGCGAAACTTAGAGAAACAGAAGCACAGCCAATCCTGGGATTCACTCTTTAACACAGACTAGGGCTTCACTTAGCCCCAGAGGTGGATTGGTGCTAATGCCTCACAACAGGAACTGTTCTGGACCAAGGGCAGTTGCAAATGCTGGAGAACCGTGGTCATCCTCATGTGGCAGACACAGGCCAGAAAGGAAATCATGCTGCTCCAGTTAAAAGGACATCTTATGGCCCACGGTCCATCATGTCTGAGTAGGTGTCGTGTTTTAGTACCTCTCAACAGGTCAAAGCGAAGCACAAACGTGCATGCCTTCTGTACAGACACAGCGTGCAGCTAGGTCCGTGATTGTCACACCCTTGCCTGTGGAATGCTGGTTTCTGAGGGGCAAGCCCTGGTTTGATGTCATAAGCCAGCATCATAGCAGAACCACTGCCATCAGGTGCATGTCTGCGGGTTGTGCTGACCCAGGAGGGAGCGGTGGCAGGGCAACACTACCCAGAGCGCATCCAGCACTGTGACACAGTGGTGTCCTGGCTGCACAGGAAGGGGCTGCAGGAATGGCAGCCTTACCGGTCAGCCACAAATCTGCCACCACAGCTAACCTCAAGGCCACGAAGGAAACTAAAGCGTTAGTTGTAGACACTGGCACGGGTCACTTCAAGTGTGGCTTTGCAGGGGACCTGTGGCCTTTGTATGTTGTTTCACCTGCATTTGGTAAGCCCACGTGGGAGGCTGGGAGCAATCAAAGAGAAACCTTCATTGGAAAAGAGCTTCAGAATAGCAGCAGACCCTCAGCATCCATCAGCCCAGTAAGACATGGCACAGTGGTGGACTGGAACTCTGTCCAAGATATTTTGAAGCGTATTTTCAAGGCAGAGATGAAGATTCAGCCAGAGGACCATGCTATCTTGATGTCAGTGCCTCCTCTGTGTTCCACCACGGACAAGGGGAGATATGCTGAGATGCTGTTTGAAGGGTTGCACATGCCTGCCATCCACCTTGCATACCAGCCCCGTTTATCCATGTACTCTTATGGGAAAACCTCAGCTCTTGTGGTGGAAACTGGGCATGGCGTTTCGTATGTGGTTCCTATCTATGAAGGTTATATTCTACGTAGCATCACTGGGAAAGTAGATTATGCTGGCTCGGACATCACATGTTATCTCAGGAAGTTACTGAATGAGTCTGGAAATGCATTCTCAGAACACCAGCTAAACACCATACAAGATCTCAAAGAGAAGTGCTGTTACACCTCGCTGGATCTTAACCAGGACTTGAGTTTGCCTGTTGAGGAACTACAAGTGGATTACAAGCTGCCGGACGGGCACTTCATCACCGTAGGCAAAGAGAGGTTCCTTTGTGCTGAAGCACTCTTCAAACCAGTCTTATTTGGTTCACAGCAGCAAGGGCTTTTGCAGCTGACACTCACCTGTCTCAAGAAGTGCGATGCTGATATCACCAGAAAAATGCTGGGGAACGTCCTGCTGTGTGGGGGTTCCACTATGATGGAGGGCTTTGCTGAACGCTTCCAGAAGGAACTTGCCACGATGCGCCCCTATGACAGCCCCATCGTAGCCGCATCCCCCCAAAGAAAGTTCGCTGTCTGGACTGGTGGGTCTATTCTGGCCTCACTCAACTCTTTCCAGGACCTCTGGGTGCACAGGTATGAATATGAAGAGCATGGTTCTACCTGTATTTTCAAGAAGTGCTTCTGAGGAAGAGTCTGTGTGCTTTACAGAGACCAGTGTTGACAAAGGGTACCTGAATCAATTCAAAAGCACCTCCCTTCCACCCCTTGCTGTAATGAAGAGATTTCTACCAGAGATGTATTATTTATGTGATACTGTGTGCCTCAAATATTTTTTTCCTTTTGTATTTTGTACTTGATGAAGCTACAGAGCAGACAGCTGACAAACTTCTCCTATAATGAGATAATCAGGCTTCCATAAAGCCACGTTTGCTTCTTAAGGTAACTCCATTTCTCTATTATTTCTGCACTGATGGCTTACAAATACAGGCAGTTATCAGGAATTGAAGTAAGAGCCTCCACAGAACGCAGAAGAGCAAACACAACATGTTTGCAGAGACATCAGCTGAGGCAGGGTATATTTTAAAATGACGTGCATCACTGAGAAAGAAAAAGTGTATCCTAGAAGAAACCAAGGGGAAGCAGGCTTCTGGCTGCTGCTGCTGCTGCTGCTGCTGCTGAAAAGGAGGCAGGAATTTCCCCTGGAGGCTCAAGGACACTAGGTGTGGCTACCAGCTCTATCACTCCTTAGTCAAAGTTCACTCAGGAGGGAGAGCCATTCATAGGGGAAGACAATGGAGTGTGATGATGAATTACCACATGAATGATTTAGAAGACTGCTCTCCCACCTGGATGGTAGATTTACAGTGATTTTGCCTTGATGGGCAGATAGGAAAATCCATCTAAGACCAGAGGGTCTTCAGCTTTGACCATCACCACAAAGAAAAGGCACAAGTACCCATAAACATACATTAAGGGAACTGCTGTTTTTGGGCACAAGCATGAAAGCTCAATGAGCTGGCATTAGTTTCACCTTTTCTTGGGCTCTTCAGGGGGGAAACTTTCTAGACAATAGACTGGGCCATGCAAGACCTCCACATTTCCTGGCATCAGGTTAAGAAATGTCAGGAATTAGTCCTATGTTGAATTTCAGTTACAGGGCCAGAGCCCTCCACAGCCTGGTGAGGCCCATGCGCTCCCTCCCATCACCCCTTTCTCCAGGTCTGAAAGATGGCTTCTGTATTTCATCTTCAGCTATCTTCTGCTACCATTTTAAAGACCCAAATCCAGTAAAACCCCTGTGCAGCCTTTCATGTGTTTTGCCATCTCAAGGCTTTACTCTTGGAGAATGTTCCCAGTGCAGTCACAGTGCTTGACAACAGGGTTAAGCCATCCCTGCACTGCAACATAACTCAGAATGGCTGGAAGAACACTCCAGTGCTTAATGCAAAACTGAAAAAGGATTGTTTTACCACTCCAACAACCCCAAGCCAGCACGGCACGTACACTGCAAGCCCATGTGGCCATCCGTCTCAGTACAATGGGGTTCTCACATCACAAAATCAATGACCTGTAGCACTAGACACATGCGAAGACCATGCAGTAAGAACACAGCCCATTGTCATGTCTTGAGATACCTCCAGCACGCAGGAACTGCCTTGTTTGTTCTGGCATTTTTCCACTGCACCTAACTGAAATGGCTTGCATTGAACACAGCAGCTGCCAGGCCAGAATGTGGTAGAGGGGAGCTGCTACCTCTGGAAGTGTTGCCACCCTCACTTGCAGAGCTTGTCCCCAGTCCTTTACTCCCAGGGCTGCTGCCGTCACCTCTTGAGTCAGGTTGCACAAGTATTCTGGGGTAAAACCTAATTCTCAGGTATAGGGTTACATCAGTTTCCAGCCAAAACCATTCCACAATACTGCACAGCATAATCAGGGTACAGCTGCTGGTACAATACAGCAGCATTAACTGACCTAATCTAAGTTAGTGGAACCCAGCAGTGAGCGACACAGGATCTACCCCCTGTGTCTCCCCAAGATCTACCTGGTGTGAATGGGCACACTTTCAGGACAGCAATGCTGTCCTACTGCAGGGTTCACTCTGATGTAACAAAGTGATTCTGGTGAAAATCTGGTATTACCAACATCCAGCTTCAACAGAGAAAACACAACTCATTTGTTCAGCAACTACAACATTGTGATATTGGTACAGACCTTCTCATGGGATCTCTAAGCCAGGTGAACAGCTTAAAATGTGACCTGTCATCACAGCAGGTACCATCCACACATAGGAGTGATGGCAGAAAAAACAGCCCATCCAGCACTGATGGGGTTGATTCATCCATAGGGGAGGGAACAATGGTGGGAGATGTGGGATTCAACCTGCAGCATTCAGAGCCGCACATCCCATTAGCCCCCAGCCTCATAAACCAGCTCTGCAGTGGGATGTGAGCGGCTGTCCACATTAGCATGATACCTTACAGGTCACAGTCAACAGCTGCATCAGATGGAGGGACCCTTCTCTTGCACAGCCTAGGAACAGTGTATCAGAAACATCAGGACAACAATGGTTTCCATAAAGATGTAATGAAAATATATGAAAAGTTACATTTCAGAGTCCACTGGGATTTCTTGCTTTTAGTTACTGGAGAAGATGCAGTTTCCATTGTAGATTTTTATTGAGTTTTGGTGGAATAAGTAGTTCTGGATCTGAAAGGCAAACAGGGTAAGTGTCAGAACAGAGGTAACCACCACACAGTTTCTTCAGGAGCTGTCAACTACTTAAGTTTACTTTTCTTTACATTAAAGAACACTGGGAAGTCTGGCACACAGCATTTCCATTCAGTGGCTGATGACCTGCCTGCACAGAGAAGAGTGCCCCAAGCAGAACTGCTTACAGAAATAAACCTATGAGGCAAATCAAGTCCCCTCTCCATTAAGTGTGATCGTTCAGAACAAGGAGGCAATATCAATGGCAGAATGCAGAATTTCCTTCATTCACCAGTAACAGAAGCATCACACACAACGGTCAGCTGGCTCTGTTTGAAGAAGCAACACAAGTTTTTTCCTGGCAAGTGGCAATAGGCAGGTTGCATTTAGAGGTTTATTAGATGATTTCTCCACGTAATTCCTGGACTAGCAGCGGGACAGACTGTAGGACTAGTGGGGAAGAGGTAAGACAGGGGAGATGGAAACCGCCTTTGTAGGTCTCTCAGCCCTAAGGCTGTATTTGCAAGGACTTTGAATGGCAGACTGTAGCCTGGCCTGCTCAAGAGCCTGGCCTGGCTGCCAAAGCCAGACAGAAAAATTCACAGGTAAGTTACAAGCAGAATTATCCAACACACCCCTAAGAAATCAGACTTCCATTTTCCTCATAACAGACAGACAGTACACACAAGGAATTAAAGGAGCACAATCCAGAGAAGAGTTTTAGCAAAGTACTTCAGAGCAAATGAAACCTTATTAAGAAGGCTGCTCACCTGCCACAAGGCAGGAGGGTATACCCTGAAGAAAAATAAGAAGCTCCTACAACTGTTGGCAGGTAGCAATGCTTGGAAAGCCTCAAGCCCACTGACCTCACTGACATTTCACACCCACACCTAACTCAAGAGTCTCAACCAACCTTGTACAACAGGAGTCACCATCCTCTTCTGCTGATAGGCAGCCATAATGCTGTTCGCCGTTGAACTGGGTCCCAGAACCTGTATGAAGAAGCAATACCCATGTTCCAACCTGCACAAAGCAAGGTTGAGAGCAGGGACAGCTACAAATAAAACTCTGCTGCTAGTCTCCAAAAGCGTAAGCAGCTGCCTGCAGGAGACCTCACAGCACAAAGCCACCAGGAATATGGGATCAAAGTCCAGTGATCTCTCTGAAAAGTTAACAGAGGCAGAAAGAGAGAACCACTTTCAGACAGCTTCTCGGGACACAGAATCCTAATCCCAGCACCTACTTCTTCACTGCACTGTATCATGACTTGGCAGGACTACTTTCATTACAGTTCCATCAATATTTAAGGTTCCTTTGAGAGCTTCAGCTCCCTGTCTCACAGAACAGTTTTAATCTGTCCTTAAGAGTTGGTAGTTACGGAGAAGATACTGCCAAATACCTTGTGCTCACCATGAACACCCAGAAACTACTTATCAGAAATAAAGACTTTTACTTTGGAAGGGAACTAAGTGCAGTCCTTGTGATTTCCTTATTCTGCGCTAAGCTGAAGTTTGGAAGCCTGACATAACCCTTCTTTTCGCAATATACTTCTTATGATATACTGGTTCAGACTAAATTGACCAGTCTGGTAGTCTTCACAACATGAGGTCCGACAAACAGTATTCCAGTAGATGAAAGCTATGCGAACATTTCAACCATCGGGCCTAAAAATCCCCCAAAATACAACAGTGTTTTCATGTTCTACAAATTGCTTAAAGTAGAGCTTATGAAGTCACCCATAGGACAAGGTAACACAAGCATTAGGAGACCTCATCATACCCATTGTAGCATTCAGTGCAAGGGACACGGCAGGCTATACTTGTAGTACACATCTAGAGTGCACTGACTTCACAGGTACTGTACAGAGTACCTATTAGAGCTCTTCAGAAAAAAAAGCAGATTTGGGAAGCCAAGGAAGCATTCTGGACTCTTTACTGGAGGATGCAAAATACTGCTGAACACTTGGTTATTGCACAGCAGGCATGACAGGTACTGCAGATGAGCACAGACCGGGTTGACAGAGCTCTGCTGCAGGTCTGGAGTCCAGATTTCTGGGATGGAGGTCTCCATCAACTGCAAAATCTCTTCCAGGGCTTGCTGCAGTGTCCCAGCTTGCTCATTGTAACCAAACAACACAAGCTGCTTCAGAAGGATATGTATGTCTCCTGCAAGAGGGAACAGAAGCACAAACAACAGCAATTAACACAGCTGTGCTAAATAAACAGCTGTATTTCACTGGTTTCAGGGCACAGAAAGAGGAGAAGCAAATCTGAACTTGTTCTGCCCCTACCCAGCACCTCCAGTGCCTTAGTATAAATGTGACACAAATCTGTGACAGCACTGGCAAGGCCTCACTTCTCCGCTCCCAAACTTCAGGCGTTGAGAGCTTACACCATTATGTGTTCTACCAAGCATAGAGGCAGATGAGCTAAATCTAGGTCAAAGACAGGTGGTCTTACGGACCAGGCAGCTTCTCCCCCCACCATTCCCATTAACAAGAGGGGGCTGCCTCAGCTGTCCTTACAAGCTGTGGAGTGGATCAAGATCATCAAGTGTCCTACCCTTCACAGTCTCAACAGCACGAACATTTTCTCCCAGGACTTCCAGAAGGGCTATATCTTCAAAAGGACTCCCCTCCTTCAAGCTGTACCTCTTGCGCTCAGCCTTGCGCCGGTTCTTTGAGGATCGCCTGAAAAGAAGGATGCTTAATTACACTGTGCACAACAGGATCAGCTGTATCAGGGTAAGTCTGAAGGAACATCAACTTGAGTAACAAGTTACTTATTACTCTCTCCCAATATCAGGGAACTGCATGTAAGCTTATATACCTTTGTGTTAATGTTTCCATCCCTACTCAACCAATATCCTTTGTGGTGTGAAGCACAAGTAGTTGGGCTGTTTCTTTACTATAAAAAGGACTGATCTATGTTCTAGCAAAGTTAAAGCACTGCTCTAAGCACAAAGGAGAGTAAATCGTTTGGCAGTAGTCACTATCAGGCAAAGCTGAGCTCTATTTAAAACTATCTGGTGCCAGGGTCTGTGCTTGCCTGTGCACATTTTCATTTCTGCTATCTCCACAAACTATGCACTGATACAGCTCAGCTCCTGGCCATTATCACAGGAAAGCAATTTCTAATCATAGGCCAGTATTAGTTGCATGATGTCCCCAAACGACCACTTGACACAGATGTGCTGAATACTGAGGTTGTGTTCCGCTCCTGTTTTTATCTGGGACACAGAAAGTGTCCTAAGCAGCTCACAGTTTCCCACAGCTGTATTGTTCCATGTTTCAGCTGGGAATTCAGAAGCAGCCCCACAGACTATAGCAGCCCCTAGCACACCCTACCCCACACTGCAGCCCACATTCTTAGGAGCACTCAAAAGCAACAGACACCCACTGTGGGAAGACATTGGCATGATTATTTAGCAGTAACTCCCACCCATTAAAGTAGAAAACCTAGGGCAAAGAGCACAGTCCATGTGCATGAGCTGTTAATGTTTGAGGTACTCTGCCCATATTCTGCATCGAGCTTCCTGCAGACAGCTATTCTGGCAACATGCCCGACACTCACAGAGCCAGCTGCTGCCCAGAGTCTGTATTCACAGCTCCTCTGCTGGCTGCTCAGTTCCTGTTGCACTGAGTAGCTTCTGCCATTTTCTGCTCTCTCCCTCCCAAAAAGAGTCAAAATAACCATGAAATGCCTGTAATTAATGCAGCTTCAAGGCATGGCAGGGGGGTTGGAACTCAATGATCTTAAGGTCCTTTCCAACCCTAACTATTCTATGATTCTATGCACAGTTGCGAGGAGAAGCATGCCAAGTATGAGCAAGCTGCCCTCCCAAATGCTGATGCCAGCGCAGCTACTACCTAATCTGAAAGCAGGCACTTACACTGATATCCTTGAACTGCTGTGTGAATATTTGCTGTTCATGTCGCTGGCTGTCACAACACTGCTCGTTTCAGAGAAAAGATCCAATTCTGGGCAATTTGGCGTTTCATAATCTGCAAAACATATTAACAACTGTCACAGTATCAAAAAGAATTAGTTATTCCAAGCTTTGTCTCTGGGTAATGTAGCTTGTGGGAAGAGCAGCCTGTGTAGATTCATTCTACCTGCTGGCCTTAAGAGTTTTCAAACCCACTAAGCTAGCATGCAAGAGAAATAGCAATTGTGCCGTTTAATATCACAGTCCCTGTTGGGGCCTGTAATATTAAAAAGCACAATCAGAGGAATGACAGTCTCATTGCAGCAAATCTGGACCAGGGCAAAGCATTCTGGTTTCAGAACACTTCTCTAAGGCTGCAGGAGCTGTCAGGTGAATATATTTGGTAGGTACTCAGCACAAAGGATATGCTGAGCACTGCCTGACCCAGCCAAACTGACACTGTGGCAACAACACTAAATTGTTCTGAAGAACTCTCAGGTGCATTTTGATCCCATGAAGCTGTGACACAGCACTGAGAATAAAGCTGTCTTTACAGAATATGCAAGGTCAAACAATAACAGTCCAACTATGGTGTGAAGAGGGATGAGGAGAATGTTGTTCTACTATTGTAGATACTAACGCAGCTGCAAGAGAGTACAGCTCCATCAGGGCAAATGGAACCCAGGTTGGAAAAGATGATCACAGTTACTTCAGCAGGAGAAAGTGGTATGCATTTCAATACCTACCCTGCAGGCTCTCACAAGCCTTTTCCTTCAGCTCTCGGACCACCTGCAGGCGACTCTTATGGCGAAGAAATGCTGCCTTCTGAGAATATAGGAAGATCAGCTGACTCTTCTGAGCTGCCCAGTAAGAAAATCAGAACATGAACATGTATGCAAGAGAATGAGAAAAATGCTATTTTTTACACAAGAAGTTTGAAGGAGCATCGTCCTTCGGCAAGCTCAGAAGTTAGGTGCAAAGCACACAAAAGGACTGAAGTGGAAGGAAATTCAAAGGTTGTAATATAGGAGCCCACCAAATAAGATGCACTCTGCAGTGAATTAATCTGCCAGACAAGCATTTTGTAGTTAAAATCTGTTTCTGATATAAGGAGAGCCAAAAGATCTATGTCCAAATCTCTTTACATCAATTAGGCTTGAATTAAAGGAAATCTTTTAAACACTACTCGTAAAAGCTTATAGGACAGGCAGCTCTTTTCTCAGTTCATAGCTCTACTGCCACATGTGCTCTGGAGTAAGGACTATCCTGCTTGTTTATGGGCATGCAGACCATGACACCTTTGCAGTTGGTGACTGTGACGTCTGGAAAAGCTCAGAAGGAGCTTGACTAAGCTGAAAAGAACCCACGACACTGCTGGGCTTCAAGCTGCATCGTGGAGAGCCAAATGCAGCTAAGTGCGCGGCATCAGTTAGGCAGAATCAAAGCATCCTTCCATACGGCTTTCAATACTGGAGCGCTGTGACTTCCCACAGACCCAGTTAAGACCTTCTTCAGCCTCTATAGTACAGATAAGTCTGAGGTTCTTGCACAGATTCACCTTCCAGAATAGCAGGTTTGAAGTTGGTCTCCAAGATATCCAGTCTGCCATACTTATGAATCTGGATCAGGGAAAGGAAACAAGGTATTATTTAAGGATCTAACCCAGATGCCATCCCTCTGTTCTTGCACTCTAAAGAAATATTTCCACTCTGGTTCTTGTGCTCTGAAATGCCTTACCAGTCTTAAAGCCTCTTCCCAGAGAGCCCCTTCTAAGAGCAGGAGAAGAGCCGCCTCATAGTCCTAGAAGGATAAAGCAACCATGTACTGCTACTGATACTAATAGTATACATTCACGTAGCACCTACTCAAATGCACATTCCTACATAGCAGTATCATTGTTAGGACAGGAAAACACTACTCACTACTGTGCCAGGTACTCTCAAGTGCTAACATGAAGAAAAACCCGAACCAACCAAAACCCCCAAACCCAAAAAACAATGTTACTTCTCCTAAACTGATGGGAAATCCCTCTGGAACTCTGTCTTCATTACTCCAGCCCTCATGCTTCAGCTCTCCAAAACAAAATCTTTTCATACCAAAGCTTTATCAAGGAAAAACTCAGGGACATTGCATCCAGGACCAGTCCACTCACTGCAGCACCTGGGCCTGCTTTACCCTCCCCAAGAGAGTTCATGGCACAGATGGTTTTGCTGTCACTATGCATGGAGTCATGTGTGGCCAGAAAAATAGAGAAAACACAGAGGATATTACTTGGGCACAGACAGGAGTGTGATTATTACCTCAGTGTACTGCTCCAGGAGTATGGCAGCCTCTGCATGTTTTCTCTGTTCAACCAGTTTTCCTACAAGAAAAGATGGAGTTCAACTTTTCAGAAGCAGCTGTACTTTGTGCCACAAAACTACAAAGCAGAGGAAAATCCCACTCAGTGAGGCACTTTCTACCTGCTCACACACTTAATCCACCAGGAAAAAGAACAGCTGCCTGATGCCAAGAATTCATTAACTTGAACATAATCAGCCAGTTGCTGGTGAAACTGCTGGTGCATGTCCCTCAAGGCCAGCTGGAGACTGTTTTCCTCTCAGTTTGAGACAGAAACAGTGAAGTAGAGGGCGTCAGGATGTAAAGGAAAATCTCTCCTAAAAGCTCCAGTGTATTTCATTCTCGCTATCTGCAGGGAGCACTTTGCCCCTTTCTGAGGTTAACCAAGGAGGCAATGTGGAATAGCAGCTCAGGAACTGGTTGCAAGGGAAACGTGCAAGAAGCAGTTGGCATGGGGCAGCCAAGAAGACCACAGCTTAGCTTGGCAACTCCTGGGTGCCTACCAGCTCAGCTCCAACTTCTTTTTACTCTTTTGAGAAACAAACGTGATGTGCAATGACACAAAGCATTGGGAAAAGTAGGATTTTCATTCTCCCCTAAAGAAAAAAGCTGCCACAGACCAAGGTTTTCATTAAATTTTAGGAAAATTCAAACTGAACCAAAAATAGCAGCAGCCAGTTTTGCTCTGCACACTTACATCTCCTCAAGGCCTACCTGCCATGCTCCGTGACAGGCTGGACAGCTTATCCTTTGTGTAACCAAGCCGCGTTGCCATGCACAGGGCTTGCTGCCAGCTGCCACTGTCCTGAAAAGCATCAAGTGCTTTTGCAAAGATCCCAGCACGAGCAAATATCAGTGCAGCCTGTTCATATAGCTGCTTCTGAACCAAGTACTCCCCATATGCATCACTGATATCCTGCAAGAAAGTGACAAAAGAGAAATGTGAAATCAGCTGTAGAGTCAGCAGTCCTCCATTAGTATAAATAAAGTGCCCACCAAAAATTGCTTATTTCCCTCCTCACTCAAGGAACCTCCAGGCACAATGTTCCTACACATTTCAAACTTCATAGGAAGCCAATGATTAGCACATGGAGACATTTCACAGAGCTAAAGCAAGAGACATGGAGAGCTATCTGACTCCTCAAGCCAAAGGCTGGGTAAACTACATACTGCAGGAAATCAGCCCCTTCTTCCCCACTCACGTGAATGGTCTTTGTTAGAATGTCTCTCTGAACCAACTTCAGGAGTCAAACAATGGCACAAGGGAGGATGCAAGCCCTGCAACTCTATAGGCACAGGCTGCTGTGTATTAATATCCTGAGCTTCACTATGCTATTCAAACCTCACAATCTCCATCAAGAACAGGTGGGTGGATTTGACTGGAAAAAAACAAAAGGAATAAAGAAAGACTCCCAACAGGTCAGAGCCAGGAACAGACCTCCCTTACGAGGAAAGTCCCTTCTGCTTTCACCATGTTGCAAACAGAGTTTCTGTACTTCCCCCCTTTACTTCTTCCTCTACTTTTTACAAAGGCTTGTGTGTTGTGTATTCACAATATCTGAATTAAACTATATTAAATGCATTCATTTAACATTTTACCTCAGCCTTCAACAAGCTACAGTAATACACAGAGACCAACACAGGACACACTACGAGCTCTCGATCACTCTTCAAAATAGTCTTAACAAAGTGTCTCCACACAATCTGCAAGTGCCAGACAGAAAGTGGGTCTCACAAGGGTCAACACAAGAAGAAAAGTCTGTGGTAACACAAGTTCTCCAGCACACCGTAAGATGTGCAGCAGAAAGCAGACACCTAGGCGCTCTCCTGGTCATGGGGTCAGAGAAGTAACAGACATTCCTTCAATGACCAGACCTCACAGGGTCAGCACTGAGAGTCATTCCTGCTATCACCTCAGAGGAAAACCTGAAGACAAAGCAGTGGCTGTCTGATCCCTGCCCTCACTCAAGGTAACGAGGACATGCAAACACATGTGTGAGAGCATAAAAAGCTGGCACACTGCAGTGTAACATGCTTACACACCTTGTATTCCTGAGTGCTAGGGGGGTACAGCTTCAAGGCTTCACAATACTGATTCTGATCCTTCACCAAATTCAGAAATTCAGAGAAGTGTTCAGGACCTGCAGAAACAATTTATTTTTCATTGCAATAAAACAGAAAGCACGCAGTTCTCATGGCTCCCAGCCAGCCTGAGTTCATTGCATGAAGAAGCATCTGGAGATGTTTGGGTGGAAGAGCACAAAAGCACCTATTCTACTACTGTAAAATAAAGGTGTCCACTTCCTTGAGGTTTGCTCCACTTCTGCCAGCGATATTAACTGGGGATAAGTCACCTACAACAGGAACAAACAAGACTCATGCTTCATGATCACAAAGCAGTAAACCTTCTCACTCCTTTCTCCCTGCGCCATCCTATACTACATACATAGGTACCAGAAGTTAACCATACATTACTAGAAGGGAAGATGACCTTGCACAACCTTTCTCTTTCTTCTATTTCCCCCAAAAGGCTCTTCAAAATGGAAATGTTCCACTGCAGAATTTCTCCTTAGAGATAGTGCATGTGTAGGACACCTACCACATTTGCTAAGATGCCCAAGAGCTTTTGTGTATCTCTTTAAGTATTTGTCTATTGTGTATCGCTGATAATTTGTTTCCATCTTCCGGAGGGTATTTAAGAAGGGCAAGTATTCTTTTGGGTCCTGCAAAGAATAATGAAAACAGCAGTTGAACCAATCTGGCAAGATCCTTATTTGCCCCTACCGTCACCAACAGAGTCCCATATTTGAAATCGTATAGTACACTAAAAAGGCCATCTCAAAGAATCATTTCAGTGTATGCACACTCTTGCCAAGAATGACTACCTTAAATTACCAGGTTCCCAAGAGGATTTCAGCTATTACTATGTATAAAGTTGCAGCTGTAAAGCTGACCAATTTCCCTCACTACGGGGAACCCATTAACATGAATAGAGTGTTTTAACTGACTTGACAGTAGGCTCTGCTGTAACACTAAGAAACTCTGAAGATTCTGATGGGTATTTCCATTCAGAGATTTTACATTATACCTGGTGGAAGATAAAACATTATTATAATAAAACATTATTATAATAGAACTGGGAATGTAAGGTATGCAGTCACAACACTTCAGACCATAGCTGCTCCCTTCTTTTAAGCTACATTGCTACGCTGCTCAAGAAGAGCCCTATTTCACCCTGAACACAAGCACGTTTCCAAAGCTGTGCTCAGAATGTACTAAGGGACAGCAGAGACATGTCACCTTCCCAGCATCATCCCATGCATACACAGGACTTCTGAGCAACTGGAATCTTGCCTGGGTGAAGAGCTATGACCATCAAAACACATGGGTTAATCCACAGATTAATTAGGAAAGCAGAAAAATGGTTCCTTGGCTGGAACCATAACAAGACCTTTTGAGACTTTTCTGCCACCATGACGACTAAATCAAAGTCATATGTCCCCAGGGAATAATCATACAATTCATTGACATCGACAAGGAAAAGCAAGTACTTCAGTGCTTCTTCTGCACTCACGGCTTTGACATCTGGAGTATTATTTTCTGTAACAAGATACAGAAGCATACAATCAGTGACACCATCAGCAGCAGAACCCCACTCTGAGGGTGGGGATGCACAGTCAAGCACATCCTTGACACCAGATATGGACCATCAAACCAACAGCTCTTTCTGTCTTGCAGGAGGGGTTACTTTGCCTTTCCTGGGAAACTTCAAGGACCAGCTCAAGCACAGTGACTTGTTCAGTGTTCAGCAGTGACAAGTCAGAAGTGTCAGCACAGAATAAAAGCAAAATATGCCACCTTGAGATAGCAGAACCCAGAACGGGAACCTCCTTTTCCATGCTGAGAGAACTGGAGTTCTGACTGGAAAGAGGAAACAGCTGTCTGCTGACATACTTGGTTAAAAGGATGAGCTCTGAGGGCATGAACATCAGCATATACGCTGCTTCTCCATTAACACACAGCTAGCTTCAAGTAAGTTTGTGTTTTCTGGCTGACTCCATGAACAGCCTCCTTAAAATAATTTTCAGTGTGAACCATGCTAACAATGAAAGCTCCTGCAAACCACCCACTTTCAAAAGTTTTGAGCTCCTGATACACCACCTCGAAGATCATGAACTTTCTGGAGAGCAATTTCCAGTTCTGGAGGACTTTTCTTTACGTGTGCTGTCAGTATTGATAGGCAGTATCTGAAGGAAACAGAAGCAGTAAATGTGAAAAAAATGAGAATGCAGAAGCACTGCTTATTCTTATTTTAGCACAGTTTGTGCAAGTCCTGGTTTGCATTTTATTAAAGAAACACAAACAAAACCAAACCCACAGCAATACTACTCACGTTTTTCAATCTTTTTAAAGGAAGGCTGGAAAAATGGCAAGAGAACAGTACAACAGAATGGTTTTTCTACTCAGCATGCCCCCCAAACATGTCACAAGACTGGCGATGTTTTGAGTAGAATGAACTTCCTTACCATGCCAGCCAGCATAATGGAGAGAGAACACCTCTCTCTGAAAGCTCGGATAGCTGGACACAGTTTTCCAAATCAAATTTGGCATTAAAATGATCTTTCTTTTATAAAAGGAAAGCTTTGTAGAAGGCTATTTCCAACTTCATGTATTTCACACATACTATTTCAAAATAGCTTTCCCAGCTAAGGTGATGCTTTGTTTTCCAACACAGTTTCCAAACAGAAATCTCTCTAATGGTTCCTTTATGTACAATAAGAATATGCTCACTTTTGAGGGTCAATGTTTTCCATGGCAACTCTCATCACATCACATATAAGGTTTACTTTTTTCTGATCAGGATGCTGGTATGATTGAGCCTTACTGCTACCATTCAGAGATGGGTACATAGTCTTTGTGAAATCTTCTTCTCTAAATAAAAACAGATTAATGTGAACACCAGCACGGTCCATCACTTCGCCCAGCACAGAGGCAGTAACAATAAGAAACACAAATGTATGCAGAAAATAACTACACTACAAAATAGATCATATGTCATTCAGTACTGACAACCAGCCACACTACCAGAAAACTCTCCAGCATCTGTCATTCATCCCAACTGATTCTCAGCAAGACAGGCATTGAGAAAAAACAACCACAAAGAAAAAAACCCAAACAAACAACAAATTGGTCAGAACAACTACTTTAGTGCGACAAAAAAAGAGAAAGAAAGATCTTCAAGATACAGCTGTCTCCTACAAAATCCACTGGGGACATCCTGAGCACTTCTGAAAATTAAACCCTTTGCTTTTATTTCTACACAAAGACTTAAGGTCAGGTCAAAATTTAAAATACAACAGAACAGCTAAGTGATAGCTCCAGCTCCTAAAATTTATTTACTTCAGTAAGCTTGAAAAGTCCTGGAACCATCAATGTGCTAATGCCTCCTGCCACCTAATCTTGGAGAAAGAAGTCAGGGGACCTAAGCTGGGAATCTAAGCAAGTATCTTGGCCTCAGACTTCAGACAAGCAGGGCTGTCTTGCTCCTGTTTATGAGGCAACAAAACTTTTTTATGCTCACATTTATCCCAGAACAGCTATAATTAGAAGACAAGTCAAAACTGCCAGATGACATACTAATTCTTTGCTGGAAATATCTACTGGCTGTTCGCAAGCTGGAATTCCCCAAAAGACACACTGACTGTCCCTGAAACTATTGAGCTTACTTGAGTCTTTATGACCCAGCATTCCATGTTTCTGGCTGACTCCTTGCACCCCACTGAAGAGCTGCCAGCATTGTGACAAAATGATATACTACCACTGACTATATGCAAGCTTCCATTTGCAGAATTATACTCACTTCAGCTCTGTGAAAAACAAGTTGATGTAGTTCACAGTATCTATCTGTCTGACGAAGTTTTCTGCGTTTTCCAGAAATACCTGAAACAAGTGTTACTACTGTTATTCTGAATAAATACATTAAGACCTTCTCTGAATGTACAAGGAAAGACTAAATCTGATCTGCCTGTATGAGGATGCAGCAGTGCAGAGCAGCCATTTCTTCTGAAAGCAGAAATGACAGCACCACCTACTTGTTTGAGCCCACCCTTCAATGTCAATGGATTCCAGGCTAGACAGATATTGAAAACAACAGAATGGGGTATACTTGCTTTGGGATTGTGGTCATAGAGAAGATTGAGGTTGATTCGCAGCTTCCTCATACTCTGAAAAGCTTCCCTGAACATAAGCCTGGGGGAATGAGTCAAGAAGGATAATTCAGACAGTAGATAAGTGCAATATTGGCAAATACAGGCAACTGACTGGATGTAAGCACAGATCCCCTGGGAAACGAACAGCCTAGGCAATAAGCCATACAGACTGCCTTCCAGAAAAAAAAATGTGCAAGGTCAATCCTGTTCATTGCTAGCCTCTGCAGTGGGACAGACCAGCACACCAGGAAGCAGTGCAGGTTTTGCATTATTTATTTCCTCTCTTAAAACAGCAAACGTTTTCATCTACCGGACCTACTTCTGTTTCAGAAGAGCTTCAACGTAAATCAATCAAATAAAATATGAGAAACAGCAAGCTCTGTCATGTAGTGACTGAAGTATCTGGACAATGGAGCAGATGAAGATTTCTGCTATCCACACAGACTCAGTGCACTTATAAGCCCAGTGGTGAAGTGAGAGGCACTTGGGGCTGCTGAAAGCTGCATTTCCAGCTGGTAGTGCCAGAAAGTTTCATTCTCACTGACAGTCAATTTCTTTGAATTTAGCCTCCTTCCCTTCTCCAGCACAACAGAACCATGACAGCCAGCCTCTAACAGCTCAGACTGGGGGAAGGAAAACCATACTATAGCAGTGCCATTTACCTGTCTAGCCACTTCCGAATCTGTGCAAGAACCAGAGCTCGGTGGTGAACAGTCTCCAGATTTCCTCTCGGCATCTACAAGACAAAATCCATGCAATTAATAATGTGTAGTTACTCTGCTTACATTGAAGGCAAAGGGAGAACTAGTCAATTTTCTAGGCCTGTCTGACACTTGCAGATGTATGGACCTGTTCACTTCAAAGAACACGCGATTTCAATGACTGGAAAAATACCTGAAAATTCTCTCAGCTCAGAAACCGTCCTTTCTCAGGAGCCTGGACTCTGCTCTATCAAGCAAGAACCAGAGCAACCTGATCAAGCTTTCAGGTTAGACCCGCTTTCAGATTGGGCTGCACACCTGCAGCGATGTTTTTCAAATGCCATCCTTCTCCATTCTCAAACCCTTGCTGGCTCTGAAGAGTGAGCCCTGCACTTCAGAAAAACTTAGTGCCAAGACTAATGGAGGGCTGCTAGCAAATATGGCAAGTACTAAGAGGTGTGTCCGAGATTCACCATGAGGTACATATTGTGAGTGCCACAATACGTAGCATTATGCTACCTCAACCATTAGGAATTTGAACAATCTTCCCACTTATACCCAGCTGCCTGTGCTGAACCTAACTCCCACAGTCACACCCAAAATTGCTCCACAGCTGGAGATTTGTGAGGTGCTGTGCTGTAGTGGTACAGGGCAGCAGTTCTGTAGCACTGCACATTGTTTGCGGGTTGGCCACTTGCCCACTGAGAGCCTCATTAGGCTCCCTGACAGCAGACATGGGCAGAGCACTGACCTGCAGCACAACCTTTGTGTCCTGGGGCACAACAGTGATGATACGGGAACCTCGCTCCACCTTGCGCAGGGTCTCACTGTTGGGTGCAGCAGCACTGCTCAGGCAAGCCTGAAGGGCTGAAGACAGCATACTTATCAGCATACACAGCACACTGCAGCATAGTGCCCCAGTCAGGCTTTCCTATGTGGCCAGCAAGGTCATACTGGACACACTGAGTCAATGATATGCCAGTGATCTTCAATAGTTTCAGGAAGGAAGAAGACCTCTTAGTCCTTAGTTTAGCTCTGCTGTACACAAAGTAGGATATAGAGGACATACAGGAGATATGTTCTCTATACCCTACTTTGTTATACAGGACATAGGATATATGTCTTCTATACAATAGGATCACAAAGCTCAACAGACGAAAGGAACACCGGAAGATGTAAAGACCTAGTAAGTTGTCACCCTGCCTTTCTCAGGGTCCTCATACCTCTTATAGCCAGATGTCACCAGAAACTCTTTCTACTGGGATCCTTTCTCTACCACACACCTGCAACACTGCACAGCCCTTTCTCTTTTTTTTTCTTTTGGACTTGGAGGGGAGCGAAAGAATGCAGGGCTAAGCTGTTGGAAATGGTGAAGGGGCAACAACTACAGGACAAATCCTGCTCTCTGGGAAGGACATGTGACATACAAAACCAGATCCCTGCGCTCCTTGCTCTCTAGTAGATTCCTGAAAGCAGCTTTCTTCCTCCATCTCTTAAGCAGTTGTTCTGAGTGATCCAAATACAGCAGGCAGCAGGTTTGGATGTGAAAAATAGGGACTTCTTGTAGTTCCCAGACAATGGCCATGAGCTGCCAGCAGCAGGCAGCCACACCTGGCATTTACCTTTCAGTGGCATGTTCTTCAAGCAGAAGCATTGACAGGTGTGGGAGTTTGTGGTCACCAACAAAAACTCATTGTACGTTGCAAATGACGTGATGTTGGAAGCCACCTGTAGAAAAATGATGAAGTTTATCACTGTATGGAGTGGAACAGGAAAGCTGCCTTTGGCAGAGGAAAAAGGGACACAATGAGAAGCAAACACTTTGGTACCTCAGTATCATTAACAATAAACCGGCATCGATCTGTGAGGCCCAAGATCACTTCCTGTAAATAAAAAGGATGACAAGTGTAAGCTATGTGTCACAATCTCCAGGGTTTCACAATACTGACTAGCACTGAAGTGCCTTACAGTTAGATACCAAGTATGCCATGTGAATTACTTGGAGAAGCTGGACAAGAAGTCATGCAGCCTCTATTTCAGGAGCACTTAAGTGCCTTTAAACACTTCTCGCTGGAAAGCCAGCTTGCTTTACCTGGACTTGTGTGTAAAGCCTTTGACACTGCCTCACATGACATCCTTCTCTCTAAGTTGGAGAGACATCAATTTGATAGGTGGAACACTTGGTGGATAAAGAACTGGCTGGATGGCCGCATGCAAAGAGTAGTGCTCAGTGGCTCAATGTCCAGCTGGAGACCAGTAACGAGTGGTGTCCCCCAGGGATCGGTGTTGGGACTGGTCTTGTTCAACATCTTTGTGGGTGACACGGACAGTGGGATTGAGTGCGCCCTCAGCAAGTTTGCCGATGACACCAAGCTGTGTGGTTCGGTTGATAAGTTGGAGGGAAGGAATGCTATCCAGAGGGACCTTGACACGCTTGTGAGGTGGGCTGATGCCAACCTGACGAAGTTTAACCATGACAAGTGCAAAGTCCTCCACCTGGGTCGGAGCAATGCCAGGCACAGCTACAGGTTGGGCAGGGAAGAGATTGAGAGCAGCCCTGCAGAGAAGGACTTGGGGGTGTGGGTTGATGAAAAAATGAACAGAGCTGGCAGTGTGCCCTTGCAGCCCAGAAAGCCAACTGTATCCTGGGCTGCATCAAAAGGAGCGTGACCAGCAGGTCGAGGGAGGTGCTCCTGCCCCTTTACTCTGCTCTCGTGAGACCTCACTTGGAGTATTGTGTGCAGTTCTGGTGTCCTCAACATAAAAAGGACATGGAACTGTTAGAACAAGTGCAGAGGAGGGCCACGAGGATGATCAGGGGACTGGAGCACCTCTCGTATGAAGACAGGCTGAGAAAATTGGGGCTGTTCAGCCTGGAGAAGAGAAGGCTGCGTGGAGACCTCATAGCAGCCTTCCAATACCTGAAGGGGCCCTACAGGGATGCTGGGGAGGGACTCTTCATTAGGGACTGTAGTGAGAGGACAAGGGGTAATGGGTTTAAACTTAAACAGGGGAAGTTTAGATTGGATATGAGGAAGAAATTCTTTACTGTGAGGGTGGTGAGGCCCTGGAATGGGTTGCCCAGGGAGGTTGTGGATGCTTCATCCCTGGCGGCGTTCAAAGTGGGGTTGGACATCGCCTTGGATGGCATGGTTTAGTGGGAGGTGTCCCTGCCCATGGCAGGGGGGTTGGAACTCAATGATCCTGAGGTCCTTTCCAACCCTTACTATTCCATGATTCTATGATTCTATGATTTACCCTGTAACAGACACTGCACAGTAATAAAATAGAAGCAGAAACCCCACCAGATAATTTATGCATTTTTACTCAGCAGCATTTGGTCCAAAATATCAAAATAAAAGCAGTAGTTCAAAGCAGAGCAAAGCAACTCCATGCAGCATTCACCTGGATGTGCACTGAAGAAAGGAAACTCAAACTGCCAGAAATGAGCTAGCTGGTCCTTAAGCTGTTGTAACTATCAAGAAACCATCTACAACAGGAAAGACCAGTCGAAGGAAAAATGCAGTAACTCAATGCAGCCATATTTGCTAATAGTGTACATTCAGGTAAGACAGAGCAAAATGCTGTTTCCAAAACAGTGGAGCAGTGACTGCTGGAAATTTTAAATCTGAAATTTCTCACTCTTCAATGACATCATTAATTTTATTCATAGAATATGGAAATTCTACGTGTTCTGAGATTCTGATGTGTTGCGGATGTTAAATGCCACACATCAGAAATGCTCTGCAAGACAAGGAAAGATACAGTCTCAGCTCTGCATAGGGTCTTACGAAGAAGGCTATTAGGAGAAGATCATGGTGCACATATGATACAAAGAAAACTGAACAGGGTATTTAGCCTGCTCACGGTCTTACTTACTTCATCACCAATCCTTGTGATAGACATCTGCATGCAAGGGTAGGGGAACTGAACAGCACAGCCACTGCTAGTCCTCCAGGGCTCAAGGACTGGAGTAGAAGCCTCTGAAGAGCAAAGAAGATCACATAGTTTCCCAGGCAATTGAAGATTCAAACATGACAACCACATGGCATATATGGCTGGATGGCTGCACGCAAAGAGTAGCGCTCAATGGCTCAATGTCCAGCTGGAGACCAGTAACGAGTGGTGTCCCGCAGGGATCGGTGTTGGGACCGGTCTTGTTCAACACCTTTGCTGGTGACATGGACAGTGGGATTGAGTGCGCCCTCAGCAAGTTTGCCGATGACACCAAGCTGTGTGGTTCAGTTGATACACTGGAGGGAAGGAATGCCATCCAGAGGGACCTTGACACGCTTGTGAGGTGGCCTGATGCCAACCTGATGAAGTTTAACCATGAGAAGTGCAAGGTCCTACAGCTAGGTCGGAGCAATCCCAGGCACAGCTACAGGTTGGGCAGAGAAGAGATTCAGAGCAGCCCTGTGGAGAAGGACTTGGGGGTGTTGGTTGATGAGAAAATGAACAGGAGCCGGCAGTGTGCGCTTGTAGCCCAGAAAGCCAACCGTATCCTGGGCTGCATCAAAAGGAGTGTGACCAGCAGGTCGAGGGAGGTGCTCCTGCCCCTTTACTCTGCTCTCGTGAGACCTCACTTGGAGTATTGTGTGCAGTTCTGGTGTCCTCAACATAAGAAGGACATGGAACTGTTGGAACATATTCAGAGGAGGGCCACAAGGATGATCAGGGGACTGGAGCACCTCCCCTATGAAGACAGGCTGAGAAAGTTGGGGCTGTTCAGCCTGGAGAAGAGAAGGCTGCGTGGAGACCTCATAGCAGCCTCCAGTATCTGAAGGGGACCTACAGGAATCCTGGGGAGGGACTCTTCATGAGGGACTGTAGTGATAGGACAAGGGGTAACGGGTTCAAACTTAAACAGGGGAAGTTTAGATTGGACATGAGGAAGAAATTCTTTACTGTAAGGGTGATGAGGCACTGGAATGGGTTGCCCAGGGAAGTTGTGAATGCTCCATCCCTGGCGGTGTTCAAGGCCAGGTTGGACAGAGCCTTGGGTGGCATGGTTTAGTGTGAGGTGCTCCTGCCCATGGCAGGGGGGTAGAACTAGATGATCTTAAGGTCCTTTCCAACCCTAACTATTCTATGATTCTATATATCTGAAGAAAACCAGAGCTGGGAATAAGCTACATTATCTGACAGAGAGGAGGACTGCTGGCACAAAAGGTATCTAGGACATAGCAGAGAAGGTGGTAGCTTCTAGGAGCTTAGCAGCACCTTTTTCCACTGTGAAACAAGAGAGAAGTGCAAATGATGTGGCAGTCAGTCAGCACTTCTGAAATCACTAAACAATCATATTCCTCTCAAATCAAAGCCTGAACTACTATTCTTAACTACACAAACTGCTTTCTGACACAAATCACTAATTTTGGCCCATTTCGGGAGCAGACGGAGCATGAAAGGTGGGACCGGCTACCAGCAAGAATCATGTATGTCCCTGAAAATCAAATCATCTCATTAAACCTCTTGAGAAATATGTAATAACTACACCTCAGAGCACGTACTTTAATAGGGCCCAGCTTACCCCAGAGGTATTTCAGGATCCGTCTATCAGCCAGCTGCAGAGCTATGGTTTTGGTCGTTGGGCTGCAGCACAGGCTGATCACATCTCCATTTACAGGCACAGACAACCTAGAGCAAGACACAAAAGACACAGATCAGTCACAGGAGATATACTTAATACCTAGATCCTGCCTTTTTTGTGGCCTGACTGAAGAATATACACCTCTGGCACGGACAGATACCTTGTTCATGTCACGGATCTTCTGCAGTCTTGTCACGCCTTTGTCAGCTAACATTGGCACCACAGAGCACCAGCAACTCCAGCCAACAGGCATTTGCCTAACTGTGCTAGTCACTGTCTGCATACTTAAAGCACTCAGCAGAGCCCACGCTTCTTTTGTTCTCCTCCACAGTTCATATGCAAATCAGTCTGTCTTTGCAGTGCCAGTTCTGCAGAAAGCAATTCACAGGATTCCTTTGGGAAACCCCGGGTGGCTTCCTTTTGTGATTTAGTTTTAGTTCAACTGACTCCACAAAGCCCAGCAGATGAGGAGAAGGAAGACAGGAGTAACAAGGGCTACTAGTCCCCTTCCTGACTTTGAAAACAGTGAGCAAAGGGTAGAATGGAGGAATTCAGTCCCTCCTCCCACCCCAAGGGCCTGGAATTCATACAGAGGAACAGAGCTATCCTGTATAGTCACAGGCATGCTAGCATACAGCCTCCTGTCAGGCTGGGTGTACACATTAGGACTACATGCAAGTCCTAACCGGTGGGCAGCTTCATGAGCTGTCTGATTCTTCTGCAGGAAGAGTCAAATTCCCCAACCCACAGCCTCCAGGCTGCATGTCTACTGAGAAACTTAATTCCTTCTAGGCACTGCTCAGAGGCACTCTCAGACTTCATCCACAATTGTCAGATCTCTAGTACCGTAAACTGAGGCGCTGCTCTTCAGCTTCAGTCTCGTGAGGCACTGCAGTCAGATGGTAAAGAACAGACTGAGCAGCATGTTGGCCTTCACCAACCACCAGGAAGCTGTCGTCTGACAGCCAGGTGAGAAATCGGAGCCCCAGAGGATTCATCACTTCATTGCTGTTGCTGCCCACATCAACTCTGTCACAAAATAAGAGAGACTGGGAAGCAAATAGAATCTGATTTCAATAGGTCACCTCACTGTAGAAGTGAAGGTCTTTCTAGGCACAGCGTGGCTGTTCAGACGCAGCACAGCTAGGAGGGCTTCAGTACACAAACACGGTCAACAAACACACGAACCCTGACACAGGCTAGGCTGGAGATGAAAGGCTGAGACACAGGGAACCCCACAATACCAACAGTACCAGGAAAGGCTACTTTGGTGCTGTCACTGACAGTCACTGCTCTCACAAGACCAAGAGCACAGACAAGAGCACTTTTCAGGATAAAGTGCCTACTAAGTTGCCCAATCCTTAGCAGCAGTTGCAGCCAGTGTCAGCACAATGAAACCATGTTATCTGACCACCTCTTCAAAATCTCAAGACAAATGGTCAGAGCTAAGACCTCTAAAACATATGGCCAGGTTTTGTCTTTTCCTCCCCACTACAGCTGTACTAGAGTTCTGCATTACCTGTAGGTTTTATCCAGGTACGGTTTTTCTACTGCTGCTTTAAATCCATTTCCACCCACAGCTCCTAACCTGACAGTGGGGTCACTCGTTGTGCTTTGTCCTAGCAAACACAGAACACAGCAGAGTTTAGAGATCCTGCAAACAAAGCCCCTTCCATTTTCATTCTTATCAAAAAGTAGATGCTGCGGGAAACTACAGAAGTCAGAAAACACCATCCCCCCATGCACAGCCATCACCTAATCCTCATTAACACTTACCCTGAGGAACACAGTTACCTCGGAACATCACACTACCGAACCCAAGAGACTGCAGCAAGTGTCTTGAATATTACATTTTATATAGGACTGTTTCGGGAAGTGCTAGATGCATCAGACAGACCCTAGGTAGCCATTTCCAGACATGCCCAGTGCCAATCAGCAGCAAGCCATCAGAAGAGATTACATAAGATACTGCTTGCTGCACTTAAGCCAAAACTAGGCAGGGAGATATTACCAGCATAACCACATAGCTAAGTGCTGAACAATTCCTTTTCACACAGCCAGTGTACCACCAAAATGGTCCTGTGTCACACAAAAGTACTGGAGATTAAAGAATGGGGCTTGAACCCACAGATTAACCAGATGCATCTCGCTCCTTATGACTGAAGGCTTGAGTGACCATCACCCTACTCCAGGCTGGTGCTCTCAGGAACAGAGGGTTTCCTCTAACGAGACACAGCAACATGCTCTCACCATATCTGTACACAGAGATCTTGTTATCAGCATCCAGGACAGCCATGTCTCCACTATGTTGGGGATTCGTGTGAAATGCAACTTGATTAACTGCCTGTTGGAGCTGGAGCTCATAGGTACACATGGGTGGAGGCACCACAGCATGCTGGAATGCTGTGACAAGCACCTTATCTGTGGAAGAGACAAAAATAAGCTAAGATGTAAACCAGCCCAAATGTTAGTGAGGCTCTTCTTAGGTTCTTTATTGAAAGAAGGAACAATTTTATTGGAAACAGAGCTGTAGTTAACTCCATTGAACCACCTCTGAAGCTTTCATCAATGTTAGTGAAATGACCCTCACTAACAGCTTGGTAGAAACAGCAGCTAACAGAAGAACTACCGCAATCCCATCCAACAGGCCACGCCACTTCTTTTGACATTACAGCAAACAAGCAGTCCCACTGCTTACCTCCATCTATGACAGCCACATTTGCCATGCGCTGACTATTCTCCCCCATCCCATGGTCTATGGTCCAGTGCCAGTCATAGAAGAAGTAATGCCAACCCTCGCAGAGTACATGCAGTCTATACAGGTTTTCTCGGTCCCACAGCAGCGACACCAACCGATTCTCCTCCAAGCTACCAAAATGCAGACTTTGCTTCAGGTACCAGTGATAGTTTCCTGTGGTCCACAGCTGAACTATAGAAAAACAAATGGTTACTACAGGCTGCTACTTGAGACCCATCTCAAAACTGCACCACCACCACTGCTCTTCAAGGGGTGAGTTAAGTGTGATGAAAATAGTTCAGCCCATGAGCTGTGCCATAAAAAACCCAGCACAAGAAAACTGAACAAGAGACTTCCTCCAAAAGAGCCAGTGCTAAAATTCTTTGAGCTCCCCTTGTGAGAAGACATGCACGGTTTATGTAGGGCTCGCACCTTTACAATTCTGTTAGTACCACTTAAAGCAGCACAGAAGGTGCTTTGAGCTCAGGCTGAACTACCAGTTCTTCCTGCCCCGCATATGGGTCTCAAAGCTGCAGGTAAGCCTCCCCAGCATCTCCTAACTTGCAGAGGAATACCAACTGCTAACCACATAGACAAGTGTAAAAGCCAGAGCCTCTCATAGTGCTCTCACCATAACTGTTTGGGTTGGAGTTGTCCACCTTCAGCTCTTCCAGCCATACAGCCAGAATTGTAGAATCTGCATTCCAAAGCAGTTCATTAACCTGCAAAATCACACACAGCTCTTACTAATATTGTTCCTTCTGTAGGGTGTAGGGTGGGTATGAGGTACAGGGTGGGTATGCTCCCAACTGTTTTGCAAGACCATGAGTGGCTCCTTATGTAATGGTGCACGGTTACCTATCCTAACTATATATATACATATGTATATACACACACACACACTAACTATACAGACTAATAATTAACATAGTAACATAGCCCTCGTATATTGCAAAGCTTCCAAGAGCTGGAGCAGAACCTGAAGCAGAACCATTCACAGTGGCTCCACACAGAGAGAGTTGATACACCCACAAACGTGCCAGCAGCATTCTCTTTGCTTTCCTTGGAACTGAGGAAGCATCCGCCAAAAGACCTCTCGGCCTCCAAAGGCAGGATCTGAAGTAACACCATAGCAGTAGCTTCTCACTTTTCTTATTTTGGATGAGTATTTTGCCTCACTCCTGCAATAGCTGACATTCGGAACAGCGTTTCTGAAGCATTTGCCCAGTAGAAAGTACATAGGGCCCAGGAGCACCCCAGGGATACAATCGCCCTGTACTTTTGTCTGTAAAACAGGCCCTGTTGAAGGCAGTGCATCTTCTCCACGGGCTTCTTCATTATTCTTTCAGGTCTCTTTTTCAAATAGGACTAGCACTAAGTGTTAAGTTAAAAACTTCCTCCTTAGACTCTGGAAAAGATCTAATCCTTGTCTCCATTACACTGTAACCAAAGTAGCCTAGACACAGCACTTACCTTAACCTGCCCCTTTTGGAATGGGAGGGTGAACTCCCCATGAAGAAGTCCATTCTTCTCCAAGAAAACCACATCGTGTCTATTGGGTTTTTCTTGTGTGGATGCTATCAGGTTTCCAGAGGGCCTTAAAACAGCCACATGAAAAGTGGTGGTTCACATAATCAATTTAATGTCATTTTGAGCACCCATCATCTCATATTTTCCCCAGACATGAAAAAAAGGACAGCAAAGGATGTATTTTACTCAGCACTGTTAGATAAAGTCATAGGTCCAGCAGAGACATTTTCCCAGGCTCATGACATCCTCAGGTAAGCAACTAAATGTCAGCATTGGCAAAGGGAGCTATTTACACAGTTCAGCCCAAAAACACTTGACATAGAGACTGTGCAGAAAATCTATCCCTTCTTTCCACAAGTAATCCAAGCATTATACTTTTCAGAGTTTTAAGGACTACTCTTCCTCATGCTGGATCAAAAGTAAGCTTTCTTTAAATTTTGGGAAAATAGACAGGAGAAATGAATTTTATGATCAAAGACTGTGACCAGTGAATAAAAAGCAACACTGCTGCCAGCATGCAGATTCTTTTACTACTCACTTCCAGGACAGCGCTTGTTCTAATCCTGAGACAGGTTCACTTGTTGACTGTAGCACAAGCTCTCTGTTCCACACTCTGACCTTCCGAGCACCTACAGGTTGAGAGAGCAATGAGGTGAAGAAATCATTGGGAAGAGACTTTTCTAGTTTCATGAGGGCAGGAGGGCAAATTTTGATGCACATGAAGAAAAAGGAGATTTTGCTTTACACCTTACGGGGCGGAAACTTATTCTGTCTCAGTCAGTTCTCCCATAGTAACTGAGTGAAACTAAAGGAACTGAACAGGAATTTCGGTTTGATGTAGCTGTCGTAGCCACTTCCCTCTCCAATTTTCACCACAGAAATGTTAAAAATCTTGCTAAAATGTGAAATCCCCCCTAACCTAAACTACTGAAGGCAAAAACCTAAACTAGTGGAAAAGCAGTGTAATTTGGTGCAGCTCAATACGCTGAGTGATACATTTAAACTGTGCAGTAATAGTTATCACAGAAGACATCAATTACAGACTTAAAAGAAATGTAAGAGTGTAATGTAAGAAATGCACTCAGTAGGGCGAAACCGAGGGAAAAGTACTGCTAGCATTTAAACAGAAATGTGCCAGGACAAACTCCTAGTATGATGGACAGTAGGTATGGCAACCCAAATAGATTGATCCACATGGCACTGCGAGCCTAGAGATCGCTTAAGAGCTTGAGCGGTGATTTAACACCGGTGAAAGAAGTAATTCAGATAATAACTACGCAGTAGCAACCTCTTCTGGCTTCTCAGTGGACTGAAAACCAAACTGCAAATAAAGTGTTCAAAAGATCTTGTCTATAAAATGCCTCTGAGAATACCAGAGAAAAACAGAGAAAAGAGCAAATAACTAGCTCAATTCACCCTTGCTTTATGTGTCCAAGAGACCATGAACACCACTTAGGTCTAGGATCCTCTTCCTTGTTTGTATTTCAAAGTCTGGTCCCATACCTGTCTCTGGACACACAGCACTCACTGCAACAAACAGCCCATCTCCTCTCCAGGTCACCCGAGGCCTGCCATCATCCCAGGCTGAAGTAGGTGATACTTCCTGAAGTCACACAAAAGAAAGCTGCATCAAAGCTTGGGAGGCAACTGCTGCCTTTGTCTAAGCAGGATGCATTGCTAAGCCAGCTCTTTCAACAGCCTTGGCATGAAATCAAACCATTAAAAAAATCTTAAGGCTTCAAAGTTAAAAATTCACTACTCAGATGTTATTAAAATAGTTATTAAAACTGTCTGTAAATTCAATCTGCTCCTCCTGCAAATGCATATGTCTGTTCACATGACCACACACTATCCTGCCCCTCCAACTTAGACCAGCTGTGCATAAGCTGGAAATGAGGGTAAACCAGGGTTTGATTAATTCCTGGAGTCCTGACCCCTTGGAAGGAGAAAAGTGGGAAAGGTGAGAAAGGCATGCCATCCAGGCAGTCTGTACGGCAGATAAGAGGCTGGGATGAGTAGTGTTCTCTGAGGCAAACATGTTCTTCACAAAACAATACAGGGAAAAAAAAATCTCAATAGAATACATATAAAGATGCAGCCGTTCAAAGGTTTAGCTTTGCCAAATTAAGCACATTTTCCCAGATACAGCCAAGCCTTGTCCCGCCAGAGAAGAGATCCTGGGCAGAGAAGAGATTCAGAGCAGCCCTGTGGAGAAGGACTTGGGGGTGCTGGCCGATGAGAAAATGAACAGGAGCCGGCAGTGCGCATTTGCAGTCCAGAAAGCCAACCGTATCCTGGGCTGCATCAAAAGAGGCATGACCAGCAGGTCGAGGGAGGTGATCCTGCCCTCTACTCTGCTCTCGTGAGACCTCACTTGGAGTATTGTGTGCAGTTCTGGTGTCCTCAACATAAAAAGGACACGGAACTGCTGGAACAAATCCAGAAGAGGGCCACCAGGATGATCAGGGGACTGGAGCACCTCCCCTTTGAAGATAGGATGAGAAAGTTGGGGCCGTTCAGCCTGGAGAAGAGAAGGCTGCGTGGAGACCTCATAGCAGCCTTCCAATACCTGAAGGGGGCCTACAGGGATGCTGGTGAAGGACTCTTCATTAGGGACTGTAGTGATAGGACAAGGGGTAACGAGTTCAAACTTAAACAGGAGAAGTTTAGATTGGATATGAGGAAGAAATTCTTTACTGTAAGGGTGGTGAAGCCCTGGAATGGGTTGCCCAAGGAAGTTCTGAATTCTCCATCCCCGGCAGTGTCCAAGGCCAGGTTGGACAGAGCCTTAGGTGGCATGGTTTAGTGTGAGGTATCCCTGCCCATGGCAGGGGGGTTGGAACTAGATGATCTTAAGGTCCTTTCCAACTCTGACTATTCTATGATTCTATGTCCCTTCTAACAGTAAAAGATAGAAGAGGCCACATTTCACGTCTGCACTCTGGCCTGCTGAGTTTCAGCAGGAGTTTTTAATTTTGAAACTTAGACACAGAAAGAAAAATCCAGCAGTGGAATGTTTTTTCAACCAAATAAAAAGTAGAGAAAACAAGACTAAAACACGGAAGTGCTAGACAAAGACCAAAGAGCTGAAATATGCAGGAACACAGAGGTGCCTCATATGACTGCTGATGCTCGACAGCCCAAAACCTTATACCCTTGCCTTCTGGGATCTCAAACTACTGTTACTTCTGCTCCTCTCAGCCAAATTGCATGCTGTTTGTCTTGGTCATATGAATGCTGCTATAGAGTATATATTAAACAAAACCTGTCATGCTGATTTAAGGGCACCTTTATTGCTACAAGCACTAGCACTTGCAAATCTTCTTTCTTTGAGCTCCGTATGAATGGTCCTAAGTACACCCAGATGCTGCCTTAAATTAGGAGGATAAAAATGCTAGATTTCAGATAACAACAGAAACAGAAGAAGCCTATGAAGGCAACTACCAGAAAGGGAGTGGCAAGCTGGCATCACGGGAATAACAGACACTCTCTTTATACATGTTTCCCCAGAGACAGCATAGGTCTAACATAAGAGAAGTAGTACAATACCATCTGCTTGCGACGTGCTGCCTGTTTTCCCTCTGATCCATGGAACTGCGTCTCCTTTTTACCCCAGCCAAGAGCTACAAACTTTCCTGAAAAAGAAATAATCATTAACAGAAGATTTTACAGCACTACTCTGCACAGTATGGCAAACGCAACCACAGCTCCAAGCCACTCACACCTTCCATCCAGGTTTAATTCTAAAAATCTGCAGGAAATACACATAGCCCAGAAAGTCCTCTAGTACAGAGAATTCACTTGAATGTATGCTGTCAAGCGAAATACTGGTGCTCCCTTTTAGCTGCCCACCAGCAGTAGTCTAAAATGTCTCCTTGGGCCCAGTAAGTGCTCAACTCATTTCTTTACTTTCTACATGCTCACCACACATCAGTGACATCAGTTTGAACAATTTAATTTCAGTGCACGTCTCACCTTCCCCAAACTCATCTTGGTGAACCTGCTTCTCAGTAATTGGTTCAAATTCCCTTGTCATCATGATGAGTGTTTGCTGACCTGCAGGGCAGAATATAGTATTGGCAATGGTATCTCTGGCAAATAAAAACTTAGTGTTCTCATGTGCTGTCCTACTATTCTATCATGAACTCAAACATAGAAACATTTCTAACAGTAATATGATACTGAAGTGAAATACCCTTCAAAACAGAAAACCACAAACTGCAACAGAGGAACACTTCTAAGGCTCTCGCTTCAAAAACATTCTTCCTCGCATTACCTTAAAAAGTCCATTTCCCCTTCAAAGAACCTGGCAGTCTTAAAACATGTTCTCTTGAGATATGAAGAACAAGGTGACTGGAAACAGTCAGCATGGATTTATGAAGGGGAAGTCCTGATGGCCTTCTACAATGAGATGACTAACTTATGGATATGGGGAGACCAGTGGACGTCATGTATCTTGACTCTAATAAAGCTTTTGACACTGTGTCCCATAACATCATAATAGACAAACTCATGAAGAACAGGGTAGATAAAAGGACAGTGAGCTGGACTGAAAACCAACTGAACTGCCAAGCTGAAAAGCTTGCTATCAGTGGCAGAAAGTTCAGCCTAAGGTCAGTCACCAGGGATATGCCCCTGGGCACTAGGGCCAATGTTTAACACCTTCATTAATGACCTGGAGAATGGGACCTTCAGCAAGTTTGCAGATGACACAAAACTGAGATAGTAGCAGGTACACCAGAAGGCTGTGCTGCTCTCCACAGAGACCTTGTTATGCAGTCAAGATGGGATGTCAAGAACCTCACCAACACACCTGTATCTGGAATAAAATCATCTCATGCACTAGGAAAGACTTGGAAGCCAAGCAGTTGGAAAACAGCTTGGCATTAAGAATGACCTGTGTTTCCTGGGGAACACCAAGCTGAGCATGAGTCAGAAGTATGTCCCTGCTGCATGTAGCCAACAGCATTCTGAGCTGCACTAGCAGTGCTGCCAGCAGGCTGAGGGAGGTGATCCTTCTCCTCTACTCAGTGCTGGTGAGACTCATGTATAATGCTGGCTCCAGTTTTTGGGCCTCCCAGTTCAAGACAGAAAAAGACATACTTGAGTGAGTCCAGCAAAGGGTCACACACACGGTTAAGGGTTTGGAGAATCTGTTACATGAGGGGAGGCTGACAGAAGCCATGCTCATGGCTCATCTCATTAGTGTGTGTGAACATCTTACATGGGAGGTGGGATACAGTAAAGATGACAAAGCCAGACTGTGGTGCTGAGTGACAGCACAAGAAGCAAAAAGCACAAACTAAACCACAGCAAATTCCATTAAAAGAAAACCGTTTTTCACTGTAAGGCATTCATAGACAGGAAAAGGATGCCCAAAGAGGTTGTGGGGTCTCCATCCTTGGAGATGCCCTGACTGGCATCCTGTTCATCCCAGGAACTTGCACCAGATAACTTGGTTTTTGCAAGGGGGTAGAACAGGTGATCTCCAGAGTTCCCTTTCAGCCTCAAGTATCCTATGATTCTGTTTTGCTTGAGGCTATAACTTTACGTTCTGGGTGATACACACCTGCAGCTAAGTTAAGCCTGTAATTTCCATACCCAAGTCTGTGACACATGAATTTTCTACTAAAGAACAAGAAGCAATTTTTGCTACTAAGAAATCAAATAGAGATACAAAGCAGGAGTCTTCACAATTTATAAGCAAGATTATACATATTTCTTTGGAAGACCTGAAAAACTAATTACTCTTCTTATAACACTCAGCTTTTTGGCCGTGAACTGCTTCTGCTTTTATCACCAAAATACCTCATGCACCATGAAATGAAGTCTCTTATGTTGGATCAGGTGGGTTTTTTTAATCTCTTTGAATTCTACTTTCATAAATTTGTATTTTGCTTTTTCTATCTTAAACTTGACTGTGATTCTACGATTTTGGCCACAGTGAGTTTCACTGGCAGAAACCTTACAGACTGTTGCTGATACCTGTTACTAACAAAACAAGCTCTTGGTCAGGACTCCAGCTCATGGTACTCAGGCCACTGTCCACACTTCCAACACATTCCACCTGCAAGACCAAAGTAAGATTACAGAAGTGCAGAAACACCATCCCAGCACAAAAGCAATCAGTCACCAAGAGAGTGAAATCCTTTCCTACTTAGGAAAGTAACATGCCTTACTTTGTTCTTTGTGTTGAATGAAACAGAATAAACATTTCAAACCAAAGATGGTTCCAGCATGTTCATGTATGACAGCCCAGGTAACCTCGAGATTAGCATTTTCTACCATACATAGTTTTAATAAGCTCTTTATTCTGCAACTCTGTGTCTTAAGACAGCCTGATTAGTTAACACTAATACTGCCTGATCAGGTCTGCAGTTACATTGGTAAATATACTTAAGTCAAAAAGCACAGCCACAATGGTTCTTACCTTGAGAACTTCAACATGCAGTTAATGGGCACCGTATCCATTAAAACTCTGATCAGCTTGTGCATGCTGAATTTGGCAATTGTATATAGCTGCACTAACTTCAAAGTTTATGAAAAACTGGGACAGTTTTACTGGGCCATCACAAGTACATAAGCAATAGCAGTGGGAAGGGAACTTCTGTCATGCACTGTTACCCTGATTTGCAAAAGGCATGGAATGGAACAATTGTGAAAAACAGCAAGAGGAGGCCATTCAAGGAATTAAGCAAGGGTGTCACAACCTTTTAAGGTAAAAAAAGTGGGACTGGGCACCACTGGGCAGAGTAACCATACCCACATGCAAAAGGTTTCTGAACAACCAAAATACCTTCAGGACTTCTTTCTTGGTGCCCAGACTGCACCAAAAGAACAAAACCTTAAAACTGAGAAAGTAAACCAAAAAGCTGTGAAATAAAAGATACGAAATTAAACCTCTGACCCATGTATCAATGCAAGAAGTCTCGGGTATCACATCTTTTGTTCATCTCTATTCCCTTATGAGATGTTTTAAGCCGCAATGAGACACATTTTTCAGCTACAACTGCAAATTTAAGTGGTTATTTGCAAATCAAACCCAAACAAGAAACAAAAGAGGGGAGCTGCAAATAACCACAATCTGACAGCTAACCCAGACAGACCACTGTCATCTCATGCCTACCTATACCCACACTGTTGAGCAGGTACTGCAGGAGCTGATACAGATTTCAGAGGCTGCTGCTGTGGTATTTGCCTTGCTGAAGACCATACAAATCTAACACCAAGGAAGGAACAGAAAGCAAATATCTCAGTTCCTGCCATATTTACTCAGCTAAGATATTCTGGTTTCCCTTTAGTATTTTCTAGGGCTTCAAATCACAATGCATAACACTTTCTCCTCTCTTCAGTTAAGTCATGTCAGCACGATGTTCTGCATTGACTGATGGTAATAAAAAGGTAAATAACACCAAGTTATGAATTAATTACTTTACACTGTACCTAGTCTCAGCAATATCCTACTTCTCTAAGACTGCCCAGAGCTCCCTGAGCAAACATAAAGGACTACAGCTGTCAACAAGCAAGGCACTCCTACAATTCTGCTTCTTCGATGGAGTCTATATTCTGACTTCACTTTTGCATAAGGCTCCCACAAACATCAGCACATCTGCCCAGAAAAAGGAGAAAAGCAACAGCTCAACATGCAGCAAATATACAACTGCCCCCTGAAGAAATTAAAAGTATCATCATTTCCTTTGAAATCCCTCAGTATTGCTGCGTCCTTCCTGTCATTTTACCTGCTTTGTGCTGAGATTGCACAGTAGGATATCTCCAGCTGCTGTAGCAACACATACACACTCATGCTCTGGAAGATCTTCAATACCCACGATGCAGCCACTTCCATCCTCAGGCATGAAACCCTCCACAGTTAAGTCAACTTCTCTTGTCACCTTTAAGTAGAGAAACCAATGACTTATTAACTACACATCACCTCCCCATTACTTTGGCAAAAGTGACAGAATAACGTCCACAGGTATGTCTCATCCTACTGTAATTACACAAAGTCTTACACCACAGAAGTATGCAGATGGCAGCAGGAAACACGCAACCTGCATGTACTTATCTTCACTTACCTACATAAAACTATGACGGTCCTCTTACGTTAAAAGAGCTAGACAGACAACAAGAAAGCTCACATAAGGGGGCAAACAACATGTGGCAATACTACAACCTCCAATTCGTTGCTAATTATCTCTCATGCTCCCCTTTTAACACTTCTACACGCAGTGTCAACATGAAGATGCACATAGGCAGCTGCCTGGCGTGTGCCAATACTTTAAATGGCTCGTCCAGACTTCAGAGACACAGCATACAAAAAAGGGCAAGGAAACCCTCTCACCGCGTCCCGGGCGGATCCCAGCTCCACCAGGCCGTGCTGGGAGCCCACCAGGACCGTGCCGGGCTCGGCGCCGAGGCAGAAGCACTGCGGGGTGCCAGTGGTGGCGGCGGGACGGCACCCGCCATTCCGCAGCAGCCGCAGGTTCCTCATGGCGACGGGGACTCAAGACAGCGCCAGCCGGCTCACGACGCCACCATCTTCTGCGCGGCGGGCGGAGAGGCGGGGCATCCGCGCACCGGAGCGCATGCGCAGCTGGGCTGTGTGCCTCACCGGAGCGCCCCCCACCGCCATGTCCCGCTTCGTGCCCAAGAGCTCTTGGGGTCGCCGTGACCTTCCCGGTGCGGCCGACACCCGGAAACCGCGCCGCAGTGCCGATGCTCTGTTGGGCCTGTCGCTGAGCCCCTCCCCGGGTACATCCTCTACCCTGAGGCGGCACTCACCGCCCGTGTGGAGAGGGAGCCCCGCAGTGGAGGCGGGTTTGGGGTGGCTGCGTGGCTCCTCCTGGGGTGCCTTCGCTGATGGTCCTGCAGCCGTCTTCCCTTTCGTGAGCCAAGTAGTGAGTGCTGGGTCTGGAAGTCGTTGTAGTTTTGCTTACAAAACCACCACTTGGGCTTTCCACCAGCTCAGCTCCTTTGTGTAGCTGCCTGTATCTGTGCTCGTGCCAGGGTGTACGGCGGCTTTGGAAACAGGATAGTTCTTTTGCAGCCATGCTGGTACTAACCAATTTGAGGAACTTCAGGTGAGCCTTTTAAAGGGTGACCAGGGCAGCCTATACATGGGCTAGTGCTGCCCTACTACCATCCTTTGAGTCACACTTGGTCCTCGCCTTCCAGCTGTAGTCAAGGGGGAGAGGGGCTTCATATAGCTGATCTAGTCTCATGGCCAGCTGCTGTATAAGCCAAATTTGGGTGAAATCAGTTTAACTGAGAAGATAGGTGGTGTTTGTATGCTGTGATCATTTCCATGCGTCCTATGGTTTGGGACTGTAAGCCAGTGGAAGGCTAAGCCACTGGACATCTGGACACTTGGTTCTTGCTGCTGAGGTACTAAACTTGGCTAAAGTCGGTGATAAAACTTGGTAAAGCTGGCTAAACTCAGGGGTTTCTTGGGAGCTGCGGAAGTGAGTCACATCATCATCATCACGGCTCAGCTATCACTGCATGCAGAGAAAGTGGTAGCCGTACACTCTATCCCGGGGACAGGGTGGAGGAAGTGCCTTCCCAGTCCAGCCCAGTTTCCACAAAGCCCAGGAAGGCTTTGCAGGAGGAGAGGCAGCTGCGTGACAGCGTGTGAGCCTGGCTGTGCAGCACGTCCATCCCCGTCGGTGGATCTGCACCGCTGTATTAGGGAGGTCTTTGACACCGCTATTCCCTCTCTGTACTTCTTTCGGAAGCTTTTTCAGAGGTCAGCCTACACCCTTCGGCCCATCTTGATCATACAGCCTTCACCCTCCTGGGACCAACTACGTCTGGATGTGAAATTCGTTTGCCTTATCCGATTACCCGCAGCTGCACAACCGTGGCTCTTGCACTGTGTGTCTGGGGAGCAGCAGGGTTTGCGCGCACTGCCCCAGCGGTTTTGTAGGCACGGGGCACATCCCGCCCAGCGGACGGAACCTCCCTGTTCCCCCTGCCCCGCTCTGGCTTGCTTTCAGCGCGCCGCACCACGCCGATGAATCATTTTGTCGCCGGTGCCCGTCTGCAATGTCCTCTTTTTACTTTTTCCGCGGCTACAGCGGGCGTCCGCCGTCTCACACCCCGTGGCTCCGCTCCCCGGTCCAGCCGCCCCGCCCCGCCAGACTGGCCGGCGGGAAGTGCGGGGCGCCGGACGCAGCAGGTACCTCCCGTCGCTGCTGCTGGCCCCCTCCACCACCCCGCCGCAGCCAGGGTGCCCGTCCCCGCCCCGCGCGGGGCGGGGTGGCGCAGCGCGGTGCCAGGGCCCGGTCGCCGGCGGCGAAGCGCGGTGCCAGGCTCCAGCAGCCTTCGCGTGTGCCCCGGCGCGGTGCAGCTGGGCTGGGAGGTGCTTCTGTGGCGCTGAGGCAGGCACGGGGTGGGGGGAGCTGCCTTGCGCAGCTCGCAGTAGCAGATCCAGAAAGGGCTGTGCAGGATTTGCCTTTTTGTTGTTGAGTCAGTGTCGGAGCTGCTTCCAGCTACGTCTCTCTTCCAGACAGTTCCCAGGCGGCGGCTGGACGGAAGGGAACTTGAAGGAAGACCCTCTTCTGTTGCCGTTGTGTTTGGTTTGGAGACTGCTCCGTGGTACCTGCAGCAGTAGCTGTACGCCAACAGACGGTGAGTTCAGGGCATCTGTCTGCTGTTAAGAAGGTGAGATCTTCTCTAGAGTTCTTTGCAGTGCAGGTCTGACGTTGAATCATAGAATTAGCTAGGTTGAAGAAGAGCTCCGAGATCATCAACTAACATTTAAGATCCAGCCATTACCCCAGCACTGCCAAGGCCGCCACTAAACCATATCACGGAGAGCCTCACCTACGCAGGGTTTGGATGCTTCCATTGACAGTAACTCCACTGCTTCCCTGGGCAGCCTGTTTCATTGCTCTCTCTGTGAAGAAATTGTTCCTAATATCCAATCTAAACCTTTCCTGGTGCAGCTCGAGAATGTTACCTCTTGTCCTATCACTTGTTACTGGGGAGAAGAGGCTGATCCCCATCTCACTAAAACTTCCCTTCAGGTAGTTGTAGAGAGCAATAAGGTTCTCTCTGCACCTTGCAACATGACTCCTTACAACCTGGTGCCTGAATCCAAAATGCTTACTAGATCCTGTTCATGGTGTGGACCCCTGGACACCATGCTGGCAAGAGGTAGAAAGTGGAGTCCTCAGACGGTGCAGGAAGGAGGTCCTTATGCTGGTACTGCCATAAAGCCACAGGGTCTGTTAGGGAGAGTTGTGACTGCTTTTTGCTCCGGATGATGGTTCCTTTGTACCAGGCAATATTAGCTTGGAAAACAGGCTTTTTTGGTGTTTCAGAAGCTTAGCTGAGTAGGCACCTTCATGAAGGGTTGTTCCTGGCATTTGCGGGTGAATTCAGCAGGAAGATCCAAGGTGTCAGGGGAATAAAATAGAAGATGTTCTGTAGCTTTACAAGAAGCATGAGCATTGTCAGCAGTTGTCTGAAAAGCTAATGTGGGAACAGGAGGGGGCAGCAATAAACATGATGAGGCTTAGTTGGTGCTGGGATGGGTAAGCCTTCTTTTAGTCATGAGGATGTGTTGTTCCAAAGAACATGAGCTTGGGTGACCTCTCTGTGTGCTCCACTGTATTAATCTCCATTCACCTGGTGTCACACAGCTGGCTGTCATGTCCAATAGTTTTGTGTCTGCAGTTGGATTGCCACTAACTTAACACTGCAACAATTTATTTGTGTGCATATTTGCTTCAGATATGTTACTTTCTGAACTGAAGTCTTTCTATTGATCTTTAAACCACGTTTTTACTGTGGAAAAACAATGTAAGAGATTATTTACAGGTGTTTTCTGGAGTGTTGTGTAAAGTGCTTTCTTTATACAAAGGCCATGGGTGTCTGCAGCTCTGAGCAAAAGCTGATGCCTGCCATGTGCTTTTAAGCACTTGAAAAAGTGCTCAGAAATGTGGCAGAATTGCCATCCTTGCATATAATCAAAAGTCATCATAATGTAGACCTGAGTAGTTGTCTACAGCTTTGAAGATGGTCCCCTCTCAATAGAGGGAAGTTGGACTAAAGTTTTCCACAGATCCCTTCCAGCCTGTTTTTCTACTTTTCTCTTGCACTCTGCATTTCTCTTTCGAACCCAGCAGGTTATGTTGGCCACTGAGCAACCAAGTCTCTTTTGCAAGCATCACAGAATTACTTTCGCTGGTGCATAATCCATCAAATGAGGTCTATTGGATGGAGGCTGAACACATGATATGTGAGCTTTCTTAACAACAATTCTCAGCTGACACAAAGGATTTATAGGGATGCAGCATAAGGCTGGATTCTTTTCCAGACACAATGGTTTAAAATATTAGCTGAACATTTAGTGGAAATGCTAGGATGCAATTACCTGAAATCTCCTGACCCAAGTATTTGCCCTGCCAGAGCTTGTTATCCTGCAGTGTTGTTTCCTGCAATTGTTAACGTTGTTGTCTGTGGCTTCAAATGCCGTTGTTATTGCTATTAATTTGGTATGCCCATAGACTGTACTTATTTTTCACTCAAGGGATTGTGGTACTGCTTCTTGGCTGGTAGTCCAGGCTAATGCAGGAATGAAAAAGGGAGAAAAGAGGTACATAGAGGTCATCTGAGCTAAGGAAGGCAGGCAGCGCAAAACTAGAAGTCTGAGGCCTTGGTTGGGCAGTTTGAAAGCTAGGGCGTGTCTCTTATTGTATGCCGGACCTGCGTTTATTCTTCCTTTTTCATTTGCTGCAGATTCTGTAACAAATGTGTGGACCTGAGTAGTTCGGTATCTGCTGTCACTTATTTACTCAGAGAATTTCCTGTTTCAATACAATTCTATTTCCTGAAAGAGATGAAAAAAGGACTGAAAAGTGGAGCTTGTTCCCTTACCACTCCAGGCAATTTAGTGGAGTCAAATCCAAACAGTAACAGCAACAATGGAGCCTCAGCAAAAGAGAAAGATGTGATTTCCTCTTCTGGAGAACTGGAAAATGTACAGCTGAAACCCAGCAGAGATGCATCCAGAAAAAAACTCTGTGGCTATTTAAATAAGCTGGGCATCAAGGGGCCAATCAAGACCTGGAAGTCTCGCTGGTTCTTTTATGATGAAAACAAGTGTAATTTATTATACTACAGAACTGCACAGGACATCAACCCTTTGGGATCTATTGATCTCTCCAGCGCCAGTTTTGACTGCAAGGTGGAAAATGGGGAAGGGGTTTTTGAGATCAGAACACCAAGCAGAGTTTTTACTTTGAAGGTAAGGGGCAGCATCTTCTTGTGGGGCTATTATGAAACATTCACAGAATCACAGAATCACAGAATAGTAAGGGCTGGAAAGGACCTCAAGATCATCGAGTTCCAACCCCCCTGCCATGGGCAGGGACACCTCCCACTAAACCATGCCATCCAAGGCTATGTCCAACCCCACCTTGAACGCCGCCAGGGATGAAGCATTCACAACTTCCCTGGGCAACCCATTCCAGGGCCCCACCACCCTCACAGTATAGAATTTCTTCCTCAGATCCAATCTAAACCTCCCCTGTTTAAGTTTAAACCCATTACCCCTTGTCCTCTCACCACAGTCCCTCATGAAGAGTCCCTCCCCAGCATCCCTATAGGCCCCCTTCAGGTATTGGAAGGCTGCTATGAGGTCTCCACACAGCCTTCTCTTCTCCAGGCTGAACAGCCCCAACTTTCTCAGCCTATCTTCATACGAGAGGTGCTCCAGTCCCCTGATCATTTTCGTGGCCCTCCTCTGGACTTGTTCTAACAGTTCCGTGTCCTTTTTATGTTGAGGACACCAGAACTGCACGCAATACTCCAAGTGAGGTCTCACGAGAGCAGAGTAAAGGGGCAGGATCACCTCCCTCGACCTGCTGGTCACACTCCTTTTGATGCAGCCCAGGATACGGTTGGCCTTCTGGGCTGCAAGCGCACACTGCCGGCTCATGTTCATTTTTTCATCAACCCACACCCCCAAGTCCTTCTCCCCAGTCAAGACAGACACATGTCTGCTAAGATAGGTTAAGTTTCACTTCAGTCCTCCCAGCCTGGAGTATTACTATTTGGACCTAAATTACTTGCTTTGTTTTGGCAAGACTGGGGCTCCATTACCTGTGAGATGGCTGGTGTTTGACAAAATAGGAGTAAAAACTGAACTGGGTGCTGAGTTAAAATTCTTAAGGAGTCCTACAGTCCATATATAATTTGCTGAACAGAAATGAGCTCCTCTGTCTGAAATGGTTGCCCCAGCAGGAGCTTTTGCTAGCTTTTTATCTCTGTGAAAATTACTGTTAAGGAGCTCTGTGGGTGATTCCTGGCTGAAATAGTTGTGACATTTCTGCTTAGCCTTGGAGCATAATGAATCAAAAAATAGTTAAAATTATATCAGTGGCCAGTGAGGTTCTGATACTAAGGCTGCGCTGAAGATTTTCTCTGTCCTCCCAAGTCAGTGTTAGGACCAGAGGATAATGCCTAGGCTTGACACAGCTGGCCTTTATTTCTGCTGACTTTTGCAGAGAAGTGGTGGTCAGCCCTTCAGGATGCATCTCATGCTGATGAGGTTACTTCCCTACGTTTCCTGTTTTGTGTTAATTCAGGCAATCAGCAATCAGGCAATGATGTACTGGCTGCAGCAGCTACAAATGAGACGTTGGGAATTTTGCAATGCTCAAAGCAGATTTCCTGTGGGCAGCTCCCAGCTTGTGAGTGAACCTCTGGCTGGCAGAACAAGTAGGTGTTGCATATGTCAGCCTTTCTTCTGCTTTCAGCCTCCCCTGTGATGAATGGTGCTCCTCATCTGTAAGTGGGCAGAGGTTTTGGCCAGGTTTTTTAAATGCAGGTGCCAGCTATCAATGTTTGGTCAATATTTGGAACTTCTGGACTTGTTCTGGGTGAATGTGAATGGCCGCTTCCTAATCCACAGCATGTGGCTGGAGATGCTCAGGTGTCTTACAGTCATTAATTTCCTCTTGATATTCCTCATGCACATGAAACATGCACATTTGGGATATCCCCTTCCTCTTGTGAGGAAATTTACAGCAAGCAAATTTTTTTTAGTGGTGGTTGGATAAAGATGTGCATTCCTAGCAGTGGGAGTACACAGTCCAGTGGATCAGGGGAGGGCACAAGCAGGTTGTCCACCTGCTTAGTTATGACTAGGTACACGTTTTGTTTGAAACAAATAACCCCCCCTCTGTAGTAAATGTCTGCTCTAAAAGATTCTGAGTAACTTAGCATTTTGCTATAGCAGGTGATAATTTGGTGACAAATTGTGTTTGTGGAGTGTTATCTGCACAGTGAAAACGCCAAACATTGGGGTGAAAAAGAACAGCAACATCTTGCTTCCTGATTCCTTTAGGTGGTTAAACTTTGATTGCTTAGGGTTTGTCATTCTCATATACAAATTGTTGAAGTGACTTCATTATCCTTAAATGTATGACTGTACGTGAAACCTTCTGTAATTTGAGCTAAAACTACAGAAACATGCTCTGCTGTCCTTTTTCCACCTGGCCAGTTGAGTATGAAATGTAGACCTGTAGTAAAATGTGACTCTCAAGCTACCTGAAGGAGCCAAAGTCCAATGGAATTCTGTCTTCCTCACTTGTTTTTGTATCCTGGTTTGTTTTTACATAGGTGGTGTTGACAATGAAGACTTCCTGCCTCTGGTGAAAACGCCAACAGAAGCAGTGGGTTTAAAGGCAGCATCTTTGCCTGCACCCCAGACATCTACTGCTTTGCAGAACATTTCCCTTAAGCACCCTTGGACAGAGATACAGTAAGTGTGTGAGAAGAGCTGCAGGTGGTTGACATGCTAGCCTGTGACTTTGTGCCTTCCTTGTCTGTCATGTGTTGTGTAAAATGGGAGTCTTGCCTAGGTAGAAGAACCATGAAGTAGCTTTTTGAAGGATATTTCAGGTGAAAGTAAAATTCCTGCCAGAGGGTTTTTCCCATTACCCTGTTCCAATGCCTTTCATGTCCTCTAGCTCTCTTAGCAAGGATCCTAGTGGCAGCTGTCGGCTTGGTTAACCTTTCTTCACTGTAGGCAGCAGTTCATGTGCCTGCTGTGATGCATGTGCACATCGCTTTTGAGGGACACACAGGCAGCTTGTGCCTGTATTCTGTAGGCTGGTGATAGAAGCCCATTAGCACTTTCCAGTAGTTTCAAAGAACCTTGACAGGAAAGTTTCGTTGGATTGGTACCAACTGCAGACTATAGGGAAGGAAAGCCTGCTGATCTTATGTGCCAATATGTTCTCTGAAGTCAGAAGCGTCTGCTTTTCTGTGGTGGAGCCTTACAGTAGCAAGGCAAAAGCCAAACAATATGTCAGTGCCAGCTTCATTTACAGTTAGGAAGTAGCTAACATTTTGTCTTGCATAGACCTCAAAACAAGGGTCTGGTTTTGTTTCAGGTGATGGACAATGCAGGAGGAGAAGGGAAAAGATCTGTGTAGAAATAAGCAATTCTCACACCTTTTTGTGTAGGTTTTACAGAAAATACTTGTGCATTTGTGATTTTGCCTGATGCTGTAAAGTCATTTCTTAGTGCTTCTGGCAATAGCTGGTGACAGCAGCTGTAACAGTTTCTGGGTCTGATTGCAGTTTTGTTCCCTAATCTCTTTACTGCATTGAAGTCTATTGAGTTCGTTGTGGCAAGGTTATTAAACGTGGTTCAGAGTGCAGGACATGTGACTGCTTCAGATGTGATCATTGTGGCAGTTTTGGCTGTACTGTGGCTTTTCTTGCTACCTGGGGATTTCTGCAGTGTGCTAAGGAAAGGAATGGAGAGAAGAAGAGGAGGAAAGAGGGAGGAGGAAAGAGGGAGGAGGAGAGGGATGTGGTTGCTCTACTCTTACCTCTGATCCCTCTCTGCAGCCTGGTGTGTTCATGTATAGGGCTCAATCACATGGAGAAAGATCTCCAGCTGATTTACATTGCTGTGCTGGTACTGATTTTGTGGCACCTTTTTGATTTACGCCAGTTATAACCTCACTCCTCTCAGATCCATCAATGCCATAAGCAGGTCCTTTTCCCAGCCCATGAAGGAGATAGGTTTTGGGAGGAGAGGTGGGATAAGAGGGGAGGTAAGGCACTGAATAGTTTGAATATGCACTGACTGTGGTGATCTTGATTTCTCCTGTTCACAGGGCTATCTTTATCTCTTCTTATTTCAGAAACACTGTCCACAATATCTGTGGCTCGAAGCAGCTGTGGGGGAACAATGGAAATGTCTTTACCTTCAGTGAGTTCCAGGAGCACCCTGAGAACCCGGATGAGGAGCAAGAGGCCCAAGTGGAGGCAGGGTGTGCAGGTGCTTGTTATTGAGCTGCGTGAGCTGGTCTGAGTATGGTGGCTTTTAGAGGATCAGACTTACAAGGAAAAGGGTGGCAAGTTGTCATGGGATATGACAACCCTCACATTATCTTAGGTCCCTTCCTGTGATCTTGGCACAAGACTGTCTCTTCTAGCTCTGCTTCAGGCTGCATCTGTCTATCTCTTACCTCCAGAACCTTCTGCAGAGGCAGAAGTACCATCCATGGTGCAAGCCCATGCTGTTATTTCTTCAAGGTAAATGTTAAATTGCTGCATGGTTACAGGCTAAGTCCAGCAGCTCCACTACATGCTTGGGGATTTACTTCTCTGTGATGGTAACTTGCATTTGCTGTGTGCAAGATAGGTGGTTGGGGTGCAAGGTGGGTTAGCAAGTACCTGTTACCTGTAAAACAGTACGGCTTTTCTTATTCTGGGGGTATCTGTGGCTGTTCCCTACTGTCTGTGCTTCAACCCTGTGGATCCCAGCAGGTCAATTTTCTTGTGTGTCAGTCTTTGCTCAGCTGTTGTGAGTCTCCCCATAGTAAGTCTCAGGAGTCCATAGTAGCAACCCAATTCCATGTAAATTAACCTTGTTTCCCTTCAGTTAAGGGGGGGACCCTACAGGATGGAAGAATGGACTCGAGGCTGAACTGGGTTAGGAAAGCCAGGTGGATGAACAGTGGCTTCCCAGGCTTGCCTGAAGAACTGTCTAGGGAGAGGAACCCAATGGATAAAGTGAGTGTCCTACAGCAACAGATTCTGACACTCACAGAGGAAGTCAAGTCACAGAAGGTGAGTGTGGTGAAGAGTCTGCTGTTTCTAAGGGCAGGGCCCTGAGGCTGGTCAGAGGGACTGCTTTACACCTTGGTGTTAGGCTGAGAAGTGCTCAGCTGGCACTCACTGGGGACCAGTTGAAGCTGCTTGTGGTGCCCCTTTGTATGTGCTAGATTTTACCCAGCACAAGGGAGAATGGGCTGTCCTTCAGCCATTGCTAGGAAGTGCAACTAGCAGATGGGCTGGAAAAGGGAGATGAAACAAATCCAGCTGTGCTCTGCAGGTGTCTTCCTCATGCATCTCTACTGGTCAGTAAATGATAGAAGTACGGTCCTGAATAGGTGCTGGCAGGAACTGTCAGGTTGAGTAATGCTGTTAACAAAAGGTTGTTCTTTTTGAACTGTGATCCACCATTAATAAGTGATTTGACTGTAGAAGTCAGCACATGGGTCACCGGAGGAGCTTTCTGTCCTGAATGATCATGTTCTTCGCAAGCATGGAGCAATATCAGGCTCTGCACTAATGATGCTGGTAGTGTTTCTAGCAGAAGAGGCAGGAGAGCCAGGTCCCATGATGGGCAATCAGTTGCATCCTTGATTGGATTCCTTAAACGGCTGAGATTCAGGCTAAGCCTGAATGAGCAGCATGTTGCCAGGGCAGGCTTTCTTGCCTTTGTGTAGGATGGAGTGAGTGAAGGCTCTGGCAGAGGGAAGGTTAAAATGGATACCACAGTTCCTTCTGGTGGCGCAGGTAGATGTAGGCTAAATTGTTTCCCTCCCTCCTATTGTACCACACTGCTGACTAGATCTCCAGCTTCTCTGGTCTCTGCTGGGCCTCCCAAGAATGATGACTGTAGGAAAGCCAGAATTCAGACAGTGTGAGCAGCAGCTTGTCCATTAGCAATTCACCTAAAGTCAAGTCATCTGTTTCCTGCTTGCAGAAGCATTTCAGGCCTTTCAGGCTATCTCTGAGAGCAGAGCTCCTCTGTCTAGGAGGCACTGTGATTCCAAGATTGTGTCATGCAGTTTTGCTTCTGAAGGAGTGGATTTCAAGATCCTGAGGACCTTTCATTGTTTGCTTATTACTGACTGGGTCTGTCCTCTCTGTGCTGCCATTGCCCTGGGCAGCACTGTGATGTGATGGCTTTGTGTTCCTTTTCCAGGAGCTGGTTAAACTTCTTCACAAAGCTCTGGAGGCAGCCCAGCAGGAGAAGCGAGTATCTAGCATGTATCTCACTGCAGCAGAAGACAAGGACAGGCTGGAGCTGGTGCGCCACAAAGTGAGACAAATCGCAGATCTCAGCAGTCGACTGGAAGCCCTTGAGCAAGAAAAGAAGGAGCTGGAGCAGATACTGACTCTGAGAGACAGCCATATCCAGGAACTCAAGGAGCACGTGCAGCTCCTGATGGAGAAGAACCATGCCAAACAGGAAGTCATCATGGCCTTGACAGAGCAGATGGCCCGAGAGCAATCTGACCCCCTGCAAGAGGCCAGCACTATCACTGTGGAGACACTGTACAAGCAGCAGGAGGAGATTGAGCACCTGAAGGTGTGTGAGATGGCACGGATCATTTGGAAGGTCTCATTTCTGTGCCCTTTTGTTCAGTGGGAGAGTGTTCCTTGTGGGAAGCACAGAATACACTTCTGCTAGTTACTCATCTCTCTCCAAACCAGAGGCAGGCTGGAAGGGGTTCACTTGATACCAACAGTGTGCTCAAAAGCATCTGGGTTAGTTCCAGCTTCAGCTCAGAGCCTGTTTTTTTTTACTTCATGTCACCATTCAGTGCCTGCCTCTTTCTTTGCCCTTCTTTTGTTGAACAGCTTCAGCCTCGCTGCCTTCATTAGGTTTGTTACTCTTGTCTTTCTTTCTTGTGAAGAGTTTCCCGATACATCCTGGTTCTTTCAAATCCAGCCTATTGTGTGTGACTATATGTACAGTTACAATGACCAGTTAGCTGGGGGGTGGAGAACTGCCAAAAGAGCCACTTACCACATTGTGGGAGAGTGCTCATTTTTGCTGCCAGCTATGGGGCTGAGATTTGTGTCAGATTGGTTTTGGTTTTGCTTTGGTTTTGTTGTTGTTGTTGTTTGTTTTGTTTTTTTGTTTGTTTGTTTTTTTTAATAGATATTCTATTATATATATTCTTCAATATATGCTGATATAGTCTTTATCTTGCTTAAGGTGCTTCTCTAGCTTTATATGACCCAGATATCTCTGTGTTTTCTAACCATGCAGTGCACTTAGTATTTTCAAGTATTGCCTTGTCTATGCATGACATTTCTATTTAGTGTTGTGCCTTGACTTCCTTTGTAGGCAATATTTGTCTTGGGGAGTCCTGTCTTCTCCCCGGAACACAAAATTATTGAGATACTTTCTTGTCCTTAACACAATCCACATCTGGAGTCTCTAATGTAGGAGGAGATTCCAAGCTCCTCAAGAACTCTCATTGTGTGACTGTTTTACTTTGTGGCAGGATGACATCGAGGCATACAAAACCCAGAACCAGTTTCTCAATTCAGAGATCCACCAGGTTACTCGACTCTGGACAAATGTTGCTGAGAATGAAAAAGCTCTTCTGATGAAGGTAAGTCAAAGTGACTTTTTTTCCCGTGGTGAGAGCTGTTACTAATTTCTTTCCAAAGCCATCACTGTAATGGATTTTGGTCCAAAACACACCAGGAATAAGCTTTCTTCTCAGTGTATTTTTTAGTGTGACTTTTTTTTTTTTTTTTCCCCAGTTTGTGTTCTTCTCAAATCAGACATGATCGTTTTCATTCTTCAATAAAGTACTTGTAAAGCTCAGTCTTAAGGATGTTGAAACTTAATCCAGGTTTCTGCATTTTGGCTATGCATTTGGATACAAATAAAAAAGCAGTACTGTGTAGGGAATCAGAAATTTTTCCTGAGAACTGGCAGACTGTCTGAGTCCTGGCTCCATCTAGTCTTGGTATCTCTGCCAGGTTTGGCACTACTAGGTGGCAGTGCTCTCAGGTCCTACAGCTGTATCCGGGTTCTTATGTTTTCTTAAGCTCTGTTTGTATTTCTAGCCTTGTAAGTGTGCATAGCTTGGTTACATACCTTCTGGTTCTGAACCACTGCCAAGACTGGTGATGTATTCTCACATTTGTTCTGTGGATTCTCCCTGTGTTTTACTTCCCTGGGTTTTATGGAATGTCTCTAAGTCTTGGATTCTGGAGCAGGGCAAAAACCTGCTTCTGAAGCTGTTGTTGTTGCTGTTGTTATTATTATTATTATTACTCTTCCTACCATTTTTGTATCTGTTTACTTTCTTGTCCTTTGAAACCCTGCCTACCTCCTAACTTAGTCCCCTTCTCTGATCCTGAAACCACCATAACTGTCAGAGAGGAAGTAATCAGACCAACATGGTGAATGTGGGGCAAAATGGTGATTAAAATAGTAGTATTAGAGTATCCCATTCTCCTTTCTGTCCCCTCTATATGCAGCCTAACTCTCTCTGTAGTTTCTGTTTTGTTTTTGTTTTCAACTGCTGCTTCCCACTGAGCAGGAGTCTTCGTTGAGCTACCTGTGAGACACTGGATGAGTCTTGTCACCTGTGTGGCCTCAGTTCCCCACTTGTGGAGTGGGGGTAACAGTCCTCATTCCTTTTGTCGCTTTGTGTGTTGTGTGCCAGGAATATGGTGGTGGCAGAGACTCTCCTGCTGTTGTTTGAACTCGGGCTTCCTGTGCTAGAGAAATGTTGTGTAGCAGTGCCATGGGACCTGGGGTTGCTGGGGGGCATGTGGTCACTTTGATAGTGACACTACCAAGTGTCCTGAAAATTGTACGGCCATAGCTCACTCTCAGGAGTTGTGTATTGTTTTTTTTTCAGGGTACAGCTCAATGTGGGGTAGATAACTTGTCTGAGGAGCAGGGAAAAAGACTGCAGAGAACTCAGCTGTCGTGGTGGCTCTTGGGTTGCGTCCTAAGCTGAGCTGGCTGGGATATCGCTATTAACTGATGCAGTGCAGTTGATAGCCAGAGCTGTCAGTGCACCAGCTAAAGCAGGGGATGCTGCAGTAGCTCTTGCATTCAATAAGCGACATCTGCTCATGCAGGCTACTGCAGCTTGCGTTTGTTCATAGACCATGGTGATCATTCATGGCTGTGGTTCCACTGACTGTAGAAAACTGCTGGATGTGTTTCCTTCAGCTTTACTGTTCAGGAGTCTTCACTTTATGTGCAGACCAGGCCAATAGAGAACAGTGGCAATGCATGAAGAACTATGAATAAGCCAGCTCATTTGCTCTCTTTTCCCCATCAGTGTGCCTGTCTGCAAGCACAAAACTGCCAGATGGAGAGCAAGTACCTGACAGTGTTGCGGAAGCTTCAGGAGGCTGTGCCTGGCCTGCCCAGCTCCCATGCTGAGTTGGTGAGGAACCTCATCCAGGAAGCACTCCAGTGGGATGTGAAGGAAAAAGCAGAAGAAGGTTTTAACCTGAACCCTGTAAGGTGAGGGGCAAGAGTATGGCAATATTCACACCCTTGTAGGAGGTTGTGGAGGGGAGTGTACAGGCAAGTAAGAGCTGGGGACATTTCTGTAGGAGAGACTTGGAGCCATGACCCAGGAATGGAGGTTGAAGAGGCTGGTTTGGTTTGGTGGTATGGAGACCACAAGTGTCTGATGGAAGCATATCACTGTAGGTAGGAAAAGTTAAAAATGATACAACTAAACTTTTCTTGGCAGTGGAAGACAGTATAGCAAGTAATAACAGCAATGGCATGCCTGGGACATAAACTCCGTACATGAGGGTAATCTCCTTCAGTAGGAGAGGAGGCCATCTGGAAAGTGGCGGATCTCCATCTTTTAGGGTTTTCTAGTTCCACCTATACAAAACTACCATCACCCTATTTAGTTCTGGGGACAATCCTGCAGTGAAGGGGGACTGGACTGGAGACCTCTAGAGAGCCATGCCACCAGTGCTGCTGGGGTCCTTGCGTTTGTGTCTATGCTTTCCTGCCCAGTTAGTGCCCCGGTTTTGTAGCAGTTTCCATGTAATTGGCTGGTCAGACTTACAGGTTCTCCAGGTAGTTTTGGAGATGAGATCACCAAGGTGAGGCTTGCTCTCTGTCAAGAATATAATGATGTCTTACGAGTATCCCAGCCTGTGGAGTGATGATGATCACCCTCAATGATCTGTACTTTCAGCATTCCTGCTGTTTTTCAGTCAGCAGGAGATTTGCATTGTGTAGAGGGAGACATCGTAAGGGACTGTGGATCTCTCTTCTTCAGTCTCATGCTCCAAAGCCTTTTGCAGTCCTTTCCTACAGAGTTGTCTGTGCACTTGGATGTGGTAAGGAGAAGGTACACAGGTAGAGCTAGGTAATCCCTCAGGGGCAGGGGAGCCAGTGAGGTGAGAGAGCTCTGATGAGATTGGGCTCTAGCTTGGAGCAAAGTTACATAAGTTTGTGTGTATGCTATTCCTGCAGGCTCTCATTCGCCTTCGGGGTTCTGAGACAGTAGGCATGGCAGGCTCTCGCATGCGGCTGTCAGAGAAGTGAAGGAGCACCTGTGCTCCAGCATGGGTGACAGGAACCTGGCAGCAGGCTGTAGCTGGCGTGGCCCCAAGCAGTAAGTGGTCCTTGACGGAGGTACCAGAGCTGTCCTTTGAACTAATCTCTGCCTTGTGTCCCTCTAGTGAGTACGACGAGTACGGTTTTATGACTGTACCTGAATATGAAGTTGAGGACTGGAAACTTCTGGCCAAAATCCAAGCCCTGGAGATAAAGTCCAACAACTTGCGGAGCCAGGAAGTAGTAGAGAAGCCCCTCCGTGACAGGTGGAACAGCATTGTAGAGCTAAGCCCCTCTGCGGAGCTGAAGAGCCTGATCCGAAGTGGCATTCCAGTGGAGCATCGTCAGCGGGTCTGGAGGTGGATTGTCAGCCGGCACTGCGGCCATCAGCCTGACCACTACCAGCGGCTGCTACAGCAGAGCAAGAGCACCGAGCACCCTGCCTGCCGGCAGATTGAGCTCGATCTGCCCCGCACACTGACTAACAACAAACATTTTTCCTCTCCCACCTCCCAGCTCATCCCCAAGCTCCGGAGGGTGTTGCTGGCATTCTCCTGGCACAATCCTGCCATTGGATACTGCCAAGGACTGAACAGGTGAGGAGCCAGGTGTGCTGCCTCTTCACTGAGAAGGTGTAAACACGTACTCCAGAGTGTGATTCAAGCAACCCTAGGTTCCTGCCTCTGCAGAGTTCTGTCCTGGCTGCAGAGTTCTGCATTTGGTGTGTTTTTTTTTTTCACTCAGTGTTGTTGCTGGAATTAAGGAATCAGCAGGATGCACTTGTTCGGCATCTCCATGGTTACAGAATCAGAAGGAGCAGCTATAGAAGGTTGAATGAGACAGTCATGGAATAACAGCATGAGGCTGAGTTTCTAACTCTGAATCACCCTGGTGATTCCTGTTGCTGAGAAGAGTTGGAGGAAATGTTGGGAAGTTAGAGATGAGGGAGTTGCAGAAAATTACATGGGAGAGGCTGAGAAAACTGGGGTTGTTCTGTCTGGACAAGAGAAGGTTCAGGGAATCTTAAAGTTTCATTTCTTAAGGCTGGAGCTGAACAGGGTAAGGGCTTTAGAAGAATGCATGGGAAAGTGAGCTGTGTCACTTAACATGGAGTGTGTCACTTCATATTAATGTATCCGTAATATGGAGTATCTCTGAGAGAGCTCTTTCCTATATGGAAATAGCCAAAATGAGCACACTGGTAACTTCAGGAGATCTACAGAACATCCCATCAGCTGGCAAGTCTGGCTTTGTCATATCAGTTCTTTATTTGATGCTTCCTGTTTGCTGACAGAGGCACACGAGAAAGTAAACCATAGCCCCATGGTTCCTTCAGAAGCCTGCAGAACAGTTCGCTTGCCTCTCTGACCAATAGTCCTGCCACGTTTGATGTTTTGGACACTCATAGAACTAAAGACATTCAAAGAGGAGTCTTGCATTCTGCAGTTCCTGTGCTGATGGTGTTGTAGTGCCTCACAGTGTATTGTCCATCACAGATTGGCTGCTATTGCCCTGCTGGTCCTGGAAGATGAGGAAAGTGCCTTCTGGTGCCTAGTCCATATTGTGGAGAACCTAATGCCAGCAGACTACTACAGTGACACACTGATAACATCACAGGTGAGCTGGGCACACTCACATCTTCTTGGTCTGTGACATGGTGATTTACAGTAAAGGTTTAAAAGCTAGCAGTCAACTTCCATTGTGTTTAATTTCTCCACAGGAGAGTGAGCCTACCTTGCAATCCCTTTCATTGCAGAGGTGTTGCAGACTTGAGAATGTGAAGTTTTTACACACACAGGAGCAGCAAAATTGATCCCTAAGCACTAGGAAACTGGGCACCACTCCTGAGTAATTACACAAAGGTGAGGTTAGTCAGAAGGAAGGTGCCTATTAATTACACAGTTACATATCTTAAGAAGGGCCTAAGTATGAGCCGAGTATGAAGAAAGCCCCATTCTGTAGCTCTTCAGATGTTTCTTTGGAACCTGCACCCTATCTTTGGAGTGCCATGTGCAAATAGAAGATTTTTATATTTGCTGTACTTGATTCAGTACATGATCAAATACAGCATTAGTTCTGACTTTGGTGTTCCCTGCAGATGAGAAAGCGCTCTGGCCATTTGACGTAAAATGTTGTTCTATGAGTAACCCTGTAATTCAGCTGGATGCTTATGACGTTTTCTTTTTTTGTCAACTTCAGGTAGATCAGAGAGTCTTCAGAGACTTCCTGTCAGAGAAGCTGCCTCGCATGATGGCTCATTTTGAGCATTATCGGATTGATGTCTCACTCATCACTTTCAACTGGTTTCTTGTGGTCTTTGTGGACAGCCTGGTCAGCGACATCCTCCTGCGAGTGTGGGATGCCTTCTTGTATGAGGGAACTAAGGTGAAACTCTCAGTCTAGGTCTACTTCCCATCTGCACCACCTCTGTGACATGATGGCAGGGCAATGGACATACATGTTTCAAAGAGAGGGAGGGTTGAATCTTTTGTCCTGTTCTGCCTATTTGGTGAGATGCCTTGCTGCCTCCCAGCCTCTGTGTTGTCTGTTTACTTGCTTCTGGCAGGCAGAGCTAGTCCATGATGCTGTGCATAGGATCCCTGGCACTTTTGAGCAGGTAGTTGTGCCATGAAACAGCTCTCTGACGGGCCATGGTGTCTTCTGTTCTGTGACCTGGACAAAGCAGAGAGTATGACAGATAAAGAAGAAAGAAGATGGGCAGAGAGTTAGTACCTGAAGAAGTGAGTCTAGTGTTGCCCTTGTGCATAGTGAGAACTGGAGAATCCTTGTGGAATTCCTGTGGTGTCCTATCCTTTTGGAGGATCATTCTCTTGGGACTGGCTTTGTGCTTCTTCAGGCCTGCCCTAACATAGCCTATTGGGAGAAGCCCACTGTCTAGTCTATACTGCAGTAATATGTGCCCCACCCAAGTTTTATACGAGGAGAGCCTGGTCTTCAACTGCCTAAGACTGACTACTCAAATACCTTTCAACCCTCCAGGTGATTTTCCGCTATGCTCTTGCGATTTTCAAATACAACGAGGAGGAAATCCTGAGAATTCATGACAGTGTGGAGATCTACCAGTACTTGCGCTTTTTCACAAGAATGATCTTGGATGGCAGGTAGGACTGTGGGTTGTAGATAAGCTTCCATCCTGGGTTTGTACTTGCTTGCCTGTTAGGTCAGCCTAAATGGAGTTTTGACCCATCTTTTAAGAGAGGTGTGTGTGCATTGACAGGTCCACAGGACATGTATGAGTTTGTCTCTTTTTGACTTCCACTTCATGGTGTTACTTTTAAACCCTTTGGCTCAGGCAAAGGCAGCTACAGCAGAGCAGGCCCGCGAGTCCGGGCCAGCCTCCTTTTTGCAGAAGCTGGAACTTGTGCTGCCACTTGCTGGGTTTCTCTCAGCTGTAGTTAGGGTATTTGGGAACACAGCACCACTCACAACATTTCATGGCAATGTGTGTCTGAGAAGAATATTTCTGTGATCAGAAGAGCTCGGTGTTGGGAATATTCCTCCCCTAGGAGCTATCAGAATTGGCATCTGATTCCCATATCCTGACTGGTGGCTGCACACTGGCACCTTAAAAGGTGGTGTAGTGCAAGGCTGTTTAAGGTGTTGCTTGGGTTGGTATTTGTGTGCGGAGTTGCCTGTCATTCCTTTAAGACTTTGTTGCTTGGTGACTTTTGAGCTCAGAGAGCTGAAATACGAGGCTCTGCGCTTTACCTTCCCTAGGATATGCTTGGCATGTCTGTTACCATCTGTCACCAGTCAGTAAATCAGTTCACCAGGCCTGTCTTTTCCATTGTAGGAAGCTGATGAACATTGCCTTCAATGACTTAAATCCGTTCCCCATGAAACTGCTGAAGAACCGCCGGTTGATGCACAGGGAAGAGCTGGAGGCAGAGCTGTGTGAACTGGAACAGATCAAGGCAGCCTATGTAAAAGAGAGAGCAGAGCAGGGGCCTCAGAACCTGAAGGAGGCTGTTAGTGAAGAGGAAGAAGAGATTTAACAAAAAGAGTTCCTCATCACTTCCCTCTCGCCTTGCAGTCTTTGGTAGCAACTGTCTGTAAGAGGTGGAGCAGAGAGGGAAAGGTGGTCACAGTAGGAGTTCATCTGTCTCAGGAAGCAAGGCTGTAAGTATATAGGACCATCTGGGGGACCATATAGGACCGAGCTTTGTAATGGACAAGAAGGTGTCAAAGGCATTTTACTCTCTTTTGAACTTTTCCTCATTCAGCCTAACCTGTCTTGTGCAGTTCAGGATTACAGCTGATGGTCCATAGGAAATACCAGTTGTGGTACCATGACAGAAGTTGAGATGGTACAAAAGACCCAGCCAGGCAGGGGTTTTTTACCTTTTCTGATGGAGGCTTGAAAGATATTGTTATGTACAAGTAAAGTTACAAGAAATAATGAACTGAGAGCACTCCCTTATTGCTACCTAAAGCTGCTGAATTCGTCCGGAAGGAAACCTGCTCTATGAAGGCATGGTGCCTTCAGGGGATAGCCTGCCAGGAGAGCGTTGTGTTTAGCATTGCAGTTCCTGAGTCTCCAGATGAGCGCTGGGCCTGAGAAAGTCCTGGGAGCTGCAGGGCATCTTCCCATGGGTCTTGGGCTGGGACAGTTGAAATGTGTTGTGGGACAGCAGAGTTGCATCTAGTTTATTTTGTTTCCTCTGGAAGTCCATGGGAGCATAAGATGTGTCTGCCTGCCTGGCTGGGGAATGCTGGAAGGTACCTTTCCTCTTTGTTTAGCTCTGAGCAGAGCCATCTATGGGTTGGCCTGACCCTGGCAGCACTGTGTCTTCCAGAGGTGGGTTTGCTCCATGGAAAATCTTTCATCTGAGTGTGAAATCAACCGCAGCCTGGCTGCTGACAGCTTACTTAATGTTACAGAGAATTTGGCTGCTGTAGATACCTGGGTCTTCCGATCACTTCACACTTGGACAAGATGAGTGTGTGGCCATCTCCCTTTGCCTCACAGTTTTGCTCTTCCTATGCCGGGTTGCTGCGTTGACATTCCTGTGACTCCCATTTGTAATGTGAGGGAGGAGGTCATTTCTGTAGGAGTTTCCAGTATTGAAGGAATATGGAATATGGCCCTCTGCTGGTGAACCTGCAAACCACTTGGACTAGGTCAGAGAAGATGGCTTGATTTTCTTTAGAAAAAAACATTAATTTCCCCTGAACCAAGGAGCTGGCCTGATGGGTCCGGCACACTGAGATGCCCTGCCTGCCTCTGGAAATGGGGTCTCATTCTCCCCTACCTCCCAGGATCAGCCATCACCTGGACTGCAGCTCAGTCTGTCACAGATCCAGGATAGGTCAAGTGCTTTAGAGAAATGCAACTTATTTTCCCTAACACAGTGCGAGAACTGCCCTGCTTTCCTGCTGAGCGGTGCTTTGCTCCAGATGTGCCCACAGTCCTGTCACTTTCAGCGTCCAGTAGGCCCTGCTGTAAGGGGACCTTTGCTCTATGTTTTCAGACTGACATTGAACTGAAGCCCATTCAGTGGATGATGCCTCTTTTAAACCTCTTGTGGTATGAAGCTGTCAGTTCTTGCAGAGGAAGGGAAAGGAAACATTCATAGCCCATACTGTTCTCAGCCAGGTGGGCCACAGGCAGGATCACAGGCTGTAGTGGAAACAGCACCAGTCTCTGTTCACCTGAGACACATGGTCCGCTTGGGCGCACCTGCACAAATCAAGCAGTTTCAAAGCATTACAGAAGTCTGAGTTGGGAGAGAGCTGTGGAAGCCAACCACACAGCATGGAAGTAATCAAAGTGGATATTAGATTTTGGGAAGAGTAGCTGGATAGGCAAGAGTGAGGTAGGTCCCATGTATGTCACTGGCAGCTGCACACATTGCAAGTATGGGACAAGAAAAAATGTTATTGGGGTCTTACCACAGTATCTCTAATAAGAAAGCACTGGTTTTAAAATTAAGCCACCTATCTAGAGAAGCTCAAAAGGCAAAAGGTGTTTCTTTACAGATGGTATTGCCAACCTAATTTACTCATACTGTTATGTGCATGGGTGCACACAAATACAGATCTTTGCACTGGTACAGACTTTTGGAAGGCATTATCTTTTTAAATCAAGACTGTGGAAATTAGAAATACGCTTTACTGTATTTTTCCTCAAGCCTTTTGCAGTAGGTCAAAAATCTTTTCTTCCTGACACTGTTTCTTAAAAAAGGCATTTGAAATCATATATTATTAGACCAAACCACAGGCTGATGTATGTCTACAGTGTATAAATAAATATTGGTCTATGTGATATATAATGACCCGTTAAAAAAGAAACTTTTCTGAAGAAGACAGAATTGAAATCGGATGGGAAAGACATCTCAGTGTTGTTGGAAGTTTATCTTCTGTTGTGTGCTCACCAGTTCTTGGTTTTGCTCCACATGTGTGTTAGCTGAGGGCCACTTCTTCTGGTCATTCTGCCAGCCAGTCACTTGTGGTCGTTCTTTACTGAAATGTGGTGGATGCAGGAATATCTGTCAGGCCTGTGCAGACCTGCGCATTGGAGCCAAGCTGGCATTCCTCATTGGCCTTCCTCCCTTTCAGTTCCACAAACTTTAGGGCTACTGAAAAGCACTGAGCTAATGTCACAAGATCAGCTGGCCCAGAGGTTAGCTTTGCCCTGCACAAGTCCTTTGAGCCTCTGCAAGAGCTGCAGTGAGTGTCAGTGCCAGGGGTGCTCTAAACTGAGGTTACCCCTGCATGAAGTGCACAAGGATGATTTCTGTGGTTGGAAAACAGTTTGACATGGTTGCACAATCCAGTAGCTCCCTCTGCCCTTGCTTGTGCCTGTGCATAAAGCGGGTGCCTTTCCACCCCAGAGTCAGCCTTTACTGAGCTTTGCTGTATGCATGACATTATTCATAGATTAAGCCTTCTGTCTCTGCATTAATCGAAACATTTGGATACCAGCTCCAACACAAAAAATTATGGTTTTGATTCCCTTCCTCCCCCCCATGTGCAATTAATCTATAGACTGCCTTGTTGCAGGCCATTGGGGCCACCAAGAGTTTATATGGTTTTGCGAGGACAGGCTGGTGGAGGGTAGCCAAACACACAGAAAGCCACTGCTGGCTCACTAAGTCCCTGAGCTGCAAACAGGTAGAAGCTGAGAGACCTCACTTCCTCATCCCTTTTCGGCTCTGGATGGTACTGGGTTGGAAGGATCTTGAGTCTTTACATGCTGAAGCCCTTACATGCAAAAGTGCTAATGCTCAGCAAAGACACTCGATCCACCGTGTATGCTGGCATGCTGCCCTTGAAAGAAGCATTGCCAGGGAGGTTGTTTCTGTGTGGGTTAATGTTTATCCCAAGCTCAGGCTTCTCATCCATGGTGAAGGAGGAAGATATGGGACAAGGCATTGTCCATGAGCAGAAAGCAGCAACACTGTGTTTTGGGAGATAGACCACAGTGCTGAGTTTCTCCTCCAGCTTGCAGGCTGCCACCTGCCCCATCAAACACAAGACTGTTACTGATGCTCTTCCCATTTAAGAGCTCACTTTGGTGGCCTGAGCTAAAGCTAGGACTTACCCAGACGTTTCTCCAGAGCTCCTCTACAGAACATTAGCTCTGCCTGGCCTTGGGACAGGCCAGGTGCGAAAGGACAAACCACTTTCCCATGCCAGGACCACAATGGTGGAGCTGACATAATTTAATGCCCTCCAGGGTAGCTCCTGGAGCTCAGTGAGGGGCTGTGAGCTGCACTAAATCGTGAGAATATCCGTGTGTGCTTCCTGCTCAGCCCTGGGAACTCTCCAGAATGGGAAGCAGCATACCAGGATGTGTGGAAGAGGAGATGCCACTAACCATGGCGAGTGGCTGGACACTTGATTTAGGCACATGATCCACTTGCATTGAGACAAAGTCCCCATTTCTTCTTGTTATTAACTGGTGGCTTCCTGCCACGTGTGAAGCCTGGGTTTGAGATTCCAGCTGGTCCATCAGTATCTGCTCTGCTTTTAAGCTGAATTTTCACAATACAGAACTTCTTTGGCATGTTCTGGTGTCGAGCTGGTAGAAAGCTTCTATGCTTAAGGCAGCATTCAAGGTAAGAAAAATTATATTTCAAGGTGCCTTGGGAAAAATAGCACTCAGCCCAGCATCACACCCCCCTGCTGAAAATACTCGTATTTTTTCCTTTTATAACGCCGTTTTGTTATGTACAAAAGTATTGTTTATGGCAGCATTTTGCAGGGAGGAAAAGTTTCAAAAGGAAATCAAAGCCAACTGGTATTTTTTGGTTCATGTTTCAATAATTTAACATTTTTCAAAGTGACAAAAGCTCTTGCACAATGGGGAGGGGGATTGGGGGGGAGATAGGGAATGCCAATGCTACAAGACTAACAGGACTTCCAGTTCTGGCACTGCCATCACAAGAGTGTTTTAAATCAGCCCCCCCAGGATGGTGGGTTTTGGCATGGCTCAGCTTCCAGCTTAACCCCTTTGTGCTACCTGCCGCTTAGACATGGGCAAAGTCACTGCACAGAGCTGGAATAATGACAGCAGGGGAAGTGTTATATGTGATGCTAATTTGGTATAATTAATCAGCAGCTTCCTCCATGAGGCTCCATCCAAACCTACCATGGGCATGTCAGGCCTTTGTCCTCTGCGGGCTGGGATGAAGCAGAGTACAGTTCCTGCTGCAGCACTCTTCAGTGCTCCCTGGGAGCTGCCTCAGCCAGGTGAGAGGTGCTTTGTCCGTAGCTGCTACAGATATCACGAATGTGGCTCCTGCAGCACAGAGCAGCCACAGCAAGTGCTGGCTCTGCTCTTCCCAGCGGCTTGCCGCAGGTTGCAGTGCTATATGTGGTTTCATGTGGGACGGTGATGGTGCTTGGCTGTGCTGCTGTCAGGATCCCCTCCATAGCTAACTCTGCTGCCTGCAGCGGTAGCTTCCCACTTCTCCTTAGTTTGCCCAGCCTGGGAAGAGATGTCCCAGGAAAGAAGGCAGAGAGTGGAGCTCACTCCCATCACTAAGGACACCTCAGTACAGACACCAGTCCCAGCCACCCTGTCTTAGACTGCAAAGGTGAGTGGGCAGCAAAAGCATTCACTGTGTCAGCACCTAAAACATCTCTGAGGAGTGGCACTTGTGCATAACTAGATAGATGCCCACAGTGCAGGTAGCAGAAATGTTTCCCACCAATAACCTCAAAGACATCTTTGTCCCCCCTGCCAGTCCTGCATGCAGTCTTCTACAGCTCAGTCAGGGCTGGAGCACAGTGTGTGTGAAAGGAAGCACTGGACGCCATTTGTGCATCAGCGCCTGACCTGTCTTGTACTTCTCCATGGTGAGTATTTGAGCATGTGCTGAGAGGGTCCTGAATGATTTCTGAAGTCATCTAAATTTCCATAGGCAGGGCTGCCACAATTTGTGTCCACAGTTGGGTTGCTTTCTATGCTCCATCTATGCGCGATGCTTCTCACAGTCGTCTGTGCTTGACTGCCTCAGTATACTGGGTTGTCCCGGCCTGGCACCTGGCAGCAAGGCATGCAGATCACTCCTGGGGCTGCTGGTTGCTTCTGAAATTCTCTGAATTCAACTCCCTCAGAGGATTTGGTGGGACTGCTGTTGTCAAAGGCTTGCTTTTCCTTCCCCCCTGAGGGAACTGGCAGGCTCCTGCCACACCACCACAGAATCAAAGTAGAGACACCTGAACTGCAGCATCTCACTTGTGGAGGACACCCAGTCTCAGAGTCTTGCCATACTCACTGGCTCAGCCCAGCGCTGCCACTGCTCCCCCCTGACTGGTGGGACTGAAGCGTGGAGGTGAGCCTGCTCTGTCAGGCTCTCTTCAGACAGGACCAGAGTGGTGTTGGCTCAGTGGCTGACCTGGCCAAGGATATCTCCTTTGCTCTTCTGTCTTGGGCATTGATGTCCACTTGCCAAGGTCCTCATCCAGGGTACCAGGTGGGCTTCTAGTGCTGCCAGGGTACCAGCTAACCCCAAAGCCTGAATGTGAGTTCTGCAGTGATGAAAAGCTTTCTAGAGACATTTGCCATCAGTGAAGGCCCTGCAGCTTGGGTCCACATGAGCCAGAATCTCTCCATCTGCCAGGGACTGCTGAGGCTGCCAGCTGAGGCTGGCACGCTAATGCATGTTGCAGTGTTCAGGGTGCAGTGCCTACTACCTGGTGGTTGCAGTGAGGGTGCGGGAACACGCTGCCATGTCCTCAGCAGCTGTGCAAGAGAGGCAGGGCCTGTGGGTACACCCCACAAAGATGATGGCAAAGTCCTGGTGCTGTCAGGACCATGTTCCTAGGTGATTCCCCAGTTCATTACCTGGGAAAATGCACCCAGATTCACAAGGTTCTCCAGGCACAACCCCAGGGCACCTATGGGTGATGGTGACAGGGAACTGTGCGCATTGATTCAGGGAAAGGAGAGGTGCCCGAGCACTCTGCTGTGGTTATGCGGGAGCTCTCCCCACTACTGCAACAGGGCAAACCCCACGCTTCTCACGGCAGATCGCACCTCGGGACTGGGCAGGGGAGCGCTGACAGACGGGACCCGAGCGCTCTGTGCCGGACTCCCCACACGGAAGCGTTCCGGAGCTCTGTGGGCTCGGGCTCCCGCATCAGAGGGCGGCGGGCGGCCCCCGAGCCTCGCTGGCACCTCCCCGATGCGGGGCGCGGCGTGAGGGGCGGGCCGGGGCGGGGTCCGCTGGCGGGCAGAGCTATCTAAACCCGGGGCTGGCACGGCTTGGCTCAGCTCAGCTCCTGTGTGCGCTCCAGGATCTCCGCCGCTAGCGGCAGGGTATGAGACCGGGGTGGCTGCGGGGTCGGGACGCGGGTGGGTACAGCCGGGCTGACTCGGCTTGGCTCCCATGCTCGCTGCCGGACCCCCGCTGCCAGCGGCAAGGTGCGAGGCCTGGGTGATGGCAAGGGCTGCGTGGCCGGGATGCGGGTGGGCAGGGCCGGCCGCGGCACCTGCGGCAGCTCGGGGGCCTGCAGAGCCTGGCGGCTCGGAGAACGAGGCGCCTGCCCACCGCGCTCGGGCTGCTGCAGCCCCCTCCCGCCACTCCCCGCTTTGTGAGGGGCCGCCGCAGTGGCGGGCGCATCGACGGCCGGGGGTTGCTGCGGCCGCCCTGTGCCGCGGGCCTCGGGCATCCTCCGGCGTGTGTGGCAGGAGAGGGAGTGGGGCTTCCCCGCTTGCTGCGCAGCCACCGGCATCGGGTGCCGCCGCCGGTGCCGGTCGCGCCCTCACCGGGCGGTATTCCGCAGGTGATTGCTGCGCGGGTTTTCAGTGCGGACCTCGGCAGACCGAGAGCCGGCCCTGGCGGGAGCCGCCGCGGTGCGCGGTCGGGGCACGGAGCAACAGGGCTCCCCGCTGACTCGGGTGGCGGGAGTCACACCGCTCCTCCTCCCGCCAGCCCTGCCCACTGGTGCGCGGCTTGGTGTCTGTGTAAGCGCAAGTGATACAGCGAGAGCCTCATCCATGGCTCTGTGTGCGAGTGGTTGAATTTGGCCCCTTTGTGGTGGAGTCGAGGGGGTTTTAGGTGCTTGATGTATGTCCACATCTAGCGCAGAGCACGATGACAGCTACATAAATGACGTCTGGGACACCCTCTCCAGCAGCTGTCTCTCCTGGTGCGGGTTCCCCTTTCTGGGCAAGCCCTTGGAAGGGGTCTTACTTTCAGGCAGCACAGCTTTGGAGGAGCTGTTTCTTGCCGTAGGTCTGGCTTTGGTCCCGCGGCTTTGTCGGGGCCGTTGCGCAGGGATATGTAATGATGACAGCACTTTGCAAACGAGTCTCTGGTGGCCTGGGCAGGCCAGCTCTACGTAGTGCGTGGCTGAACACCCATTGTTCACCCTGCAGGGAGTGGTACCCTCCTTGTCTGCTATGGAGCATTCTGGCTGTTCAGATTTCCACCCCCCCACCCCATTCACTTCGCCTCATCAGAAGGCACTGTGTTTGCTGCAGTCCCTGTGAAGGGAATTTGCCTGGACAGTTTTAACCTTTTCTGGCCTCATGGGTGCTCAGGGGAAGTTATTTCTGCACTTGGGGGGAAAGTTGAGTGTTGGTTGCCTTCTAAGCTTCCCAGTGCAGGCTCCCCAGTGGGTTAACAAAGGACAAGCCTGTGTAGCCCTGATGCTCCTTTTGTTTTCCCACTGGCTGTGCCCTGTTTGGATCTCTCCTGATTTGATCGGAGATAGGGAGTGACTGCTGGAGACATGAAGGGAGTTCATGTTCTGCTGTGAGCATTTTGGGAAAACCTCGAGCAAGGCTGCAGTAGGCAGGATAGGGAGGAGCTGGGTGTTTCTTAGAGACAAGGCAAAAAGGAGGTGTTTTCATCTGTGCTGATGTTGTTTAGTGAATTTGCATTGTTGCAGACAAGCTATGGCTCCATCAATGGGAGGTATTTCAAATTAATTCAGTCCATTTGGCCACAGCAGCAAATCAAACCCTGTCCTCTCCATAGAGGTGCCACAGACCTGAGAAATATGAGGCCCGGGCACTGGAGATGTTTGAACAAAGAGCCAGACAGTTCTGCTGCCTGCACCATGGCTCTATCCCGAGGTCCCTCTGACCTCCCTTCCTTGGAAGCAAAGTAACTCTGCATGAGTGTGCCAGTTGTGCAAGTCCCAAGGGGGAGGGAGACCACTGCCCTCTGCAGCTGCACCAGCCTGGCCAGCCCCATCGCTCACCTCCATCCCATGGGTCATACTGTGCTTGCTGTGTGTGCGCAGCAGATCAGGGCATCTCCAGATGTGGTGGGTTTATCACTTTCTTTTCTCCGCTGGATAATAATGTCTGAATGTGACTGTGTCTGTTAGTAGCTGAGTAACACTGGATTTTGGGTTGCCTGGCTTCCTGACAGGCTCCTGTGAGTCTTGTTTGAGGTGCGTTGGCACTGTGCAGGCTGCTGGTCTCTGGAGCTGGTACGCTGTGTCTGTGTAGGGTCTGCTCTTCCTTGCCCGTGGGCTCTCTAGGCTGCCAGATGTCCAATTGCTGTGCAAAATGTGTTTTGTGGACATACATGTGAGTATGGATCCAGTCCCTGTGATGTGAGCTGCAGGTGCCCAGGCACATGGATGCTTCAGTGTTGGACCTGGGGAGAAAACCGAAGGCTCTAGCAAATTCCAGAAGCAAAGGTGATGCTTTGCAGTGAGAGTCTGCTCCCCCAGAGGCAAGATAAGGTAGATTTTGCACGTGTGGTCAGTTTGTTGCCTTTGGTGTTTTTATGTTCTTTGGCGCAGAGTAGCTGCACAGCATGAAGCCTTCGTTCCACCGTGGTGGGCTCCAATTTCCACAGCAGGGGTTTCAATGGGAAAACTGTTGGAGGGTGAGTTGTGGCAGGGTGTGACGGAGACCTTCTGTGAAGAAACAGGGTGGTGAGAGACTCACCCAGATCAGCTCCCCACCATCCCTCCTGTTGGCCCAAGGGGACCTCATCAGAGTTCTGAACCTTCATGTCCAGACCCTGTCCTTCACGTTCATAAATAAGCCTTCTCCAAGAGAGTTTGCTTGAATTAAAAACCCCCAAAAACCCACTGGCTGATCTGAGTGTTCCTGTATGCCACTTAAAAACAGCAGCAGTCTGTTTTGACAATAAAATGTATTAATTTAACAGTATCACAGTTGTCCGGTGGTATGAGGATTGGGTACTGCTGAGGAGCTTGCTGTTGAACCTCCTGCTTAGACCCAAGGACACCTGCAGACCCATCCCCTAGTGAGGCTGGATGGTGGCTGCCCCTCCTGGTGCACACTGGTGGTCTGGTCTCTTGCTTCCCCATCAAGAAAACAGGAGTGATACTGCAGTGAGGTGTCTCACATGTAGTCATTACCTGGCTTCCCTGGAGTGCACGTTAAGCTGCTCTGGCTGCAGAGAGCCAGCTGAGGCGAGCAGCCCACAGCACATAACAATTACACTGACGCGCCTCCTGCCTCTCTGCAGGAGAAACAGGTAAGACCTTTAGATCACCCAGGTGGCTGTATGGGCTGAGGGGGTTTGACACGCACTGGGTCATACTGCCTTGTGAGGAGAAGGCAGACTGGCCTAGCATTTCCAGGGGTTTCCCCTCTGCGGTGCTGCAGGCTTGCCAGCAAGTCTCCATTTTGAAAATACACCCCACAGCACTCCATTAGAGTAATGCTGGTGCTTACTATTTCCAAAGCACTTTGAGATTCGCAAATAGGACTTTCTGACCCTGAGCCAAGCGAAGCCCTTTCTAAAGCGTGGAGACATGCTGCTCCCTATGGTAGGACTGATGATGGCATGCAGCTCCAAGCCCTGTTCTCTCTTCGCCTGCTGACCTGCTCTGTTTCACAGTTTCCATTGCAGTGCCCAAAGCTTGGCCTTTCTCTATCTCCTGAGCATCCTTCTGGGCTCTGGCTTGTGCAGGGCGTTCCTTCCAGTCTAGTGAGTCACTGTGCTCTTTAACTCTGTGTCACGAAACACGGATGTTCCTACCTGTAGAGAGGAGGTCTTCTGCACCAGTCACTGCACCGCCTCTCTCTGTGGGACAAAGTCACAGAGGAAAATGATAAGGAAGACCAAGCAGCAGAAGCTGCCAGCCTTTGTGGTAATTTTATTCCTGAGATTGAGACAAAGTCCTAGGAAACTGATTAGATAGTTTCAAGGAAACAGGAGAGGCCAAACTCCATCTTGTTTTTCCTTCTCCAGCTCTGGGAGCTGTGCTTAAACAGGCACAGTTGCAATGCTCTTTTGTAAGGAACCTCATATTGATGTTATTGGGAGCACTGCCTGAAGCATGAATGATGCCAGGAATGACCAGTGTTCCTTGTAATCCTCTGGTTTCTTCCATCCTATCTGCTCACTGAAATGAGCCTGTGCTGGCAACAAAATTGCAGGGTAATAGGCACAGGGGACCTAGGCAGCTCTTTAATTGCAATAGACAAACAGAAGAAGTCAAGGACTGTCTTGCTAACGTCTACTTAAATGTAATTAGTTCACATTATTTTTCTCTGCCATTTTCCCTAATTTAATTTGAATACCAAAATACACACACAGAGGAACAAAAACAAAATCAGAATAGCATTGCTCCAAGTTCCTGCTCTCATAATATTCAGCTCCTCCTACATATAGAGGCTCTCTCCCTTACAGCCAGGGAAGATCAGAGTTTCTCTTCTGACCCCTCCTGCCTGTAGTCATGGCTGTAGCTCATGTTTCTCTGGATTTGTGAAGGTCCTTGTGTCAGTAACTGATGCCTGAAGTTTTAATTGAAAAGATTGATTTTGCTAATGATAGCCTGGCACCCAACAGCTTCCAGTCGAAATCGATATGAATTCAGCTTTTCACAGTTTCAAAAATCATGGCACTCACTTTAAAGTTTTATAGGGATTGAAGGGCTTGACTCTGCACCCCCTTGCATCTGTTTGAGGTTCTTGCCCTTGCCATACATTAAGCCTTGTGCAGTAACAATGGGTGTGATGCAACCTGAAAACCAAGTCTTTGAGCAGAAATACCCAAGCCCTCACTGAGATTTTATAAGTAAAAGCTCAAGTGTAAAGTTGGCACTTAAATCTTTCTTGGCATCCAGGTTGTGTTTTGGTGAACTCTTGGTTCCTGTGGAGTTGAAATCCTCTTGTATCGTCATAGATAATGGATTTTTCAATCCAGCTGTCAAACCAGCATAAGAGCCAGTAGCTGGAAGCAGAAGTTGTTATTTGGCAAAGGATGTGTTTTTTAGCAACAAAGAGGAGGAATTGTGGGAAGAGCCTCACAGGATGATGCATTGCTAGGAACTTGAACAGGATGATCTTCTAAATAATGTCACTCAGTGCAGACAGCAGTGTTCTCTGATCTCTAGAGGTAGCGACATCTCTCAACCTGCCTTTAGCTGAACAGCAGCCACCTGGCATCCTGCAGAGATTCCTTTCCCTGGCTTGTTGCCCCCAGAGCATCCTGTCTCACCATGTTGGAGAGCATACACTCTTCTTTCCAAGCTCTCTGCATATTCTGCTGGACTTTGCTTTTAGAGCCCCAAGGTGGTTTTCTTGTTCCTCAGCATGACAGCTAACTTTCCCTCCTGAATTTTGGCTTATGGTCACTGGAAGGATGACAATTTGAAGGCAGCAGTCCTCTGAGCCACTTTGGACACTAACTGTAAGTGAAGACGGACTTCTGACTGTGTTGGCTGGAGATCTGGAGCCGGAGGGGTAGGTGACTCACCCCCTTGGAGTCATCCCCTACACAGAGCACTGTGCAGTACCAGTACCTGCCTCTGTGGCAGTGTGTACTGACTGAGGTCACAGTTATCAGCCAGACAGGGCCTTAGCAGGATGGTTTGCTTGCCTACCTTCACCTTCAGAGATTATCAGAATTCATGTGGGCCAGACCCCAAGAAACCTAGTGTCATGGTTCAAGCCGGGCCAGTAACTCAGAACCACACAGCCACTCACTCACTGCTCCCCTTCTTTCTCTCCCCACTGCCGGACGGATGGGGAGGAGAATCAAAAGAATGCAACTCCCACAGGCTGAGATAAGAACAGTTTAGTAACTAAGGTATAACACAAACCACTACTGCTACCACCAATAATAATAATGATAAGGGAAATAACGAGGGAAGAGAATATAACTGCTCACCACCCGCTGACCGATACCCAGCCCGACCCAAGCAGTGACCTAAGCCTTCTGGATGACTGCCCCCAGTTTGTATAGTGGGCATGATGTGCTGTGGTATGGAATACCTCTTTGGCTAGTTTGGGTCAGGTATCCTGCTTCCTCCCGGCTTCCCTTCCTCCCTGGCAGGGCATGAGACTCAGAAAGTCCTTGGTCAGAGTAAACATTACTGAACAGTTAGTTACTAAAAACATCGGTGTTATCAGCACTGTTCTCAGGCTGAAAGTCAAAAACACAGCTCTGCACCAGCTACTGAGAAGGAGAAAAACGACTGCTACTGCTGAACCCAGGACACCTAGGCTGACATAGAGACTGCTTGGGCTAGAAGCTAGGGCTGCAGAGTCTCCTGCCAGCTTAAATTTGCCTGTGATTCTGTCATGATACCAGAAGTGAAAACCTGGTAATGATATTAGGAGACAATATTCCAGGAAGTTAAATCAAAGAAACCCATAGCTGAAGTCCACCTGGCAAGTCTACTTTGATCCCTATCTCCAATGCTTCTTTCCCAACACTTATGCCAAGTATTAAACTTGGGTGAGTGGTGAGAACTTTCTGCTGCAATACATATCTGCTTTATGGGTCCACTGGATGGAGGCAAAATATCAAAGGATGTCTTTGAAGCTTCAGGGATGAGCACAATATATACAAAAAGCATTTCAGTAAAGCTCATCTTGCTGTTAGCTTGGGGAATCTTTGGCTGTTGAGAGCTTGGTTTTGATGTCCAGCCTTTCGTGGGCTGTTTGTGAAACAGGACTTCTTATGCTTAACTGAAAGCTTGATGTGTAACTGTTTGATGTGTAAAGGGAAAACTGAAGTGGCAATTTCTCTACCTCCTCTTTCTTTCAGCTTTGAGAAACCGGTGAAACCAGTCATTACCTTGTGTATGATTTTGTGTATTTCAGAAGTGTTTTCCAGGGTCTTACTTATTCTTCCTTCCCTGACAGCATGAATGACTTGCAACATGAACTTTTCTGTGGCTTCATGACAGCTACATATTAAAAATAAAAATAAAATAACAGTGTTTGTACTCTTGTTTCTGCCTGTCTTGCAGTCAAGCTTAGTTGTGGGTCGTTGGAAGATTAATGGCACAGACACCATCGTGGCACAAGAAGGCTTTCACACACCTTTCACTGCTGACTCTGGTGCAACTGATACTGGCAGATGATTGCATGGTGTCTTAGTCTATAAATGTAAGGGGACGTCTTTCCCAGGAAATCCATATCTCTATTTTAAGCTCTTTCTAAACCTCCTTCCCTTTCTTTGCTTCCATACCTGCCTGCGTCATTATCTGCTGTCCTTCCTGTGCCTCAGTTCCCTGGCTTTGCAGGGTGTCACGCAGGGCAGTGGTAGCTCTCAGCCTGCTCCATCACTTGGTGTCATCTCTCTGAGCAGCAGCTGCGTGCTCCTCTGGCTCTGAGCTGTCTGCAGAAGTTTCCTGGAGCCTGAAGACTTTCCCTGGTACTGAAGAGCCCTAGATGCAGATGTAATTTCATGAAGACATATATCCAGAGAAAAATGCATATTCAGTCAGGTGCAGTGTAGCCCAGTGTGTCCTACCCAGTGCTTTTCTTCTTGCTCTTCTTCACATAGGCAGTCTTTGTTTTTGCTGCCTAAGGCATGGAGATTGCATCCCAAGCTGCCTGGCCTGTGTTATATCAGGAGTTCAAATGCTGCTTTAATTCACAGCCAGACTTCAAGGCCCATGCTACCTTTCCTATTCTTATTTTTGTTTTTATTTTACCTTTCTACTGGCATTGTGAAAAGATCAAACACTGTCTGGATGCATCTACAGTGCAGTTGTGCCTTGAATGGCTCATGCAATGCTAGCTTTCTGCAGCTCACTGAGGACCTGGTAGTGCAGAAGACTGGCAGTAGAGGAGCGACTGCCTCTCTACTCGTTTGGAAAAGGTATGCCTGAAAAGGGATATGACGTACGGTAGGATGATGGGATGTGGAGTTCAGATAGGGAGCGATTGTTTCTCTGTTTATCACTGCCCAGGATACAGATAAACAGTGGAACTCATTGACACCGGATGTCAGTGATGTGGTTCAAGCAAACCCATTAGATGAATCGGTAGGTGGAAAATCCATTAGGGCTGGCTGAGCAGGCAGATAAGCCCTTGGCTCATAAAACCCATGAGGCACAGATGCCCAGACCTGACTTAAAGGCAGAGGAAAGATCAGCTTGTTGGCATCATATCAGCTGTGCTGGAGAAATAGGAAAGTAGCAGTGGTAGAGAGAGTGAGCATGTAGCAGGGAGCTAGTCTGGGATGTGGAGGTTCTGCGTGGGGTGATTTCCAGCTGTAAGGGGTGGAGGAGAGGGAGAATGATCAAAACCTGTACTGGAGGAGATATGCAAAGAGGTTGTCAGGAATAAAGTACTTGGGGAGTAAGCTACTATATGGGACAAGAGGCTGATCTTCATTGATGAGGCGTGAAGAGGGTGACAGGTTACAGAGCAGAGCAGTGACTCGGAGGAACACTCAAACCCATTAAAAAGAGATCAGTGTGTGGAGGAGAAGAGGTAAAGAAAACAGAGTATCTGAAGACTGGATGTGAGGCTGGATGTGAGGAAGAAATCTTTCACAGCAAGGATGGCGAAACACTGTCACAGGCTGCCCAGAAAGGTGGTGGATGCGCCATCCCTGGAGACATTCAAGGCCAGGCTGGATGTGGTTCTTAGTAACCTTATCTAGTGTACGATGTCTTTGTTCATTGCAGGGGAGTTCGATTAGATGAGCTTTGGAGGACCTTTCCAAACACAAACTACTGTATGACTCTAAGGCAGGCAAGGTTGAACGTCAAGAGACATAGACATCTATGGAAAAGTGTCTGTGCAGTGCCTGATCTCACCCCTCTGTTAACTATAGCCATATCTACAATGCAAGAGGAGTATATCTGTGAAGTGAAAGACGTGGTACCAGGACTTCATATCTGCAGGCATTTTGGGTGTTTTAATTTGACTCAGCTGATCCCATTAGCAGATGGAGTGTTCTGGCTTCTGATCCTGGAATGATTTTAGTTTCATCTGCAGGGAATACTGTCTGCATAGTCCACAACGGCTTTGCAGTGCAAACTGGAGTGCAGTAAATGGCAGCAATAAGGAGAGGTGCTTCAAAAGCATGCTTCCAGTCCGAACCAAACACTACTGCTGCACTTGCACCAGTGGATTCAGTTTAGAATGATGCCACTGATTTCCAAGACACTTGGCATTTGCCAAGCCCACAGGGTGAATAAATGGGTACAGAATCTTATTTCCCTGGCAAAGAAGCCATTGGTAGTCCTCCCACTTAGTATTAGTCAAAGACAGGCTAAGAACTGAAAAGAGCACAACTGAACCTGCCGTTGCTGCTCTAAATGGTGAATTCATTTTAAAACTTGTGATGCTGCAGCAGAAAGCATTGGCTGTTGTGTCTGTAGCACCTGCCTTTGCTGTGCTCTCTTGCTGGTTTGTCATGCGTGAGATAAATGGGGCCTGCTGTTAGAGAGCTCTGAAGTGCTTAAGGAGTTTTTCTAGAGAACAGAGCAATGCCAGTTCTAGTTTAATCAGACAGTTAAAGAGAAAACCCTCAGCTGCAATCATAAAGCAATTCCACAGGCACTGAGTGGTTGCTGGAGAGCTCTCCACATTCTGCTGTTCTGTGGGTCCTTGAGTGTTTTTTGCAGGCAGATGATGCTGCAAGGGAGATGAGAGAACTCTGCAGCTATGGACTGCAGAGAAGACCTGATGCTGCCCATCAGCTTTCAAAGAACGAGGTCCTGCTGTCATTGCTTCCAGAAGGATGGGGACTGCTTTGCTTTGCTCCATGGTTTATGAGTGGGAAACCTATGGCTGGTTCTTCTCTAGTCTATGGTTGTAGGTATCTGTGTCTTTTGCTGTCAAACCAATTTACTAGCAGTGTGATACAGCTCCTGGAAGGGTGGTTACAGAGCCAGACTCTTCCTGGCAGTGACAGATAGTGTGACAAGGAGAAAAGGACGCAAGCTGCAGCTGGAGGGAAGTAGGTCAGGCGTGAGAGAAAGCTGCATCTCCTGGCACCAAGCTAGTGGAGCTCCTCATCCTTGGGTTCTGAAGGCTCCACATCTGCCCTGATTTAGAGCTATGGGCAGGTTGGTTGTGAGGTTGTAACGGAGACTCCAGAGATGAATGAGGTCCCCTCAGCTGTATTCTCACATCTGTGCGTGTGTTCTTCCACCCAGACAGTCAGAGCTGGGTTAGTGCCCGGCTCTGTTTTAGTTTCCATTTTTACCTCGTTGATCAAACTCAATTTTCCCAGGTAGCTTCAGAGATGAGATCCTAAGGCCAGGCTTGCACTTGCTCGATAGAATCCTATCACGTCCTGCAAATATTCTAATCTGGGTGGTCTGGGCAGTGCACACACCTTCAGTCCTGGGAGTGCCATTGCTTGAATCACATGAGATGTTAAGGGCTATATCTTGGACATTCAAGTGTAGCTTACAAACTTTCACGTAACTGAGGAGAAACACCAGCACTTGGTGTATTTGCACTGCCTTGCCATCCTGCTTCACTTCACATTTCCTAACACACCTGAGTCCCGGTGGCAGCCACAGCTCCTCAGCTAGGCAGAAGAGTTCAGGAAGAACCCTGGCTAGCCCAGTGGACCCCACTTGGGCTTCTGTGGGCAACTAATCAAAGTCTTGGGATTCTCTGAAGGTAGCCAGCCCCCCAAAACCAGTGAATCTCAGCTTTTCTGCAAGGAAAGCCTTCTCTACAGTAGCCTTTAGCAGAGATACCCAACCTGCCAGATGTCTGCAGGTGCGCTTAAACCTCATGATAAAGAGCAGTAGACCAAACATCCCTATCTTCCCAAAGTACATGGCCGGGTACTGAGACCCAGCTTCATCTTTTGAATGGGGAGCTGAACTTTTTTTCCTGAAACTCAGAATCTGGCTTGGCCTTGAATAGCAGGAGGCTTCTTCCCGTGAAATAGGAGAGCAAAAGCACGGTGCTCTGGTTTCAGGAGAAACTGCTGAGCTTGCAAAAGGTCGGGCTATGGCCTTTTTGACGCTGCCTTTCTAACAAGAAATGTGTCAATGTCTGTCAAAGTTTGTGCATTTCACTGCTTCCTCTTTCTAATGACTTTTTTGCAGTGTGCGGGATTGAGGAGGCTTCCAGTTTTGAATGTTCTTTGAACCAGGAGTGTTGTATTTGCTTTTCTTTCGTAACAGCAGGATCTCTCCAGGGTAGAAGAGCTCTGTAAGGTGGAATTTGCCCTCCCATTGAATTCACAAGCACATTATACTCGCAAGGAAGTTGATAAGCAATAATATTTTCTTTGCTGCCCCGGTAACTGGCAGACTGAAAGAGGGTATTGTCTCTGGGGAATGTAGGCAGGGCTTTACCTTTCTGCCGAAGTACACAGGCTATCTTGGAAAGCTGCAGGTAAAGCGGGGGAAGGAGGAGCTTGCTCTCCAATGAGGCTGAGGTGTCCCCATCCTTTGCTTCAGTCACACTGCTCCCTGCCCTTTGTGGGAGCTCTGATAAGCCTAATGAAACTGAGTTGAGTTTCGGCATCATTTTGGGTCTCACCGGCCTCTCGCACTCCCCTGACCCACTACTGCGTTTCTTAAAGGCTGTGTTGACTGAAGCCATTTGTGTCCTCAATGCATCATCTTCCTGCCAGAGCTTGAGGAGTAGAGGCACCGCATGAAGCTGATATGGGACATGCGGTGAAGGGGGAGGCTGGACTGCCAGAAAATGGTGCTATCACTGAGTGAAAGCATCCCTGGAGGATTCCACTGTCCCCAGAGGAATACAAATGCTTGGTCAATACAAAAATCAGAACAAGATGACTTTGCATTGACTGAGCGCAATGTTCTCCACACTCATTGGAGGGTGGGCCTTGCTCTTCACCTGGATTTCTACTGACGTTGGCTTAAAAATATTCATGGAGCAACTTCCGCAGCCCGGGGCGTGTGTGTGCAGTGAGGTGGTGTTTCACTCCCTGAGCCTCAGTGAGGTGTGAACCTGCAGGAAGTGCAGCTCCAGGCGCCACTGGCAGCAGCAACAGTGATGTTGCCGCAGGAGCCTCAGGCTCACTTGCTCCAGGGTAAATCACTTGGGTTGCTCACAGGAAAAGAAACGTTTGTCTGGCCACTGCAGGGAAGCCTGAGGTCTGGCAACAGACCCCTACACGGGCACCTCCCAGCCCCTGGGCTTCCTAAGGAGCCTGAAGGCTCCCAGCCAGCTTTATGCCTCTCAAGAGGGGAAGACCACCCCCCAAGACTTTCAGTAAAGGTAAATGTCAGCTTCTGCTCCTGATTTGCAGCAGCTCCCTGCAATGGCTCAGGCTAGAGAGCAAGAGATGGGCAAGAGAGCTACCTGTCAGTGAAGGCTGTGGGGTTCTGGTGGGCAACAAGTTTGACCAGTCATCTGGGTCACTTTGCAAGCCCTGCAGCCTGGGCTTCTCGACAAGTATGTGGGCAGACAGGCTCCCCACAGAGGCCATGGGATCTCCATCTCTACTGGACTTCCAGACTCTGCTGCATGACCTGCCTTTGCAGTGGGCTTTGCTGGGGGTGAGGATAGGACTCGGCACTTCCAGAAGTGCCTTCTCACCTAATTTTTCTTGTGTTTCTGCATGATTTATTGTTTTAATTTCTTCTTGCTCCTCCTGCTTGTCCCAGGAGAGGCTCAAGTACACATTGTCAGGCTTGGGAGGGACCCCAGCAGTAAGAATGGGTGGCAATTCAGCCAATGCTTCATGATGTGGCTTCGCCAGACAATGTTCTGGGGGTGCCTACCCAAAATACAGTCTTGGGCTCCTCATTAGGCCAGGTGATAGGAGAGGCAGCTCTTAAGAAGCTGAGGCTGCGGTCTCTGACAGCTTTTCTCTTTGCTTTCTTCCCTGCTCCTGGCTGTTGCCGCTGCCTGTGCTGGGATGACCCAGTTAAAAATAGCCTGGCTGGGCTATTTTATAGCTTCCTCATCCACCTCCCTGCTGTACCAGCGTGACAGAAGAGCACAGCCATGCAGTAATACCGGGTGACAGGGATGCGGCAACACCATGAGCAGGTGTCACCATCAGGGAGCTTCTGGGCTGGACCCCGCTGGGCATTGCTGCCTGCCTTGGGGTGTGCACTGTGGTTTCAGCTTTGACTGAGTACAAATGCAGTTTGGAAGCTCAGCCAGGATGGCCACTGCTTTTCTGCTGTCTCAACCAGTCTTGCCTTGTGGAGAGGGCACTTGTTTCACTCCTAGCAGCCCTAGCCTGTCCAGACATATATGTCTAAAGTTATTTTAAGGTTCACAATAGTTGGTATACCTTACAGCAGGAACAAAATTTGCACAATGTGTTTTTTGCCAAGTTTGGGGCTTTGGTACGTCCTTCCTCCTTGGTGGGCTGCTTCAGGTTCCCTCGCTAGAAGGATGCTCTGAGATGATGTGGTGTCAGCTAGTGACGATGTTTGTGGGGTGCAGGGTGGCAATGGGATGCTGACATCTTGCTGTTTAGTACAGGCCAAGTCTTCATGCAGTGTTAGCCTCCCTGAGCCCAAGCTGACACTTGGGGCCTGTGCAGCAGAAGAGCTGCTGTCTCACATCTCCTAAGGCTGTGGCCACCATGTACTGTCTTTAAGCTCTGACCTACTGCTGGCATAGGGGAAGGTCTGCCATGCCTTCTCCCACAGACATGTGTGTGAGCTCATGTCCTGCCCTGGCTAGAGTACACTGAAAACAAGGGGCAAGAGGGGCTGCTGTGCCTGCTCAGAGAAAGGTTTGGGCCTCATTGTTTTGTGGATGAGGAAATCCACTTATTTCCATCTTGAGTGACAACTTCACCCCCTGCTTCACATCCTCTGCATTTGTGCAATGTTTATACTACAGGCAGAGGTGTTTTTCACAGCCAGCTTTCCAGGGCACTATATTTAAGTATGTTTGCCATGCTGGAGAACTGAAAATATTTTTAAGTGTTATTTAGAGCTGGGTTTTCTGATGAAAGCTCTCTAGAATATGGTCTCCTTTGAGATCTTTGTTGCAGTTGTCATTTTGTCCCACCCCACCTATGCAGACCCTAATCCATCTGCACCAGCAGCATCTTCTTCCTCAGGTCACCCGTAGTCTGCAGGTTCTGCTGCTGGAAGGAAGTGACAGGAGCAGTTTCCTCAGCTCCGAGGAAACTCCTTCTCCAAGGGCTGCCAAGGAGAAGGGACCTTCGTGCTTCTGAAGAGGGCTGATGTTCAGACTGGTGCTAGTGATGGCCATGGACAAAGCACTGCTGTCCATCATCTGCTTTTCCTCTGAAAACGCAGAGGTTTGAGCGTATGGCTGAAGCCGGCTTTCGTGAAGGCTCTTTGCTTGTACCCCTGTGCTGGGGAAGAGGACTTCGATTATGAAGCTACTTTACAGCTCAGGAGAGGGGTGTGGTGTGCTATGGGACTACCTTGTCCTTGTAGGGAAGGAGAGGGCCCCCGGGCAGGCTGCGAGCTGTGGGCCGGTGCTTCTGGGAGTGGCGAAGACTGAAGCCTTGTTCTGTGCCCCTTAGCAGTGAGTGTGGATCCTTTAGGAACAAAAGACTAAGAAAGGCAATTGATAAAATCGAAGCCCATCGCAGGATGGGTGATTTAAGAGACTGGCTCGCAGCAGTCTGAGTTAGAAGGCTTCCGGCTCTGGTAGGAGATAGGGTCGATTTTCCAAGGGTATGCCTCTGAGCATCTGTAAGAAGGTCCTGCAGCCTGATAGAAAGACATGCTGAAAGGTGTTTTATTTTTGCTACTGTCTCACGTTCAGCTGTAACAGTCATTTTTCTCCTTCTTGGTAGCTGGTGCAGCGCTGTGCTTTTGGAAATCCAGTGTGTGTTAAACCACGACAGCTACCGTGGTTTGATTGGAGTACAGATGCTTTGGAAGACATGCTGCATTATTCATGAGACCTTCCCTAAAAGCTAATGCACTGCCTGGAGGCTGTGAGAAGTGGTACAGTTCTTTGTTTGGTTTTGTTGATTCACTTGAGAGTCTGGATTGCTCTTAAGCCTTTTTTCCTGAATACTGAGATTGAAATAGCAATGCGAGATCACTTCACTAATGGCTCTCCACCTCCTCTCTAGTTTACAAACTATTCCTTGATTTATTTGTTCATTTTTAATGAATTATTCATACGGAACTGCTGGCTAGACTGGTCCTGCTTGTGAGACTTCACCAGTAACTCAGTTTTCTTGTGTCACCGACTTAAACTGCTTCCCTGACACTGCTCAAGTGTCTGAGGTGTGGCATGCATGCCAAGGTGGTTTGAAAACCAGGTAACTGCTTTAACTGTGCCCCATCCTGGACACTCCACTAATGCAGGTTCAGCACTCTGACCCATGGGGATTCGCACTGTTGAAGGCAGATGCTGGAGCACCCACCACCAGCAGCAGGGCTGTTGGAGATAGCTCCTGTGTTTCTGCGTGCTAGCCGCAGTGGGAGGACCTCATGCAGGGTTGAGGGTGCCACACTCTGAGATACGGGCCCTCTTTTTGTGGGAAGAGGTTTAACTGCAGCACGTGTACTTGTGCCTGGGCTGCTTGAACCCACAGAGATCCCTTTCTGAGCTGCTGGCAGTGCGTGCTTCTTGCAGAAACAGCTTTAAGTGATGCTGCGAACCCTGGAGTCACAGATGCGAAATGCTTTTCCTGCTTGCACCACATCTGGTGGTGGACTCAGCAAGGCAGACTTTGTTTCCTAGTTGTGGCCACTGACTGTAGTTGGACTGCTCTGTGGGTTGAATGCATAAAGAGCCAGATAGTCTCTTACTGTAGCAACCTTTGCTGTCTTTTAGCAACTGGCTGTCAAGTGACATGGTCAAGGAAGGTCATGATCCACTAGGCAGGTTGTCCATATGGGGTCTCTGAACTGACAACATCCTTGTAGGCAGGATGTTGCTTATCAGTCTACAGTTGTGGAAGAGGCAAGTGCTTATTTTTGCCCTGTGTTAGGTGGAACCAAGAGGTGAAGAACACATATCTGCTGTTTATTACTCTCATAACAATAAATCTGTAGCCTCAGAGCTTGTGGTATTGTTTGAGATGACACGTACAAATGGTATTTAAAGCTCTGGGTTGCTGCATAACCATGTTGTCTGGTTGACTTTGGATCCAAAGGAATTTATTACTGATAACTCTCCTTGATTGTATTACTACACAAGTAGATGTGGAATTTGAATGGTGAGGTGTGTCTGGGGGTGCATGACCTGCTGTCTTGCAGGTGTGCCTGGGAGAGCATCCATGGCTTGGAGTGGAGCCCAGTTTAAAGTCTGAGGTTCACAAACCTGTTTCTGAAGCCCCATGAGAACAAAACCTTGGAGATCCCAAAGAACTTGCACCCCTGGTGGGCTGTTAAGAACAGCAAGCAGTTTCCTGTCCCTGAACCCCAGTGTGTGCTGGGGTACCGGTTGGTTATTACCACCTAAGCAGGCTTGACGTGCCCTGGGATCAGCCCAGCAGCACAGCCCTGTTTGGCAGGGCTCCCTGCTTCCAGCCATATTGGCTTCTTTGAGGGGCAGATGCAGAGCCCTATCCAAACCTAGCTAAATTCCTCTGCAACAGCAAGAAGGAATGAGTGGTAATTTGGGCTACAGTGAGACAGGGGAGGTTAGGCAGTGCTCATGGCAGATGTGTGGGGACTCCAGTCAGTGCAGGCTGCAGGACACATGAAGAACTGTCTGAAATCAACTCAGAGCAATTACCAGGTTGTCTCTGAGAGCTCTGCAGAGGGTGGAGGAGATTCCTGAGCTCTGGACAGCGGGAAGCTGCAGCCTTTCTGTAAAGAAAATATCAGAACAACAAGAAAAAGCAGAACATGTGGGAGAAATAAGGAGGCAAAAGAGGCAGGATGAGCATCGCAAAACAAATCATGTCAATACACTCAGACTTCCTCTTGCAGAGTGTGGTGAGCCCAGACGATATGGAGAAGCAGACTTCATTTATCTTGACTAGGAAAGTGTGCAGTGCTGTTTGACACAGTTAAGATAAGTGAATATGCACTAGATGCCCCTGTCTATGGTAAGGTACCAGTAAATCTGGTGAGGGAACTATACAGGAGAGCTCATGTGACAGTTAATTAGCAGAGTGTGAGGATTTATTGAGAAGGGTTTTACAGGGTTCTTCCTGCATTCTGATGCTGTTTGGTACTTTGTTAGTAATTAGGACAAAGGAATAAATACTGAACAGGAAAATGGGAAGAGCGGGAAGCCTCCGGGACGACAGGGTTCTGGTTTTAAATTGCCTTGATGAGCTGAAGAGACGGCATGGGCAAATCAGTTCTGCAGTGAGAGGGTCAGGTCTTCTGATGATGCAGTACTGTCGGACTAGTGCTGTTCTGCAGAGAAGTGTCCAGGGACTGCAGTTCTTTTCAGGCTGAGCACAGTGCGGTGACATGCTGTAGCAAGAAAATGGTAAGTATGAACAGGAGAGTATCTGGTGAATTATAAAGAAGGCATCTGCTCACCCATATCAGTAAAATAGATGTATGCTAGTTTTAGATGCAGCTGCGCTGGAAGAATACAGATCAGCCAAAGAGACTGGAAGCAAGGAGGACAAATTCATCAGCGGCTGAGAAAATGTGGCTGACAGAAGGAGAAGGAGGTAAAAACTGGAGAATACTGGAAAGCTCTGTGTCAACTGTGGAGGAAAGCTTGCAGCGGGAAGAAGGGAATAGGTTTTTCCTCTCATGTGGCCAAATAGGGTAAGCAAGGGACATTGATAGCACAAAAGGAGATGCAGTTTTGAAAGCAGGGAAAGCTTTGTCATTGTAAAGGCAGCTAAGTACTCAGATAGGCTTCACAGGAAGATGATGGTCTGTCCATTACTGAAGAATATCAGAAAAAAATCTTTAGGGAAGGATCCTAGGGAAGGGTGTAGAGAAATGAATGAGAGGAATAGGAAAAAGACGGTCTTCCAAGACCTGTGACGGTCTGCCTATGTTCTGTGAATTTAGCCTTTCTGGGAGACATGTAGGCTTATGAATAAGGTGGCCAGAGTTTATTTTGAACTTAAGCCTGTAGCACTCAAAAAGTAGGTATTACTCATTTTTCACAACCCACTTATCCACTTGAGCACCTTCTTGTTAACCTTATCACTGTGGTGAGGAGCAATGCTTCATGGTAGCTTTGGAAACTGGGTACGCAGCATCACAGAGGCTGTGGCTTTTGTTAGTGCAGCTTGGCTTGTGAGGCCTGGCAAGAGTTTACAAATGTCATGCCAACTCTCCATCTATCTCACTCTTATCTGTGTGTCAGCTAATATTTTTACTTTTTTGATGTCATTTTTTACTTTGATGTCATTTTCCTTTCACCAGCATCCCCTGAAAACCTTCTAAGAGGTTCCCCAGATCCTCTGTCTTCCCGTTTGAAGATGAGGGTGTCATCTGCTTTCTTCCAGTCCTTAGGCCATTGCCATGACCCTTCAGAGAAAGCCAAGAATGACCCTGTAGCAATGTGGGCCAGCTGTGTGTGCTGCTGGCAGTAAACTGTATCTTACTGCAATCATTGATTTAGAGAGAGGGACATGTTTGCCCCCTCTGCTGTTTCTAAATGAAGCCCTTTTCCTTGCCAGGAAAGCTGAGGGCCAGCAAGGACACCTGGGGTGGGAAACTGAAACCCAGCACTGGTTGCTTGTAGCTACAAAGTGGCACCTACAGACTAGCATAACAAGCGGACGCTTTTCTATATGCTTGCTTGCTTTGTGATCACTGTGATTCTATCAGGGTTACAGCCAACAAGCTTTTCTCTTTTCAGTTTTCTTTTTTCAGTGTTTGTCACTTTGAATGCTCTTGTTTAACCTCAGGGGCAGGGTGTATTACAGCATGTGGCCTGCAGTACCAGGTCCCGGGGAGAGATCTTTGTCCTGTGGGAAAAGCATTAGTAGCATTATTTGGAGTAAATACAATGATGTGATGTACTTGTCTTTGCCAAAGTTGTCGCAGTCTATCTGGGTGGACCTGAGCCTTAGTCAACTGCTAGGAGAGGCTGTTTCCCAGTGGAAGAGCCTGTATGTGAGTCTTGCTGCTGTACCACACCTGATGACAGGTATCTTGTGTGGGAGGTGTAAGAGACACTAACCTTGCTGACCTGGTGTATGTGCTGCACTGCTCCCTAGCTGATGCTGGCTAGGTAAGGGCAGAGGTTTGGACCATCCTTCTCTGCTGCTGTCCCTCTGCTAAGATTCATCAGGAAGCACGCCTCTGTCTCATCAGAAGAGGGGCCAACAGTCTCTTTAAAAGTGAAGACATTGAAACCAAGACCTTGTGCGTGTGTGAAGATCGCACAAGCCTGGTTTGGGAGCAGGTAGCACATCTTCCTGTTCCAGCACAAATCTGTTGTGGGGATAGCAGAGTGAGGAGAGGGGAAGTACTTTTTATGGAGTCCTTTTGTACAATCTGTTCCACATGGGGTCATGTCATGAAATTTGCAGTGCATGTTAGCTGGCTCTCAGGCATAAACCCATCAGTCTGGGGTACTGGGAATGGGAATGTCTCTCCTATTTCCCATGTGCAGCTTGATGTTCAGTGCATTGTTAAGCCTGACTTCATGTACATCTTGCTCATGTCATCTGGCTCTAAACATTATCTAATTGCCATTGGCAGAGACAGGATAGCTGAAAAGGCTTTTCGAGCCTCCCAGAGTGATTCGTCATGTCTTTTGGCAGCAAGTTACGTTATTTGTTTTTGGATGAGGAGAGGTGAATTCTGAGAGGATCAGCTGTGTGGAAGAAAAGGACAGGGAGGCGAGGAGAGAGGATTTATTTAGCAAGAGGGAAGGGTAAGATGAATGAAACTGGGTTGAAGATAGTAGGAAAGAGGGGGCAAGAGAAAATCATGGACTTAGGCAGATTTTGGGAAGGCCAATGATTCTTGCTTTTGGTTTTATTACTTGGAGTTGAGTGTATTTAAAGAATTTATTTCATGGACTGCTGATACAGGGCTGAGAATAGGATATGTGTCTCCTCTGGGGCCTTCTAGTTGTGTATCCTTTTGCCAGCTTCAGTCTGCTTGCTTGTGTGGAGTTGGAAGTGAAGCACGGAATCAGACTCTACAACTCAAGGAGAGTTACAAAGCAGGTATGTTTATTACGGCGCCGGGTGCAAGGGGGATCATTCCTCCTAACTTGCACACCGAGGGGTTAAGCAAGCAGATATTTATTACACACAAACATGCATATTCATTAGGTTCCCGAGAGAGCGGGGGGGGGGGTATTACAATTAGTTTAGGTACTTATTATCATAAGTCTCCTCCCTTTTGGAGCTTGCGCACTGCCCTCGGATGGTCGTGGGCGGGGGTCTTCAAGATGAAGTAAGCAGTCTTCCTCAGGGTGCACTTTTCACGTTTGGCACAGTTGGATGCCCCAGTAATCACAATTAGCTGAAACCAGCCGTATCTGCAAGTTTCTCATAGCTGGCAAAGATTTAGAGCAGTGTGACCTTTGTACAAAATTTATTGCAGGCCGGACAGGATGGGGAGACAAGGAGTATCCTAAGCTAGCAGATGTTCGGCAGTCACTGTCTCCAAACTAACTGATAAATTAGAATGATGGTAAGAAAGAATTCACTCATTAGAAGGATAAAAAGAAATAATTCACTCTTGTTAGTAAGACTGCTACATTCTGTTATCACACCACAGACTTACAACACAAACCTTATTCTCTTAGACCTAAGTTAAATTAAGAGTGTTTTAACCCTTTGTTTTCCTGGCATTTGTTTTCCTTATATCAGAAGTTTCAGCGTCTTGTGTCACTCTTTGGATGCCGGCAAACAGTGCTCACGAGAGACTAGCAGGGCTTCCCTATGAGGTTTTTGGTTATAGAAAGAACACCTAAAAATGATGAAGTTTAAATGGAAAAGGCATTACCAGTGCCACACAAATTTAGTGTTCCAAAAGAGAAAACGAAAAGGGAAATGAAAAGTTTTCATGGCATTTCAGGTTGAAATGTTCACTGTGACTTTCAAAATTTCCCTTATGAGCATTTGCATTCCTTCCTTTCTCCCATTTTTATCTCTTTCTGACTGCGTATGCAAGAGAAGGAATGAGCGGTAAACTTTAAAGTGTTTCAAAGATTGTCATATCACTTGCTTTCACCAGGAGTGCTCTGAGGCACGGTCTCCTGAGGTGTGGAGTTCTCTGGTACAATCTCTTCCACGTGGGGTCAAGTCATGAAATTTGCAGTGCATGTTAGCTGGCTCTCAGGAACAAAACCAGCAGTCCTGAGATACAGAGAATGGGAATGTCCGTCCTCTCTCACCAGATTTCAGCCTGTGTCTCCTGATTCCAAGGCAGTTTTCATGCAGGAGTAGCAACACAGGCCATGTAGAGTGCATGTCTCAAGGAGAAGGGATGCTTCTTGTGCGAAGTTGGGAAAGCATGAAGCAAAGACAGCTATTATTAATTGGCGTGTATCTATACTCTGCTTAGAGGTGAGCAGCACAAGAAAACAGGAAACAGTTGTTTGTTGCGGGGCATATACCATCCACATTGCGCATTATGATGAACTGGAAGGCTTTCAGCCCAGGCATGGGGTTTTCTGAGGATTGTGAGCATCTCGGTGCGTGTTTGCATGGGGAGAGGATGCAAGTCTGTTCCTTGAGAAGGTACTATGCCAGATTCTGGTCTTCAGAGAGCTCTGGCTGTCCTTTGGTCACTGAAATAGCCCTGAGATCAGGGGTACAGACAGGCAGTGTGTTCTCCGGTTGCTTAGCTGAAGGCAGGCAGAGCTGGAGAGCATTCTGTTTGAGCTTACATACAGTTACTTGAACTAGATGCTCTGCATTGGCTGATTCTGCTTTCCATGGAGCCTTTATGTGCTCTGCTTCAATGCCAGCATTGCAATATAGTCCTGTGGGAAATGCCTCATCTTGTGCTTGCACAGGCTTAGTTTGGATGAAACTTGATAAAAGGCTTTGAATAAAGGTGATGTTATAGCTGGTGGGGTAGGGTGCCTGTTTGTATCACTGGAGTCAACAGTGAGCCTCCTTCCTCTGCAGCCTTCAGCCAGTGAAGTGTTAATCTCTTGGAGTAGGGACAGAAGTGGCCAAGGACCCCTGTCTCTGTGGACGCATGTTGGGTGGGTGCACTATAGCCACAGAGAGCCGTGCAAAAAGGAAGGTATTTCTCAGCCTGGCTGGCCTGAGAAATTTTCTGTAGCCAGGGACCTCGGATACCTTCACTGAAGGAGCTCCAGGTGGCCTAGTCAAGAGAAGTTTCTTGTGCCCACTGGACTTGCTCAACTCCTGCAAGTTCGCCTGATGCCATTTCATGCCATTTTGAATGCTTTTGTTCCTTAGTTTCCTTCCTTTTCCATGATATATGTTGTGATGTCTGCTTCTGAACGTCCCACTCCTTTTAGACACTATCATCGTCAGGTCTGCAGCTGGATGGGATGGTCTCTTCCCTCTGTGTCCTTTTGGTAGTCTCACAGAGTTGTTGAGGTTAATCTCAGGGAAATAGGGCCTGCTTTTTTTCATGAGGACAGTAGGGAAGGTTTAAACTGTAATGCTACATCAAACAAGTGAACTTAAATGAAACTTTTGGCTTTTGTCTACCCTTATACAATTCTTAATAGTGACTCTGAATGGTGACATACATTTGAAAGGAGCTATTCTGACCTGTTAATGGCAGGAATGATGGCCGTAGGAGAACAGTTTGGCTTGCAGTGCAGCTTTTGGAACCATAAAGAAATAGATTGTTCTGCAGTAACTATATCTGATTCAGCTGGTTTGTGCTGGATGTTAAGAATTGCAGTTCTGACATTAAGTATTGAAATTGAAATTGCTTGAAATAGAAATACTGGGTGCCCTGCTGAGAGGGATAGTGCAGCCAGCATGAGCTGATGTAGCCCTGCCACACTCTGGACATGGCAGGCTTAACACACATGAAATCACAATATTATGTGGTTTCTCTGTTCTAGCTCTCAGTCTTGTCTCCTGCCTGAATCACTGTCAGCCATAGCTCTGTCGTCATTGCTTGGCTTTTATCAAGTCTGCCTGGGAAATGCTGCCGATGGAGATTTATGCCCTTCCCTGTCCCACTCCTGTGATGTTAGACAGTTTTTCTTGCTGTCTAATTGGAGACTTCTCTGATGTGGTTAAAACACATGGTTTTTGACTGTCTCCCCTAGACTTTGAAAACAAATGATTTATATACTCTTTGTAATAACTTTTTCCCTGTTTGAAGCCCACTGTTATGGCTTCCCTCCATCATCTCCACCCTGAAGCTTTTAGGATTTCATAGCACGTTACACACCTTTGATCAGTGGTCTGTACCACTCTCCACTGAATTTTCTTCAGTCTGGCACCTCTCCTAAGAGCAGTGTGCAGAGCTGAAGTCTTTTGTCTGGTGTTCATGTTGCTTATGAGGAGATATCCCAGTGCAGGCATGTGGAGTGCAACAGGAGCTCACAGTCCAGCATCATTCTCTCTGTGCACTTGTGTATCATTTCTATTCTGGAAATAAAGACAGCTCCTGCTGTGGTTAAGTATTTCAGCTTAGAGCCAGACTACCTCATTCCTTGCTTTTATTTTCAGAGCCGGGAATGTGCCTGGGGGGAAAGAAAATACACAGTGAACATCCAGGTTGTTAAATGATGGCATTGTTTTTCAGCCTTTGCCCTGGCATAAAGTCAGTGGAAAGCAGTCACTGATGCTCAGCCAGTTGCTGAATCAGGATGGATGGTAGTGGACACTTTTGGCTCCACAAACAGTCGCGCGTGCTCAGTGGCTGGTGTCCATTTGGCAGATGGGGGCCTGGTAGAGGATTGTTTTGCTTTTTGCACCTGGAATCAGAAGATGAGTGTCCTGCCTTGCAGCCAGCAGGGGGATGCATGAAGGTCCCGGTTCCCTCATCTTCTGATATCACCTATCTGTCACCTCCCCAGTGGGGATCTGCTGTTAAAGTTTTGTGTGTGTAAACATGATCGGAGATGCTGGGTGGCAGATGGTGTCTGCTTTGGAGTTTGCTGCTCCCTGGTGACTGAGAGCAGAAGGCTGGCATGCTCTGAAGAGTGTGCAATATAGAAGCTGAGCATGCTAAGTGGGATTTCTTGCTCCCAGACTTCTTGATCAGATTACAAACCCATCTCCCATCTGACCTCGGTGTAGACTGAATTCCTCCCTGCTCTAACTAGGTGCAGCACAGCCTTTGATGTGTGTCCAGCCATTGCTAGAGACTTGCAGGCCTATACAAAAGGGAATGAGGCAAGGGCTGGTTCGTAGCCTCTCCTTCGTTGCAGTGAGACCATCACACCACCCGGCTGTGGTTCTCTGGGCGAGCTGGGGGGATCTCATCGCTGTCAAAACCACTCCAATTCCCTCTGCTCCCAGCTATGATGTGACTCCCACCTATTTGTACTCTGTTTGACCCACATTGGGTACTTTTTATGATCTGATTCTGCTCAAGTGCCTTATTCTGTGGTTTGTTTCTGAAACCCCCCATCTACTCCCACCCCAGGTTAATTTTCTGCTCTTTGAGGAAGAGAAAGCAGCTCATGGGTGGGACTGAAAGTGACAGAGTACAAATAAGCCAAGAGCGTATGCTGGAGAGGTCAGCTCATGCCTGTGTGGAGCCACACCTGCGAGCTGGTATTTCCAGGAGATAAGGTGCCCATCAAACTTCTTTCAGGTCTAAGGGTATAAGGAAGATAACTTCCTGGTCTGTTCGGCCTCCAGCATTTGGCACTGTTGATGCGGAGGGTACCAAAGACAGTAGAAGACAGAATGAAGTGCTATCAATGGCTTGAAGTTTTGAGACTTAGTCCTGACTTGGCTGCTGTGACTCAAAAAATGCTGTGCACCGGAAGAGAAGGAGCTCTCAGCTGGGTTTGGATTAGGCTACCATATGTCTGGGTTTCCTTAAACATATTTCACTTTTCCTGTGTAGTTATTTTGTGCAGGTGCAGGAGAAATCCATCCAGAATTCACAAGTTTCATGTCTGATGCAGTGAAATCTGTAATCCCAGGGTAACTGGGGTGCAGTAGGGCAAGTGGGAACACACTGGCCTATGGTGAAGCGGACGTTCAGTCAGTTGGACATGGATATACTTGTTCTTGTGTGATGTTTCCTGGAGAGTAGTAAATACGCCACAGCCATAGCTCTCCCAAGACTGCTTCTGAGTGCTGCAGACATTCCTAGGCTTCACAGCCCTTTTAGGAGTTCGCACCTGCAGCAAATAGTGAGGACCTTTGCAGTCAGGTTTCACAGATGAGTCATGAGAAGGTAACTTTTCATAAACATCCTTGTGAAGGGGTCAAAGCTAAGGCAGAGCAAAGTCCCTTCAGTGCTGCTGCATCATACTTCGGAAGACGAGTGGTGAACCTGAATTCTCCGTCTTTAACTGTGTGTTCTTTGGAGGTCACATATGCATTTACAGGTTCATGTAAAGTAAGCACAGAAAGGCTGAGTAGGCTGTGCTTGAGGGTATCAGAGTACCACAGTGGTTTTCTGGGCGCCTTTCCAGGTGCCAAGAAGAGGAATCCCACTTGTTCTCAACACCGGGTGGAAGATTGCTATGGGTTTGCCCTTTTATCTTATACATGAGACCTAACTGCTGAGCCAAGGACTATGTGGCTCTGTCTTAGAAAGGAAAAAAAGGAGGAACAAAAGGTCTTGCAGGCAGCAGACTTGGGGATCAATTTTAGGTTGGTTCCCTTCAGGTCTTCCTTCACAGTCAGCATGAGCCATTGCTGACTGTGCTTGCTACAGCATGACTTAACTTCTGCACACATAGAGTAGAACTGCTTGCAGTGGCTTTTAGTGAAGCCTGCACTCTGCTACACGTCGGAGACAATCTCTGGTGAGGATCTTTCTGTATTTTGAGACCGGCTTGCATGGGTCTTCTTCTCTGTGGTAGAGACTCTCCACGTGGTCGGATCTGTCTCTTGGAGTAGTCTGTGTTGCACCCTGCTTTCAGCTCAGAGCCAAACACCCAGAGATGCCTGTTGTGAGAGGCTTCAGGGAATCATTTAAAACCATCTGCATGCCCTTCTCTAATTTTTGCAGTTGCATTATCCTGCTTAGAGAGGCCTAGGAGCTGCTTCCTCTGTTTATGCCCGCAGTGAGGAAGTATGAAGCAAATGAATGCATTTTACTCTTTCCTCTAAAGCGCTGAATATTCTTTCGTGAGATAGTACTCCCAGTGCTAGGGCTGGACATCTCAATGGACAGAAGCAGCCTAGGAAACACGATCCAGCATGAAAAAGCTTGTGCTGATTGCCCGCTGCAGCCTGGTAAGCAGAGGTCTGAGGAGTGCTGCAGGGATCTCTCTATCCTACTCCAGGATCCCTTGGCAGCTGCAGAAAAAAACCGCTGTGATGTTCTTTGTTGGAAGAAGTGGAGTGACAGCCACAGGGACTTGGTCTTTGGGAACTGGGTGAGGGGAGGGTAACGTTAAACACATTCTTCACATCAGCTGTATGATTAGAAACATAGGAATGCTAGTACGGTCTGCAGTGTCTCCTTCCATTCCAGTTCCCCCTACACCAAAGAGAGGCCAGTGATATGGGGAGTTAGGTCAGGATGATGGGTAGGGAGGGCAGGAGGCTTGGACTGCAAAGGCTATGCTGCCTTCCTCCTTTCTCCAGGATGCAAAGGACTCTATGCCATGCTGGCAGAGGTCCCTTAGTTAGTCCGTTTCATCCTTTTGTCTCTTCAGCATCAGTCTCTGTGCCTGGGACAGTGACACTAGAGCCTTGAGCAGCAAGTGAGGGAGGATCTTCTACCTCCTTGGCCAGATGAAAAGACCCAGACCTCAGCTCCAGCTCACTCTCAAGATGGGGTTATACTGCTGCTGGGCACTGACCGGTGTGCAGGGATGGTCTGCATGCTCCTGTGGTGGGGACTCTGGCTTCTTGCAGCCCCACAAGCAGGTGAGGTGAGCTGGGGATCCCGAGCTGTGGCTTTAGGCCTTACCCAGTGCTGCACACCTGGGATTTTCAGGACCTTGGGCTCTGCCCATGCTGGCTCCCTCTGCTCAGACATGGCTGTGCAAGGAGAACACAGCAAACCTGCTCCAGTGTGGGCTCCTTTCTCCATGGGGCCACAGCTCCTGCCATGGGGCCACTGCTCCAGCGCAGGCTGCTCATGTTGTCACAGACACTTTTGGGCATCCCCCTGCTCTGGTGTGGGGTCTTCCATGGGCTGCAGGTGGAATCTGCTCCACCGTGGTCCTCCATGAGCTGCAGAGGCACAGCTGCCTCACCATGGTCTGCACCAGGGGCTGCAGGGGAACCTTTGCTCCAGTGCCTGGAGCACCTCCTGCCCTCCTTCTGCACTGACCTGGGTGTCTGCGGAGCTGTTGCTCTCTCATATGCTCACCTCCTGGTTTCACCTCTTAACAGTAATTTTTCTCCTTCCTAGTAGCTGGCACATTACTGTGTTTTGGCTTCAGTCTGAGAATAATGCTGATAACACACGGGTGTTTTGTTTTTTGTTAAGTGATGTTTACTCTGACCAAGGACCTTTCAGTCTCTCGTGCTCTGCCAGTGAGGAGGAGCACAAGAAGCCAGGAGGGAGCAGAGCCAGGACCCCTGACCTGAACTAACCAAAGGGGTATTCCATACCACAGCACGTCATGCCCAGTGTATAAACTGGGGGCAGTTACGCGGAAGGCCCAGATCACTGCTTGGGTTGGGCTGGGTGTTGATTGGTGGGTGGTGAGCAATTGTATCATTGAGCACTTGAGTTTATTGTTGCTTTTCCTTTCCCTTTTTAGTTTCCTATTGTCTCCACATTGTTATTCCCCTTATTGTTATTCTTAGTAGCAGTAGTAGTTTAATATTATACTTCAGTTGCTGGACTGTTCTTACGTCAGCACATGAGGTTTACATTCTTTCAATCTTCCTCCCTGTCCTGGGTTCAGCAGTAGCAGTCATTTTTCTCCTTAGTAGTTGGTGCAGCACTGTGTTTTTGACTTTTGGCCTGGGAACAGTGCTGATAACACCGATGTTTTTAGTTACTGCTTAGAATGTTTGGTCTGGCCAAGGACTTTCTGAGCCTCATGCTCTGCCAGGGAGGAGGGGAAGTTGGGAGGAAGGAGAGACAGGACACCTGACCCAAACTGACCAAAGAGGTATTCCATACCACAGCACGTCATGCCCAGGATGTCAAAACGGAGGGCAGAGACTCAGGAGGGTGGGGTTCGCTGCTGGGTTGGGCTTGGTATCGGGTGGTGAGCGGTTGTATTCTCTTTCCTTGTTATTTCCCTTATCATTATTATTATTGGTGGTAGCAGCAGTGGTTTGTGTTATACCTTAGTTACTGGGCTGCTCTTATCTCAACCTGTGGGAGTTGCATTCTTTCAGTTCTCCTCCCCATCCACCCGGGAGAGGGGGGCAGAAAGAGGGGGGAGTGAGTGAGCAAACTGTATGGCTGACTGAACTTAAACCGTGACACTCTCCATCCCACCTGGAGGGGAAGGGGAAGGAGGAGGTGAGCAAGCGGGTACATAGTGCTGAGTTACTGGCTGGGCTTAAACTACCACAGGTCATTCCTACTGTGGGCTGCAGTTGCACAGTATTTTCTTTACCCTTCTGAACTATATTACCCCAGAGGCGCTCCCACCATCACTGGTGGACTTGTCCTTGGCCAGTGTGGGTCTGTCTTGGCACAGGCTAGCATTGGCTCTATGGGGCATGGGGAAAGCTTCTTGCAGAAGCCATCCCCCCACTCACATGGCAGTGTTTTGGTAGCCCCCTCCTTGCATGGCTGGGTTTTGATAGACCCACCACCACCAAAACCCTACCATGCAAACCCAATATAGCAGTAAAGGCTGGAGTGCCTTTTCTGTGTCCTTTGTCAGAGAACACTTGCTCCCCTTCTCGGCAGGCTCAAGTTTTCCCTAGTTGTCCTTTTACTGCTGTGGTACCTGCAGGAACCTTTCTTCTTGCCGTTCACATCCTTTGTCAGATTCAACTCCAGGTGAGGGTTAAATTTCCTAAGCCCAAACCTGCAGACTTTGGCCTCTTCAGGAACCTGCTCAGTAAGGTTCCATGGGATATAGCCCTAGAGGGCAGGGGGGCCCGAGACTGTTGGTTGATATTCAAGGATCATCTACGACAAGCTCAGGAATGTTGCATCCCAACTAGAAGGAAGTGCAGCAGGAGGGCCAGGAGATGCCCTTGGATGGATAGGGAGCTGCTGAGGAAATTTAGAGCGGAAAAAAGAGGCTTATAAAAGGTGGAAGCAAGGACAGGCGGCCTGGGAAGAATACGGGGATGTTGTCTGAGCAGTTAGGGAGCAGGTTAGGAAACAAAGGCCCAGTTAGAATTAAACTTGGCTAGGGATGTTGAAGATAACAGGGAGGGATTCTGTAGGTACACTGCAAATAAAAGACAGGCTAGGGACAGCATGAGTCCCCTCTGGAAGCTATCCGGAGAACTGGCTACCCTGGATTTAGAGAAGGCTGAGGTTCTTAACGACTTCATTGCCTCAGTCTTCACCAGAAAATGCTCTGACCACACCACCCAATTCTTGGAAGGCAGATGCAGGGACAGTGAGAATGAAGACCCTGGGCCCACTGTAGGAGATAATCTGGTTCAAGATTATCTTATGGACTTGAAAGTGCACAAGTCCATGGGACTGGATGAAATCCATATGCAGGTCCTGAAGGAGCTGGCAAATGAAGTTGCTAAGCCACTGTCCATCAGATTTGAAAAGCCATGGCAGTCAGGTGAAGTTCCCGACGACTGGAAAAAGGGAAATATAACCCCCATTTTCAAGAAGGGGAAAATGGATGAGCCGAGGAATTACAGACCAGTCAGTCTCACCTCTGTGCCTGGCAAAATCTTGGAGCGGATTCTCCTGGAAGGCATGCTGAGGCACATGAAAACCAACAAGGTGCTTGGTGACAGCCAGCATGGCTTCACTAAGGGGAAATCCTGCCTGACCAGTCTGGTGACCTTCTATGATGGGGCTACGGAACTGACGAAGAGGAGTAGAGCAGTTGATGTCATCTACCAGGACTTGTGCAAAGCCTTTGACACTGTCTCCCATGACATCCTTCTCTCTACGTTGGAGAGACATCAATCTGATAGGTGGACCACTCGATGGATAAAGAACTGGCTGGATGGCCCCACACAAAGAGTAGTGCTCAATGGCTCAATGCCCAACTGGAGATCAGTAAGGAGTGGTGTCCCTCAGGGATGGGTGTTGGGACTGGTCTTGTTCAACATCTTTGTGGGTGACATGGACAGTGGGATTGAGTGCGCCCTCAGCAAGTTTGCCGATGACACCAAGCTGTGTGGTTCAGTTGATACACTGGAGGGAAGGAATGCCATCCAGAGGGACCTTGACACGCTTGTGAGGTGGGCTGATGCCAACCTGATGAAGTTTAACCATGCCAAGTGCAAGGTCCTCCACCTGGGTCAGAGCAATGCCAGGCACAGCTACAGGTTGGGCGGGGAGGAGATTCAGAGCAGCCCTGTGGAGAAGGACTTGGGGGTGTTGGTCAATGAGAAAATGAACATGAGCCGGCAGTGTGCGCTTGCAGCCCAGAAAGCCAACTGTATCCTGGGCTGCATCAAAAGGAGCGTGACCAGCAGGTCGAGGGAGGTGCTCCTGCCCCTCTACTCTGCTCTCATGAGACCTCACTTGGAGTATTGTGTGCAGTTCTGGTGTCCTCAACATAAAAAGGACATGGAACTGTTGGAACAAGTGCAGAGGAGGGCCACGAGGATGATCAGGGGACTGGAGCACCTCCTGTATGAAGATAGGATGAGAAAATTGGGGCTGTTCAGCCTGGAGAAGAGAAGGCTGCGTGGAGACCTCATAGCAGCCTTCCAATACCTGAAGGGGGCCTACAGGGATGCTGGAGAGGGACTCTTCATTAGGGACTGTAGTGAGAGGACAACGGGTTCAAACTTCAACAGGGGAAGTTTCAATTGGATATGAAGAAGAAATTCTTTCCTGTAAGGGTGGTGAGGCCCTGGAATGGGTTGCCCAGGGAAGTTGTGAATGCTTCATCCCTGGCAGCGTTCAAGGCGGGGTTGGACATAGCCTTGGGTGGCATGGTTTAGTGGGAGGTGTCCCTGCCCATGGCAGGGGGATTGGAACTAGATGATCTTAAGGCCCTTTCCAACCCTAACTATTCTGTGATTCTATGTTTGGACAGTGGTCATATCACCTTCTTTTGCCTGGTGTTCCTATCTGTTTTTCTCCACTGAGTGTGGCAGTAAAGGAGAGGAAGGAAACCAAGTAATTGTGGCTGGCAAAACCTGAAAACAGAGAAGAGGGAAAACAAGGTTTGAAACTGGAAAAGAAGGACCCTGCAGGCAACACTGAGCAGAGCCCGCTGGCAGATCCCACCACCCTAGGATGGGCCTGTCGGTGTGAGCAGAGGGGAGCAGATACAGCCCTGCTGCTGTCAGGATCTCCTTGTCCAGTTCCCTTTTCCTCTGGAAGCGGGAGTCTGTCTGATGAGGGCCGGGAGAAGGTTGGTAAGAAGGTGCTGTAGTGTGATGGCGCCTTGGATGGCGGGGGGAGGTTGTTGGAAAGTGCAGCTGTAACCTCAGTAGGTTTTGAAGAACTGGGAAAAGTTACTTGTACACCAGGGTCTACTGCTTGCTATGGAAAGGTGGGGGAGAGGGGCACCCCATGGAGTCTGCCTCCTGCTCTGGTGAGGATTTTGCAGCTAGCTCCCTGTGTCCCATTGAGTCAGCTCTGATGATGGGCAGCCCCCTGCTGCCCTTGCCTCCAGCAGGGAGAGGACCATCCTCCTAAAGTTGAGGTGGTGGGCGAGGCTGGGGAATGGAAAGGGTGAGGTGTACATGGAAACATGTCAGCATGGGGGTCATTGAGGAGCTCAAAGGCCCTTAATGGAGAAGGTGGGGTCTGCTCTGCTGCAGGACTCACCCAAGGTGGGAGAGGATTCAAGGTGGGCTTGCCTCCAAGACAGAATGGTGGGGAATGGAACTGGTGGCGCAAGTGACCACTCTGCTTACTGGCAGGAAGCTGTTTTGAGTAGCTGACAGTCTTGCAGGAGTGGAGAGTAAAAGATGAAAGACATGTTATAGCTGCCTGGAGTGCAGCAAGTGACATTAAGTTCTTCCGAAACTCGGAAGCTGCTCAACTGCAGCCCTGTAGAGAAGTATTTTGCCCAGCCCAGCTCTTCCCAGCTTCTCTCTCTGAGCTGCTACTAGTGTCTCCATGTGTCTCACCACAGTTGTGTTCAGAAGGGGCATCTATCCCTTTTGTATTGCAGATATGTCATGGCACTTCAGGCCACATTGTGCTTCTTCTGGGAACAGGAGACAGGACATGATTTGTGTCCTAGCACTGTTCATAGCTCAAATCGTCCAGTGTGATGTGGGATGTGAGCTTTGTGGATCTTTGTGTTGATGGGTGCTTGTAAAGTTCCAGTTTAACAGCCCAGGATCAAGAAATACAGTTTCCTAACCTGAAACAATCATCATAAGATGATGCAAAACTATGCCAGCAACAAGGGTATTGAAGTTTAGAATTGCTTAGACCCCTTCCTTGTCAGGTGATGATGCTCTTGACTTCCTGCCATTGCATGCTTCCCCTTAAACGTTTACCCACATGGGTGAGTGGTCTAAGTCTGGCTGTAACTCAAAAGCTGCTTGGTTGGGTTCCCATCTCAAACTGGAGTGTTTTGATCCAGCATTGCTGATAACAGTGTTCACCAAATGCATGTTAAAGAAATCAGTATGGAGCAAAATCAAGCCCTCTCCCAATCTTTGCCCATACTCAAAGCTGACTGGGGTTCTCTGTCACCCATAACCTTCTTTCCTGATCTGCATTTCTTTGTCTTTGGGCAGTAGGACCATCCCCACTGTCTAGGTCTTGTTGAGAGAGCAAGAATTAATAGTCTGAATTGCCTTTTCTGCCCAACACTGGTCGTTTCCTACTTGTGATCACTTGCATGAGTTCTGTTAAGCTTCAATGCCCTCTGTGGGAAGGGTTCTTGTGTTCAGCGTGATTTATGTATCTAATTTAAACACCATTTAAAATGCTGCCTGTCAGAAGGCTGTGGTGCGGTTATAAACTAGTCATGCAAAATGTCATTCATTGTTAGTGGGGAAAAAGAAACAACAGGTGACAGCAACTATTCCTGTAATCTGCAGATCTCTTTTTTCCCTTCATATGCGTAAAATTTAGACTTATTTTTGGTCCTAAGCCACCTCAGGGCTAAATGAAGCGTGCATCCAGACTGGCTTTTTTACTTGCCATCTTTCAGGCTTTCCTCACCTAAGACGTGTGTCTTTTATCCTTCCCGAGCTCTGTGCTACCAGGATTCATCTCCTCTTAAACTTGCTGCCATGTGGCCCTGCCCTTGTGATAGGGACTGCATGCACAGCCCAGCTGCTGATGGAGAGAGCTGTCTTCTCTCCCCTGCACTCTCCTCTCTTCATCACCCCATCTGCAATGGGTGCAGACACAGGTCATGCCACAGGGGTGAAGACCAGCAGAGAAAAATGTGACTGCTGCTTGCTGTCTGAGGGTTGATGTGAGGAGCACAGATGCGGAGGGGTGAGCCTGTGCTGGGGAGTGGGGGTCTGCAAGCCTTGCTTGGTCCTTATGTCATGGAGCGTTGTGTTTCTCCAATTGCAGATGTCGTGGAACCTGCAGTACCACACCTCCAAGTTCCGCCACGTGTATGGCAGACCAGCCAGTAAGGAGAAATGCTATGACTGCGTGCCCATCACCCACAACGTCCACGACAACCAGTTCTGCGCTGTAAACCCCCACTTCATTGCGGTGGTGACTGAGTGTGCATGCGGGGGGGCCTTTGTTGTCATTCCCATACACCAGGTGAGCTCTCCTGAGGCAGGCTGGCTTTTCAGAGAGCATCGAGAGGCTGGAGGAGAGCTAGGCTTTCTAGGGAGCTAGATCACACAGAGGATATTCAGTTAATGCTGCTGTCCAAATTGCAGAGTGATGGAAGGGGCCCCAGAAGCCCTGGCAGGTGATTCTTGGGATATGTATAGTTTTATGTCTTACGTTGCTGCTTGCAGCTTTTTTAGCACCTTCATTTATTTCACATCTCATTTGCATTTCCTGTATAGAGAGCAGGAACTGTGCAGGATGTTTGTCTCCTAGGAGAAATTTTAAATATAGAAGCAATTAGGAGACACAGAGGGTAAAACCTGAAAGCTGCATTACTGGCAAGTTTTTAGATATGACAAAAGGAAAATGTGGTGTGTTTCGCTCTACCCCCTACTTTGTGAAAGAGTTGAGAAATGGTTATCAGGCAGTGAAGCTGTTAAGCTTAAAGCATCAGTGCTGGAGAAGCTTCCCTTTCAGAAACAAATCCCGTGTTTATGGGTTTTGATGACTTAGGGATCTGATGAGAGGGAGAAGCAGGCCATCTGATGTTTATTGCTTCAGAAAAAATTACGCATGCACTAATGTGGATTAACTCGAATATGAGATTATGAGCTCTCTGGAATCAGAGCAGAACAGATGAAAGGCAAAAGTTCAGCCTTTAATTAAAAGTTAATTGATGGTGTTTTTGCATTACCACTTTTTCAATATTTGCTAAGGATGAAAGTGAACTGGCTATGCTTGAAGAACTTAGCGCAGTTCCTAGCCCTCCTAGACTTTGTTTATTCATCTCCTTCACTGCAGGTGCTGTTCAGAGACAGTCCTTCTAAAATTAACCCTTGCCTTGTTTTTCTTGACTGAGTCACTTCTGTCCCCTCAACCGTGATCTGTTGAGGCTGAAGAACTTGTCTTTATCACAGAGCTGCATCTGTAAGCGGGCAGCTGGTGACTATGGGACAGGGGGTGGGAGCCAGCTGTCAAAGTGTTGGCAAAATGAGCTGAAGAGTGCTTGCACTGCTTGCTGTTCATTTTTCCATCTTCTTACCTCTTCTCAGATCTCTAGAGATCTCTAGGCTAGTCTTCAGTAGTTATTCTTCCATTCTTCACACTCCATCCAGATCTGAAATAACTGCCTGCAGAAATAACTGCCTTATTTCAAAGGCATGGTAGAACTAGGAGATACAGAAAAAGATTATTAAAGTACATCAATGAAAATATGTGAGGAAAGACTTTGTAGGTTAGGCCTCAGCCAGGCTGGGAAAAAAAATAAGTGTGATAAACAGAACTTGTCATGAGGATGGGGAACAAGCATAAGGAGCAATTCTTGGTTTGTGTGGTATGGAATCCCTGGAATACTGGTAAAGGGAGCAAACTGTTATCAGCAGACATGATTGCTTCTGCAGATATGGATATGGAGCTCACTGCTCCAGATGCTGATGAGACCAGAAGAATGAAGGGGTGTAGAACAGGATGGAGTTATGGAGCTTTTCTAACTGTGTTGTTTCTGATGCAGGTCCCTTGAGGGCTGACCATTGGTGATGGATCAGGGAAAGTATCTGTACGTGCTTTGCTTTGTACAGCCATTTTCTCAATACGTGTTCCGGACTCTTGCTGGGTGTTGAGAGCCGCCTCAGCCACTCACAGGAAGAGGTTCCCTGAGCCTGGGTGCTGTGATACCATTTTTTTTTTTCTCATGATACACTTCCCAACTGGTCCCACCTGGTGGAAACAGGCAGCTTTTCATTGTGCTCCTGGTGGTGGTATTTGCGGCTGCCACCCCTTGTGATGCTGACCATGGTAGACAGCATACTGTGGGCCCAGCTGCAGGGAGCCAAAGGCAGCTGCTCTGGAGACTATGCATGGGACAGTATTGCCTTCTCATGATAAGCCGTGGTTACTTTTGAGTGGATTCACAGACAGCAGCCACGTCAAAACCTTGCCATCGTGTGGAGGAAAACCGCAAGAGCCAGGACATCACGTTTAGCCAACGTGGGAGATGGTAGCTGTGAAAGGGAGGCCTGCACTTTGAAGGCTGGGTGAATAACCTGCCCTTGGAGCTGCTCTTGTCCCTCCAATGCTTTTTGGAGTTCGTTCTGCATGTGCTGCTAGAGGGACTGCCTGCTTCAAGATATGCTTAAATGCAGGCTCAACCTTGCTCTGTGGAACTGTGCCTCCTTAGTGGCTTGTTGTGCTCCTTATTGTGGGTGCCAAGCTCTCTCATCAGTCTTTGCATAAATACTACTCTCAACTGCTGCCACCGTTCCTCTCTGAGAGCCTGGGGGTGAGTTAGGGTTGAGACCAGCAGAGGTTATATAGGGAGATAGCTCTTTGCTATAGATACTCTCCTTTCAGCAGGCCGTTGCATTCAGCCTGAAGAGGAATTAGTTTAATATTTGCCACCACTTGGAGAATGGTCTTCTGATGCAGGATGTGTCGGACAGGTCCTCATGAAGATGTACCATTGAACAGCAGCACATCTCACCAGGAAGGTGGCTGAACAGACTGACTCTTTCTGTTAATCTTGCAAGTCATAGAATCATAGAATAGTAAGGGTTGGAAAGAACCTTAAGATCATCGAATTCCAACCCCCCTGCCATGGGCAGGGACACCTCCCACTAAACTATGCCATCCAAAGCTATGTCCAACCCCGCCTTGAACGCCGCCAGGGGAGAAGCTTTCACAACTTCCCTGGGCAGCCCATTCCATCACTACAGTCCCTAATGAAGAGTCCCTCCCCAGCATCCTTGTAGGCCCCCTTCAGATACTGGAAGGCTGCTATGAGGAGGTCTCCACGCAGCCTTCTCTTCTCCAGGCTGAACAGCCCCAACTCTCTCATCCTATCCTCATACAGGAGGTGCTGCAGTCCCCTGATCATCATCGTGGCCCTCCTTTGGACTTGTTCCAACAGTTCCATGTCCTTTTTATGTTGAGGACACCAGAACTGCACACAATACTCCAAGTGAGGTCTCACGAGAGCAGAGTAGAGGGGCAGAATCACCTCCCTCGACATGCTGGTCATGCTCCTTTTGATGCATCCCAGGATACGGTTGGCTTTCTGGGCTGCAAGCGCACACTGCCGGCTCATGTTCATTTTTTCATCAACCCACACCCCCAAGTCCTTCTCCACAGGGCTGCTCTGAATCTCTTCTCTGCCCAACCTGTAGCTGTGCCTGGCATTGCTCCAACCCAGGTGTAGGACCTTGCACTTGGCATGGTTAAACTTCATCAGGTTGGCATCAGCCCACCTCACAAGCGTGTCAAGGTCCCTCTGGATGGCATTCCTTCCCTCCAGTGTATCAACCGAACCACACAGCTTGGTGTCATTGGCAAACTTGCCGAGGGCGCATGCAATCCCACTGTCCATGTCATAGAATTATAGAATCATAGAATAGTAAGGGTTGGAAAGGACCTCAGGATCATTGAGTTCCAACCCCCCTTCCATGAGCAGGGACACCTCCCACTAAACCATGCCATCCAAGGCTATGTCCAACCCCACCTTGAATGCCGACAGGGATGAAGCATTCACAACCTCCCTGGGCAACCCATTCCAGGGCCCCACCACCCTCACAGTAAAGAATTTCTTCCTCAGATCCAATCTAAACTTCCCCTGTTTAAGTTTAAACCCATTACCCCTTGTCCTCTCACCACAGTCACTAATGAAGAGTCCCTCCCCAGCATCCCTATAGGCCCCCTTCAGGTACTGGAAGGCTGCTATGAGGTCTCCACGCAGCCTTCTCTTCTCCAGGCTGAACAGCCCCAATTTTCTCAGCCTATCTTCATACGAGAGGTGCTCCAGTCCCCTGATCATCCTCGTGGCCCTCCTCTGCACTTGTTCTAACAGTTCCATGTCCTTTTCATGTTGAGGACACCAGAACTGCACACAATACTCCAAGTGAGGTCTCACGAGAGCAGAGTAGAGGGGCAGGATCACCTCCCTCGACCTGCTGGTCACACTCCTTTTGATGCAGCCCAGGATACGGTTGGCCTTCTGGGCTGCAAGCGCACACTGCCGGCTCATGTTCATTTTTTCATCAACCCACACCCCCAAGTCCTTCTCTGCAGGGCTGCTCTGAATCTCCTCCCCGCCCAACCTGTAGCTGTGCCTGGCATTGCTCCGACCCAGGTGGAGGACTTTGCATTTAGCATGGTTAAACTTCATCAGGTTGGCATCAGCCCACCTCACAAGCGTGTCAAGGTCCCTCTGGATGGCATTCCTTCCCTCCAATGTATCAACCGAACCACACAGCTTGGTGTCATCGGCAAACTTGCCGTGGGCGCACTCAATCCCACTGTCCATGTCACCCACAAAGATGTTGAACAAGACCGATCCCTGGGGGACACCACTCGTTAGTGGTCTCCAGCTGGACATTGAGCCATTGAGCACAACTCTGTGTGTGCGGCCATCCAGCCAGTTCTTTATCCACCGAGTGGTCCACCTATCAAACTGATGTCTCTCCAACGTAGAGAGAAGGATGTCATGGGAGACAGTGTCAAAGGCTTTACACAAGTCAAGGTAGATGACATCAACCGCTCTGCCCCTGTCCATCAGTTCCGTGGCCCCTTCATAGAAGGCCACCAGATTGGTCAGGCAGGATTTCCCCTTAGTGAAGCCATGCTGGCTGTCACCAAGCACCTTGTTGGTTTTCATGTGCCTCAGCATGCCTTCCAGGAGAATCCGCTCCAAGATTTTGCCAGGCACAGAGGTGAGACTGACTGGTCTGTAATTCCCTGGGTCATCCATTTTCCCCTTCTTAAAAATGGGGGTTATATTTCCCTTTTTTCCAGTCATCGGGAACTTCACCTGACTGCCATGATTTTTCAAATCTGATGGACAGTGGCTTAGCAACTTCATTTGCCAGCTCCTTCAGGACCCGCGGATGGATTTCATCCGGTCCCATGGACTTGTATACATTCAGGTTCCTAAGGTGGTCCCGAACAAGATCCTCCCCCACAGTGGGCCCAGGGTCCCTCCCTCACCGTCCCCACGTCTGCCTTCCAAGACTTGGGTGGTGTGGTCAGAGCATTTGCCCGTAAAGACTGAGGCAAAGAAGTCACCCACAAAGATGTTGAACAAGACCGGTCCCAACACCTATCCCTGAGGGACACCGCTCCTTACTGATCTCCAGTTGGGCATTGAGCCACTGAGCACTACTCTTTGCATTTGGCCATCCAGCCAGTTCTTTATCCACCGAGTGGTCCACCTATCAAATTGATGTCTTTCCAACTTAGAGAGAAGGATGTCTTGTGAGACAGTGTCAAACGCTTTGCACAAGTCCTGGTAGATGACGTCAACTGCTCTACCCCTCTTTGTCAGTTCCGTAGCCCCATCATAGAAGGCCACCACATTGGTCTTTCCCCATAGTGAAGGCATGCTGGCTGTCCCCAAGCACCTTGTTGGTTTTCATGTGCCTTAGCATGCCTTCCAGGAGAATCTGCTCCAAGATTTTGCCAGGCACAGAGGCGAGACTGACTGGTCTGTAATTCCCCGGCTCATCCATTTTCCCCTTCTTGAAAATGGGGTTATATTTCCCTTTTTCCAGTCATTGGGAACTTCACCTGACTGCTATGATTTTTCAAAGGCTCAGTGACTATAACTGGGAGACGAATGGCCTTCCTGCAGCCTGTATGTAGATTGGTGTCTGTCACAGATGTGTTTGGGAAGTGCATGCAGTGCATAGCAAGAAAGGATCTTGACTGAGAGCGCAGTTTTGTGGACTTCCTTTTGAAAGGGAAAGGCCTGGCTTTTTCCTTCTCCAGTGACCAGACTTGGTTGAGACTGCGTCTGTCTCTTCCTTCGCAGCATAAAGCAAAGGGATAGAAAAATGAGAACAAAGTCCCAAGAGACAAGGAGATACTTAAGTCTTTGACATCTCCAGTCTTTCAATATGTCTGCACCAGCTGTTAAAGGGAGGATTTCTCCCCTGTACAAACTCTGCTCTTGGGAGTTTTAAGGGCTGTCCCAGTACATGTGTGGTGGTTTTGTGTTTGTTTTGGTGTTTTTTTTTTTTTTTTTTTTTTTTTTTTTTTTGTGTGAGGGAACTCTTGAGTTTGGCTGATTTTCAGAAATGCTGGGAGTTTAGGAAGTGTGAGGTTGAAAAATTGCTAATTTTCAATCCCTGCAACTCTCTGTGGAAGTCAGGCACCTCCGCATGAATAACAACACATTAGTTACTGAAATAGCTTTTTAGATGAAAACTTCCCCCAGCATGTGTACAGCTTCACTTCCACATGCAGATGTGCATCTGAGACCAACAGCCCTACCTGTCCTACGTGTTTGTTGCAGCCTGAGGGTTCATGTGTTGTGGGGTCCTGCTCTGTCCCATGGCTGGCTGCAAGGCTGCACTGGGGCTGGTGGCTTGAAGGGCAAGGGCTCCTTCTCCAGGGCCAGTTGAGCCTGCTGAGGACATGGTGGTAGGACAGCCTTGCAGGATGGGACAGGTAGAGCATGCTCAGGGCAGCCTGGGAGTCTCCCAGATGGAATGGGGAGCAGACAGTCAGCCAGCTCTGGGAGGGAACAGAGTTCCCATAGGGATCAAGGGATCCTTGTGGAACTGGCTGCCCAGCCTATTGAGTTGCCAACTTGAAACCAAGCCCTGAAGCCTACAAAGGGACACTGTGGGCGGGGGAACGCTGCTTATTAAAGGCCTTTTATCTCTCTTCTGCCTTCCCAAGTCACTTTGCATTGTCACTTATAAAAGGGAATTGTTTTAGACTGCAGTCCAAAAAAGAACAGTCTTTTACATTTCAAAGCCCTCTGGGTGTTCAGTTTAGAGCAGGTTAGTCCCAGTCTATGTGATAAACTTTCCAGTGAGGCCAGAATATTTACATGTTGTGTCCTGTTCTGCATTCAGAACCGTACACATTTTAAAGGCTGGGAAAAATTACATTTGGGCCACATCCAGGTTAGAGCCAGCACTGATTCCCCTCTTCTGTGCACTCCTAAGGCCCGCCTCTGGAGAGGAGCAGGGGCAACACCAACCGAAGTGTCTCGTTTCTATGAGAGCATGCATTTATGTTTGTTTTGGTTTGTAATTCTTTTGAGGTGGGACAAAAATAAAGCAGTAAGCAGGACCAGCTTGCCACCACATCTCTTTAGGTGTCTGACCTTTGCTTTTAGACAGATGTCTTGAATAGAAGGTGAGTCTGTACTTCTGCTCCTGAAAGCAAGAAGGAAGTGCTGCTCCAACATAAATAAAATCCACAGCATGCTTCCTGGCACATACTACACTGGTTTGGCTTTGTAGCAGTGTGCCTGTGGTATGTTTTTTTTCCTGATGCAAGACTGCTCCCGTGCGGCATCAGGCTCTCAATACTCCTTTGTGCACGTCGTGCAGGATTTTTGGTAGTGAAGATGCCACCAGACTTGCAGTCTTTTTGGAGAACCTGGAATCTGGTTCAACCTGGTGAATGGCTGGATTTGAACACCCTCAGGCAGAAACAGATAGCTGTTGGAAGAAAAACTACATTTTTAATTTGTGTCACAAATGCCCTTTTGCTTGAAAAATAAAATAAATACTAGCTGACAAAGGTAAAGAATCAAAGCTAAACTATATATAATTTTTTCCTGCTCATAAGAAATGTCTTCTGAAAGAGATTAAGAGGTCTTACGGTGTGTGTATTTCCCCCTTCCCAAGGATCTTTAAAAAATATGGAGGATTCAACTTGCTTATGAGTGTTTCCCCTCCAAGTTTTATCCTGGTGTCTGAAACAAATACTGTCTTCTAACTTCAGCAGTCTCAACTGCTGCATGTGTACAGATTTCTTCATAGCAGTGTGTAATTAGGAAGGCCTGTACACTTCCTTCCTTTCCTTTCAGTGCTATCATCAAGACTTGGTTAGCAGGGACAGCAAAACCCCATTCTCAATAGACAGAGACCACCCAGGGCACTTGGAGCATAACAAGGAGAAAGAGGTTTTTTGCTGGAGCTGGCTTGGATCCTCTTTGAAAATGTCCTGTAATCACATGGCTCACGTTAGGTTTGTTGATATGTATTTTCCAGACAGGCAAGCTCGACCCACATTATCCCAGAATATGGGGGCACAGAGGGAATGTTCTGGACATCAAGTGGAACCCATTCAATGACTTTGTAATAGCTTCGTGTTCAGAAGATGCCACAGTAAGTTTACCGTCTTGTACAGCATGTTATTACATGGGTAATATCCTTTTGGGGGAGAGAAATAAAAAAGAAACCAAAAGGCTCATGGCTGAGATGTGAAAGCATACATATACATCAAGTAAAAGTAAGATCCTTTCTTTCTCATCTCTTCTAGGTGATATATCAAAATCAGAGTGTAAAGAAAGATCTGTTTTGTGGGGACTTATGTCTTTTTGGGTGTGTTTGCATGAGAAAACAAGAGTATGAATTTAAAATGGAATTGCTGTTCAATTTTAATCATTATAAGACTCTTCCTTTAATTTCAAACAAAAGCTTCAACACAATGTAATCTGGAACAGCTGTTTCAGATTAATTCCCTGCAGAGCAAGTTTGAGTTTGTTTCTCTACTCAGTTACTCTGTAAAGTCATTCAGGATCATTTATAGAGTAACTGAGGAATCTGCATCATACCATTCTGCAATAAGTGGTTTACCTGGTATTATTATAATTAAGATGCAGTCACACATTTTACCTCAGTGTAGGTGCAGACTAGTAACTGAAATGTTTGTAATAGGCAATTTAGCCCATATTTAAGTGACCATGGAAGGTTGTTTCTTCATGTCCTGTCATAAGTGTGATGTTGACTTCTGCAACAGAGCCATCTGACTAATTACTGTCCTTTTTTCAGAGATACCACATGTGTTTTCTTCCACTCGGTATATTCACTCTGTACCACACAGCATCAGGGAGGTTTTCCTTGTCATTTCTTCCAACCCTAGCTGAGTGCACATCCTCTGCCATTTCAGCTCTGCCAAAAATCACTCTTGAATTAGAAATCTAGGCTCTTTTAATTGCCCTTCATGTGTGACTTGCCTGTGCTACTTCGAATATACTTGTCTAATTTTTTGAAGGCCTGCAATTTCTGGGCTGCCTGTGAGGGTTTTATTTTATCCTCCAACCTGTCTGCTGAGTTTTCATACTGTTTCAGGATGGACCTGTGGCAGGAAGGGCTCTACCATGACCTCTCTTTTGATCCTCAGATGAGGAATTAGCACAAGCTTCGAAACTTCCTGCTGCAGTTACAGAATCACAAAACCATTTGTGTTAAAGGAGCTTGGATGTTCTCCTGTGCAGGTCTGTTGAGCACAGGAGGCAGCCTGAGGATAGAGATTTCACCACGTCTCTGGGCAACCTGTTCCTGTTCTTCACTGTTTCCATGGAGAAATATATTTCCTTATATGCAGTCAGAACCTCCCCAGTGTAGTTAGTAACCACTGTATCCTGTCCTGCCGCCCTGCTCTTCGAGACAGAGCCTGTCTCTAATTTCTTAGCAGTATTCTAAGTATTGAAGGCTTCTCTAAGTTTGTCTTGAAGCTATGTCTTCTCCAAGCTAAGCAAGCCCATCTCCATCAGCTTCTCCTCAAAGGGCAAGTGCTACAGCCTCCTGAGCATCCTGGTGGCCTCCACTGTAATCACTTAAGTTTATCAGCATCTTTATTGCACTGGGATACAGCAAAACTGGATGCAGTGTTCCAGCTACTGCTTAATGATTGCTGAGTAAATGAAAAAATTGCTTCCCTTGTCTAATGGCTGTCTTCCTTTTGTACCAGGCCAGGATATTGCTAGCTTTCATCCCCAGCAGGGCATGCTACTGGGTCATATTTATCCTACTGTCTACCAGGACTGTGGAGTCTGTGCAGAAAAGCTGCTCCCTGTCAGCTTTCTTTTCCATTTTTCTACTGAAACTTGGCAATGGATCATTCCCTGATGATCTAAAGAATGAAAATATTGAGCTTGTCACTGGTCTTATCAATAAAAAGTTGTTTAAAGAAGTCTTGCTGTTTGTGACTATACTCTGGTTTGGTACCACCTTCCCATCACCCTGGCACCAGGACCTTAGGGGTCCCCTACACAATGACATAGTATAGGGATACCTCTTCCCTCCCCACTAACTACTGAGGACAGCAGACTGTGTTTCTTAGTGTGACTGGTTTGCCTGGTAGCCAAGAGCTAGACTTGTAGAGCTCACTTAGTCCAAGCCCTACTCAAAGCAGGTCACTTGAATCAGGTTGTTCCAAGCCTTGTCCAGATAAGCTGTCAAGATCTCCAAGGCTTCAGATCCTGTGACCTCACTGGTCCCTTCCTTCAGGGGTTGAGTACCCTTCTATGCAAAATAGGGCTCCTCTGATCCCCACGGAGTGCCCATATTGCCATTTGTGTTCATTGCCTTTGATGCTGTCCCTGTGCACCTCCAAAGACTCTGGCTTCATCTCCTCTGTGCTTTTCTGCTATGAAGTTGAAGGGTAGCCAGAGACTGAACAAATTTTTTTCATCCCACCTCTCCTCAGATTTGCTTCCATTCCCTCTCCATCTCAGTGCCTGCTGTTGGATTCACACATCACTGACAGATATGGTGTCAACATCTGTCTTGTGCTGGCCTGTGCTAGAGAGCTCAGACTGCATGTACTGTTGAAACATCTCCACAGCAACACTTTCTCTGTCCTAAGAGAAGTCTGAGGAAGTTTCTGAGGTCCCAGGGGTGTCAACCACTTCCACTGGGCTGGATATTACACCCCAAGCCTCCTTGCATTCTGTTGTTAAAGGTGTAGTGCTCTGCACCATTTCTGAACCTTGCTGTGGCATAAGCCACTGTTCTGGCTTGTGTGCAAGGATGCATCTGATTGCTCTTACTGGACTGGGTCTCCCTGGAACTTTTGAGGATGGCCACAGGCTTCTGTGAATATAGTGGAAACTTCCCATTACCCACATTCCTCAGAGGTTTCTTGGCCATTAATCAGCCTTTCTGGAGCTTGCCTTGGTGGTACCACAGCTGTCTTTTGCAGTGCGTAGCTGAAGATTGTAGAGTGGTAATTTTGGGCATGGGAGGGGATAGATAGTCTCTGTGAGTCAATAGTCAATAGTCTCACCTATTGCCCTTTACAGTTCCCAGTGCTGCTTCAGGCAGGCTTAGAACTGAGGCCAGTGCAAGTAGAGGGGGACTGAGAGTTTGAACAGCAGGGGGAGAGGGCTTATCCTCTTGCACCTTCTGTTCCTTTTGGCAGATCGTGAGGAACATATGAATTCAGCTTGCTGAAGATGTCCTGTGTGGTTATAAGGGCAATTCTGTTGACTTTTACTTTGCTTTGTCAGGTTTTCTTCAAGATGCAGCAAGGTAAATGGCTCATGAGTTGTTCGTGCTTGAGCTGGCAGGGCTGGCTCCAAGACCCACTCCTGCTCACTAAGCACTGGCAATTTCTGCTATTTAATGCATTCTGAGGTACCAGCCAGGGGCTTTTCCCTGCTTTTACCACTAACCATTTAATAGCATGCGGGGTGGATGGCTCATTCTAGGCAGTTCTCAGTATGAACACAACCTATTTTTCCCTTTCTTACACTCTCAGCCCTATTGCTTTAGTGATAGCTGTTGAAGCTGTGAAGTGTGATGCTTTCTCTTACCACTCTGGAAGTTTATCTGGAGGCTACTGGACCCCACAGGCCTTAGGTTTCTGATGAGCTTGATTCCTCAGTTGAGAAGAATGCTCATGACCTTTCCCAGCAGGTCCCAGGATTTGTACCTCTCCTTCTTTGTCTTAGAAAGGTGTGATCCTCATCGGCCAAACAATGGGAGACTTGGGCAGATGTGGCCAATTTGCATGACCTATCTACCTCAAAGAGCATTACCCTTTTGCTTCAGACTAAGTCTAGGAAAAAATATGACTAGCATAGTAATTTTCATTGTGCCAAAGGGTTAATCATCTGTTAGAATCCTAAATACTTGTGCTTCTACAGTTAGTGAGGGAAAGACTCTTTCATTATATCTGCATAGGTCAAGCCCCTTTTGCAGGTTTCTTCTATTTCTTTTTCCACTCCAGGAGGACAGAGTTTTTTTGTCTTCATGCAAAATCCCTGTAGAAGATCCCAGGGCTGCAGGTAGACCTGTTATGAGACACTACACTCCCATCTGAAGTTGAATAAACTTCAGTGCAGTGTTCTCAGTCTCTGTTTTTGGGACATCTGCTCTGTGGGCTTCTGAGTACTTTGCCCACCTGTGCGGGCTCTGTGTACTTTGACAAATGGATGTGTCATTTGCAAAGCGTTCAGCACTGGTGCAATTTCTGTGGGACAAACAGGACTATAGCTGTCATCTGACTAGGGAAGTTCTCAATTCTTTCACTAGGTAGTGTTGAGTGGATGAGTGCTTGGATTGATCACTGCTATGACTTCTGTGACTCTTCAAAGTTTATTTCAGATTTGCTTGCTTTTGCTCAGAGTTTATTATGAAGCAAGGCCTGCAAGATCTGTCATTTACTTTTTCCCCTTGGAAATAAGTTTTTGTAATTGTGTTGATCGCTTGGCCAAGTGTAACTGTTGGATTACCAAGTTAAAACAAACTGGTAGAACTGCTGGCTAAAGATAGAGGATAAAGAGGATTCCTCAGGCCCACAGAAAAGTGAAGATACTAATTTAAATAACTGGCTTTCAATAAAGCCAGGAGCTTTCCTGTTCACTATCAAGGGCATAATAATACCAAGGGAATAACAGTTATTGGTAAGTTCCAAATGAGGTCCTTACTCAGAAATCTCACAAAGACCCATCATGTGCCATTCAGGTGAAAATCTGGGAGATCCCCAAGCCCTTGCTAACAAAAACCATTACCAGTCCGAAGAAGGAACTTCTTGGGCATGTTCGAAGAGTTGGTCTCATTGAGTGGCATCCCACTGCTAATAACATCCTCTTCAGCTCTGGGTATGACTACAAGGTGGGTCTCTTCTGTGTGCAGCTCTCCTTCTGGGGTACCCTGTTTGGCAGGGTGTTTTGAAATTTGTTTTAATTTTAAGAGTTCATAAGTCTTCCCCAGGGGGAAATTCCATGGTGACCCCAGTGGCAAAAGGACATTGCTACAAGTTCAGAAGGACTTGCTAATTTTCCAGTCTCTGATGAACTTAAGTCTACTCTGCCGTTCTCCTTTACTGGATTAGATACAATATGCAGTGCCATGCACCTTTTTGTGTTTTTTTATTTGGTTTCATTCTTGTCCTAGTGCAGATATCTGCACTGATGCTGGCCACTTTTATGTATAAAATGTATAAAATGTGGTTGTGAAGGAAATTAGAACATTTGACATTCTGAGCAGTGTCCCTGATATATTACTGTAAGTACCAGGGAATATTTTAAATTCTGGAGAACAGGCACTTACGATGGCAAGATCTATGCATACAGAGAAGAGGTGAATAGGGTACACAAACCCCCAGCTGGTCAGGCAGCAAAGGTCTGATTTTCTTTTATTTCTCCAGATTATGATCTGGAACCTTGACACCACGAAGACTGTCATCTCAAACCCAGTGAAGATCCTCAGCGCTCACAGAGATGTGGTCCTTTCCATGTCATTCAACACAGACGGCAGTCTCCTTGCCACAGCCTGTAGGGACAGAAAGATACGTCTGATAGACCCTCGTGCAGGAACAGTCCTACAGGTAGGTTGGGTTCAGAGGTTTGTGGTTCAGCTGATCTCACCCCTTGGAGTGTTTCCTCTTCTGGGTAGATTAATTGCCATTAAAGAAGACTTATCTGTGCCTTCCATTGCCCAGCACACCAGATGGTGCAATTGCCTTCTACTTTTCATGGAATACTTGCTGTCATTGTTGAGCACAGGGTTTCCGCATCTTACTACCATACTTCTTGCTCCCTGAAACTCCTTTTGAAGGGCATTGTACTCATAGCTGCCTCATGCAGTCCTATGTGGGATGCCACAGGGAGGACTTGTAGAGATCAGGGCTTATAGAGATCAGGTGGACAGAAGGGTGCAAGTGTACATTTGTCCCATTGCCAGGGTTGTTCTTCTTGCCTGGATTTTGTATCTGTTGGCAAGGTGAAGCTGACTTATTCCTAGGTATTTGCACAGATTTGGGCGCACAAAGCCCTGCCAGCAATTAAGAGATTGCCCTTTTGCAAATATGTAATTCATTACTTTGACTGGGCTTTTGTGGAAGGTTCTGAAGAGTTTAGGCTGCCTTTCTCAGATGCCCATGAAATCTTGCTCACTGTAGTTCAGGCAGGCTGAGCAGATCTTTCAGATGTTACCGAATCAGAGGTCTTGCGTAACATGAAATGTAGCTATGCAACGGGTGCTGTCTCTTCCTCACACAGTATCCTTTCTCTTCCTATAGGAAGCCAGCTACAGCTCTCACAAAGCCAATAAAGTCTTGTTCCTTGGAAACATGAAAAAACTGATCTCTACTGGAACATCTCGGTGGAATAATAGGCAAATTGCATTATGGGATCAAGTGAGTTGGACCAGCAATCTTAACCACACCAGCTTCGGTTTTCTGTCTTTTGCTGTCTCATTAACTTTTTCTACCTGCCAAATACCCAAGAACCAGTTTATAACAGCAATTCAGAAGTGACCTGTCAAATACTTAGTTAGTGATAGTCCTTACTGCTATGACACTGTTAATCAAGTATGAGTTTCTGAAGAAGCTCTCAAAACTTTCAGCATAGAAATCCCCCAGAACAGAGAGAATGCTGTGCCTGCTATGGGTTGAAATGATTCAAAGTATCTTTGTATGGTCACTGTAGCTCTGACTTAAAAGCAGCTCGTAGTGGTCTTGCTGGCAAATTGATACTGGTACTGGAAACAGAAATGAGCTCTAGACACAGCCTACTCAGATGAAGCCCTCAATGGAGTTAAAAAATGTGGGGTGTTTGATTTCTGATGATCTTTGATGTTAGAGTATTGAGGTAAGAGTATTGAGGTAGTACTTACTGGTCACTTCCAAGACGTGCTCTCCTATCATGACGCCTGCTAGCCCCATGAAACCCTGGTGTTCTCCACCCCTCTCTTATACAGTGATATTCTTTTCCTTTGTCAGTGTCTCACTTCATCCCTTTATGTTAACTACCTCGTAACACAGTCTTTTGCGTCTTTGTTGTGCTGTCACCCTTTATACCAGTATCATGAACTGAGAGCCTGGGACAGAGCACCTATTTCCCACAGAACTTTGGATAAATCTGTCCATGGCCCTCAGCTCAGGGAAGCTGGCCATGGCCTGGGGTCATTATAGAGTATGAGTTTGTGAAGAAGCTGGCTTATGTGCCACTGTCAGGTGGGGCTCAGGTGAGATCTCCCTGACTTGAGGTAACTGGCCAGTGATTGAAGCTCTCTGTTTCTCCTGTGTCCTGCCAGGATGACCTTTCTGTGCCTTTATTGGAGGAGGATCTGGATGGCTCCTCAGGAATCCTATTTCCCTTCTATGACTCAGACACACACATGCTTTATGTGGTGGGAAAGGTAAGTGCTTTCCATTCAGCAAATGCTGGGGAGGCACACTGCAGAGTCCTAACCTTCCCACATAGGGATCCGGGGGTAAATATTTAGTTAATTCTTGACTCTGCATGGTTTCTGAGGCCAGGCAATCTTCTCAGACTCTCATACTAAGCAACAGAGGTTGGCTTACGTTAATATTCTTTGCCTTTAGGGTGATGGAAATATACGGTACTATGAGATAAACCCTGAGAAACCATACCTGTACTACCTGATGGAATATCGTTCTCATTTACCACAGAAGGGAATGGGTGAGTGACAGTGTATGTCAAATGTTACAAGAGGATGGTGGCTTCTTTGTTGTAAGGGCTGCCAGAGTCCAGGACTATCCAAAATATCATTTACAAAAGAGAGTGGGCCAGATTTGAGTCTCTATTCAGGTTTACAGGTGCACAGCAGTCAGCTTGACCCAGCTTACCTTTATATCACAGGTGATATTACAGGGGCAGGGGTTGGAGGGGTCCCTTCTGACCAGCAGAGCATGGGCCAGGCAGCTTTACCAGTCACTGCTGCATCCTCTCCCACATACCTAATCAAGGTGGAAGAGAGGATAGTCTGGATTTAAAGGTGGAGGATGCTCCTTGCCCATTGTGAATCTGCTCCAAGAGTTTTGGCATTGAACATTGTTGACACTGTTTCCACTCCAGGGTTTTTCTGGTAATGGGTACTCCAAATCTTAATGCCTTCAGTCTTACCGCTTGCCTACTTTCTCCTTTGCTGGCATTTCCGAGTTAGAGATAGACTTGCCATGATTACGTCACCTCTCCTCCACTGAAGACCCTTGCTCCCTAACCTGTCTGCTTACTACCCATTGTTTAGCTCATTCAAGCTGCATGATTTTGCTTTCAGCTCTCAGACCCTATCGGTATTCTTTTCTTGAACCTTCTCCAGTCTACCTTGTAAGCTGTATTCCTCTATAAACTGCTGTGTTTTTAGGACCATTTGCCACCCTTCCGCACTACTTGCAGACACTCCCATTCTTCCAGGACATTGTTACAGATATTCAGCAGCACTGGATTTTGTACCTGTGCCCTTCAAAAAAACCTGTTATTGCAAAGGAATAAATTATTTAAAACTTAACTGGAATATCTGTCTGTTACTCCGCTTTTATGATTCTTCCAGTATTTAGTATCCTAATTTTTGGTTCTCATAGTCTTCTTAAAAATTGTCCACTGAAAAGGAAGTGTACAAGTGTTTTTAAAGGGACTGAATGAATCAAATCCACTTCCCTGACCTGACCTGTTATGCTGATCAAGCATACTGCTAAGGTTATTTCACTAAATCTTATCTCCCAGTATTGCCAAAACAGAATACAATGTTGATGTAGAGGAGTGGAGCTTGGATTTACATTTAGATGAATGCACAATGTAACGATCACCGGCACTTCATGTAAAACCTACTGTTTAATGAGGTCTTTGGTATTAGTAAAAACCAAAGCTTCTATAGGACACAATGAAGCAAAGCCTAAAGCAGAGATAGCCCCTTTTGTTAAAGGAATTTACACAGATGTGCCTTTGTAAGTGTCATGGTTTAAACCCAGCCGGTAATTCAGAACCATGCATGCCCTCCCTCCCCTTTTCCTCCCCCTGCTCCCGGAGGGATGGGGAGGAGAATCAAAAGAATGTAACTCCCACAGGTTGAGATAAGAACAGTCCAGAAACTGAGGTATAAGACAAACAACTGCTGCTACCACCAATAATAATAATGATAAGGTAATAACAAGGGAAGAGAATATAACTGCTCATCACCCGCTGACCAATACCCAGCCTGACCCAAGCAGTGATCTAGCCCTTCTGGGTAACTGCCTCCACTTTATATAGTGGGCATGACGTGCTGTGTATGGAACACCTCTTCGGTCAGTTTGGGTCAGGTGTCCTGTCTCTGCTTCCTCCCGGCTTCCCCTCCTGCCTGGCAGAGCATGAGACTCAGAAAGTCCTTGGTCAGAGCAAACATTAGAGAGCAGCAACTAAAACCATCAGTGTTATCAGTGCTGTTCCCAGGCTGAAAGTCAAAAACAGCGCTGCACCAGCTACTAAGAAGGAGAAAAATGACTGCTACTGCTGAGCCCAGGACACCTAGGCTGACTTAGAGACTGCTTGGGCTAGAAGCTAGGGCTGCAGAGTCTCCTGCCAGCCTAAATTTGCCTGTGATTCTGTCATAATACCAGAAATGAAAACCTGGTAGTGACATTAGGAGACAATATTCCAAGAAGTAAAGTCCAAAGTAGGCTTTGGACTTTATAAGCTTTTGGGAGAGAAATCCAGTGAGGTTACCAGGTACTTTGAGATTGTGTGGCTCAGTGAGTCCCTGGAGGACAAATGGTGCTTTCTGACAGAGTAGATGTTCACATCCTGTTCCTACTCCGTTCTGCTTTGGGACAGTGTTGGGGGAAGAATACTGGGCTGGAAGGGCTTTCAGCCTGACTCATATAGCTCTTCTAGTGTGTTCAGGTGTCCTGAAATCCCTTCCTGTTGATCCTAATAGTCAAATCCTTTGGCATTCCCTGCCAGTTCTGCTCAGTCCTGTTCACTCAATTTGCAGCTCATGAGAATGAAGAAGGAACAGGAGATTTACCATGAAAAACACAGACCCTATGTGTAACTTCATGATCTGACAAAAACCAAAAGTATTTAGTCTTGTCATTTGTGCCACTGAGCTACTGTTGACTGCAAACTTCAAACCTCACTGCTGTATAGCTGATGCTGTGACTCCTTTTATTGTTTAGTGTCATCCCTGTTCCAATGGATGACATTAACTTTCCTAGGGAGATTTATATCCTGTTTTTTTCATGCTATCCCATCAGGAATGATGCCAAAGAGAGGCCTTGAAGTGTCAGCTTGTGAAATCTTCCGTTTCTACAAACTGATACCTACTAAAAGTCTGATTGAGCCCATCTCCATGATTGTGCCTCGACGGGTAAGTTATTCATAGGTCATGTTCATGTCTGGGACAAATATCAGTGAAAAAGAAGACAGCACCCCCACTCTGTGACTCTCAAGGACAGGAAAGTAGGTATAACAGATTTTCTCTCTCCTGGACTGAAGGAAAAAGCTGGTCAGTTTGTGCTGCAGCTGTGCCAACAAGCCCTGTGTGGGTAACTCGGCAGTTAGGTGTCTGTGTTTGACATAATGAAAAAAGGGAGAGGAGCTGGGGGTGTTGTTGAATTATTTGAAAATCTTGTGGAAGAAAGAAGAATCACACAAGGAAAAAGGGAACAATGGGTTCTCAGGTCTCTAGCCAGTGGGTGCAGTTGTTCTGCAGCATGCTTGCAGCATGTAAGACATGACCCACTGCAGTGAGTGTGATGTAGAAGTAAGTCTGAGCTGTTGTGGCTACAGCAAGAGCCAGGTTATGAATCTGTAGGTAGCCAAGGTAGCTCCCATGTGACTGTGTGTGCTAAGGTATGTTGGAAATATATATCAGAAATGTCAGCATGCGCCCTGTACTTCCAGAAACATTGGAAGATATGAGTGCCTTGAGTTCAGAAAGGCAGCAATAGCTAACACTCATTGTAATGACCAATCAGGCATGTTCTGCCAATGTTATTTCCTTGGCCAGTTTCTGTCAGCTGATGATCAGCTGATAATTTGTGACTTGTGTCTGTCCTTCATATCCACTTCTTCATCCTCAGGAATACTGAGTTTGTGCGAGTTGGGTTAGAGTGTGTCACCAGCCTCCCCCAGTCTGTTGTCTGGCTGTGTAAAGACCTTATTGGCAGGAATTAAAATAGGCCTTCAGATACAATTCTGAGTTGGGGTGAGGAGGAGAGACGCTCACGGCAGACAAGAAGGTTTTATGTCCAAGCTTATGACACATCCTGTGCTGAGGTGGAACAAACTTCTTTCCCACCACAATCCAGTATAGTCCCTCTAAGCCAAAACTTCACTGATATGGTGACTCTGGACTTTTGTTTGCTTGCAGTCAGAGTCATACCAGGAAGACATCTACCCCTTGACCACAGCAGCCCAGCCAGCACTGACAGCACAAGAGTGGCTGAATGGAGTTAACAAAGGTCAGTATATGGAGAACTCCCCAGCCCTTCAGCTCTCCAGGACTTGGGTAAACTGCTACTGGCTTCCTTGCCTGTTAAATTCCAGAGAAAGAAGGGGAGGAAAAGAAGAGACATAACAGATATGGCTGTAAGCTAAAATAATTTGGTAGCTAAAATCACCACTTCGAACTCTGTAAGTCGCTCCAATCTACTCATTTATCCCTGCAGGTTGAGTGAATTGCTTACAGCTGATTTCTGAGTGTGGTTCCTAAGTGCTAACTTGTCACCTGCCTCCTCCCCTAGGACCTCTCTTGGTATCCTTGAGACCAGGCTCTGGAGTTGTGAATTCCTTACCACAGTTTCCTGAGCCAGAGCCACCCTCAAAGACTGCTGACCTGAGCCAGCACCAGGGCTGGGGAGGAAGGATGACACTGGAGGATGTGCAGGAGCCAAATGAGATTGAACATAGAAGAAAACTTCTCAGAGTGGAGGAGAAATTGCCAAAAAATGAGCAGATGTGCCTCTCCAGTAGCTTTGACATATTTGAGTGTCCACCACCCAAAACAGAAAATGAGGTGTGAATATCTGGGGTGAAGGGTTGGGACTGTGGGTGGAAGCCCAGGCTCAGCTAGCAAAAGGATGCCATTCACAAGGTAACAGAATCCAGGGAGGGTTTATTTTGCAGACCTGGGCCAGTGCAAGCTCTTTGTTCTTTGTGGGGCAGAAGCTCTGCATGCTCTGGCTGCAGAGCTGAAGCAGAAAAGTGGCCCAGCTGCACCCCAGCCGAGGGAGTCTGGAAAGGTGAGAGCAGTCAGTATTCCCGCTTCTTAGGCATTCTTGTGCACTGACCTGCCTGGTATTGGCTGGGGACAAGGTGGCGCTTGTGACCTCCAGCTTCTGGAGAAGAGAAGGGGGTAGATGCAGTGTAAACCTTCTATGGGAGCTGCATTCAGAAAGCCCCATGAGGCATCAGGGATATCTGTGGAAGGAGTGGGTATATCCTGCTCCCTTGGCCCAGAGTGTAGCTATACAGTCTTGAGCACTTAGCTGTATTGCAGACCCTGACATGGGAAAGGGGCTGGCTCTGCCCCTGCCTTGGAAGCTTACTGCTGGGGAGCAACTTGGCATTGCAGAGCCACTGAGGCTGGCTGCTGGTCACTGCCTGCTCCTGGGAATGGCTCCAGAAAAGGTCCTGGCAGCTCCATGATGTGACTTAAGTGACAGCCAAACCCCTCTGTGTATCGTAACCAAAGCTTGTGCAGTGGTGCATGATCAATAGGAAAAAAGACTAGAAGTAAAAGGACATGCCCAAGGTCAGAGTAGGAGACATGGCAGATCCAGGAATTTAGACTCCAAATACTTTCTGTGTCTAGGCTCTCTTGGAGTGATCAGTAGTGTGAAAGTTACTTTTTCTGATCTTTTCCATTGAATTAATCCAATGTAGCATCACTAAATGGTGCTGAGAAACACATGCAGTTATAGCCCAAGCTAGAGGACAGCAGGAGCACTGCTGATGTTCATTCTGTTGGTTGAAGTCTTCCTCCTTAGATGGTTTCTCTCAGAAGTGATTTGACAGGACTGCTGACATTTGACAGGTTAAGTCAGTGTTTCCTTACTGTAAAGGAGATAAAATGTGACTTTTCTTACAGCTTTTGCAGATGTTTTACCGACAACAGGAAGAAATCCGTAGACTTCGTGAGCTGGTAAACCAGAGAGATGTTCAAATTAAACAGATGAAGCTGGAAAGTGGAAACTTTTCAATGGACACAGACAGTTATTGAGGGTGCTGGCCTCCAGCTCTTGGCACCCCTGGCAACTGCAGCAGGCTCCTGTTTCTGAATGGATTGACTCCTCGTAGTCTTTTTGCTGGGGGAAAAAATGATGTGTCAGGCAGTATGGACTTCCCTGGCTTGTGGTGGTTATATTTCCCTAGTCACCACCAGACAGTTACTGATGGACTTGCTGTGCTTCTCCGGGCTCCACTTGCTCGCCATCTCACTTGTGTCAGAAGCTCATGCACTAATGCTAGTGAGAGACTTTGAAAATCTTGCTCTTCTGATCCTGGAGATTCTCTAGGAACAACCTGTGTTGCTGTCCCTCCACATGACATCAAGATGGGGACACTGAAGGCAGCTACCAGCTTCTTTTCCCATTCCTGGACTCAGCAGTGCGGCTCTTGTGGCTATCTTCCTACTCTGGGAGACCACTCTGCAACTGGGCTTTAAAGGCACCTCTAGCTCCCAAGTGATCCTCATGCCCCACTCTTGCCTCACGGCTTGGCCCTGAAGCTGGGTGGCTAGGCAAAGCGGTAGCTGCCCTGACTTGGGGATAGTCCCGCTCTGAGTGAGAGGCTGCATTGTGGCTGCCATGTGCTGGCATTTTTGTGATAGATAAAGGAGAGTTGCTGTTTGAAGGCTCAACTATTAAAAGGGCAATGGTGTGGGCTGGTTGTCATCAGAGAAGCTTCAGGTGCAGCAGAGGTCTCTGGGTCTTTTGAGTCAGTGGCCTTGTGTCCCTCCTTCTGCCAAATACCTGTGGCACTCAGCTGGGGGCCCGTGATGGTACAGTGGTCATCAGGCAAATGAGAACAACATTTAAAGCTGCAGTGTTGAGCACACTTGCTCAAAGATCTGCTGTCAGCCACAGGAGGAGCATAGGACCGTGGGTGGTCACAAACAGCCCTCCCCCTTTGCTGGAGTTATTGCTTGTCCCTGTGTCTGCAGCTTCTGCCTCCTTAGCTCCAAGTTGCCAGCGCCTTGTCCAATGCCCGCAGCCATCTACAGCTGTAGGCTCCCTCTTTCCAGCTGTGTTGCCCAGCCTCCTGCATCCTCCAGGGCTGCCCTGTGTCCCCAGGCCCTGAAGCCACACACATGTATCTGCCCTTCAACTTCAACTGTCTAGCTTGCTGCCTTCCCCAGCCCTTTGCTGGGAACAAAAGCAGCTGCAGGATGCATCCCATCCTTGGTTTCAGGGCTGGCACTTGTGACCAGCTTTTATGCAGCCTGCCCACAGTGCAGAGCACCCGTGCAGAGCACAGACCTGCCTGCCTCATCGGTGCCTGGGTTTTTTTCCCATTTGTTCCTGCAGTGTGGGGCAAGAGAGTGCACTGTCTGTTGCCCTGGGATCTGAGCATAGCAGCAGCACCAGAGCAGGAACGTCCCAAATGCAGAGCTTTTGGAGATGTCTTAAACCCAAGCAGAGCAAGGTGATGCTTTTTAACCTGTGTTGTGCACCTTTGTTGTGACACATGCAGGAATGAATACTATACCCTTCTAGTTGCCTGATGTCTAATGTTTTCTCAAAGTCTAAAGAAATTTAAGTATCTCTGTAGTCAGAAATTTCCAAAGAAAAGAATCCTTGGCAAGGGGACTAAAAGCTGTGCACTGCCTGCGCCCATGTGAGATGCCCTTCTGATTATCCCTGAAAGCAATAGCCAGCAGGGAGCTCATGGGCACTAGATACTTTCAAGAGATTCACACAGACTCCAGCATCCCTTTTTCCCTGCTGCAAACACGTCACCCACTTTCAAAAATATTCCATTCATTTCTCAATAGCAACAACAGCTGTGGGTGCTAAAAAGTCACAAATTCTGTTGTTTCTTTCTGCAGCATTATAAAAAGCAGGTAGTTGTTCATGTGCTTCAGGAGGAGTCCTTTACCATCAGTCAATTTACACTACTCTTTTTGTAAAGAAAAAAATAAATAATATAACAAAGTTGTTGAAATAAACTTCAGCTCATTTCAGGTCTTCCTGAATGGACTTCCCTGTGCCCTGCAAGTACTGCAGTATGCGGTTACATGCAGAAGCAGCTCAACCCAAGTTACAGAGCTTTAATCCAAATACATGAATATTACACCAGAAGTAGTCAGGCTTTCTCACCAAAGAGAAATGGAGAAGCTCACAGTTTTTCAGCCGTGTCAAACAGGCCTGACAGCTTCAAACTTCAAAGCCATTTTCACAGAGGATAGCCCCAGGGATATGGTACTCTGGTTTTCAAACTATCATTGTCAGAAAGGAGAGCAATTGACACAGCCTCAGCACTCCAGGGGATAGGACATCCTTGTCACCATATGTGTTTTATTTGCTGCATTGTGTTTTTGTGTTGTGGTTTTTTTTTTTTTTTTTTTTTCCATACAGAATAAATTATTTAAATTATTTCCAAGTTAGAGTAATTTTCCTGGGGGATTTTTAAATCCTCTTGAGGACTGTTTCTTCATTACCCTCTGACTGACTAGCATAGAAAATGGCCAGCTACCATGGTTCTTGTCTTAGGGTTGTGTTGATTTCAGCATTTCTGGAACAGAAGTTGCTTTCATTTAGGCTTTGCTGGCAAAATTTGATAAGGTGAGACTATTTAATCAAAATTTCTTTTTTAGACATTGCCTGTAAAAGCATAGACTGTGAAATGAATTTCAATTTGGAGCTTAAATGCAACCATAGGTCTTTCACACAGAGAAAAAAGTGGAGAAAGTGCAGTTATGCATTAATAAACTGTGCCTAAATAGAATTAAGTGATCATTCTAATAGTTTCTAAAATCCTAACAGCTTTGTAAAAAACTGTAAACCATGGGGATAAAAACCAAATTGTGCAATGAAAAACAAATGTAACTGAATAATAAATGTATTTAGAGTTCTACTTTTTTATACATGCAAGGCTGTTGGTTTCTTATTATCACTGCACTGTTGAAGTGACTAAAAATTAAGCTGAATCAAGGTCAGAAAGGAATATCACCTGCTGTCTCTTCTTGCATGAAGTTGAGGCCTTACGTTAGTAGACATTGTACACAGTCTTAAGCTCATCTTTCCCATGTGCCCTTGATGCTACAAAGGGCTGGCCATTTCAAATTGTCCTTCGTTACAGTGATGTGCATGTTTTGAGTAAACCAGGCTCTCCCTGGAGATTCATATTGCATGGCGAGGAGTGTCCTGACCATGCCGCCTTGCAGTCCTGGCACTTCTCTTGTCCAGTGCACTCTGACCAAGCTCATTTAGATATTCCACATGAGGATGGTTTAATGTGTTATTATCAAATTCACTTATTTGGAAACATTTGTTGTTAGCTGGGATTTTGATTTATCAGAGTGAAGCAGCGATCATAATACAAGCACAATATAGCATTTACAACATCCAATTGGATCAGAATACAGACAAAATTGCCGTTACTGTCTATATACATTTGCTATCATGATGCTACGTATCTCCAGTCACTGGTAAAAAATACGTGCATTGAAGCCAGCTCAAGCCCATAGCTCTCTCCAAAGTTTGATTTGCTGGTTGCTCAGCTTTTATGCTTTATTTTGGGCTGAGTGCCACGCTGGTCTGGCTGGCTTAGAAAGATATTTGCACCTTTTGATTAACTCAGGACACTTGCACAACCAGTTGATCATTAACTGATACAGCAATTAATCTGAAACAAAATTCACCCTCCATTTTCCATGGAGATAACTTCAGCTTTCTTTAGACGGCTGTGGTGGCTCCTCCTGTTCTTCTCCAAGCAACATGACTGCATTGCCTATGCCCATCCCTGAGCTTCCTGCCACTGTACAGATTTGTTGATCAATCCCAGTTTAGGGCATGGGAATATTCATGGGAATATTCAAGGCTGCATTCAGGGTGTAACTTTTGTTTGATGAAACGTATCTCAGGGCAGTCTTAGCAAAACAAAAAAAGGTGGAAATTGCTGGAGAAAGTTGGGGCTGGGACCTTTATGTACTGGGGTGCTATCAGGGCACTGTGATATCCTGACCTGTTTGTCTCCTAAGGGACCTTGTGCTGGGGAGGGTTGCTGGGCAGGCACTGCCCTGGGATGGGTCTGTGGGTGGGGCTGACATAGGCTGGCTGCTCTGATCTAGGCCTTGGAAAAGGCAGCAGTGTTTGTGTTGGTGTGGAAAGCACAGGAATCCTGGGTTTATGGCTGCTGACACAGAGAGAGCAAAACACAGGCCGGCAGTGTTACTTGCCTGCTGTATTTAGAGTCACAACGCATCACATCTCAACCCACTACTCCAGGCCAGCTGCCAACTGCTAAATAAACTCCACTGAAACCTACACAATAGTTGTCATTCTCATTTTGTTTCCCACCCTAAGGGTGTGTATCCCTGGCATGCTTGAGGAGCTGTGAACAGAAGCAAACATGGAGCTGATGCTGCTTCATTTGCCCTGCAGGGCATTATGATTTGTGAGGCAGGTTCTTTGAGAAGATTTGAGTGAAACGATGCTCAAGCACTATTTTCATGATCAAGGACACTCAGCAAAGATGCTTTGTTCCAGCTGGAGCCTCAAAAGTGGTGGAAATAACAGCATTTACAGAGAGCTGCAAAATAAGGACCTGATTGTACTTTCCGTTGCTGCTGGAGCTCTTGAAAATAGATTCCAGGGAGGGACTGGGAATTCACTGGTGCTCCTTAGGCTTGGACACACTCTGATCTGAGGTGTATCTCACAGTTTTCTGCAGTCATAAATTTTGACTGCCTGCAAGTAGACAATTGCTTTTGGTGCTGGTGGTGGTGAAGTTGAAATTGCAGTCATCCTCTAGCTAAACACAGAGCTCTCTTTTAAGGAGGTGAAACACCCTGAAAAAGTGGGGGGCAGATGAGAATGCCTGCCTTTCATCTGAGAAGGGTGGTGAAAAGGGACTTCATTGTTTTTAGGGACATGGAAGCGAATTGTAGCAACTCACACTCAGGCACTGGCAGTGCTTTTGCCCCTGGCCCTTGTGGACAGGGGGATTTCATGATGTTATGAAAATCAGTGGCAATGCAGCAATACAGAATGAAGAAAAGCTGAGTTTCAGTTCCCCTGCTCATCGAAAAGGAGCAAAATCATTGGGTCTAGCCTGGATCGTCTTATAGTGATGGAACAGGCATCTGAGATTGTTTCATAAAAAGAACGTACAAAGAAACACATGATTCAAACCTATGTTTCTCTCCCCACTAGAAGACAACTGTGGGTGACATGGTTGGCTATTCGTTTTAATTCAAGACCAGAAAAAGCAGGTCAATATCCCAACTATTGAGCCCTGTTCCTTCAGCTAGCTAAAGGTGACCACTCTATCCTTGCAGAAGATGTTCCTCTCACACGGCTGTTGTAGCCACAGGCTCCTTTGTATGTGTGGGGATGAGTCTTTTATCATGTATCCCAGCAGCAAGCATTGGGTTACTAATTTGTGGAGTATGTATCTCTTGGATCACTTATTGCTTAGACCTCAGAGCAGAAAAGGTTGGCTGCGGCCCAGTTTCCTGTTAAAGTTTACTGTGTTTTCTTTCAGCCAATTATTAAACCAATCAAGCACAGCAAAAAACAGAACATAAGCATATCTATCTTTTCTGCCTGACCAGCTTCGCAGGACACACTGGAGTCTGACCAGGCTCTGTTCAAGTTTTCTAATACGCCGTGAACACTCAGAGTTTGCGGAGTCTCGAAAAAAGAAAAAAATACCTTGAAAAAAGTATTTGTTAGATATCTTTCTGATATTAACAAAGGCTCTGATTTGTTGGATTATAGGCTCTAAGGTTGGACTTGGATTTACAGCTTTTGCTCTCCCCAGGTCCATGAGAGCGTCTGCAGTCTCACTCTTTCTGTTCAACAGGGCACTTTTATTTCCCAGAGGGGCTGTTTTGAGCGGTCTCTGCTTTGGGGTGTTTTTTGGCCAAGTGTAACACTTGCCATGGCACAAGTACAGGCCCTTTCCTTCAGTGAGCTCTGCAGCAGCTGATCCTTGACATCTGCTTGAACATGGGTGGAAAGTTCAGGGACTTGGCTATGGTGTCACAGCCTCTAAGTGCCGTTGTCCTGGGTGAAGGCCAAGTCAGCTTCTTGGGACACAGCATGGCAGCTTTGGCCAGGAGGTGGGGGCAATGGCCTCCAGAGTGAAAGGCCACATGGCTGCTGTCAGGAACATGCTGAGAGGGTGTCATGGTTTAAGCCTTTCATGCAATTTGTGCACTCACTCCCCCCTCTTTCTTACCCCCAGCTCCCGGGTGGATGGGGAGGAGAATTGGAAGAATGCAACTCCCACGGGTTGAGATAAGAACAGTTCAGTAACTAAGGCATAACACAAACCGCTGCTGCTACCACCAATAATAATAATGACAAGAGAAATACAAGGGAAGAGAATACAACCACTCACCACCCAATACCAAGCCCGACGCAGCAGCGAACCCCACCCTTTTGGGTCCCTGTCCTCTGTTTCGACATCCTGGACATGACGTGCTGTGGTATGGAATACCTCTTTGGTCAGTTTGGGTCAGGTGTCCTGTCTCTGCTTCCTCCCAACTTCCCCTCCTCCCTGGCAGAGCATGAGACTCACAAAGTCCTTGGCCAGCCTAAACATCACCAAGCAGTAACTGAAAACACTGGTGTTATCAGTGCTGTTCCCAGGCTGAAAGTCAAAAACACAGCGCTGCACCAGCTACTAAGAAGGAGAAAAACGACTGCTACTGCTGAACCCAGGACAGATGGACAAAGGCCACCTGGTGTCTTCTTGGTATCCACAGTCCCATGTGTCCAGCCCAAACCTCATGCCTTTCAGCTGCAGCCAGAAGGGGTCAGTGGCATTCATGATGGGGCAGCTCAAGTCAGAATAAGTAGATGTTATCATTGCAGTCTCTGCCAGCCTGCAGCTCCTCACAGCAACAGGCAGGGCAGGGCTTTGATCAGCCTGGTCTAGTGTGAGGTGTCCCTGCCATGGCAGGAAGGTTGGAACTAGATCCTTAAGGTCCTTTCCAACTGTAACCATATGATTTTATGATTCTATGATAGAACATGGCCAGTGGCCAAACCTTGCTGCAGGCCATGCAGGCAGAGTGCTCCCCAGAGGAAAGCAGGAGCTGCATACCCTCGCACGGTGCCCAGTGGCTGCCTTGCTGTATGACCTGACTACCAGATAATGAAGCTGGTTATGCAAAGTGGGAAGAAGGTGGCATTCCAGGACGTGTGAGCATCGCTGCTGTGTGCATGGGGCACAGTCGTTGCTGCTGGGCACCTGTACCACCCCATGGCTCTCTCTTGTCTCCACCTGCCCAGATGTTTTCTTTCAAATCTCAGAATCATAGAATCATAGAGTAGTTAGGGTTGGAAAGGACCTCAAGATCATTGAGTTCCAACCCCCCTGCCATGGGCAGGGACACCTCACACTAAACCATGCCACCCAAGGCTATGTCCAACCCCACCTTGAACACTGCCAGGGGAGGAGCTTTCACAACTTCCCTGGGCAACCCATTCCAGGGCCTCACCACCCTCACAGTAAAGAATTTCTTCCTCATATCCAATCTACACTTCTCCTGTTTAAGTTTGAACCCGTTACCCCTTGTCCTCTCACTACAGTCCCTAATGAAGAGTCCCTCCCCAGCATCCCTGTAGACCCCCTTCAGATATTGGAAGGCTGCTATGAGGTCTCCACGCAGCCTTCTCTTCTCCAGGCTGAACAGCCCCAATTTTCTCAGCCTATCTTCATATGGGAGGTGCTCCAGTCCCCTGATCGTCCTCATGGCCCTCCTCTGCACTTGTTCCAACAGTTCCATGTCCTTTTTATGTTGAGGACACCAGAACTGCACACAATACTCCAAGTGAGGTCTCACGAGAGCAGAGTAGAGGGCCAGGATCACCTCCCTCGACCTGCTGGTCACACTCCTTTTGATGCAGCCCAGGATACGGTTGGCTTTCTGGGCTGCAAGCGCACACTGCCGGCTCATGTTCATTTTTTCATCGACCAACACCCCCAAGTCCTTCTCCACAGGGCTGCTCTGAATCTCTTCCCTGCCCAACCTGCAGCTCTGCCTGAGATTGCTCCAACCCAGGTGGAGGACCTTGCACTTGTCATGGTTAAACTTCATCAGGTTGGCATCAGCCCACCTCACAAGTGTGTCAAGGTCCCTCTGGATGGCATTCCTTCCCTCCAATGTATAAACTGAACCACACAGCTTGGTGTCATCGGCAAACTTCTGAGGGTGCACTCAATCCCACTCTCCATGTCACCCACAAAGATGTTGAACAAGACTGATCCCAACACCGATCCCTGGGGGACACCACTCGTTACTGGTCTCCAGCCATTGAGCACAACTCTTTGCGAGCAGCCATCCAGCCAGTTCTTTATCCACCGAGTGGTCCACCTATCAAATTGATGTCTCTCCAACTTAGAGAGACATGTGAGACAGTGTCAAAGGCTTTACACAAGTCCAGGTAGATGACATCAACTGTTCTGAATGCCAAGCAGTATACTTGGGGATGAATGGTGGTGACTGGAGCTGCCAGAGGAGCTCCTTGAGCTGTGACACACTCCTCATTTGGCCACAGCTGCAGGATGGAGGACATTCTGCTGGGGGTGTGTAGTCTGTGTGCCTCGTGCAAACCAAAGACACCAGGTCAGAGCAGGAGGAGGTCCTGGCTCCCTGAGCTATGGGGTGGGGAAAGTGCAAGGAGAAGAGGAAGGAGGAGGAGGAGAAGGATGAGATGGAGAAGGAGGAGAGGGATGAGATGAAGAAGGAAAAGGGGTATGCATGGGCTCTGTGTCCAGGTGGAGGCCCCTTCACCTCCTGGGCCCACTGGAGACCCTGCCTCACTCTGGGTGGAAAGCTGTCTGAGCCCCCATGTTGTCAAGCCCATGCGCTCCTGGCTGGGTTTTCTGCTGGGGTCCAGCTGCTTGTCATCTGCACTAAGGCAGTCCCTGCTGGTGAGCTTGTTCCTACGCAGCCCCCTCAGAGGAAACAGACTGAGGTGAGGCTGCATGACAGCCACTGCAGCACCTCTCACACCTTCCTGTCCTCTGCTTTTCTCAAGGCACAAGAAGATTTCTCCAGAGGCCTTCAGGTTTCCTCGCCACCAAGGCAAGAATCATGGAGGTCTGTGAAGCAGGGCTGGCAGTGTGAAATCACCTGTATGTGTTGTTCTGGAGTGGTCGTCAGTAACATCTGTTTGCAAGACTGAAGCTAGCTGCTATTCGTCTTCAGCTGCAGGATCCTTAGATGCTTCAGTTCTTCCAGTTCTTCCATACCCTATGCTTTACTCTTCTGGGCTACATTTTGCAAACAAAAGGTTAAAACTTGGGAGAGAACAAAATTAAGTTTCAGATGCTTGTGCTCCCTTGCAGATTTGTTTCCTAATACTTTGCTCAAGGTAGAGATGAGGATTGGTCTCTCTGAGAGGCCATTTTGTTCTGTGAATTTGAGCCCTTGAGATTTTTCTGCCTGATTTCCTTTGGTCAGTGTTTCTTCTTTCAGTGGGTGGTGGTTTCTAACCTAGTCTTTGGTTGTACAACCAATATTCAGGTCCAAAAGCACAAGACCCTGAATCAAAGACTTGTTTAAAATAAACTCATCCTTCCAGCTTGGTAATTTGTGCAGCTTTTTTAAGAAACATTGAGAGTTTTTGAGTCAATGCATTCCAGGGAATTCATGTTTCCCTACTGAAATGGTGACAGATCCTTACTTACAGCTGTTGTAGCTATCAGCGCCTTCAGCTGAAACTGAATGCAAAACTCCGCAATCCATTACTTCATTGATTTCTTCACCTCTGTTTCTTTGTGTGCTTGACTTGTGTATAGACCTGAAAGCTTTTGTTGTTACTGTAATTGGGAAAAAAACCCCAAACCCTCAGTAAACATTAGCAGGAATTTCATTCTACAGTGGTTTCTCTGCAGTAATTGCAACATTATCTCAGTCCAGAAGAGGGGACTGTTACTTCATTTATGGAAAATCCAGGCAAATAGTTTAAAAGACTACATAAGCTCTAGGGTAAAGATGAATATTTGTTTAAACTTTTGTGTTATCTTAAGATAACAAAAGATGAGGTGTGAAAATGGAACTATTTAGAGATTTTGACAAAGCCAAAAACGATCAGAGAAATACCATGTATCTTTGCTTTTAGAGTATTACATTGGTGATTGATATAAAAATATGTAGATTAAATTGAAATTTTTATCATAAAACAAGAATACCCCAAATTCACTAGTTTTCTGGCAGTCTTGATTGCAGTGATCATGAGATGGTCGAGTTTGAGATCCTCAGGACAGTAGGAAGAGCGTGCAGCAAGCTCACTGCCCTGGACTTCAAGAGAGCAGACTTTGGCCTCTTCAGGAACCTGCTCAGTAAGGTTCCATGGGATACAGCCCTAGAGGGCAGGGGGGCCCAAGACTGTTGGTTGATATTCAAGGCTCACCTGCTGCAAGCTCAGGGGCGATACATCCCTACTAGAAGGAAGTTCAGCAGGAGGGCCAGGAGACCTCCTTGGATGGATAAGGAGCTGCTGAGGAAAATTCAAAGGAAAAAAGGGGCTTATAAAAGGTGGAAGCAAGGACAGGCGGCGTGGGAAGAATACAGAGATGTTGTCCGGGAAGCTAGGGACCAGGTTAGGAAAGCTAAGGCCCACTTAGAATTAAACTTGGCTAGGGATGTTAAAGATAAGAGGAAGGGAGTCTATAGGTACATTGCAAATAAAAGACAGACTAGGGACAATGTAGGCCGCCTCTGGAAGCTATCAGGAGAACTGGCTACCCTGGATTTGGAGAAGGCTGAGGTTCTTAACGACTTCATTGCCTCAGTCTTCACCAGAAAATGCTCTGACCACACCACCCAAGTCTTGGAAGGCAGATGCAGGGACAGTGAGAATGAAAACCCTGGGCCCACTGTAGGAGAGGATCTGGTTCGAGACCATCTTAGGAACCTGAATGTGTACAAGTCCATGGGACCTGATGAAATCCATATGCAGGTCCTGAAGGAGCTGGCAAGTGAAGTTGCTAAGCCACTGTCCATCAGATTTGAAAAGCCATGGCAGTCAGGTGAAGTTCCCGACGACTGGAAAAAGGGAAATATAACCCCCATTTTCAAGAAGGGGAAAATGGATGACCCAGGGAATTACAGACCAGTCAGTCTCACCTCTGTGCCTGGCAAAATCTTGGAGCGGATTCTCCTGGAAGGCATGCTGAGGCACATGAAAACCAACAAGGTGCTTGGTGACAGCCAGCATGGCTTCACTAAGGGGAAATCCTGCCTGACCAATCTGGTGGCCTTCTATGAAGGGGCTTCGGAACAGATGGAAAGGGGTAGAGCAGTTGATGTCATCTACTTGGACTTGTGCAAAGTGTTTGACACTGTCTCCCATGACATCCTTCTCTCTAAGTTGGAGAGACATCAATTTGATAGGTGGACCACTCGGTGGATAAAGAACTGGCTGGATGGCCGCACGCAAAGAGTAGTGCTCAATGGCTCAATGTCCAGCTGGAGATCAGTAACAAGTGGTGTCCCCCAGGGATCGGTGTTGGGACCGGTCTTGTTCAACATCTTTGTGGGTGACATGGAGAGTGGGATTGAGTGCGCCCTCAGCAAGTTTGCCGATGACACCAAGCTGTGTGGTTCGGTTGATACATTGGAGGGAAGGAATGCCATCCAGAGGGACCTTGACACACTTGTGAGGTGGGCTGATGCCAACCTGATGAAGTTTAACCATGACAAGTGCAAGGTCCTCCACCTGGGTTGGAGCAATCTCAGGCAGAGCTGCAGGTTGGGCAGGGAAGAGATTCAGAGCAGCCCTGTGGAGAAGGACTTGGGGGTGTTGGTCGATGAAAAAATGAACATGAGCCGGCAGTGTGCGCTTGCAGCCCAGAAAGCCAACTGTATCCTGGGCTGCATCAAAAGGAGTGTGACCAGCAGGTTGAGGGAGGTGATTCTGCCCCTCTACTCTGCTCTTATGAGACCTCACTTGGAGTATTGTGTGCAGTTCTGGTGTCCTCAACATAAAAAGGACATGGAACTGTTGGAACAAGTGCAGAGGAGGGCCACGAGGACGATCAGGGGACTGGAGCACCTCCCATATGAAGATAGGCTGAGAAAATTGGGGCTGTTCAGCCTGGAGAAGAGAAGGCTGCGTGGAGACCTCATAGCAGCCTTCCAATACCTGAAGGGGGCCTACAGGGATGCTGGGGAGGGACTCTTCATGAGGGCCTGTGGTGAGAGGACAAGGGGTAACGGGTTCAAACTTAAACAGGAGAAGTGTAGATTGGATATGAGGAAGAAATTCTTTACTGTGAGGGTGGTGAGGCCCTGGAATGGGTTGCCCAGGGAAGTTGTGAAAGCTCCTCCCCTGGCAGTGTTCAAGGTGGGGTTGGACATAGCCTTGGGTGGCATGGTTTAGTGTGAGGTGTCCCTTCCCATGGCAGGGGGGGTGGAACTTGATGATCTTGAGGTCCTTTCCAACCCTAACTATTCTATGATTCTATGATTCTATGTGAAAAAATTGTGTTAACTAGGCTGCTTTGGTAGCATACCTGGGCTTAAACGGATTTTTTATTAAGCCTTTCTGAGGAAAATTGAATCGTGGAATCACAGAATGATTTGGGTTGGAAAGGACCTTAAAGCTCATCCAGTTCTAACCCCCTGCCATGGGCAGGGACACCTTCCACTAGACCAGGTTGCTCCAAGTCCCTTCCAACCTGGCCTTGAACACTGCCAGGGATGGGGTGGGCACAGCTTCTCTGGGCAACCTGTGCCCATGCCTCACCACCCTCACAAGCAGGAACTTCTTCCTTATATCTAATCTAAATCCTCCCTTTCTCAGCTTAAAATCATTCCCCCTTTTCCTGTCACTACATGCCCTTGTAAAAAGTCCTTCTCCAGCTTTCGTATAGTCCCCCTTTAGGCGTATGAAACTGCTCTAAGGTCTCCCCTGACCCTTCTCTTTTCCAGGCTGAAAAAGCCCCAGTCCCTTAGCCTGTATTAAAAAATGAATTGTTTCATTTGCAGCTTTCTGCTGTAAGCCATTGCTATCAATCAGAAAGGAGGAATATTTTCCTTCCCATAAGGATTCCTTTAAGTGAGCACTCTGGTACTTTGAACTTGAGTGTTATAAATGCCTTACGTTTTTTGTTTGTTTGTTTGTTTTGTTTTTTAATTGTTTATTGGGAATGATTTTATTTTTTAAAAGTTATTATTATATTATCCATTTCTTGTAGGAATATGCCGAGACAATTTAGCAGCCAGTGCTCTTGTAGCTAATACATGTCTTTGGAGAAGGAGACCCTTTCTCAAATCTGGTCACTGATGATGGTATGATTCCATTTTTACCTGTGTTTCCATCTTTAGCCTCAACATGAAATGAAGTATTTGCATCCTGACGTATTTTGCATGCTCCTGTCATCATACATAAAATCATGCAAACAAATGCCAAGTTACAAATGGAGGTAAAACATGAAGCCGTTGAACTACCATCAGCGTTTGTGGAGCCCAAGTCTGGGTGTATACTCTGGGACTGAGAATAGGGACAAATGCTATTTTAACTGTTTTAGGATAATATGTGAAAACATGTCCTAGATATGGTGTCCCTAGTACTAGTATAAAAGAAAGCAAGTCTGCTGGACTGTCAGTGATGCTAGCTAGCACCTGTGGTTAGATTTGAATAGAGAACTAGGGCCTACCATAAGCTTCCATTTAATAGCCTGTCAGTTAAACCATGCCATTATTGTCATCACTGCTGGTAAACAGATAGGTAATAAATTCAGACCAATAAAACTGGTCTTCTGGAGCTGTCTTTATTCTTGCTGATTTTTTGTCTGATGCTGGCAGCTATTCTGAATGGCTTTTTCTGGTTTCTCACATAGCCATCACCAGTTCATCTTGCTGACAAAAAGCAGAACTGATGGAACATTTTTAAGTGTGGCTGTCTGGAGGATGACATGACAGAATGACTTCTGGTTACCACCAATAGGCTAAATGCATTTTTTTGGTAACTCCAGTTAAAACCAGTGGAAGAGATTTTCAGCTGTTGTATGTCAACACTGCACTTTGCAGTACGGCTATGCTGGTTTTTACAGACTGTGGCTGGGAAGAAATAACCTTGGCCACTTTTAATGAGTTTGTTCTCACTCTTTCTATGTTTTCTGAATAATAATATCTATTTTTCATGGGTTTTTTTTCTGTTGTTCATCCTCCTCTTCATTATTTTTTGTACTTTCCAACTAATTTTTGTATTTTCCCTAGGAATAGTGACACAGTGACAAGACAGCTATGATGGGTTGCCCTATGAACCATTAAAAAAAACACAAATTTGAATTCCAGCTCTTGAATCTTAGTGATTGATAATGATATTCCAAATAGAAAGAGCAGTAGTTTAATTTACAGTTCAGATGGCAAGACATTTCACTGAGAGTTTAGAGTAGCTCATCTTTTGTCAATAAACCAAGCAGATAGGACTCCATATGATACCTTGAGGCTATATGATAATCTTTCTCTACATATTACTCATATTTGCATTTACAGCTGTAATTTGCTGTGATGTGAAATGCTTTATAAGTTATCTGTATAAAAGATTTTTGCTATACAACCAAACAAATGTATTTCTGACTTACAAAATCAAGCAAATGTGATCCAGAACTCACTGGGGAGAGTAAGTGCAGTTGACTCCAATATGTCTTCCTTATTAGTTTTTTGATTCCAGTTATGTATAGAGCAGAGCTGAAAAGGACTAAAGAGGTCATCAATCCATCTTTCTGCCTGAGGCAGGATTAACTGCATCCATGCCATTCCTGGCAGGTGTTTGTCTAGCCTATTAAAAACCTCTAGTGATGGAGATGTGTGTCCTCTTCAGGCAATCTGTGCCAATGCTTTTCCATCTTCACTCTCAGCAGGATTTACACTAATGTCTTACCTGGCTGTTCCTTTCTGTAACTTAAGGCTGTTACTTTTTTGTCCTGTTTTGTGGAACTGTAGAATAGACTATTCCTTTTTATTCTGCATTAGCTCTTTTCCTTGCTGAAGACCACTAAGTCCCTCCTCTGTAGGTGAAACTACTCTCAGTTCATTCTTTTTTTCCTCTCTGGATTAGTCTCACTGATCCTCTGGGTCCTTTTAAATTGGTCTACTCAAAGTGTGTGATATAGCACTGTACACAGACTCCCAGTGGACAAGGGTGCATTCACAGGTTATCTTGGCTGTAGCCCTTTTTCTGAATGCCTTATGATTGCTTTCCTGCAGAAATGCGTGAAATCATATTCACTGTAATCCTGACCTTCGTTCTTATAGCGGTGCTATGTGCCTTCCTCTGGATTTTTCAGATGGTGTTTTTGCCTATGTGTAGTATTTCACATGTTTTTATGGAAAGTATTTTCTAAACACCTTGAAATAGAAGTATGCCTGACGAGGAAGGAATGGGAGTTTAGATGTCATTGGTGTGCCATCAGGAATTAGCAGGTGATTTTTTTTTTCCTGCATGTTACAATGCTATATTGAGTTACAATAGCTGGCAATCTGTCTTTATTTGTGCACATCAATGAGCAAATTCTCCAGTCATTCTTGCTCAGCCATACTCAACAACATCATTCACTGAGTCATTTGAGTGCCTATCTGGCTCAAACTTTGCTTTCATTCCCTCCTTTTGTACTTGTTTGTGAAAAGACTGGGTGTCTTGATATCTTGCTCCATGGTACAAGAATGATTTCTGTGAATACCATAGGGTATTATAGAGTAGGGTCTTATCCTCAGAATCATAGAGTTGTAGGATGGTCAGGGTTGGAATGAGGGCTCTTCCTTGAATTCTCAGTATAGGCAGAAAGCCTTATATTTTCCTATGTACTGAACTGCACATAATTGCACATAAGAAAGAAGATTAAGTATAAACTACAAATATACAAAAAATACTGGAGAAAAATCAGAAAGCGCTGACAGAAAATGAAGGTAAAAAGGAGCAAAATGTAAGTAAGTCTTCCTTTTCAGCTCTAAAATGCTGACACCAAAAAGACACTATCACAAAAAGGCTGTAGTGAATTCTTTGTCGTGTGATGTCCTCAGATTATGACAATGTGATTATTGGATAATATGTTAGTTAAATATGAGTCACTGGCTCCATTGAGAAAGTACCTGGGTGAGCTTTTCTGGGCTGAGTCATGTAGGAAATCACATCAGACAATTCAACAGTCCCTTCAGCCTTAAAATCATTGAATGAGCAAAAGATCAATGAGAACACAGACCATTAACAATACCAAAGGCAAATTATGTGGGAGGCTAAAAAGGAACATAGAAAATGTGGCAAACTCAGTACTAGTAGGCAATGTGGCTTCTAAAGAGGGGAGAATGAGTGACAAAGTAAAGGCTCAACTCCATCTGCTAGAGTCAGATGAAAGATGGCTGCATGGGCTGGCCTCTTAAACTGTCCGTAACTCATGTGTGACTGTTAGTATATATACACCAATACACGTATACACACAAACACATGCATAAGTAATTGGAGTGAGTTTGTTTGTAATGTTTCTTATCATTAAACCAAGAACTAGCTTTTAAAAAAAGGTAAACAGTGTACCATCTTCACATGTCAGAGAAAAGCCAGAGTTTAGTTTTGGGGACAGAGAAAGCAGCTGATGTGTATCCTTTTACAAAGAGAACCTATACACTTTCTGGTAAGGGTGTGAAAGTCTTTCAGTTGTGTGCTGCTTGTCAATGTGCAGAACCATCCTTTCTATTGGCATAGGATAGAATATTTCAGCTGAGCTGTCAAATGAAAACACAAATATCTCTTCCAAAAATGGGAAAACCAGATAGATTTGATAGAGCTTGATTTTACTTCTGACCTTTGAATTAGGAATCTGGAGGAAAGGAAAAGGAGGGAATGATTTTGGTGGCAATACTTCTCTATTAAATGTGTTCAATGTTCTGGGTCAAAAAGAGCATCCATCAATATTTCAAGATTGCTCACTGGAGCAGCTGTGGTAGTCTAGCATATGCAGGTTACAAAACAATGCCGCCTATTAGCCATCTGGGGCTGACTGGAAATACCTGCCATTGTCTGCCTGGGGCAGCAATTTGTAAGCGCTACGGTGCATTATGATGGATTAGCTCTGCAGCTGAAGGTGTCATGACCCATTTCTCTGTATCTTCTTTGGAATAACACTGTAAAGCAGTGGCTTTTATTGTTGCAGTTTCTGGGGCGGGAATCTAATTTGTAATGATGCTGCAGGACAGAAGGGAGGAAATGCTTAAATAGTCACTGTGCCTGTGAACTAGGATGCACTTTAGTTCACCACTTGACTGCCACCAGGCTTACTTGCTTCAGGGGATTCCTTATTCGGGAGCTGTTAACATACTTCCGTACACTCAGGAGTGAGCCATTAACACCAGTCTGGGACTTATTTTCCAGGATGCTGCTTCAAGTATTGGTAACCTGCCTTCCCACTTCCACCTGTCCACCTCCAAGTCTCTCTGCTCTTGCTGACCTTCTCAACTGCTGTCAGTCTTATGGTACTCTGACAGTCGCTGTCAGCCTGGCTACTTGCAGTTTTTGCCTCAGGGAAGGCAGAGCCACTGAGTCTGCGGTATCACTTTATGTGACATTGACTTGCTCTCTCTTGTAAGGAATATTAGTCCTCCATTACCTTTACGTTACATGAGATCCTTTCTGAGGGATTTCTCTGTCCCTCTGATGGCTGCAGGGCTGTGATGAGGTATTGTTATTTCTTGTCTCCGTGTTCTGTTAGCTTCTTCTCATTCTGCGCCAGTCCAGTAGGCTGTACAATGGGTAGGACCAGTTCTGCTGTGATACAACTCAACAGTTTGTCACCTTTCTCTTAACGCCACACAGAGGAATACAGATTCTTGGTTGGGTGACTAACCTATACAAATGCATACATATAGATGTATGTATATTCTCACGCATACGTACCTGCACACACACTAAAACTCACTACTTGCTTTAGGCGGTGATTAAGAAACTTATCCCTTTTGGTGAGAAATAGGAGAGAAAAACCCATAGTTGTGTATTGTATATAGGCTTGTCATTACTTTCCTGTCTGATAGACTTAACAGTTAGCCACTGTGCCACTAAGGGCTGTAAAGTATCATAGAACAACAACTGGATACTTTTACAAAGAGCTTCTAATGGACCACCTGAGCAACTTTTATTCTGAAATTCCACAAGAAAAATGCAGAAGAAGTTACTTGTTTTGGTTTTAATTTAAAGCTTGCCACACAAGATGATGGTGGATTGTGTATTAACTCTGGAATAGGTACCACATATAGCACAGCAATCAATACAAGCATGTGAAAGTGCAAGTAGAAGACAAATAAACTCATGAGAGAAAAGAATAAGAACAGTCTTATAAGACTATTTTTTCAATAAGATTTAAAATAAAAAAGAAATGTTAAAAATGTCCCTTTAAAAAGCACAGAATTCCCAACAGACCTATGGACAAAGTGCCAAGGGATGATGGAGAACAGAGGACACGGTCAGCTCCTATAGTTGCTCTGAAAGAGTGCTGGGGCAGGGAGCATGCCAACATTCATGTTGCAACCAGGACAGAAATGAGTGAACTCAAGGAAGGGCTGCACATTCTGTTTTCTTGGAATCTATAAAGTAGACAGTACCAAAACAATCTTAGGCTTATTCAGGAGCTGTAGTGCTGGTACTTTTCAGACTGCTTTTAGATGATGGCTTGCAAAGGAAAACCCAAGCTGTCTACCAGAGGCAATAGTGCTCGCGAATGTAAACAGGTGGATGAGGTATGTAGGGTAATTGTCAGGCTCAGAACATTTAAAAAGGCATGAGGGTATTTAAAATATCAGTCCCTGGAAAATTAGCTAAACATTTATTAGAGAAATCTTAATCTTCTACCTGTGGGGAGAGACCTTCCTGTCTTGTGGTTTTATTCTGGAGCATTGTCGGGGTGTTTGCTGGGAAGAAATGACAGTGAATAAGCAGGTAGGATTATGCTGCACCACTGCTTTCTACATTGCTATACCGATGGATATGTGACTTCAGGCCAACCTCTGGGATGGATTTCATCCTGTTTAGCTGTAGGCACCTTGTTTATATTCAAAGTCAGTGGAGGAGCAGCCTGCTTCCAGAGGAGGTTTTTGCATTGGGTAGGAAAAGTTGGTTTCTCAAAATGGTGAAGTCTGTGTATGGTACAGGGATCCTGAATACAATGTCACAGTGATCCTAAGGGATTTAACAAAGGAGTCATCTAGATAGATCAGTCCCAGCCTTCATCTATCTCAGTCTCACAACTAGGGAAGTTTTTTTCCCCCTAACTCAAAGGAAGTTGTTGAGGACAAAGATGCTGTTGATGATCAGGTATCACAGTAAGGCACTATAGGTACTGCAGATTTACAAAAAACCATGAAAAGATATATGCAGCACTAATTGGCTTTTGTTATTTCCTTAGAGCACCTTCTGGGACATTCATTCCTCTGGCCTCATTTCAGCTCCATGGCAGGTATTCATCATTAGTGCTTCTTTGCCTGCTATATAAGGTTTTTTCCTAGCATTTTGAAAAGGCCTAATTTATTGTCCTAGGGATGCCTCTGGAGAAGTTCTGGCAGTTCATGCTAGAGCTGCTTAAGATATTCTGACCCTTAGCTGTCAGCAGCAGTTGGAGAGGTAGAAGATCAGGCAGTGCATAGTCCACCTACTTGCCCAGGGTTAGCTACAGGTAGATTACAAGAAATTGAAACAAAATGACAACGATCCCAGCTTGAACACAGCAGACCTCATACACAGGCAGACTAATTTTTGGGTTTTTTGAGCTGTGTTTTGTTGTAGGTCATTTTCATATCTTTTCAATGATAAAAAAGGGGTTGCTCTGTTCTTCTTTTCCTTTCCCCATGAAGGATGGCTCCAGAGATTTTCTTGCTTCCAGCTACATGGTTTGATTCTCCTTTGGTCAAGACGTGGGTGCAGTCTGAAGTTGAACAGCAAGAACTGGCTTAAAGATGTGCCTAAGCAGGGGTGAGTTAGGCAACAGTCACCCTTTCGTCTTCTCTCAGGACTCAGAAAAGGTACTCAGTACTGTGAATCAAGGGAGTAGAAGACGTATGCATCTCCCTTCAAAAAACAAATGTGAGCAGTAATGAAGGCTGGCTACTGCTATTTTTATCGCTGTATAATCTGCAGAACTGTAAAATCAAGCCTTCTGTTAAGCAGTTTCCTCTTTTTCTGTCTCACATTTAATCAGGGCAAAGACAAAATACATTACTTAACATTTTGTACTTGCTGATTAATGGCTGCATTTGAAAGCAGCTGTGGGATATCATTACAGTGGAATTAAGGGACTCGATATCTGCCATTGAGCTCCTAGGATTATGCAACAAAATTTTGTTTTGTAGTTGGAATTATAACATTAAATGACTTCAGTTTTGTTTCTGAAGCTAGCTATTTATAAACAGAAGTGATAAATACACGTTTACCGTGCTAACCTGAATAAAATATCTTGCAACAAAGATTCAGGGACCAACATATACAAAAAGGCTTTTATTGCAAAAAAATCTGTTCACATGAACTTCAAACCATTCAATATTTCAGCCATGCTGATGAGTTCATCAGTGCATCAGTATGTCACTTGAAAACACTATAAAACTCTATAAACACACACATATACCTTGCAAGCTAGTATGTAAGTGTGAAAAGGCACAGATCATTTTCTTCACAGTGAAGACTATAAAAATAGTCTTGATGAACCAGACCAAAAGTCTGTCAGTGCCTCACCACCCTCACAGTAAAGGGCTTCCTCCTCATAGCTAATCTAAGTCTCCTCTCTGTCAATTTAAACCCATTCTGCCTTTTCTTATTCCTATGTGCCCTTGTAAAAAGTCACAATGATGAGAGTTTAGAAAACCTGGCTGTGTGTATAGTTTTAGGGTTAACATATTTTGTAATGAAAGATGTGATTATTGGGTAAAATACTTAAATATAGTTTGCAATGGCTAACACAGCTGAGCATGTGATCTTTAAGCATCTTTGTATGTAGCTGCTATAATTGATGACTGCTACAAACTACTTTCTTGCCTATGAGCCACTCCCTGTATTTCTAATTTTAAGGTGTTTACTCGAAGAACCCCTCCAGCAACTTCAAATAAACAAAGCAACTGCTAAAGTGGTAGCTGCCCAGGAGAGCCTTGGGAGAGGGGTGTTATAAATGCTGACAATAGATGGGCTCAATATATTGTTTGAGAAAGTTGTAGCTAGTGGCCTCATTCATCATAGTGACAGCAGTACTGACAGCTCTCTGCAGTGCTTCATCTGTGAAATGATGGATCAGCAATGAGGGCTGGCTGGCAGGAGATGTGTGAATCATCCAGGGCTTTCAAAGTCTACCTTCTCTGTCATGCTTTATTTGTGCTGCATAATGGACAAGCAAAGACAGTATGTTGAATCATAGACTTTAGCCTTGAGATCCTGACCAGGGGTAATTTGCCTAAATCTTCACAATTCTTTCTTTTTCAGATGCATGCAATAGCAAGGAATGTGGCAGAATAGGAAGGTGAGACTCTTCAGGGTCTGGCCACACAGAACTGTTCAAAGTTGATACACGTGTAGGCAAGAGAAGGAGTTAGGACAGAGGGAAAGGCCAGACTTTGTGATTTGCTTTTGGAGCAGAATCATACAATTGCTTAGGTTGGAGAAGACCTTTAAGATCAAATCCAGTCATTAACCTAGCGCGGTCAAGTCCACCACTAAACCATGTCCCGAAGCACCACACCTACACATCTTTTAAATACGTCTTGGGATGTGACTCAGCCACTTCCCTAGGCAGCCTGTTCCGGTGCTTGATCACCTTTTGATGAACAGATTTTTGCCAATATCCAATCTAAACCTCCCCGATACAACTTGAAGCTATTTTCTGTCGTCCTATTGCTTGTAACTTGGAAGAAGAGGCTGATCCCCACCTTACTCCATCCTCCTTTCAGGTAGCTGTAGAGAGTGGTAAAGTCTTCCCTGACCCTCCTTTTTTTCCAGACTAAACCTCCCCACTTCCATCAGCTGCTCCTGATAAGACTTGTTCTCCGGGCCCTTCACCAACTCTGTTGCCCTTCTCTAGACCCACTCCATCACCTCAATATCTCTCTTGTAGTGAGAGGCCCAGAACTGAACATGGGATTTGAGGTGCGGCCTCACCAGTGCAGAGTACAGGGGGATGATCACTGCCCTGGCCCTGCTGGCCACGCTATTGCTGGTACAGGCCAGGATGCTGTTGGCCTTATTGGCTGCCTGGGCACAAGCTGGCTCATGTTCCGCTCCATCAATCAACACCCCCAGGTCCTTTTCCCCCAAGCAGCTTTCCAGCCACTCTTCCCCAGGCCTGTTGGGCTGCATGGGGCTGTTGTGGCCCAAATGCACGACCTGCTACTTTGCCTTGTTGAGCCTCATGCCACTGGCCGTAGCCCATTGATCCAGCCTGTTCAGATCTCTCTGCAGAGCCTTCCTATCCTCCAGCAGATCACCACTTCCAGACAAGTTGGTGTCATTCTCAAATTTACTGAGGGTGCACTCACTCCTCTCATCCAGATCACTGATAAAGAGATTAAAAGAACTGGCCCTAATACTGATACCTGGGGAACACCACTTGTGACTGGCCACCAACTGGATTTAACTCCATTCATTACCTCTCTTTGAGCCCAACAGTCCAGTCAGTTTTTAACCCAGGAAAGAAAATGTACATTTAAACCATGAGCAGCCAGTTTCTCTAGGAAAATGCTGTGGGAAATGGTATCAAGGCTTTAGTAAAGTCCAGGTAAACAACATCCACAGCCTTTCCCTCATCCACTAAGTGGGTCACCTTGTCACAGAAAGAGATGTCAGTCAAGCAGGACCTGTCTTTCATAATCCCATGCTGACTGGGCCTGATCAGTAGGTTGTCCTGAACGTGCTGTGTGAAGGCACTCAAGAGGATTTGCTGCATAACCTTCCTCAGCACTGAGGTCAGGCTGACAGGCCTGTAGTTCCCTGGATCCTCCTTCTGGGCATTCTAGTAGGTGGATGTCACATTTGCCTTGGTGAATTGGCCTTGATGCTGATGACTAGAAATTATTTTAAAGGTATAGATCAGCTTATGAGCTGTATGCATACAGACAAATTAGTGACAACACAAATTTAACGGCTTGTGTAGCTCAAAGAGCAAGTGAAGTTACAGTGCCATGACAACAGCAGATGTATCCAGAGAGGATGTGAAATAGACTTTAAAATTTGGCAAAGGTAGGTTGAATAAAAATAATATGTGCAGAACATGACTGAAATGCTCCCTGACAGTACCATGATAATTGGCTTTTTCTTCTTTATTGCTGTGAAGCTGATATGAGACTTGCTAAGGCAGAGCAATAGCAGCTTCTGAAGCTGTGTTTTAGTTAAGGGTCAGTGTCACTGCTTTCATTATAAAACTTGTTCCTCCGGAGAATATAGTACTGTAATAAAAACATTCATTATGGCCTGGAAGGTGGTGCATGACAGTTTGGTCCAGGAGCACAAACAGTGCAGTGAAACAGCCCAAAAGAAAGTCTGCTGGAGTCAAGGGCGAGGCTTTGGTTTGCTTTCTGATCAGGCTCTGTGTAAGCTGGGTGGTCGTGAAATGAATCAAAAATGCAGAGTTTCCTTTGTCAGCAGAGCATGAACAGTGAAAGTGCATGTTTCCCTGCAGTGACTATTTATTAAGCACACTAGCTTTATAAGATGCACATTAAGGGAGCACATTGCCAACACATGACACAGGTCTTAGTCCGTTAATAATTTCACCTTCCCCTTTCCTTAAAAGTTATCTATGGCACGGGCAGGGACCATTCAGCACAGTTGCAGTTCTAGCACGTAGATCAGACCATTGCTTGGACCCTTCACTTCTCACACTGCAGAATGGGTTGAGATATCCAGATTAGGACTTAAGTCTCTGTGTATTTGCTCTAAAGTCAGTGCAAAGAGAGACAAAATTTCAGAGCTGGTCTGTGGTATGGAAGTCTATGGCTCTAAGCTTACATTTTCAGGTCAGCAGCTGAAATGAGATGGGGTAACAGAGGAGTTGCTAGTAAGGGTGTAAACAGCCGTTGTGCTGCTGAGGTCCTTCCCAGGGCCAGGGCCTCCATGGTTTCTTGCAAGGGAATCCAGCTGGGATAGGTCCAGGTAACCTGTGGAGGAAGTTTTATTCAGTCTTTTGAGGCTTGAGTTCATGTGTGCTCAGCATGCAGCTGGCAGTTTCATGAGTGTGAAAGGTCCTCCAACTAAAGGGAAGATTCCTATGGTATAAGGCAAGGACAAATGGGGATTTTTCAATCAAGTCTTATGAAGTGAAGTCAGGGCCAGAAAAGCGCAGGTTTTTAATCTGCTTCAGTTTGTTGGCCCCTAAAATCTATGGATGTTGGAGATGCAGATAACTGTCCTCTGTATTCAAGCCAACACCTTGCTTCTCTTAATTACCTTTTCCAGATGCACTAAGTATAGTTTTTGGGCCTTATAGTGTGTTCAGTTCACAGGCCGAAAGCCAAGCCCTTGAACTGGTTATTCTAAACGGAATTAATTATTCTTGTGAGTCATAATTCCTGATTTATTCTAAAGCCTAATCAGGGTGAAGTAAATATCACCATGAAAACCAGACATGACCTGGCAATGTGTTCTTGCAGCCTAGAAACTATCCATCCCAACTGTATCTGGTATCCCAACTGGCATCAAAAGAAGTGTGGCCAGCGGGTTGTGGAAGGTGATTCTCTCCCTCTGCTGTGCTATGGTAAGACCCTCCTTAGACTACTGTGTCCAGCTTTGTGGTCCTCAGCACAGGAAAGACATGGAGCCATGAAGATGATCAGAGAGCTGAACCACCTCTCTTATGAGGGCAGGCTGAGACAGTTAGGGTTGTATAGCCTGAAGAAGAGAAGGCTTGGGTGAGAATTTATTGTGTCTTTTCAATACTTAAAAGGGAATGTAAAAAAGATGGAGACAGACTTTTAGCAGGACTTGTTGCAACAGGAGAAGGGTTAATGGTTTTAAACTAAAAGAGGAGAGATTCAGGATAGATATAAGGAAGAATTTTTTTCGATGAGAGTGCTGAAACACTGGAACAGGTTGCCCAGAGAGGTTGTAGATACCTTGTGTCTGGAAACATTCAAAGTCAAGATGAATGAGGGTCTGAGTAATTTTGTCTACTTGAAGATGTCCCTGCTCATGGCAGGGGGGTTGAACTAGATGGTCTTTGAAGGTCCCTTCCAGACCAAACCATTCCATGGTTCTATGATTACTTCTTTCCTAAATAATGAAGCATATAAAGAGTTACCTGGTTATGAAGATCTACATCATCTTAACGTTGAAGCCTAGTCTTGTGTTTTTTCACAAGAGCAAGAATTTAAACACGAGTGGTCTTGAGCATGCTGACATGTACCCTGTTCTGCTGCTTGTGCAGAAGAGCTGCTTCATGACCTTTCATGTAGTCCGTGCTGCTGAGCTGGTGACCTCAGCCAGAAGTCTGGCACTGGAGAAGGGCTTCTCTCTTCATGGTCTGATTTTAATTTGTTACTCCATCTGAAAAAATTCCAGCTGGAGGGCTTTGGAAACAATTGCAGCAGCTGCCTTTACCCACTGAAACTCCATGAGCTGAACTGACATGGAGTTCAAACCATGATCTTTCTGTCACAAGAGGCATGTTTGTCATGTGCTACCATGTATAGCTTCTCCATGCTTTGACATATGGGAAGGTTAGTTCTGATGGCCATTTAATCCTTTTTCTGGATGTAATGACGTTTGTTTCTATGACAACCAGTTTGGCAGCAGGGGTATATTTTCATTAATTGAATTGCTTGATTGTTTTTTTTTTTTTTTTAAATCTGACTTCTGGGGCCTAAAGAGTAAAAAAGTTCAGTGTAAAACACTGTAATTTAGAATAGTCAAGTTTCCAACTTGAAACACAAAATAGTTCCATGAAATTTACCATTTGATCTGTAATCCCATTTTCAACCTCTGTGTCTTGGTATTTTGTCCTGGGTTCAGCAGTAGCAGTCGTTTTTCTCCTTCTTAGTAGCTGATGCAGTGCTGTGTTTTTGACTTTCGGCCTGGGAACAGTGCTGATAACACCGATGTTTTTGGTTACTGCTTTGAATGTTTGGTCTGGCCAAGGACTTTCTGAGCCTCATGCTCTGCCAGGGAGGAGGGGAAGTTGGGAGGAAGCAGAGACAGGACACCTGACCCAAACTGACCAAAGAGGTATTCCATACCACAGCACGTCATACCCGGGATGTAAAAATGGAGGGTAGAGACCCGAAAGGGTGGGGGTGCACTGCTGGGTCGGGCTTGGTATCGGTGGTGAGAGGTTGTGTTCTCTTCCCTTATTATTTCCCTTATCATTATTATTATTGGTGGTAGCAGTAGTGGTTTGTGTTATACCTTAGTTACTGGGCTGCTCTTATCTCAACCTGTGGGAGTTGCATTCTTTCGATTCTCCTTCCCATCCCTCAGGGAGCTGGGGGGCAGAAAGAGGGGGGAGTGCGTGAGCAAACTGCGTGGTTGACTGGGCTTAACCACAACATATTTTCAGAGCTACTGAGAATGCGGGTATTCTAAAGTGACCTCCAGCATGTTATATGCCTGTATTTGCCATTGCAGTATTTGTGAAACCCAGATGACCAAAGGATATTTCACTGACAAACACTATTTCATGTTAAAGTGAGGAAATAAGAAACACCGGGAGATACTGTCTCTCAACAGTATTGCAGTAAAGGTGCAAATGTGAAGTACAGGAAGTGTATCTCATATTATGTATGTCTCTCATCTATCTCATTCAGAGCTATCTGACATGAAAAATTCAGTCTGAGTTCTCCATCTGGAATTTTTGCAAGCTTGGCCCATGTCCCAGCCAAAGACATGCATGCTTGAATTGGAAAGCCTAAGGACTTGATTTAAAAATACTGCATTTTAATACATTTCTGTATTTATAAGAAGATTCTGAGTGGTCTTTTTCCTGTGGGAAACCAAAATCCACTTTCAAAACTGTGTATGCCACAGGATTGAATTGTTATACAGGGGTACTCCATGCTTTTATTTATTTTGGGGTCATTTCCAGTTACTGTAGGCTTAAGCCCTTGGGATGTGAAAATTGTAATTAAAAGAGCAGATTTTTATGAAGAATGATGGACACAAAGTTATAGATATCAAAAGGTCTGTCCAAGGTGACAGAATCTAGGCATGACTACTCAAAAAGTGAATCAAGTTTTCATGAAACAGGTCAGTCCAGGGCCTGGGACTTGGGAGGGCTGGCTAATGTTTCCAGAGCTTTGGGCTCAGTTTGCCAGATGTCTTTGCCAGTTCCATCCTTATAAATCTGGTTGTATGGCTTCAGACCACTGACACTTGAAGAGGAGGAAGACACTTCTGTAATTGCAGCAATAAGAAACTGAGTGCTGCATTATCCTCTCTCAGGGTATGTTCTTTGTGAATGCACCACCATTTCTGCCTCTTAGAGAAGCTCATCCTCACACAGTCTTACCATGTAGATTTACTTTGGTTCACAATAGCAACTACAAGGAGCACGTTTTCATTTATAACCTTCCCTAAAACAGCTGCTGCACTTTTCTGACTGCTTTAAATTAGAGGTTTCTGCAGCTTCACTCTTCAGGGATGCAAAAGGCTGGTTGTGTTCTCAATATTTCTTTAGATGTTAGGCAGCTCAGGATAAGATAAAACTGTGAATGCTCCTTGGGTTATAACTTGAATTTACAATCTTGACAGCTCTGTTCAGGCGCAGAGCCAAAAAGCTCTTGGTACATTTAAACAAGGATAGGACGAAGTGATATTGTTTCCTAAGGGACAACAGGAAACAACTTGGCCTTTCAGAAACGTTACATTGATGTTCTTTCCTAGGAACATCAAGTCTAAGTATGGCAATCTCCTGGTAAAGTATCTCCAGGGATCTCAATTGAAAGAAAGCCCTGATATGATAAAACTGATGGATGGAATGAAAATAAGAAAAAAGAACAGAAGTGGGAAAGCTGATTCCTATTAAATAAACCTTAAATCATCAGAAATTATTTCTTTATGGGAAAAGGGATTCTTTGTTCATTAAAGAACAGCGTGAAGGGGTACCTCTGTAGTAACTGTTGTGTGATGTAATTGTATGATGGACACTCAGTGTAACCTAAAACTTATCATTGTCAGACAATGCCAACAAATTCGTCATTCTTTATTTTTATAGCAGTCGTTTCTGTTCCATCTTGAGCAAAATGAGTATCAAGAGATAATCTCGTAAGTCATGCTGCTGCATCAACAGCGAAAGGCTAAACAAGGAAAATGTGGGTTGAGTGAGGCAGATTACATGAAAAGAGGCACAGATAAGACGAAGGTGCTCATTACTATCTTTGCTACAGTCTTCACTGAGGGGCCCCCCAGAGACAGGATTTAAGGAGGAGGAGATCAATCAGCAAGTGGATAAAGATTGAGTTAGGGATTACTTGCACAAACTCAATTCATGCAAAGTGATGGGACTTCACAGGCTGCACCTAAGGGTGCTGAGGGTGGTGGCTGATGTCCACGTTCAGATCACTCTCAAGCATTTTTGGAAGGCTGTGGAGGCTGCCTTCAAAATTCCCAACTGGAGAAAAGCGAATATTGCACCCGTGTTCAAAAAGGAGAGGAAAGCTTATCCGGGGAACATCAGGCCAGTCATTTCATTCTGTGAAGCAATCATGGTATGCATCCCCTTGGAGCACATCCCTGTTACATGAGGGAGAAGAAGATGATTGAGACAGTCACCAATCACTAATGAGGGTATATCGTACCTGAACTAGCTGGTTACCTCGTGTAACAAATTGATTTGTGGACAAGTGAAGAGCAGGGTATATTATTTATTTTGGCATTGGCAAGGCTTCCAGGAGTCTTGGTTGAGTGGTTGTGCTCAGGGGTGGTGGTTGCTGGGCTGTATCTGCCTGGAGGGGCAGTGTCTTGCAGGGTCTGCTCTGAGGCCGGTCCTCATTACTGTCTCTAGTGGTTAGCTGGGAGGTCAGATAACACCACACTTGTGGAGCTGGAGTTGATTCAGCTGGGAGCAGAGAGCTTCAGGGCACCTAGCATCACTTAGGTGCCTATGGTGGGGGGATCAATGAGAAAAAGCAGGGACAAGCTCTTTACAGCAGTGCCTGGATGCATGTAAGAAACTCCTTCTGCTTTCCAAGGATAATACCCAGGCCCTGGAGGATCTGCCCTGAAAGCCCTGGAGTCTCCACCCTTGGAAGCTGCAAACCCAGAGCTGAGCTCCTGCTCTGTTCGTGTGGTGAAGAGGGGGGCCTCCTGGGGTCCCTGCCTACTGCTGCTGTTGTGGGAAGCAGCTTTATGATTTTATGAAGCAGAGAACAATAGACCATTGTTTTTTAAAGTGCAGCTGAAGGTTTCACATAAGCACAGCTCTGATTATGCAGTAGATGAATTTTTCACAGTCCTTGTTTTACTAAAATGTTTTATCATTTTAGGCAATAAATGAGATGAATCAAATCCATGATCAAAAAGCTGTGACTTTAAAGCAGTGAAGACAACGGCAACCTGCTCTGATATCCTCGTAGCAAACTGCAGCCTGCATGTCAGGTGCCCTGGTCTTTGCTTAGATTCATTTACACTTCTGCAAAGCCACTGTAAAAGTGTTACTGTTCTGATTGCTTAGTGCTTTGAACCTACTTTGTGTGAGTGGAAATCACTACTTAAAAATTGGAGTCTCACTTTGCTCTCTGGCAACTGTGAAGTTTTAGCAATTCCCAGAAATACCTGGTTGGCAATTATTTTTGCATGGGTAAGATTGAAAGGAATATGGGTGAATAAACCCTTAAATATCTTTCTGTAACTAGCTCCTTCACTCCTTTCAGGCTTTGTCAAAGGCCCCACAACCATTGACCTGGTTTTGAGTGATTTCCATGGCAATATTTTCTCATTCATGTTAGTTTTGGTTTAGAACTATCAGTCTTAATATGTATGTTATTATTCAGCCTTATCTAGACAGAGACTTGTCTGTAGTGCAAGGTCTCTCCATTTTGGTATACCCAATAGATTTTACAGTGCTAGCTATCATACTAAGGGGCAAGCAAAGGCCAGCAAATTGATTTGCTATGGTAGTAGAAAAGAATGTGATACCTGTAGGCCTAAGTGAAGGCTCATGCTTCATCCAGCAGGCTTTGGAGGACTGCATCATTATTTCATTTTTTTAGCTTAGAATAATGTAATAAATGACCTCTTGTCTTGCTTTGTAGTCTCTCTTTGCTCCATTTATTTGTTGCCATCATGCTCCCATAAATATTTCATCATTATTTCTATAAAACATTGCCCAGCAGGTTACATGCACATTAGTGTTTGAGAAAGCAGAGTCTGTCAGTACCAAGCTTGTGAAGAGCTTTTCCATTTATGCATAGCAGAGGGCTGGGAAGGGCCAGAAGGAGCTCACTGACTTAATGAAGAGATAGAGGAGAAGTCAGTGAAAGAAAATGGAGAGAACTGATCATTCTGAAAGCTGTTGTAGTCAATATAATGCATGCATGCACACCAATTTTTTTTCTTGGTTACTGAAATTGTGACACTGTGTTATGTCTTTATAAAACACCCAGGAAAGACACTTCAGATTCATTGACTTCATTGCCCATGATCAAAGGAAAAGACTATCAAAAGAAATCAGCAGCAGGCAATGTGCAGACAGCTCATTCAAGCCACCTGGAAGCATTACACATTATGTCTCTGCCCGTGGCAAGCGGGTTGGAAATAGATTATCTTTTAGGTTCCCTCCAACCCAAACCTTTCTATGATTCTATGTGACAGAGTAGTTCTAGAAAGAATGAAGTGCTGCTACAAGAGTGATCTTGATGAGATCTGGCCGGCCTAGGACAGGCCATCTGCATGTACTTTTTACATTGTAGTTACTGACTGCAGAGTTTGGCCCTGAACAGTTGTAGGTATACAATTTCCCAGCTTTCATACTCCCAGCATGGTTTGGAGGCCGAATATTGAAGTATGTTACTGAGGAAAAATGTTTTGTGAGCTTAGTTCTATGCTTTGCCAAATATTTGTGTGTTCCATGGTTATAAAGTGGCTGGCTCATAAAGAAACAATTCTGATACAAAGTGGTGAGAAAGGGTAAAAAATTTGATAAGGGGTAGCAAAAAGGATGGATTTGAGTGTTGACAGGTAGCTGCAGGTCAGTGTGTCGCTCTTTCAAACAGTTGTTGGTTTTGAAATGGGTAATTTAGTTTTGGTATTGTAAGCACCAAAAAAATGTTGCTAAGCAAAAGGAGCTCCAGTTCTGCTTAAGAGCAGGAGTTTTCTGTGTGCTTAGTTGTGATGAACCCTAATTCTTCCCAGGCCTAGTGTTAAGATGCCATTGCTTATTCCTAAATCACCAGGAGGATTCTCCTCACGCATTTCTACTGGACTAGAGCCAACCCTGATGCCTGGACCTTTGCCTGCCACTGCCTCTGTTAAGTACGTGGAGTATGCATCTTCTCAACTTGCAGAATATCTGCAGGAAGACCTTTATTTGCATTAACATAAAAAGATACACACAACCTTTCCCCCCCATGTATTTATGTACATGTACACAATGTACACAGTTGTGTTTACTGAACAACCCTCTCCTGCAGCTAGGTAAAGACAACACAAAACTATTAAGCCAACTAAAACCGAAGTTGAGTTCATAGCGAAGCTAGTGCTGTTTTTAGAAATGCTTCATCCTCCTTAATGCTTTGCTGGTTGTCTTCCTGCAGATATCAGTCACCACCCACTATCTGGCAGCTGATCTTTTAAATGGGTCATTTGGGCTTCAGTGGCTTTGTAAGGCACTAATACAATTTGTGATCTGCCGGTGGCCAAAACAAAAGGCTTTTTCTCCTAGATTTGCTCTTCACCTTGCCAAGAAATGTTTGTCCCTATTTCACACTGTGGCGCAGCTGGCCCCAGCTCAGGTGAGAAGGCTCTTGGCTTTTTACTCTTTATCTTCCTGTGGCACCTTGCAAGTCAAGACCAAATATACAGGGAAGAATAAGCCACAGCAAAGAACAACAGAAATAAAGTCATCACCCCTAAAAGAACTCATTTTTTATTTGCCTTCTCCCATCTGTAGGGCAACAAGGTGCTGGGTCCATCACCATCAGACAGCCCAGGGTTAGCAAAGAGAAAATGTGGTCTTGCTTTGCCTGAAGTGAAGATTACAAATGCACTGAAATAACTGTAGGGAGGGTGGAATGAGTAACAGCCACGCAGATGGAAGATACTGAATAACCCTTTAAAAAAATTAGAATAGAAGGGGTGGAATAGATCCTCCACTGGTACAAAATAATGTTAACACCATTTGAAGGCAAGAGACTTTCATCAAAAGCCTGCTCTTATGAAATAGATGACTCTTTCACAAAATACCTCTATTCTGCAGTATGCTTCGTGATTAATGAGTAATTCCTAGAGTGGGTCCACAATAACAGAACAAAAATGCTTTCTCTCATGGTTTTCATAGAGCATTGAATTACACCAACAAGATAGTGGCGAAGTACGCTTCTGATACACTCTCCAGTTTTACCCAGTTTTGAGAGGTTTTCAGTGTTTTGCCCTTCAGCTGTGATAACAGAGTGTTTTACTAATGCTGTAGAACCTCACTGCCTATGTGCCCATCTTATGTCTGATATCATATTTGCTGCCTCTTGGAAATATAACCAGAAAATTATTGTAACAATTTAGCTAACTTCCCTCTTTATCTCTTGTTCTTTCCATCTAAGAAACATTAATTCCTTTCAGCATATCAGCAGGAAACACATTCTGAAGCTTCAGAGAAATGCAGCAAAGCACCTGGGATTTATAATCTCTACCAGGGAAAGAACTGAAATTTGTTGCCACATCCCTAACAGACTGATTTGTGTATTAGGTGTAGATAATGAGAAAAGAGCAGACTCATATAACCATTCTCCAAAATCAAAACTAGAGCCAGGGAGTAATGTAGTTTATTGCAGAGCAGTGAAAACCAGTGTTTGCAACCAGGAAGCTAGAGTCTTGAATGGGTTAAGTCAGTACATAAAGTATGCATTTACACATCTTAGTGTAAATGTCTTTTGCAGAGTATTAATAACTGGTAGTGTTAAATGGAGCATCACAGAGCATATCTATATCACAGCTTCACCATTTTTGTTAGAACCCACACTGCTAAAGCTACAAAATTGCTAACTTGTATGTAGTTCAATTAGTCTGGTGAATTATTATTATTTTCATATTTCACATTCGTGGGAACAGTGGGATGGCAATCTGTCTCTGACCAGAGTTTGAAATGAAGTTGTTTTTTTACAGCATGCATAAGATTCAGATAGGCAGCTCAGTGTAAATACATTTTATTTTCATGGCTTTATATGAGTTACTATGGAATTCACTAGGGGGTGAAGCTGTTGCACTAGCAGCTTCAGGAGCTTTGAAGAAAACAAAAAGACCCCATGAGACTCCTCTTTACTTGCACCTCCTGGGGCAGCATGGCTTAAAATGCTGTGGAAATCCTCTTTATCCCATGTTTTTTGACACCAGCTTATTTGAGGATGCTGCAGTCTGTTAAAAAGGGTGGTGGTGGTATTCTTTCTGCTTTCCAGTCTCCCAGCTGTTTTATGGGAAGCAGAGCATCAGTTGTGGACTAGGTCATGGGGAGACCAAGAAGGTGATACCATAGAAGGCTGCAGCTGTGTAGCTGAAACAGGAGACAAATAAGAGTTAATAGAAGTAACTAAATTGTACAGGAGATGGTGCAAACATTCTTGCTGCTCATGTTTCCCCTTTTCCCCCCAAAGAGGATCTGGACATAGAAGATCTTCATGGAATTGGATTTAAATGATGTATTTAAAGTAAGCAGAAAGGTGCAGTTTCTTTTTGAATGATAACTAATAAATTAAAGCTTGTGTATTCATAAATATGGAGTTCTAAGAAAGCTTGGTCTTTTCTTGGTTGCTATGTGGACAGATGTTCATCAGCTGCTCTCTAGAAATTCCTGAAGTGTAGGAAGTGAGTTAAATTTAACTGGATGGGGTTAAAAAACCTTCCCTTAGTGGCAAATTATTTTATCACAGTGTATGCTAGAAGTTTGTTTATTAGCTTTCATCTGAAATCTACAGTATTGAGCAGGATATTGGCCTAAATATGCCTGAGGTCAGAGCCAGCATAACAACTTCTATAATATTGTCCCTTTGATAAGTTAGCTTGCTCTGAGACTGCAAGATGACCATTTTATCTTTTTAACTATTTGTTTTTAATTTCTGGATAAAAGAATCGCTTTAGAAAGTCACTTGCACAACAAAATGAAATGCATTTTTCTTGTGGCTGTTCTTTCCACTGCTCTTACAAAGGAATCGGACTGAGCAATTCTGTGGTGGAAAAATATCATTGAAAATTCAGTTCTCAGAGAGAAGTATTTCTGCAGTCACCATAAAAATACATCACAATAACATGGTGTCGACAACGCCTTCATGTTTGGTGTTTTGTAAAACTAATGTTGATGCTGTTTCTACAGTGCTATTATCTACCTTTATTAGTGAAAAAAAAAAAAGCAGACACAGGTTACAGATGTTATAGCACAAAGATTCAAAAGAAAAACATAATAGAGGCATGTTGTGACTAACAAGGCTTTTCTTGTTTCTCATATTCCCAGCAGAATTAAACATCCCATATCTCAGATGTTGGTTTGAGCGTTGGCTGTAAATTAACCACTATTCAAGCAACATCTGAAAAGCATCCTGCACCTCTGAACTAAAAGGTGCTTTAGAGTTGTAAGCTCCTTTTTTGCTTCGCTTTCTACCTGCCTTTTAATTTTGGAACCTATCTTTGATCAATGTGCTCTCTTGAGCGCTCTGAACTGACAGGAGGGAGAGAGTGTTACAAACCAGAGGACATTATTATGTTAGGTCCCTTTTATTGTCATTTTGTCCATCTTTGGAATGGCCTTGTTCACCCTAAATTATGTGTTTAATCTCCTTCATTTTCAGTCCTGCCTGTCTCCTAGCGAGCCCCATGTATGAAGCCCAACTCACAACCCAGTAAACCTCTCTCACAACTTTATTAATGGACTCTTTAATAGAAAAATAGAAAAAAACAAACCCAAGCCCCGGAGCTCCACAGTGCAGGGACCAGGCTGTTCTGTCTAAAAAAACATATGACACAATAGGAAAGCTAGGAAAGACTTTATGCAGCCTGATTGATCTCTTCTTCTCTGAATTGCAACACTATTGAATGTCTTTCAGTATAGAACTGTTTTGCAGAACACCAACAGATTCAGACAATACTTCAAAATGGCTTCTCTGCATGTCTACGTACCATTTGTCTATTTATATTTTGAGGAGATAATTGCACTTTCACTAAAGTGAACAGCTGAAGAGGGGCTGGAAGGATGAGGTCATTGGAAGAGGTGAAATGGTTTATACAACTGTAAATCCTGAGGAAAGGCTAGTAAAGTGGAGGGAGGCATGAAAAAGGAAACAATATTCTACAAGCTATTCATGTCAACACATTCAGCAAAGCGCCGGATTTTCATGGATTTCAGCTGATTCTCTTCCATCTGTGAAACTTGTTCCTGAACCACCTCCTCAGCAGGAATCTGTGGGATGCTTTGGGAAATGCTTGGGGCTTTTACTGTTTTTTCCCACATCTCAATAGTACATGCTCGCTAATAATTTCTGTCTTGTTGCAAAGCCCACTCAAGGTGATAGAAAGACCCCTGTCCACTTTGTAAGGGACTGTTGACCAAGCATTAGCTTCATAAGCTGTTGATTTCATTCTAGGGCTGTGCAAAGACACTTTGTATATGTTCTGTGCATAGCATGCACACTGTTTATTTCTTCTGAATTATTTTGTGTTTTAGATGGGGAAATGGAAGGGATAAAGAGGAAGGAAATGAAAAGGAGCAAAATCAGAATTCCTGCCAGGCAATACAGGATGGGCCCCTTTCCAGAGGAGAAGGTTACCTGAAAAAACTACTGTTCCCACTGGTCCTGAGGAAACAGAATGGTGCAGGATCCAGAAAATAAAATTGTTACTGCTCCATAACTGCATCTTTCACAACTTTGGTTTCATGCTGACTCCTGTGGAGTTGGCAGTGAGCCCAGCAACAGATGTCTTGCACCACATTCACATATAGTGTAGTGAGACCCAGGACAGACATATAATTTTGCAGCAGGCACGTGAAATAATTTTTTGTGCACTCATTTTCTGCAATCCAGAGAACTACTTTTTGGAAGCAGGAATAGGGCTGCTTTGAAACCTGTGGACACAAATTACTTTAGATGAAGACTGGGGCTAGGTTGCAGCATTCTGTGTCCAAGACCCTTAGAGAGGATCCTGGATGGAGTGACTGCTGATAAACTGTCCAAGCAGGCAACACAATTTCTGCAAATAAACCCTCTCTGCTTTTTTTCTTACTTGGATTGTAAATATTCTTCTGATGATTTTTAAAGACGAAGTCTTCAGAGGCACATATTCCTTATTGTTTAGCACTGTGTTAACACCTGAGAGCCGTGTGAGGCTTTAACAGAATGTTCATGTATACAGACTTATGCAAACAGATATCATGGCTACTGTACAGTTGGAACCCAGTGCATTCATTGTGGTAGAAGGCACCTCATTTACAAGCTTATGCAGAACCTGTGTATACACATGGTCAGTTCTTCTGTGAACCGCACGTTTTTTGCTCTTAGCAGTACTTCGTTTGCACTAACTGAAGGTGGTACAGGTTTGCATTGCCATGCTGCAGACACACCAGGAAGGCAAGACAGAATTCATGTTCCTTTGCACTAGAAACCTTGTCTCCTGGCAAAGAAAGCAGGGTAGCTTGGCCATGACCACAAAGCTGCATCAACTGGTGCTGCCTCTAGAAAACACAGTTTTGCCCCCGACTCCTTGTTCCTTCTCTCCTCCTGCATGCCAGTGAAAGCAATTGTACGGTTGCTTGGTGGGCCTCCATAGTGAAGTTAAGCTGACTAAACACCTTGCTTTTGCCTCGTAGTTTTGTATCAGACTTCCTTCACTTGTGGTGCAAAAGCATTTGCTTTTATCATGAAGATGTGGAAGGCTGAAATGCCAAGCAGACAGGGTATGGGCGTACACATGGCTGCTTATGCCTGTGATAGATGGCAGCACTAACTTAAAATGACAGGGAGATGCTGGCCAAGCTTCATTCTTCATTGCTGCCACAAGTTCCACTACCTGTGAGTGATAGGTTCTGTGAAACGAGGGTGGTGATTCTTTTCCTCTAAGTTTTCAGTGTAAGTGTGAGATTCTCAGGGTAGAGATTGTGTCCCGTTAGGTACACCATCCTGCAAAACACAGTCCTGATCCAGGCTAGACTTTTGCAGACCTCTACAATGTAAAGAATAGCAGCTAATAAGAAAATGGAGGAAGGGAGGTAGAGGAGAGCTGTGTTACTGCATTGCACAGCTCTCTGTACAATGGTAGTGCTGGGGGAGGTCTGTGGGAAGATCATTTGTGAAAGCACACTTTTGCTCTGAGGACTTGTACTTTTCCCACTACCCCATCAGGAAGAAGAGGTGTGTCATAGGCCCCATGTGTCCAAAGAAAATGTCAAGAAGTCTTCCTAAGAAGTGCCCAAAGAGAAATGATGTGACAAAACGCTTCACACACTGGGTGCATCCAGGAGTACAGCCACTGGTTCACGAACAGCTTGCCATGTTTTGCATAGACAGGCTATTAACTGGCTATCTGTTTCCAGTGTAGGGAAGCAGTTCCCGAAAGCTTATGTGTACCAGGTGCATGATCCAGACTGCCTGCTTCTGTAAGGAGAGGATCATCATGTTCTTTAACACAGTCTATAAGCAAGCTTCTCCCTGTCCTGTTTTCTTTTCCAATGTGGAAATGTGGAAATACATCTAACATTACATCAGGGCTCATAAACTCATGAAATCTCTTGTTTATGAATGTCTACACTCATAAACTAATGAAAACAACGAGAAGGCTTGGGAAGAGAGTAGCCTGTAGTAAGCCTTTGTTTATTTATTTAAAGTGATAATTCAGACCGCAAGTAGGGGAAAGAAAGACTTAACTTATTTTTATTGCTGTTGGTGCATAAGTAATCATGTTAATGACTTAATGCTTGAGAATAATTGAGACCTAAAGGGAAAGAAGGACAGAGAGAGATGTGGTAGGCAAAGAGACAGTAAAAAAAATCTTAAATAAGATTGACAAGCAATAACATTTAATTATTTTTAAGGGAAAGGTGAGAAATGACTTTAATACCATTTTGAAAGAAAAAAGAAAGCAAGCTCAATCTCTTCAGGCAGAAATTTTACCTGCTAAAAGCTGGGTATTTGAACTGGTGATTGTTGTGGCTTCCAGCAAAAGCCTTATTTTGAAAAAGCTAAATTAATGTTCCTTCTCGGTTGTTAATTTGATTTTACTGTGAGAGAGCTGGTAAAATGTACGTGTTGCTCTGCTGTGGTGCTCTGCAAAACAGCTGCTCATCTGCCAGACTGAAAATTGTAAATGCTACTAATATATAGTGGATGCTGAACTGGAGGTAAGTAGGAAAGTAGATCTTTAGATCTTTTAGTAGCACTTTAGAATCAAGTCCTGCACAAGCTCTGATCCTCATGTATGCAAGACGTGTAAATTAATTCACTTGCAGCTTCCACTTCTCATGAGGTTGTCAAATGGAGCACCGTTACATGTTAGAAATCGTGGAGGCACAAGCAGTTGCAGAGTCCTGCCTCAGTGGGGTCTGTGCTAACCTACCTGTGGGTGCAGCTATCAATCAGAGGCACTAATTTGTAGGGATGGGATTGGGTGGCATGGTCACCAAATGAATGATTGTGATGCCTGTAAATGTGTTCCCACTACATTTCCAGGGTGTGAGGCACTGATAGACACCACTCAAAATGCAGAGCTGTGGGAAACCTGACATCGGAGCCAACTTTCGTCCATGGTTCCTGACACAGTCCATGAAAACATTCTCTTTTCATGGAGGTGGCCAGGAGTCAGGTGGTGGATTTGCTGCAGACCTTGGGCTGTCACCTATTTCTGCCTGCCCAGGGTGCTGTGGAGGTAAATGCTTGCTGGTTCCTGAAGTGGCTGGTTTCTACCAGGACGAATGAGATGAAACTGCTGGTGGTAAATAGGGCAGTTGGCAGACGGTTAGGTAACCCTGCTTAAGCCCTGCCTCCCTGCAGAGGAAAGACTTTGGTTCAGCTCCAGGCTCAGACAGCAGAGAGCAGAGGCAAACTCATGCTTTTGACCTGATGTTTGTTTGCTCTGGGCTGTCACAAATATATTTTGATCTTTAACACAAAGGCAGTATGCCTTCAGAGGGCCAGTGACACAGAAGTGCTTCTACTTATACAGAATAAATGCAATAGTTTGGTCATTACCAAGCTCATCTTCAAATATTCACCCCACTTAACTCACATCTGCCCATGGCCTTGTTGGTTAGCAAGCCTCATGCTGTGTGTGGCAGCACTCAGCAGGGCACATGGAGGAGAAGGCAGCCGGTTTTGCTCCCATTTCCTTTCTCCTGTGCTGTCTTGTGAGCTGGTGATTTTTTGGCACAAAAAAACCCCCAGGCATTCTCAGGGCAGGAAAGGAAATACAGAAGGAAAAAAAAAAACCCATACATTTAGAGATGTGTGTGCCTCAGCAGGCATGATTCACTTGCTCCGAGGATAGATGTGTTTTGTGGAGACAAACATCAATAGGACTCAGGAAGTTGGTCCAGAGACGAGAGGCTGGCAAGGTGGGATAAAACACTTGAAGGGTGTATAAGTCATTCAGTGACTTCTATACTCTAAGAGCTGTTGAAGATGGCACTGAAGAGTCCGACAAACTTGAAACTGGACAGACTTTAAATAAGATTATTACCTCAAGTTACATGGATGTTTTAGGTGCAACTGGAGTGAAAAAACAGAATCAAGAAGTATGTTTCCCATCTGGGTTTCACCCTATTTACTGTAGTCCACCACGGTCAGTATTACAACACTCCTCGGAAATATCTTGGAGTAGAAATAATCTTGATTGCCAGACATCATTGTTTAGCCATGCACAATGATATATACAGAGTAATTTCAGCTCATGCAGTGGAACAAATGGGCACATTCTTGATTAATTTCAGTCCAAGACTCAATGAGACTGTCCTCTGCAGTAGTCATCCTCAGAATCAGTTTAGTTGTATCTGTATGCCAATTATCTCAAAATCATTAGTCTCATTGATAAAACCCCCTCCAGACTAGCAGTGCCAAAGCTGGATGTTGCAGGTGATTTTCTGCTGAGATTGTTGCCAGGTATTAAGAAGAAGCAAGTACGGGTCTCAATTATGCATGTTGCTTTCTGTAAGCAGGAAAAGTTTACAAGAGAATTTAGAGCAACTCCTTTTGCACTCAGATTTTTTCTGAAGTGGCAGTGTAGATTAAAGGAACAGGGATGTCTTCCTGAAATTTAGGAGGTGAGCGCAGAGAAAGTTTGGGAATAACCAGCCACAGGACCTCCTCTTTTTCTCAGCTCCAATAGGACTACACTTCCATAGGGATGGAGGTGTACAGAGGGAATAGCCTCTGCGTTGCTGTGAAGCCATTTGCTCTCATCTTCCTGTTCCGCATTTTCAAACCTAATTGCAGAAGAATCCCAGGCATGCAGGTTTCTGACTCTCACTTGCAGGGAATTTAACACAATAAGATTCAGTGCAAGATTTTTGGAAGAAGAATGTGGCATTTACTGACAAAGTCTTTACGCAAGTTTTTTTTGTGCATTCAGTCTCCAAAATCACAAACTCACAAACTTCAAAATTTGTGAGTTTATGTGATCCAGACATAAAGGGAAAGGAGTGCTGTCTGGGAAGTCCTTGTCAGATGGGAGACATTAATTTTTGGACATTTCTTTTATATCTCTTACAAATCATCAGTTGTAATGAAGAAATCCTTTGCCTGGTCTTTATACTTACTTCACCTTTTATAAATCTTTCATTGCATTACTGTCCATTGCTTTTCCTTGTGTGACATATGTTTGAGATGTCTGTTCCTGATGGTCTAACACAAAAAGATAGATATCAGTGACATGCCATAACCTTCTAGCCATCCTGCTGGTGTGTGGACTGCAGGATCTGCGGGGTCTGTAGCATCATCAAGATTGCTGGCCTGGTGGTTGTGACAAAAACAACTCTTCCCTCAATTTTGCTGCTAGCACTGGTGTTCTGGGAGCTGTGTTTCTCCTGGTAGTCACATGCAGATTGCCACCCATTCTTTGCTCATGCCTTCTTTAACATTTTTGCCATGAGTCTCTACAAGCTTACGGTCTGTATAACTGGCTTGTTCTGTTGTGCTCTGGGAGATTTTAGTGCTGGATACAGTTTTCAAACCTAATTCTTAGTGGCCCTAGGGAAAAAACTTGGGTCCTTCACCAAGCCTATTTGAAGACGACTGTGCCAAAAAATGTAGTGACTTCCTTACATGCTAATTCCTTTCCAGAATCTCTAAGTAGTGCTTTGCTATAGAGGCTGGGAAGATCACAGAACAGGATGGGTAACTAAAAGTGTATCCAAATGCAAGGTAAAGAAAAAACAATGAGAAAGGTGTCCTGTATTAATAAAGTTCTCTTCCCAGTGGTCCTGAGCAGCAGTTTAACTGTTTTTAGCTATACAACTGCTTGAATAGAAAGAAAAGGGGAAGCAAAAATCAATTCTGAGCATGTTCTGCATCATGTTCTTGAAGATAATACGTCATAAAATCTGTAAGTACCTTTTAAGACAAATCTAAGACATCTCTAAAAAAATGGACTTTTCAAGAGTATGAATCAGACAAATATTACTGGCAAGTACAATTATATGCTCACAAGCTGCACCTACGTCAGAGTCTTTACAAGATCAGTATTGACTTTGGAATTCTTTCTCTCATGCTGTTAAAAACTCATCTGTATTGCAGCATTTAACCCATCCTTTCACTCTGCTGGGTGAAAGCAGGCTTGGAAGCATGACTGGAGAAGGGAAAAGATGAGGATGATGAAATAGACTTGCAGAGGTCTGTTCATATTTCTCTGTCCTCCCAGCAGTTAGAGACTTACCTGATGCAGCTGCTGTGCATGTGGTCGGTTGTTTTAAAGATCAGCTTTCTAAAGTGAGCCGATGTGGTTCTTCTTGAATGCAGAAGAAACAGACCAAAGCTCCTCAGATGTCTAGCACTTCCGACACTTATCAAAACTGTAATGAGAAAGACTTGACAAAAGAGTCTTGAGTGATAAGGGGTTAGCCTCATCTGTCACTGTTGAACAACAGATGTTTCTGAGGTTAAGACTGCAGACTATAGTCTGGGCTGAATTCTTGACAATATGACGGAACTTGCGTGTGGCCTTCAGCAAATCTGTGTTCAGTCACAATGTCTGTGTTCCTCTGCCACGAATCATCAAGGATTATCAATGGTATTAATATTTTGTCTAGACCTGTCTTCAGTGCTGATATCTGTGCATCCAGTTGTTAAGTAGACTTTCTGGTATGCTGGTAGCAGTGTCCAACTTTGGCCATAAGAGGCATTTGTAAAGAAGAGTGTTGTAATTTGGTAGATTGACGCGTATAACTAGAAAATGCATGCAAGCTTACAGATGAACTAGCCCATACTCGGTGGTGAGGCAGACATGGAAAACTTGCAGCTAGTGACTGGGAAAAATAATTTCAGATTTAATGATATTGCGTAAGTGGAGGGTACTAATTCCTCCAAAAAAGGAAATTACTAATTGTGGAAGAAGAAGATTATCAGCTCCTAGAGGAAGGAAAAGAAGAGAAAATGAACATCTAGGGAATGGAAGCATACCTTAAATCCAGCTAACTTATCTGCTGGATATCTCTGGGATGGCATTTCACTCTTCCTAGTGTTTCTATTGATAAAATAAAGATAGTAAGGACTTGGTAAATTTCTGTAAAGAAAAGCTTTTTGGAAATAAAAGCATGCCAATCTGAGAATGGCATGTAATGGCCTCCTGAAAAAACAGGAACTCAATAATGTTTATTGAAAAGCACCAATTGGGTTGCCAGGAAGTGCTTCCACTCCTTAGATATATTTTTAAACAATTGGGGTTTACATGTTTATATTGCCAGATGAACTTGTGAGAGTCTATGTGAATTCACCCTAAGAGATTTTGTTCAGCTTGAAGGGGTGATGATGTAAACCCCATCAATCTTTAATAATAATTAAACCAGACCAAAACCCATTCACACAACTAAACTCTCTTTTGCTTGTCCCTTTACTGTATTTTGGAATTGCTTCTTCCTGAAATGATGCCCAAACTTTGCCTAGTAGGAGGTAGTTGTCACCAGAAAAAAATGCACCGGACAATGTCTTGACAATTAAACAGTATGAGTGTACATCTCCAGCCCTACTGTCTGTCCTTCTTTAGGTTATTGGTATAGGTATAGTCAAAGACACCATGGATTTCATGGAAGTAGATTAATTTGGTTAATGAAAAGACACCTTTGATCCCCTTGCGGAAAAAAAAAAAGAAAGTGACATTTGAAATCAGTTGCTATTATAGGCTAGAGTAGGTACATTGGAAATATGCGTGGGGCAATTGCCTATGCCACTGGCGGCCTAATTCCTGGCTTCTATGTGCTAGAGATCTCTGCTGCCTAATGAAGAGTGGCAGAGTGCACTGAGCACTGAGTACTTCCTCAGTGTAGTTCAGTTAAAACTCATCAGGCTTGAACAGTCAAATTTGCTGAAAATCAGTTGCTTACAGGGCAATTTATTGTTTTATTGCTTGTTTCCATATGATTTGCAGAAAAGACTTGCCAGTGCACAGTGGGCAGTACTTTCTGTCCTTGGGGGGTTTGCAAAGCATGGTGTGCTGGCAGTCAAAGGTGAGGCTTGTGGGGATGCCTTGTCACTCACCTTTCTGCTGTTTATGCTGTGCCTTTTCAGACAGCCTGGCTGGATGTGCCACATGGTGCATTAACCTGTCAGCTCTGCTTAGTCATGGAAAGTCCTGTGAGTTCCCAGGCGTCAGGATGAAGCCTTATCCATTCCAGATGACCTAGCTCTCCTTTCTCACTGGTAATTCCTGATCACTGCTGTGGATATAAAGGACGAATCCCAAAGCTTGACCCTGTTGCTTCGAATTGCATCATCAAGGTTCAGAGAGAGCATATCAGCCGACATTCACTGTCTTACATATAATACAAATGATTACTGACTCCTTATGGTACAAAAAGATTATTCCAGGGCGACCAGATTTGAAGAGAGCAAACCCAGTTTCCTACAGCAATGTGGCAATTTCTCAGTGTCCTCACATGGATTTTGGGTTGTATGCTATCATGCTGTTTTTACCTGGTTGAGAACCAGGAGACCAGTATAATTACATTGACTGAAAACTACATTACAGGAAATGGGGACAATTCCAGTGTGACAAATCATCTCCAGAGCCAGATAAGTAAATAAGAGCTATTGCAACATGTAGCAATTTTGAGAAAAAAATAAAAAAAGCCCAACCCAACAACAACAAAAAGATCACTGTATTTCATTCTACGTAGCTGGATAATGTGTATCTGCTGCCCAGGATGACCTCCAAACTGTGCTTACATAGACGAGATTCCATTAAAAGCCATGATTGTCATGAAGATATTCTCAGATGTCTAGCATAAAGTGCCATTTAATAAAGATAAGCATACAAGCCATATCTATTTTGAAAGAGAAGTTATTTTATCTGTAAGGATTAAGAGCAGAGATTTATCATCCTTACATCACTTGGAAGAGTTTATGTTACTTGCTTGGAGGAACAACCTGGGCAAAATCTGTTAATCCTGATAGTCAAGATAACTCCCTGGATTGTCACAGAGTGACTGAAGATGAAAAAGATAGATTTGCAATATAAATTAAATCCTCGTGTCATGTGATGACTCCCTGACATACTTCAAAGGATGGGGGATACTAGCATTTTTCCTGAGAGGTGAAACATTTGCCATCTGCAAATTACTCAAAAGGCTCTATGAAAACTGTATAAATCTTGAAAGAGTGGGAGGACATTTTCTTGCTTATAGAAAGAAGAACAGCAGTCATGTGACCTTGGCAGAGTGGTACTACCTCAGAGGAGGTAATACCTGACCATAAGCTTACATGTTAACGGGAACTCTTTAAAGTAAAATGTCATGCACTTTATGAGACAAGTATGGAATAGGAGATCAGTGTCTGTCTGATAGTTAAACCTTATGGCATTTGGCAGAAGTTCAAAATAATGGTTGTCTGAAGTTAGGGTGTTAGTTCAAACGGGAGCTGCTAGATTTCTGAGGAATTTAGAAACATTAGTTTCTTTAGGAGACTAATGTGGGTGTAAATGTCTAAATGTATCAAGTAAAATGTGAACCGTGCTCAGCTGTGACAAGAAAGAAGAAAGGAAACAAAAATAACACAACCTCACCTTTGATTTTTTCTTTAGACTCCTTCACATGAGACAATTCAGTCCTCCAAGGGAATGTCAAGAGACTACATGTGGCCAATTACATTTCATACCTTTCCTTCCTGGCTAACAAGACCTGCTACGCTACATTCTCCAGGGATTTCTCTCTATTATGATGTGACATATTAGACTATGTACTGTGAAACATAGGCTGGAATTTCTTCTATATTGGAACTTGCAGTGATGTGTTCTGAACCTGAGTTGTAGCTAAGTTTTAAATTGGCTTGATACTTACGTTGTAATGGAAGCCACCTGGAAGAGTGTACATACTTGAGCTTATTAATGGAGTTGCAGGGTTAACCATATGAAATACTTCAGAAAATATAATCTGTTAGGGCAGCAAGTGCAACAGAAATAGATGCATTCTGAAATACCTAAAAGGTAAATAATCCATGCTGGGAAGACTGGTGATGTTTTGTGATGTTTTATAAAATGGGCACACAAAATGTTGGAAGTAGACAAGAGTTTCCTGCTTTTCTAAGGAGAACTGGCATTAGGGTAGGGTGTATATTACAGTGCCTGCTACAAAAGCATTTAGGTAAATTGTCATTTGGATTGTGACCATGGTCCAGTGTACTGAATCTCTTCTTGCTCTTGGTGTATCAAATGTGAGATTTACAGGCATATGGGAAGCACGTTGGATGAACGGAGGAAGATGCCTTTTAGTAAAATAGATAAGAGATATGAATAATTAGGGTATTTAGTTTCTCAGGTTTATTTTATTGTTGTTGTTTTATTTGACTTCAAATAGAATTTGGCTGTTAAAAAAAAAAGTTTCATTTTAAGATTGGTTCTTTTTCTTTTTTTTCCTGTGAATTATTGGTAAGTATGTAGGGCCTCAACCATTGCTCTGTTATTGGAGATACTTGTCTGCGATCATACTGAGTAACTGGTGATGGTATGCTTGCTGTTTTTAAGGCACGTTTTACATAAGCAAACTTTCTTAAGACAAGTCCTCTAACACTTGCTCCCATTTCATCGCACTTCTGCTGATCAAGTCCTCTGTCTGACTTTGTTTCTTTTAAAAGAATTCATTTAATTCTGACAATCACCTTTCATGTTTAACCTGCGTTGCATTTTCCCTACCCATTTTCTTTCTGGACATGGCAAAGCTGCAATTAATTTATTCCTCCAGGTGGCTTTGCATATAACCTGCTAAAGATCATGTCAAAGGGCTCCAGAAACTTTTACAATTTGCTAAAGATCATGTCAAAAGGCTCCAGAAACTTTTACAATTAACAGTTGTAGCTGTTCAGCAACTGACTATCAGAAGTAGCCTCTGTGTTCAGCTTACTTAATTAGTTACAACCGATTACCAGTAGGTTGTTCTGTGCAATCTGTTATTGAGTGCAACAGCTTTTCTTTCACCCATTTAAAAGTCTAATGTGGATTGCTGTGCTTGATTGATTAATACCTGCCTGGTAGGAGACCCATAGCAGGCACTTGATCCTGCTGCGACAGGCCTCACTAGCAAGGTTTCCTCTAATGGCAGGTAGCCCAGGATCAGCATAACTCACTTCACAGATAGACCAGAGGATGAACCTCAGTGTGACGTACAGAGGCACCAGTGGGAGAGCTACCTTTCTTCCCTTAAACTGTGCAGATCTGTGATAAAGCGGAGAGCTTTATTCTCCTGTGTGTTTAAAACAAAAATTACTTTAAACTGGCTCCTTAAAATGTCATTGTGCTGCACAGGAGCCCCATTTTTTCCTGGGCAGGTTGGAAACATCAGACTTATCAGATCTGGGCAGAACGTATAGAGAGACGAGACTGATTCCCTCAGGTTCTGCTCCTACACGCCTCAGACAGCTTGCCAGAGAGAGTAGCAGAGAAAGCTCCAGGGAGACCTTACTACAGCCTTTCAAAGGAAGCTTATGAGAAAGATGGGGACAGACTTTTTTTAGTAGGGCCTGTAGTGATAGGACAAGGGGTAATGTCTGCAAACTAAAAAGGCACATTTAGACTAGGTATAATGAAGAACTTTTTTATAGTGAGGGTGGAAAAACACTGGAAGAGGTTGCCTGGGAGGTGGTAGATGTACCATCTCTGGAGATATTCAAGGCCAGGCTGGATGTGGTTCTGGGCAACCTGATCTAGTTGAAGGTGTCCCTGCTCACTGCAGGGGGGTTGGATTAGATGAGCTTTGAAGGTCCCTTCCAATCCAAACTATTCTGTGAGTCTGTGATTCTATGATCTTACCCTTTAGTATCTTCATCAGAAATTTTTCTGCTGACTTTAGAAGACTCTTGTGACCATAGAAGCCTCTTCCTTACAATGGCTATAGGACCTCCCAGATTAATTTCTTGTAGGGAGCCTGAAATTGAAGCTGAAATTGCTTTAAGAAGATGATATGCTTGCCTGAAAATGCCTAATTCCTATCAGCTCATTTTGATTACTGGACAAGCCTTCCTCTGTCCTGTGATTTCTTTACAAAGCCAAAATTTTAGTGCTCAGAGTTTAACCGTGTACGTAATGCGTAAATTGAGAAAAATATTTTCTAGTGCCAGAAAATTGTTGTGTAGCCATTTTGTGAGATGCTGCAATCTGGAGACCTTTTTCCAGGGAATGCTGCACAATAGTGAATACCAAATAGAAATCATAGAATCATAGAATCATAGAATAGTTAGGGTTGGAAAGGACCTCAAGATCATCGAGTTCCAACCCCCCTGTCATGGGCAGGGACACCTCACACTAAACCATGCCATCCAAGGCTATGTTCAACCTGGCCTTGAACACCGTCAGTGATGAAGCATTCACAACTTCCCCGGGCAACCCATTCCAGGGCCTCACCACCCTTACAGGAAAGAATGTCTTCCTCATATCCAATCTAAACTTCCTTTGTTTAAGTTTGAACCCATTACCCCTTGTCCTCTCACTACAGTCCCTCATTAAGAGTCCCTCCCCAGCATCCCTGTAGGCCTCCTTCAGATATTGGAAGGCTGCTATGAGGTCTCCATGCAGCCTTCTCTTCTCCAGGCTGAACAGCCCCAATTTTCTCAGCCTATCTTCATACGGGAGGTGCTCCAGTCCCCTGATCATCCTCGTGGCCCTCCTCTGCACTTGTTCTAACAGTTCCATGTCCTTTTTATGTTGAGGACATTAAGCCATATTCAGAGATTTTTATTTGAAACCGGCTTATTCTCATTATAATGTTTATTTGGACACTGAGTAAGCCAAATCATAAGATGGCACTCTTTTTCTAAAATGGCTTCCAGACAAAAAGCTATTCCAGATTCACTGCTTACATTTGCACGTTACCTTAACAGACAGTATCTTTTTGGAGAAAAAACAAGCCCTAATTCCAACATTTGACTCATTAAAATATTATCTATATCATTACATACAGATAAATCCTAATGAATAGCACTTGTGTGATGAATGTGTTGAAATGAATGTATAATTTAAAAAAAGATTTGTTTATGAGCATTCACCTGAGATTTTAGCAGCAGCAATCTAAAATGAACAATGTTGTTCTTGATGTATGCCAGTTTGACAAAACTTCTGATCTCAGAGAGGGAACAGCAAGGGAAGCTTGCTTTTACTGTAAAATACCAGTTGTATTAACTTGCATTGGAATTAGCCGATCCTTAAAGGAAAATGAAGCTTTGAGGAGAAGAGTGAAATTAAATAATGGCAAATAATTGCAATAGATTTTTATGTGCTATGCCTATAGAAAGACTAGATAACTGATGGATGTGCATTTCTTACTGCAAGTGGCTCAATGCTTTGGCTACATCAAAGTAACATTGCCGGTTTGCACGAGGTGGCTTTCCAAAGCACAGCTTTTTGCATGTATGTAGCTTCATAAATTGCTTCTTTGTGTTTCCCAGCAACTTCTTTACATGATATCTGACTTACTTCAACTGTTTATAGCAAAAGTGTTTTTTACTTTGTCCCCTGGATGCAGCCAAATAGTGTGTGTAAACTATCCATGAAAAAAATTGTAATGTTTAGATTAATCATTGAGCCAAGAAGCCAAATAATACATACCTCTAAATCTTACTGCAGATTGAAGTCACAGTGTGGGCTGTGGTTAACTTTTTTTTCACCCATTTATTTAGACATAAAACAGAAACAGTTTTCTGAAAGCATTCATTAAGTCTATTTTAGGTTTACTTCTGAACAGTTTTGAGTGCTGAATATAAACTGGGATCAGCACTTTCCATGCTCGCATTGGAAGAGGAGTAACAACAGCAATTACTCCATGCTGTAAATGGTTTAAACTTCTAAGTTGCTGGAGTTATTTAGCAGAATAGCTGGCTCTACATGTAATGTCGCTTGCATTTTCCTAAGCAGTATTTTGCAGGCACATTTAGTGATAACTCTAAATCTGTCCTTCATGAATTAAGATAATGTTTAAGTTTCTATCTCCCTAAAGGAAGAATATAAATGTAGCAGATTATGTTTAAAGCATTATTGTTGAGTTGATTTGAAAACCTCAGTTTGAGATGTGGGCATTGCCAGTACTGTTTGTGACAAGACACAGAAGGTATCTGTGAATACACACTGCATGCTTAAACGAACTTATTGGAAATCTCTTTACATTACATAAAAGAGTAAAATATTAGAGAGAATGTTTACCATATTCTGTAAGAACGTATGTATTTTAATTTTAAGTTATATAGATAAGCACACAAAAAATAAGAAAATCTGAAAATTGTTATTGAGTGTACAGTTGAACTTTTCACTTTGTATTATGATCCAGAGCCAAATTCTTCCATGGTGTCTTGGTTACCTACAAAAATGCATGCTACTGGCGCACACTGCAGTTTAAATAGAAAGTGTGAGGCCTCAGAAGCTGAGAACTCAAGTAACATTAACCACATATAGTAACATTGACCTTTGTTCTTTTGCTTTATCCCTTTAACCTGGAATACAGACTTTTTAATTTCTGTGCATCTTCCAGCCACATAGCACTTAGTTAAAGTAAAATGGATAATGGCTTATTGGAGGAATCTGAGGCAATGATATTTTTAGTCCAGGGCTATAAAAGATGTTCTTCTGTCACTAGACAAATTGCAGCAATGTAAAAAGCCCAAGAGCCTTGATACTGGAACTGAATCAACCATTTATAGATTTGTGAATAGCCATCAATCATTATCAAGTGATCACTAATACAGACCTCTGCAATTGCACTCTTTTTCATCACAAGTGCTCAAACAATCTGTGGACGGGTGTACTATGGATTTTAAAGAGGGAGAAAATGAGACAGTGAGTGACTGGAGACTTTTCCAAGTAACCTGTGATTACACAGGTTCCCATTTAGCAGTCCTAAGGATATGAACATCAGAAGGTCTTATTGGTTTACAGTAGCTGTCAGCATTCTCAGAAGTTCAAACACCGCTAAGGTTTGCAAGTAAAAGGCACGTTAAGAATCTAGATAAGTAATAACCACTAAGGTGCAGCAGCAGTTCACTAGCACGACCTAGTTTTCCTGGAGATGGTCAAAAAGAGGACATGTAATTAGTTGTTTGCCTGTAAGTCCTAGGTTGTTCTATAGATATTTCTTATTTTTTTGATGCAGAAATGCAATCGTGTTTCTCCTTTAACTCTGTTTCTAAAAGAAATCACTTGTATTTGAGAGTCTGAATACAGACTATGACAGGCAACGTCTTAGTCTGACCCAAATTCACTCTTTTTGGAGCTGCTTTCCTGGAACAAGACGAGCAAATATCAGTTCTCTTTTTCTGTTTTTATGAGAGTAGATATATTTCTGCCAATAAGATATGGAGGGTGATGAGACATGTTAACATGCAAAGTATGTTGAGATGATATATCTGTCAAGGGAAATAAAAGCTCTTCCATGAAATTCCCTCATCATTCCTTTCATTTTCTGCATATAAGCTGCATGTGAAATAGTCAGAGTGATAATTAGGGAAATTATAGCGGCCTTCTCATAAGACTAATGCAATTTTCAGAGTGAATTTCAAATGAAGATGCCCACAAGGAAGGCAAAAGTCTGAGCTCGTTTTCCTTTACTGAGGCTGATTCATAAATACCCAGGTTTTCCCCTGTCTACCCCTGAGAGTGACAAAAAGATTTAGAGGAGGATGTGTGACAATGAATAAGTCTCTGAAAATACTTGGCCTCCAGAAAGTAACATATTTCGATGCAATAGGTTTTTTTGTGTGTGTGTGTTTTTTGGTTTTTTTTGTTTTTTTTTTTTAATGTTCTTGCTAACTCTAGTAAAATTGTGCAAGTTGTCTGCATATAGCATGATTTTCATGTGAAGTTCTGAACTGGCGAAGGTTTATTCCAAAATCAGCACAGACTTGTGAAGCTTTCAGCAATCTTTCCTAGGAGGGCGCTTGTGGGAAAAGCCATTTATAAATTGAGTTTCATAATTTGCTGCAATATTGCTATGCAGAGTTCTGCAGAGAAATATTGTTCCTCACATTTCAGGACAGAGGACAATAATATACAAGTGTAATAATTAGCCTTTGTTCTTCTAAAAGAAATAAATAACGTTCAGTAATCAGAGAGTGCTTGGAAAAGGAAAGTATAATAACCTGATTAAGTAGGACCAACCTCTCAAAATGATCAGGGGAAAAGTTCCGGGGTAGCGTAGTCAATGAGGTAATACAATGAATGAATCCGGATAATTTTTATGGTGAGAACTGTGTTGACATAATATGCTTATGTTATTGTAAGACATTTTGCTTAGTTCAGCATTCCTGTGTAAAAAGATTCACACTTTTCAAAATTAGTGTATGCTGAACTAATCTAATTTAGAAGCAGTTCATTGAAAGATAGATAAAGTTGATCTTTTTGTCACATCATCCAGTTGATTATTCCTAGTTGAGGTCTCTATGGGTTGGTTTATAACCTGTATTTGATATTTTGTTATCAGTGATGTGGCAGGGGTATCCGCTTCTGCTGGGGGAACACCCTGGTTCTGGGAGCCAACCTGCTTCAGCTCTAATGGGCTGGGATGGAAATCCTCTTGCATCCTGAAGCCCACAGAACCTGGCTTCTTTTCACAAATATTAAATAATGTCTGCCAAGGTATGTAGCTCCCACTGAGGTCACATTTTAACCCGACTTGGGGCTCTACAACTTGAAGTCCTTGACATGGCTCCAAGGCATGTCAAGGATGTCTGAGAGTAGGCATTGCTGTCTGTGAAGATACTGTCTAAATTTACTCTCTCAGCAGACATGGGGTCTGGCATCTGGGACATAGCACACCAATAACACTGAGTGAGTGCCCAGAAACACTAGTGTTCCCCTAGGAATAAAAACTAGCCAAGGCTGAAGTCCTGAGTGAGGAGGGACATCCCTCAGTCAAACTGTATTCATGGAAAGATGATTAATTTAGGTATATATACTATTTCACTCACCTCATATACTTTCCTTACCCACTTCAGAAATGACCCTCAAATCCTAATTTTACTCCTGCAGGTATAGTTGATTATTCTCAGTCTGTTTATCTCTACATGCCTGATAACTGCTCCTTCCCTCCACAACCTCCTCTTTGTGGAGTGGAGCCTGAAAATGCAAACATCATCTGTTTCCAAATACTGGTCCCTGTGAAGAGGCTGGGAACATCTTTGGTGTTGAATGGCAGATTGCCATTCATGCTTATTATATTGCTGTGAAATGTCTTGAGGGCAATTATGGAAACTAGGAAACCATTTCCTCATAAAACTGCTTGAAGCCATTGCTGGAGGCATAGCATAGTCTCCTGAATCTATTCATGAAATCGAACACACTGTGTATAAAATAATCTGTCAAGGAGAAGCACAGCCAATTTACAGGGGAACTGTTTCATGCTGTTCTTAAACTTTAATTAAGCTTCAAGCAAAGTATCAAGGGACATGGTGGATTCTCCATTTTCTCATTGTTTGAATGGATTAATCTCAGATCTGTCTGTAAAGTGTTCCGCGGTTCAAAGCAGCAAGCTCTGGACTTGTGGCAGGGATCGGTGCATGAAATAGTGTTATCCAGAGGGTAACATTAGATAGAGAAATGTTTCTCTCTTTAACCTGGTGTAAATCCATGCATTTCACTGGACAAGAGTGATTTTATTTTATAATTTACATTTTAAAGATTAGCCCAACTACCTCCACCATTAATGAATGTGTTTACACTTCTGACAGCTCAGTCAATAAAGTTAGGATGTATAAAGTAATACAGTCATGACTTTAGATAGCATTTTAATTCTTAAATGATTGGGTTTGGTAGTGCTTGGAAGCAATGAAGTAGAATTTAATATCCACCCACAGCAGGGAGAAACTTCATTTTTTTTATCTGTACAGTTGCAAGGATATGACACTTCCCCACACTCCCCTTTAATTCTGTTATCTTAGCAGCCAAATAGTAAAGCCCTCTGGGAACAGTAATCCTATAAGCTTATGGTAGTAAAGTGCTAGCTTTCGTACCACATCTATACCATACTCTCTTGATATTTTTTACACATTCAGTTGCTAAAGAGGCCTGCTACTCTGCCACATATTGTCTAAGAACTACCTCTGATTATCGGGAGGCCTAGATCAATAGTAGTCTGTTGGTATTACCAAAACACTCTACCTGGCACAGGACATTTGATGTATGAGTGGGTGAGGTAGATGTGCCAAGAACAGATCACAGGTCTCCTTTTACACTGACTAAAGGCATAAAGAACTTACCATTGACATCAGTGAGAGATGTGAAAGGTGTCATTACATTATCCTGCTGAGACCACTACTATAAATCATAGGCCATAATTTTGGAACATTGTGGTAAACTGCACAAGGCATCTTTAAGGTTCCAGTGCTGCAAAAATGGCGTCCTTTCTTTAACAGAAGAGGAAGAGATAAGGATATAAATCACATTTTTCTCCTGTCTCTTGTGTTTCTCCTGCTTCTTAGGTTCATTTGGATGTCTGTAACAATTTTATGATTAGAGCCTTAGAAATTATTTTCTGCAGACATGGAAAGTGCTCACTGCAGCATCCTCACCTGGGAGAAGCAAGACCTGATTTAAGAATACCCAAGCCAGCTCCTCCTCTCTCTCACTGCTTTGCCAGGTTGATTTTTGTCCATAGCGAACCTTCAAACTGGATGTCCCATCGATGTCTACAATGTGGTGGCACTGAAAAACGAATGGGGAAAGGGTGACAGTGCCAGGTGACTATGGGGTAGATATATGGGGTAGATATACATGGTGTGCAAACATTTTAGTTCAGGGCTAATGTGCCTGTACAAGCAATAGTAACTTGAGACACATACCTGCCTCTCTGTTAGCTGATGGACTGACACCTCTCCTCTTCCCCTGTTTGAACCTGTCTTTGAAATTGCTCACTGAATCGTAGAATCATAGAATAGTTAGGGTTGGAAAGGACCTTAAGATCACCTAGTTCCAATCCTCCTGCCGTAAGGAGTTTCCTCTGGCTGCAGATGCTGCTTTCCTCTGAGCTCCTTCAGTCCCCTCATGCGGGCTCCATTCTGTCGATCAAGATCTGCCTCCTCTGTGGTAAACAACTTCTGAAAATAATCATCAGTCAGACCTTATTAATGAAAGGGAAGAGGAGGACTCTGAGGATAGCTAATCTATCCGCATGTTGCTTACTAGTGAATTCCCAGCTGCCAGGCTGTGCTTGAGTTTTCACCTAACAGCAAAACCAACTAAATTCAGCATCCACAGCTGCATCTAAGTAATTTGTTTCATATGAAGCAGCACTGTGTGTCAGGTGGAGAAGGAGAGATAAAAATGATCTTTTCCCCCTGCCACCAAGGTTGGGAGGAACAAGAGAAGATTTCTCTTACCTGAGAAATCTCTTGCTGTTTTAAATAATTAAACTCTTTCCTTTCCCATAAAGGTTTACCTCCTCACCTTTCACACGTGCCTGGGATGGGGAACCCCCCTGCTCTCTGCAGCATGTAATTATAGAGCTGTGCTCAGCAAAAGTTTTGATGAGTGACAATCAGTTGGGAACAAGGAATGATTACAAATGGCAGCGCAGGCTAAATGCAGTGATGATAAGAAGTCTTTAGAAATCCAAAACAAGAAATCAAAAGGAGTGTGACCAGCAGGTCGAGGGAGGTGATCCTGCCCCTCTACTCTGCTCTCGTGAGACCTCACTTGGAGTATTGCGTGCAGTTCTGGTGTCCTCAACATAAAAAGGACATGGAACTGTTAGAACAAGTCCAGAGGAGGGCCACGAAAATGATCAGGGGACTGGAGCACCTCTCGTATGAAGATAGGCTACGAAAATTGGGGCTGTTCAGCCTGCAGAAGAGAAGGCTGCTTGGAGACCTCATAGCAGTCTTCCAATACCTGAAGGGGGCCTATAGGGATGCTGGGGAGGGACTCTTCATTAGGGACTGTGGTGAGAGGACAAGGGGTAATGGGTTTAAACTTAAACAGGGGAGGTTTAGATTGGATATGAGGAAGAAATTCTTTCCTGTGAGGGTGGTGGGGCCCTGGAATGGGTTGCCCAGGGAAGTTGTGAATGCTTCATCCCTGGCGGCGTTCAAGGTGGGGTTGGACATAGCCTTGGATGGCATGGTTTAGTGGGAGGTGTCCCTGCCCATGGCAGGGGGGTTGGAACTCGATGATCTTGAGGTCCTTTCCAGCCCTTACTATTCTGTGATTCTGTGAAATCTGATCACTCAGTAAACACATGTGGCATAATTAATTAGTAATCATTATGTCTATTTTACTTGCCTGTATGGGTCTTCTAGACCTAAATATTTTGTTTCATTTTAAATATTTCATTTACTTGTATGACTTGACACAGTTTTCTTCTTCTGATATGCTTTCTTATCATATCACTGCAGAAAACTGCCTTCACTCTCCCCTATCCTCTTCCTCTCCTGCTTGCTTTTGTATCATTTTAAAGACACACTTGCTATTTCTACTTAGAGAAGTTCTTCAATGTATTCAGGCCATGTTTAACTCCTTGAGGAGTTTTTTTTGCCTCTGTGATTTCAGAGAGCTTGAACTTGTTGGGGAATATCATACATATTATACATATATAAATTAAGATTGGAAACTGTAGAAAGAAAGCTCTTTGAACTGTCATGCTAATGCCATTTTATTTTTAAAGTACATTTGAAGACCTGGCGCTCATCATTGTAACACACTGGCTTTACATTTGCTGATCTGGCCTTGGAAACAGAGGCATGGGTGGAAGCTGGCTTTACATTTGGTGTAACAGCAGATTTATTCTGGAGCCTGCAGATCTGCAAGCCGTATCTAGAGCTGATTCCAGGACTACAAGCTCAAATAAGAAGGATGACAGTTCTTCCAGCTCCCACTGTCAGCTACCTGATTTGAAAGAGCTGCCAGGTTGAGCTGAAATTTTGTTCAAAGGTGCATGCAAATCTGTAGTGTGTGTACACTAAGGCAGCCCGTATTCAACATCTTCCACATGATCAGTGAACGTGATGGTAAAGGAGTTAAGCACAAGTCAAAGAGTAATAATACTGTGATGCTTTTTGAGCTCTGTTTCAGGTACAGAGAGGGCATGGAGGTGCACGTCTGTGCTTCCTCTCTGTGCATGTCCAAGTTAGATCATGTTGGCAGTCGTTGTAATTCCTCTTCTTGATCCAAAGTAGGGTAGAGAACCTCAAAACCTCAAAAGTAAGGAGGCCTTAATTTTGATAGAACGTATGCCCCTTTCCCAATGGAGATAGCCTTGAAAAAGCAAAACTCTTAAGAATAGTGGGGTTCTGCCCCTTTTAGGGTTCCTGCATTCAGATACTGCCACAAAGACAAGGCTGTTGAAACTAACTGACAACACTAGGATAAGAATCACACATTTTTGGTTGTGCCTGTGAGAACATTGATTGCTCTGTGGGTTGCTCGGGAGTCCTGTGAAATGTTCTAAAGCTGTCACAGAAGTAACTATGGCAAAATCATTCAAGCTGAAGACTATAAAGGTTCTTTTCATCGTTGTTTCAAGTTTTGTTTTTACCTTAATTCAAGCATTGATTTTGGGTGTTTCTCTTTTAATGTTCTCTTGGCAGCACTTGTTTACTTAATACCCTATTACAAAGTATTTAGTGTTCCAGGCACACAGTTTGAAAAGAATTAAGGTGGCTAAAGACCCTGAAGTTTCTAAGTTTCAAGAGAAGTTGCGTCCATGGGCCGTACTGGGCATTATGGTAGGTGTCACTACTTCAAAACTCTGAGGCTTTCACAGAAACAGAACTACAGAAAGGTTTGGCTTGGAGGGAACCTTAAAGATCATCTGGTTCCAACTCCCTGCCATGGGCAGGGACACTACGTCTTTGTCAAATGCTAATTAATGGCAGTGTATCCAATCATGAAATATAGGGAACAAAGACTGACTGAAGTATACCCAACATCTGGTGTAGCACATACTCAGGACAGCCTTGTGAGAGCTAACCTTCAAGGACAAAATTTAGGTGTCCTTCAAAAGTCTATTTGGAATTTTCAATTTGGTGACAATAGTTTTCATTGACTGGGGGACAATGAAAGGTCTGAGGCTCTTAGCCTAGAGAAGAGAATTCTCAGGGGAGGTCTTACTGATGTGTGTGAATACCTGAAAGGAGGGTGTAAAGAGGAGCAGAGGCCTGTCCATTGGTGCCCCGTGACAGGGCAAATGGCCATGGGCACAAACTGAAACACATCAGGTTACATCTGAATACCAGGAAACATTTCTTTCTCTATGAGGGCGAGTGGGCACTGGCACAGGTTGCCCAGAGAGGTGGTGAAGTCTCCATCCATGCAGATATTTTGAATATTCTACCTTTGAAGCTCTCTGGACATGATCCTGGGCAACACGCAAGTCCTGCTTGAGGGAAGGGGTTGAACCATACTACTTCCAGGCACTGCTTCTGACCTCAACCATACTGTCATTGTGTGATTCTGTGATTCTGTTATCACACATGTTGCTTACTTGGGAACTTTGTTAGTATTTTTATTTAGCTAGTTGTCCTGGAGACCTACAATACTGCTTTTGCCAATTACTCATGAATCTATACCTAACTCTATTACCTGCTTCAGTTTGAAGCCATTGATATTTCAGTGGCTTTGAATTAATTTAACAGAATTTTAGCTCATTGTATAGAAATTCCTAACCCTTCATGTAGCCTGAAAAAACAATCCAGTTTCTGCAACTGGATGAAATAGAAATCTAAAAGTTGATAGCACTCACTTTGTCCCCAACATGGGTAGTTTGTAAGCTGTTGGAACATGTTGCCTTCTTCACAGATGAGGGACAAATTTAGATTGCAGCTGTAAAGAGTAAATCTTTCTGTCAGCCTTGCTGTATGGTAAGTTTTATTTTGTCATAAAATTGTATGGTGTTATATTAGTATATAAAATTTAGCCTTTTCCTTAGATGTTACATCTTTTTGAGGCAATGGGTCACCAAGAAGACAGTGAAGATATTCCCTGTTCCAGGGTTTCCCACACTGAGCTAATCCAAGTGGGCTTATAGCTGGAATCATGAGCACTGAGGACGGTGAGAGACTCTGCAAGGCAAGGAGCTGAGGGGACCTAAACTCCACCAACCTATCCTGGAGAAAGAGACAAATATGGGGTAGACCAGCAAAACAAAAATATAACAAATTATAAAGTCCCTGACCACTAGGCGCAGTCTACCCATGTAGGTAGCAAGTCAGAAAATAAATGGTGCTGGACCAACAGCTTTTTGTGCTGTTTGTTTCTGCATAGAAGGATTTCACATGGTGTTTTCACACACAAAGGTCCATATTTGGTGTTTTACTACACAATAGTTCATCGTTTCTTCTAATTTCTTGCAATAAAGGAATTACCATGCTACAGACTTCCTAATGCTCTGTCTCAGATACCATCCTCCGAAGGGAAATGTCTGAAGTCACACACAGCATAATAATGAGAGTAACAATTCATATGACCAATTTCTTGCCCAATGCGTTCATGTATCCAGAAACCTGGAGGGCAAACACCCCACAGCCACCTTAAAGTAAGAGAGTTGTCTGGTGTCTTTTGGATTAAACAGCCTCATAAGGAAGAGGGCTGCACTGTCGGAAAAGAGGTATGGTAGCTGTTGGTTCCAGTTTGTGGCTGAAGTTCCTCTGGGGCTGTGCTGATCGGTAGCACTGTCAGGAATGTAAAAAGGTGAAGGAAAATAGTTCTTTAGTGTGGATGCTTGTCAGGGAATTGAATGAATTGAGCCAGTGCACAGGCACATAGTCTGAGGAGTGCATCTGGAGGCCTTTTTTCTAAGGAGGGCTACGTTTGTATCACACTAATTCATCCTCTGGCTCTGACTGCAGTGTAAATGAGTAGCAGCCATGATCATAACTGCTTTCTGAGCCAGAGGTGGGGGGGGGGGGGGGGGGGGGGAGGGGAGAAGGGGGAGGCCAGGCTGCAAGCTGTCATGCATTTCCACAGCTGTTTTAGCTGAATGGGTTTAGATATGCTTTTGGCTACTGCACCAAAGGAGGACGGGAGAGCGGGAGGATTCTCTCATGCCCCCTGCTCTTCACTCCCTCATATCTTTCTGTTCTTCATAAGGAGTGGATGGCATACAATTTAGGAGAGGAATTTAGCAGGAAATCAGCTCTTGCTCCCATAAAAAATACCCTGATTAATACGTATGCCTTCAGCTGGTGCCCCAAAATGTGATTAGGGTGAGGAATGGGGCAGGAAGGAGGGTGTTTGGTGTCTTGCAGTGCTATGCAACAGAACACTAATGCTTCCTTGTGACCCGGGCTAGAGATTTCTGGCTTTGGCTTCAGCAAAAACAGGATTTCTCTTTCAAAGTAGAAATACCTTACTTCAGTAGAACAAGGTTTCAAGCTCCAGCTTTTGGTAGAGGCCCTTCACCTGCAATTCCCATTTCTTCCCAGTGATATGAGGAGGAAAAAAAATGGTGATTAAACTTATCATCATCGTTTTTTCTCTACTAAAGGAGGAGGAAAAAACCCTCATGGATCCAAAAGTGCTTTTCTGCTTGCTTTAAAAATAGATCTTGGCGCGTCAACCTCACTTTAATTTTGAATTGTACTTAGCCTGAGAGAAAAATAAGGAAAGATAACTGTGGAGTATCCCTAAATAAGTGTATTTTATCTGCTCTTTTTACAGGATGATGAACAGCAATGAAAAAATGATCGTATTTCCTTGGCAGCTCCATAACCTACTTTTTGAAGCAGCTGCTTCAAGGGACTATCGCTGGTGCAGTCTAATAGAAATCCATATGAATGATTTGGTCTCTTTCTCTCTCTTTTTTCTCTCTCTCTCCTTCTCTCTCACTCCCTTCCTCTCTCCTTCTTTTCCTCCTTCCCTCCCTCACACCCTCCTTTCTTTTCCTTCTCTTTTTATCTTGCCCTCCTGTGGCTCTTTGTCTGTCCTTCGTTTTCCCTTTCCTCTTAGGTGGATAATGCAGTTGGCTGGTAAGAAGTCTCACAAGGGGCTAATTCAAGGATAAAGGGTTATATTTATCTGGTGTTTTGTCACAAGGGATTCTCTTTCATTTTATTTGAAATCGTAAAACATAGCTCATACATCATAAATAATGTTAGCTTTTAAAAATCTATGAGAGGATGGTGGTGTGTCTCTGCTGAGCGCAATTTAAAACCTGTTGCTTCTGCACAGTCAAGGTTCAAAATCTGATGTGCCAACAATCATTCTTCAGCTCTGTATTTAGCTTTCCAGGCAGACAAGGTCAGCGGTGCCTGATCGATCCGGCTTCAGTCTTGCAGGGAGACCAGACGGTTGTTTCCGAAAGAAAGAGGGTGTTTTCCCTGGTTTTCCTCCCGCAGCGGAGCAGCTGATCTGGTTTCACTCCACTAGATGGCAAGCTTTAACCAAGTTAAAAAAAAAAGCCCAAAATCACACGTTTTACAGCTGTCCTTTTACCTTTGGGGAGCGGGGGAAGAAAGCTTGGCTCATTGGTTATTATCGTTGGGTTTTTTCCCCCCTTTCTTTCTGTTTTAAAGAAATGTTTTTACTATATCAGGTTCACATCCATCTTCCAGCGTGATTTGTAGTGTTTAGAAAAGTAAATCAATAAAACAACACTTACTGTCAGCTGTTGAGTAACTGACAGGTGTCACAAAGGGAAGTGAAAAATGGGTTAGAATATACAATCTATCCCCAAACCCCACTAAACAAAGCCAGATTCAGTGCTTTTAAACAAACCAATATGTATGGTGATTCCAGTCAAAAATGAGATGTTTCCAAGCTGTCAATGCTGTATAACCGACCCTGAATTCCAGTTATCCAAAATCCACATAAATCTCTGCCTTTGACTCTCATGAATGGGCCTCTCTGCCATGTGTTTGTGCCATCATAACCTGCCTGCAATGCCTAGATGATGATCAAAGCAGAGGAGAACTGTGCTTGCTCTGTCCCAGCTACATTATCTCTTCAGTCCAGTGCAGTCTAGAGGGTTTCAGACATCCTGGGAGTCAAGTTAAAATCTGTTAGTTCTAAAACAGCACACATTGACTGCTGCCTTAAAGTTAAAGGTGCTCATTTTCACTCACATTTCAGTTCACAGACCAGCTGTCTCAGCTTTGCAGGGGAAGAAGTTGTGGCATCAGGAGTTGGCTTGCCTTGGCAGAGGTAACTCAGCCATGCAGCAACATGCGAGGAGAAAGTCCCCCAAGTCTGAGCTCAGCAATATGCCCCTGAAGTTACTGTCTCCAGCAACAGGAGAGAAATGCTGCGGGGAGTCTGCAGCCATAGGGCTAGAAAGCTGCCCAGCTGCCAGTTCCTTCAATTCTTTTTGCTTTTTTCCTCAGCATTTCCCTCCTGAGACCATGCGTCTATCTTCATTTGTTGAGTTGTATGGTGGAAGCCTTGGCAGCCTTCGGGGTTGCTGTGCCCATCCCTGCAAAGCAGGAAAGTGGCACCCAGCTGTTCAAGAGGAGAGAGATAGGCTAACATCACATGACACTTCAAGGGGTAGGTGGGAAATCAAACCCATGTCATCTCGCTTGCTGACCTAATAGCTGGAAGAAAACAGTTTCCATTATATTTTTTTCCTGTAGGCTGTGTTTAAGTAAACTGTTACTTTTCCATTACAAACATCTTTATGAGTTTGAAAATAGCTTTACCTGTTTCTTTACATTTCTAAACTTATTTATTTCTAAAGAATAAACTTCTAAAAATAAATCAATGCCATAGACATATATAAAATTATGCTAGATGAGCCTTAAGAAAATCTGTGTAACAAACACAATTTTATGGAGGATTGTAAGTAGTCAAAACTTGTGAGCCCTGGTTCTTATACTGAAAAAAGGTTACACACATTTTAGCTTTTTTTGCCTTTCTTGGTTCCTGTTCTTATTTTTTTGTCCTCAGCACCAAGGGAGGTTGGAAACCTTTGTTTTTCCAAAACCAGGAACTCATTTCACTGTTGCCACACAACTCCTAGAGCTGAGGTTTTACAAATGGCTCAGGAGTGATAACTCTATGAAGTCTGAAGAGCTGCAGCAGCGCAGACTGCAGTGCAGTGGAGCAGCTAAGTAATACAGGTGGCAGGCTGTGGGTGTCTGCTGCCTCTGTAGTCACGCCTTGAGGACTTACCTCGCGCTTCATTTCTCTCAGGGAGAGGATTATGGGCTTTGGAGTTTCGTACTGTGCTTGGAGTTTGTTTGTGTGTTTGGATTTTATTTCTTTTCCTTTTGGATAAAGTGCTGCAAAATCCTGCAGTGTCTCTGCCAGAGCTCGAGGCATGCCTGAGGAAGCGGTGAGTGCCCCCCATGACTCCAGCATCCCTGCTCACAAGCTTCTTCTCCCTGGAAATAAATATCCCTTTGAAGCCACGCATGCCTCACTGACAGCATGACTCATATCACCTTGCTTTGCTGCAGCCCATCTTACTATCCACATAGTCCTTTGAATTAAGGGAGCTTTTGAAGGCATTCCACCACGGTGACAGCAGCTGCTGTCAGTGAAGCCAGCCAGGGACTCCAGGGTGACTCCTAGGGTGATGCGTCCTCTGAGTGACACAGGAGCCCAGTGTCCTACTGGGCAACTAATTGTGCCAACTCGGCATTGTTATCAGTGTAAGGACAGAGGTTAATTTTACCTGGAGCCTCACTTCTCTGCTGTTACTGAGAAATACCGCTGCAGTGGTGTAGACTTGTGGGATGGCTATTTTCTTTCTACTTTGTGCTGTGGGCTTTGGCTCTGTACACGCTGCTTTAGTTTCCCCAGTGTGAGTTAATTTAGAGATCACTTGGATTGTTAGGGATCAGGCCAATTTGCTGATTTGGACACTGGACCACTAAAACCAGGCCAGGATTTTCCAGTAGAGAATTGTATTTCTTTCTTTTCATCGCACTCCATTAATTTTCAGGCTGTAATAAAATGGTAGCCCACAAAAACCTTGAATGCATTAATGTATTTTAACCCATTTTACCCAGTTTTAATTTTACTGTTGGTCTCATGTGTAAAACTCTGCTGAGTCCGAACTTCTCCTTTTGGTTCATAATTCAGTTGTTTAACACAAACCAAAATGAAATCTGATCCCTTTTCCATATTCATGTTGGATCTGCAGCACTGGCAAAACTAAACCATAATAAACCAAAGCAAAACAGACTTATTTTTGCTGCTGAGAAAGTTCTGTAATAAAATTCCAACTAAAGGTAAAGGACTTCACATCCACATAATAACTTTTCAAAGGTAGGAATGGGTTTTAAAGTCATGAATCTCAGTGAAAAAGGAAGCCTTCAGCTCCTCTCTGAACATTGCTTTTATTTGATGGCATTTTGCAGTCTGTAGGGTTTGTTTAAACACTAATCTATCAAATGCAGAGAGAGCTGAGAGCACCGATCTAAGTCATTTGTGGAGAGGACGCAACCCTTCTACCTTATGTGCATTGAAAGAACTGTTTGCGTCAGAAGTGCCAGACTGGCAGGAGACTGAAGCCAGATGCGCTGCTTGGTTTCAGACGTACGGAAACCATCAGGCATGCAAGGATGTATCCAAAGATGCATCTGCATTGGGCTCAGGAAGATTTCAGGGCTTCAAATAGAGCTGGGGTTGAGTGTTTGGTAGGGCTGACAGGTGTACTTGCCTTGTCCTTCCTCTTTTCTGGGCTTCAGCTTGCAGCCATGCTGGAGGCAGGACTCTGAACTAGATGAACCTTAGGTTTGAAATGTCTGTCTGCTTTCATGTTACTTATTGACAAAGTTTTTCTGTGCCCCTATCTATTAACAGTATTTTAAAGTCTCTTATTGCACTTACTGAGATAAAAAACTTCTGTACTGAAGTAAGCTTCTAGTGAATCTCCCTCAAATAAGCATGTTTTGTTATAATTACTTCTCTCTGCTGCAGCTAAAATAAATCAGAATCTCCATCTCAGTGCCTGGAGAGACAGGAGCATTCAATTTATAGTGATTTCCTTTTCTTTTCATGGTTTCTACTAAACAGAACATGCTGGGTCTCAACCTGCATTTGCATTTATGCTAAATTACAAGCAGAACAATCAATACAAGTCCCAGCTCATGCTGCCCACAACTGAACAGCAGCAAAGAAAGCAAACTGTCAAGGAAATCTCTCTCACCCAGCCAGCTTGTTAATACACAGCAGCGTTTAACCACCTATTTATTCATCACAGTGGTCTTCAGTGCCTCTCAAGTGTTGTAGAGAAGGAAAAGGAAGCTTATCCTTAGACATTCTGTGAGTCTGCCTAGCAAGACAGCCCCACATGGCCACTTAACCAGGGCAGGAGAGGCAGAAAGGGTGTCTGGGCAGTATCTCCTCCTTAAGTGCTTGAAGAGATGCAGACAGGACTGGCCCTCATCCAGGAGTTCTCTGGAGGTGGGACCTCCATTGGAGTGGTTATTGTGGACACTAAGACCCTAAATGTGACTGGCGTCTTCACCAGCGACTTCAGGTTCACTCTCTTTCTTCTCGCTTCTGCACCATTCCCTTTCAGACTTCTTTTTCCCCAAGGTTTCCTTATATCCCAGCTCATCCTCCTTACTCTTCATGGACCTTTTTCTCATCTGTTTCCTTTCCTATTTGCTTCCCACACTCTTTAACATTCTCTAGTGGCCATGCCTTTACGTTTTTCATGTCATCACATTCCTGGGATGAGAGCAGCCACACCAGTGGTACCGAAGCACTCAGGTAGGTGCCTGGAGCCCTTTGTTGTGCAACATTGTGCCTGCTCTGGCCTGTGGGAGGTTCAGGTGTGCTTGAGTCCTTAGGGGTTTGCAATGGTGTGAACAAAACTATCTGGAATACTGTATAGATAAAAGCAAAATAAAAGCAAAAGCAATCATTAATTGTCCTCATGCTTCAGTCCTTGTTCAGTGTCTGGCATTATGTCATAGAATCATAAAATCATGGAATCGTAGAATCATAGAATAGTTAGGGTTGCAAAGGACCTTAAGATCACCTAGTTCCAACCCCCCTGCCATGGGCAGGGACACCTCCCACTAAACCATGCCATTCAAGGCTATGTCCAACCCTGCCTTGAGCACTGCCAGCAATGAAGCATTCACAGCTTCCCTGGGCAACCCATTCCAGGGCCTCACCGCCCTTACAGGAAAGAATTTCTTCCTCATATCCAATCTAAACTTCCCCTGTTTAAGTTCGAACCCATTACCCCTTGTCCTCTCACTACAGTCCCTAATGAAGAGTACCTCCCCAGCATCCCTATAACCCCCCTTCAGATACTGGAAGGCTGCTATGAGGTCTCCACGCAGCCTTCTCTTCTGCAGGCTGAACAGCCCCAACTTTCTCAGCCTATCTTCATACGGGAGGTGCTCCAGTCCCCTGATCATCCTCGTGGCCCTCCTCTGCACTTGTTCTAACAGTTCCATGTCCTTTTTATGTTGAGGACACCAGAACTGCACACAATATCCAAGTGAGGTCTCACGAGAGCAGAGTAGAGGGCAGGATCACCTCCCTCGACCTGCTGGTCACACTCCTTTTGATGCAGCCCAGGATACAGTTGGCTTTCTGGGCTGCAAGCACACACTGCCGGCTCATCATCATTTTCTCATTGACCAGCACCCCCAAGTCCTTCTCCACAGGGCTGCTCTCAATCTCTTCCCTGCCCAACCTGCAGCTCTGCCTGGGATTGCTCCGACTCAGGTGTAGGACCTTGCACTTGTCATGGTTAAACTTCATCAGGTTGGCATCGGCCCACCTCACAAGCGTGTCAAGGTCCCTCTGGATGGCATTCCTTCCCTCCAGCATATCAACTGAACCACACAGCTTGGTGTCATCGGCAAACTTGCTGAGGGCGCACTCAATCCCACTCTCCATGTCACCCACAAAGATGTTGAACAAGACCGGTCCCAACACCAATCCCTGAGAGACACCACTCCTTACTGATCTCCAGCTGGACACTGAGCCATTGAGCACAACTCTTTGCGTGCGGCCATCCAGCCAGTACTTTATCCACCGAGTGGTCCACCAATCAAATTGATGTCTCTCCAACTTAGAGAGAAGGATGTCATGTGAGACAGTGTCAAACACTTTGCACAAGTCCAAGTAGATGACATCAACTGCTCTACCCCTGTCCCTCAGTTCCGTGGCCCCTTCGTAGAAGGCCACCAGATTGGTCAGGCAGGATTTCCCCTTAGTGAAGCCATGCTGGCTGTCACTAAGCACCCTGTTGGTTTTCATGTGCCTCAGCATGCCTTCCAGGAGAATCTGCTCCAAGATTTTGCCAGGCACAGAGGTGAGACTGACTGGTCTGTAATTCCCCGGCTCATCCATTTTCCCCTTCTTAAAAATGGGGGTTATATTTCCCTTTTTCCAGTCCTTTCTAGTCATTGGGTTTTAATTTGAAAGCAGAACCTGGCCCTTCTTAAAGGTTGGACTTGATGATCTAAAGGGTCTTTTCTGACCTAGTTAATTTCATGATTCTATGATTCTATGATTCTTGTTGCCATTTGTGTTTATCCAAAATCCTAACCAGTTGCTCATGCTGCAAACTGTTATAGAGCCTGACAGAAACTTCCTTGGGAAAGCTACAGTTTGCTTGTGTCTTTTGGCTTTCTGCATGGGAAGTGCCTTCAAAGTGAAAGCTGTCCATGTCTGATATTGCTTCGTACCTTCACTAAACCTCAGGCACTAGCAGCATGGTGAGGAAACACTATCTAGCTGACAGACCTTGCTGTGCGTGGGAGCACTGGCCCCCTTGCACGTGCCTAGCTGATCTGCAGGACAGTGGCCCTGGCAAAGCCTGAAAACACCAGTCTTCCTGACCTCTAGCAGGTCCCTCTACCTGGGAGCACTCCATCATACAGCCCTCTGAGCACAGAACCAGTGGGGAGGTGCTAGCGTCTGGACCCACACTGAGCTTAAACCAGGCAGAAGAGCATCTCTGTAATCCTGCAATCAGCAGCTGTATCCTGCAGAGCTGCAGCAACTGCCTGAATTGACAGGATTAATGTGGCTCCAGGGGTCTCCCGAAAGCTAATCAGGAGACACTGGTCCTAATGAATGAAACACAGTGGAGAGAACTGTTAAGCTAAAGGCAGCAAATGTCCCCTTTGTTGTAGTTACAGCATTAGTGATTAAAACATAACTCAGTGGGATGCAGCTAGCTCTTGAGCTAATTCTTCGACAGGAAACACCGGCCCATGAAGTGTCAGCATCAAATATAACAGAAATCACTGCTCAGCAGTTTCTATTTTTTCATCAAGTTTCATGCTGTCATTAGCACAGGTGTTGCAGGCTATTAGCTCCAGCCCCTGCAACATCTCCCCCACAGAGTGTCAACTCGGAGCCTGACCCACAGCTCAGAAACAAGAAAGTTCAAAAGAAAGAAGACAAACTAATAATTTCCCCTCCATAAACTGATGTTTATAATCCTGGCTGTGACTTGCTGCTATGCCCTCCCTGATGCAGGGGACTTTATTCCTTACTGTGATGAAATAAAATGAACCAAACCATTGTCAAAATAATTCGAAGTGCTCTGCTCCTTTGGGCAGAAGGATCAGCTGTACAGCCTACTTCGCGGTTTAGCTCCTCAGACTGCTGCAGAAACAGGCACAGGAAAAATGATAGCCTGCCTAATATTATTTTGTTAAATTCAAGTGCTGTGTTTGTTTTATCAGTAGTGCAGCATAGTATGCAGGATGTGTTTCTGTTCCGGCAAATGCCTCACCTTAGAAGAATGAATCAAAATCTCTGTGTACCTGTAAGCTACTGGCCAGCATGCAAATGAGCTCCTTTATGAATATGCATTAAATACCACTAAAAGACACAGAAAAGTTAACAGCTGTGAGGAATGGGCCCTTGGACCCTGTTCATTCACATTGTTAGACAAAAGAAGCTGTTGGCTAAATCAATGCTAATCACGCTAAGGGTGCAGCTCAGCTTCCATGTTGGCATCAGCCTGGGGCTCTGCTCTGCTCCAATGGTACAAAGAATTTGTGGGTATGCTTTGGACACAGCTGTTAGTTGTTCTTCCTATCTGCTTGGGAGGCAAAACCAACAGTCCTTTGAATCACACCTTGACAACAGTGTATAGCTAACCAGCCAGGGTCCTGGATCAAACCTAAAACAGTAGCAACTTTTACGGTTGCTAAGTTTGCTGCTGCATGCTTCTCTGGTGGAAAATCAGTCTCTAATGGGAAGGCAGGGAAAACCAACCAGGATGTTGTTCTCACTTCTTCTCTTTACCAGTTGACTTCGCTGCTAAACCTTTCTTCCCCTGACATTTTACAGCATTTTGCTGCAGTTTGGCTTTACCTGCTGCCCAGAAAAGTAGGAGCCTGCGCAGGAAATGGGGCAGCAGTGCTCTGTGAAAAACCAAACCAGATGCCTGAGGGCTGCTTAAGTGTGTACGTGATGATAGGCAACAGCCACAGTATATGTAAGACCAGTAAGACTGCTTTCTTTTGCCTTTATCTACCTATCTATCTATCTATCTATCTATCTATCTATCTATCTATCTATCTATCTATCTATCATCTATCTATCTATCTATCTACCTACCTATTGCAATTTTATCTCCTTACAAAGCTCTCTCAGCAACAAATCTCCCATTCTTCTTTCCCCTAAATCCTGGAAGCCCATGAATGAATAAGTTTGCATTTTCATTTTACTTTTGAAAAAGAGGAAGGCTTGTGTGATGGCCAAGAATGTGTTTTCAGTGAAGAAGAAAGTGTTATTATCCATCCTGTCCATGGCAAGACCTACTTTTCTCCTGTCTTATATTTATAGAGTTTCTTTCCCCCATTATCTGTGTTATGGTAATTAAGTCCTAACTTCTACTTTCTCTCTTTCCTTCTCTCCTATTTAATTAACTTGGTGGGTGTTGTCTTTGTCTCATGGTTACAATGAACAAGGCTCCTGTGAAAACTGACTTTTTTTGAAAACCTTTTTAATCAAAATGGCATGCATTTAAAGGTCGTCAGCCAGTTCTGGTCTTTTGTCACATGAAAGTTACTTTGGAGACTCTTCCCTCCATACACACTTAAAAAAAAAGAACTAGCTTTTTGCTAAGGCAGCAATTGCTGTGCAGAGAAAATTAAAAAATGAGAGACATTAAAAAATATTCAGTATTTTCTAAATTTTGGCAGTTGTACTTAAGATGCTGTAGTCAAGCCTGGAGTCACTCTAATTTCCACTAAATGTCTTCTGTCTAAGATAGAGAACAAACATCATAGACTCTGTCTTTAAAGATCAACGTTGGATTCCTGTCCATAATGCATTTCCATTTGATTTTTCCATATCTTCTTTTCATATCTTCTTATCCCTGTGATGAAATACTCCTCCTCCACACTCAATGGGGTCTAGATATTTTGCTCCTGTGGCCAAAGTAGTTTCCTAATTACTGGGATGAAGAAATGCTGCATTCAGCACTCACTCCACTCTCAATGAAGATGGATCGCTCATCCACATGGAAGCAAACCACAGATCTAGGATTACAGCAGGGAAATGATAACCAGAACCTAGTTCAGAGATAGGCAGCTCATCCAGGAGGAAGCAGACACTTAACACTTGCCCTGATATTTTGCTTTTAGCTATGGCCCTTGTGTTTTCTGGCCAGCTGCTTTTAACTGAAATGAAACAATCTATTTCCATGGCTTCACCTGTTTGTCTGAATCTGGTGTTATGTCCCCAAATGCTCCAGTGCAACAACTTGATGTTGTTCCCAGAGATTTCTATGTGTGCATGTCTTGTACACTGCATTACTGTGGGTATGATATTCATGCAGAGTGAGGCTGTCGCTCCACAGAGTGCATTAACACTTGTTATTTAAGTCTTTAAGCAAGCAAAGCTGAATCTGAGAAATTACAATAGGGTGTTCAATGACAGTATGCGGTAGGTGCTTTGATTTTTTTCTCTAGCACTCAGAAACAGCTCAAAAACTCATTTAGGCATCTTCCTCTGTATTTGTACTTGTCATACAGTGCTGGCTACAGAGCTGAGTAGTACCAAACAGAAGAGATGAAATGCTGCAGTGTGTTTCTCTTAACTTAGGCTGCTAAATCAAATGGGATCTTCCAGGGTGAATGTCCTCAGACTGAGATATAGGCCATAACTGCAGTGTTTCAATGATGCTAAAGCATCTGCTTTGGGGTGATGAAGCACAGTGCTTGCTAAAAGCACCAGCAATTGCCCCAGTCTGCATCATTTCCCCTTTCCAGAGTTCAGGCTCTGTAGTGGCTCCAGGTAGACTGCTCAGGGCACAAGGGATCCATTTTGCAAGAATTTGCAGGGGATTTGATCCTTGAACCTTGAACAATCATTTAGCCAAACACAAAACTGAACATGAAACTGTTTTATTATAACTGATTAACATTTATAAACTTCCTGGGTCCTGGTGCCAATACCTATGTGATAGAATAATAATGGAGAGTAATAGTAGATCATGGCCTTAGTCCATACTTTGTTATCACAGTCACTCCAATTCCCCAGAAGTGCAGCATCATGAATATCTATAGTGATTTTTGTCACAGAAAAAAGCATGGTATTTTCCCACTTCAAGGGCCTTTTGTAAAGGTCCCTTAGTGTAAGATCTGCTCCAGACTAGTTTTTACTGCAGACCTGCACATGTGACTTGTTTTGATTCACTAAGAGTCATGTCAATTGTAAAGTAGAAGGCATTTAATTACAGTTCCTGCAGCTCACAAGCTGCACACCTGATTCAAAGCCCACCAAAGTCAAAGGATGCTTTAAAGCTGAATAAAAGGAATTTGAAGGACAGTGAGGAGTCCAAAGTAAGCTGTGACTAGTGAATATGTCTTCCAAAACAGGAAAAAAATCTCTGTGAAACAATAATAAGGTTTGTAACTGTTCTTCTAATCAATTCTATTTTATGAGCTTCTTTCTGGATACAGTTTTTCTATTACATTTGTTCTTTGATCTGATATGGTAGTATTTTTAATTTATTCAAAAACAAGAGTGGGCACAAATACTCCACAGTGGGTATTGGTAGGTTTCTTGTACTTCTGAATTAAACGTTGCTTTTAGCAACTGAACAATTAACTTCATGTATATTTTAATTAAGTTACATTGGTTCAGCAATGGAACACAATATTTATTTACCTTCTGCACTATTGTCAATTCTGTTTTCTTTTTATGTTTTACCAGGTTCAGGTTTATGTTTATCATATTTCAGTAGCACAATACAACCATTCAGCAGATTAATATATGTTATAAAACCATTATGCTTTGCTGTCTTGAACACAGGTCCAGAGTGCAAGTTAAAGTCAGAGTAATTCCAGTGAAATCAGTAGGGGAAGACCATTTTATAGAAATATTGTATAGAAAATCTCAGAACTGTGAGGTACAGTAAGTCTGCATATGGTTCTCCATTATAGAATCATAGAATGGTTAGGGTTGGAAAGGACCTTAAGATCATCTAGTTCCAACCCCCCTGCCATGCGTAAAGTAAAAATAAAAAGTAAAGAATTTCTTCCTTATATCCAATCTAAACTTCTTCTGTTTAAGTTTGAACCCATTACCCCTTGTCCTCTCACTACAGTCCCTAATGAAAAGTCCATCCCCAGCATCCCTGTAGCCCCTCTTCAGGTACTGGAAGGCTGCTATGAGGTCTCCACGCAGCCTTCTCTTCTCCAGGCTGAACAGCCCCAACTTTCTCAGCCTATCTTCATACGGGAGGTGCTCCAGTCCCCTGATCATCCTCGTGGCCCTCCTCTGCACTTGTTCCAACAGTTCCATGTCCTTTTTATGTTGAGGACACCAGAACTGCACACAATACTCCAAGTGAGGTCTCATGAGAGCAGAGTAAAGGGGCAGGAGCACCTCCCTTGACCTGCTGGTCACGCTGCTTTTGATGCAGCCCAGGATACGGTTGGCTTTCTGGGCTGCAAGCACACACTGCCGGCTCATCATCATTTTCTCATTGACCAGCACCCCCAAGTCCTTCTCCACAGGGCTGCTCTCAATCTCTTCCCTGCCCAACCTGCAGCTCTGCCTGAGATTGCTCCGACTCAGGTGTAGGACCTTGCACTTGGCATGGTTAAACTTCATCAGGTTGGCATCAGCCCACCTCACAAGCGTGTCAAGGTCCCTCTGGATGGCATTCCTTCCCTCCAGCATATCAACTGAACCACCTAGCTTGGTGTCGTCAGCAAACTTGCTGAGGGCGCACTCAATCCCACTGTCCATGTCACCCACAAAGATGTTGAACAAGACCGGTCCCAACACCAATCCCTGAGAGACACCACTCCTTACTGGTCTCCAGCTGGACATTGAGCCATTGAGCACAACTTTTGTGTACGGCCATCCAGCCAGTACTTTATCCACCGAGTGGTCCACCAATCAAATTGATGTCTCTCCAACTTAGAGAGAAGGATGTCATGTGAGACAGTGTCAAACACTTTACATAAGTCCAGGTAGATGACATCAACTGCTCTACCCCTTTCCGTCATTTCCTTGGCCCCTTCATAGAAGGCCACCAGATTGGTCAGGCAGGATTTCCCCTTAGTGAAACCATGCTGGCTGTCACCAAGCACCTTGTTGCTTTTCATGTGCCTCAGCATGCCTTCCAGGAGAATCTGCTCCAAGATTTTGCCAGGCACAGAGGTGAGACTGACTGGTCTGTAATTCCCCGGCTCATCCATTTTCCCCTTCTTAAAAATGGGGGTTATATTTCCCTTTTTCCAGTCATCGGGAACTTCACCTGACTGCCATGATTTTTGAAATCTGATGGACAGTGGCTTAGCAACTTCATTTGCCAGCTCCTTCAGGACCCTTGGATGGATTTCATCGTGTCCCATGGACTTGTGTATGTTCAGGTTCCTAAGATGGTCTCGAATCATATCCTCTCCTACAGTGGGCCCAGGGTCTTCATTCTCACTGTCCCTGCGTCTGCCTTCCAAGGCTTGGGTGGTGTGGTCAGAGCATTTGCCAGTGAAGACTGAGGCAAAGAAGTCATTAAGAACCTCAGCCTTCTCTAAATCCATGGTAACCAGTTTTACTGATAGCTTCCGGAGGCAGCCCATGTTGTCCGTAGTCTGTCTTTTATTTGCAATGTACCTATAAAATCCCTTCCTGTTATCTTTCACATCCCTAGCCACGTTTAATTCTAAGTGGGCCTTAGCTTTCCTAACCTGATCCCTAGCTTCCCGGACATTGCCCCCTGCCTTCTTATAAGCATTTAAACTAGAGGAAAGTGGATGCAGGATTTCTGCAGACTGCTGCTGTTCCAGCTGGGTAGCATGTTTGTTTCCTCTCAACTCCTGTTTAGGAGACTGGGCCAACAAAAGGTGGCATTAAGTCAACTAGTTTTGACAACAAAGCATTGTGGTCTCAGTCAATTTTCCAAACTTTTCTCTTGGGTTATGAGTAAACAAGATAAACATGTATAAAATGTCAGCACATGTGTGTGGGAAGCCTTACTTTTGACCTTTTCAAGTGGACCGGTGACCCATAACTAGAAGAATGAAGTGTGAAGAGTTGGGCAGTATAACAGTGTAAAGACTGGTTTTACCCCAGGGAATGGTGCAGATCCCCAGAAAACTGCAGTCATTCCCTATTCAGCAGTTTTTGTAAAAATTGGGGTGATCGGTATTCACTTTGCCCACTGCAAGACCCACGGGAAGAACAGTCTCTATGGTTTTGTGCATAAGAGGTCTCTGTTTTTTTGTGAGATACATAACTCTGCTCTGTAGGTAAGAGGTCTCTGGTGAGCCTCTGACAACTGTGAGCCCCTCAACATTTCTGTGGTACTATCAATGCTGCTGACATTTATTGAATCATGCACTGTATCGTTATTGCTAATCAGATGAATGTACAGAATTCATTAAATAACCTAAATTTACTTTAAAAATAGTGCTAACTCTTAATGCAACAACAGTAAGGAATGAGGAACACTGTGTCTTGGACTTGCCCTTGAAGGTATGAGAAATCTCGTTTAAAGACAATTTCATGGAAAATTATCTAGTGTATTTTACCTGTGTGTTAATAATAACAGGTAAGTTCCTGCCTATTATTTATGAAGCATTAACTCTAATTATGGGTCTTTAAACAAACTTTAACTTGGGTTCAAACTTATAAGGCTTATGCTTTGATTCGTGCAATGGACTTCAGTGTACTATTGCAAAGAGGCCAACTTTCAGACCTAGTACCTCTTTACTCTGTGACCTGCCTGTGCCCTGTGACTAGGGATGGGGAACTTTGAAAATCAGATAACAATGTCTATAGACTCTCACCATACCTTTAGCTAGTGTACTGTTCTGGAAGCCGGAGTGCTAAAGTTGCTAAATTTCCACACAAAGTTGTTAAATTTCCACTCAAAGTTACTAAATTTCCAGTCACAGAGCTTGTCACATTGTACAAGTTACCTGTATTTTCCAAGTGTTTCTGAGGTAGTTCTGCTATCTTTCATACATAAAGACTGAGCGATTGTATTGTTTTAGTCCTGGAACTTACATCATGTTACAGATACTATGAATTATCACCTATTATGGAAGAATTCCAGTTAGCTATTTTTTATAAAGAAGAAAATTAAAATTTAGTTTATATTTGGTTGCTACACTATCTTTTAGAAAGTTCTTTCCATAGGTATTTGAATACTTCTCAAACGGTTGTCACTGCGGTCCAGTTCCTCCATTTTTCAAGGTAAGTACTTAATACGAATGAGGTAACAGTGCCAGCAGCTTTCACTTCAGAACACTAATTTATGGTAATTCTTCTCAATGCTGCCAGGGTTGAGACAAACTGCAGTGAGTTTCAGTGAATCTGGTGTCAGTGATGCTGTGCAAGTTCTTGTGATTCTTTTTGGGAGGTGGGAGTGCAGAGAAGTTCTGTCTTGCTTGATTTCAGCAAAAGAGCATCTGATCAAAGTCTGGACCTCACACCGCTTTGATAGCTGTCACTTTCAGTTGAGACAATCTGGACATGGAGGTATCAGGACTGAGAAATTAGATTCCACCTACTGATAGAGATAGATTGTTCTAAATGCCACCAGTAGCATTAGGATAAATGACTTCTCTATCACTGTGGGAAAGAAAGAGGAGTAGCATTGCTTTCAGATATTAAATGCCTATTGATATTTTCCAGTGTTCACATCCTTGACTTACAGGACAGTCTGTCAAGATGGAAGAAATATTTAAAAAGAGACATTAGGCTCAATGTGATGAACAGCTAACTGAGAACTGTAGAAGTCTTAGACTATAACTTCCCACCCATTCTCTGCTACAAGAGAGATATGAAAGGATAAAAAGGTAGGGTAAGATTGTAGTACAGCTTCACTGAGACATCGAAGTATTCTTTTTCATATGGAATGTGAATGAAACTACAAGGACTAATGTAGCTCCAGCTGTACTTAACCAAACATCTGACACTGTTTAATAAGACATTCTCAAGGAGCCGTTCATGTCTGGTGAACAGTTTTGACTGAAATTAACTGATGCTCAGGTTGTAATAAAAATAAGGACATTTTCTATTTCAGTTTTATGCCAGAATTCTTCAAGCATTGCACTGTGTCTTCATACACTGTCTGTAAGAGCTAGGCCAGGCTGGAATGTTTTAGGAGAGAAATGGAGTAGTAAAAACAAGAAAATGGGATAATTGCAATCCAGTGAAAGAAATTTCCTGTAAAATGAGAGCTGCATTCATCCAGGCAAAGCAAATGATGACATCTTTATACAGAACACTGGTATCTGGCATGAACTGGTGATAGAAAGCCAAATATCTGTATCTTGTTCCCTGAACCAGACTGCTGCAGTGCAGCAGCAATGCAGCAGCAAGTCGTTGGTGCAGTAAGCATGTGCTTACCTCTGTCCTTGCGTAAGGCAAGTCCCATGACATTTTTCTTCCTGCCAGGTCTTTTCATTTTCCCAAAAGACTGGGATAAGCATGTACGAGTGCAGTGTTAGGAAAAGCTCTGTTATTCACACTTGCCTCTCCACAGATCTAGGTTTGCAGTAATCAACAGGAAATTTTAAAACATACTTTCCAATGTTTTCTGCTCATACGGAAAATGACAGACAGGCTTAGTCACTGAAAGGGAAAACAGACAAATGTGAAGAAGCATGTGCGTGAAGACGAGTCAGGCTTACAACTCTGGGTGGCTGGTGTGTAGTGCCGGTAGTTCTGGAGAGGAAATCTGAAGATCTCATAGAATCATAGAAGAATATTGTACCACGTTCAAGGGACCTCAAGCATGATCTCGTCCAACTTTTCTAGGCAAAGCATGACCTAGACTAGATGTCCCAGCACCTTGTCCAGGCGAATCTTAAAAGTATCCACTTTTAAGTGGGGAATCCACCACTTCCCTTGGGAGATCATTCCAATGGCTGATTGTTCTCATTGTGAAAAATTCTCCTTTTGTGTCCAGTTAGAATGTCTTCAGAATAACTTGTGCCCATTACTCCTTCCCTTTTCCACATAACTCTTTGTAAAAGGGAGTCTCCGTCTTCTTTGTAGCCGCCCTTTAAACACTGTAATATGGTGATACAAGGTCTCCCCTGAGCCTCCCTTTCTCCAAGCTTAACAAACCCAGTTCTAACAGCCTTTCCTTATATGGCTTCCCAGCCCTTGGGTCATCTTTCTGGCCCTTCCGTAGACCCTTTCCAGCCTCTTCACACCCTTTTTTGAATAGCAGGGCCCAAAACTGAACACAGTATTCCAGATGTGGCCTGAAAAGTGCTGTGTGGAGTGGGACAATGTCATTTTTATCTGCTGGTGATGTCCTTGTGGATGTAACCCAGCATCCTGATGTCTTCCTTTGCCACAGCTGCACAGTGATCACTCATACTGAGCTTGTGGAAATGGACTCTCAGGTCCCTTTCCACAGAGCTGCTCCCCAGCCAGGCAGATCCCAGTCTGTGCTGCAGTCGTGGATTGTTTTTACCCATACACTACTATATACAAGCACAAGACCATAAGAAGACAGCTTCTGTAGGAGAAGGCTGTGGAAAACCATATGAAAACCCTTGGAGAGATCCAGGTAGATAATGTCAGCTGCTCCCCTCACATCAACTGTGCAGATTACTTTGTCATAGAAGGCGTTCTGGTCTGTAGTGGGAGGGGAATGAGGCTGTCATGACTGGCCACTTGTTGACCGTAAGTCATCAGAAGTAGGAGCTATGAGTGATGAACTAAGTTTGTGCTTACTTCTGCTGCTCTTGTCAAAGAACACTCATGCTGGATCTGCTTGTCACCACAACTGCTAGCAAAATGAAGCCTCTAGTGACAGCAAGGATGAGAAATAAAAAGGTATTGCTGCCTGAAAGCCTCATTTGAGGACTGTAGAAATGAGTTTTTCATGAACTAGAAAAGGAAAATATTTTGAACTAAAAACAATTAAAAAAATGAAAGCTCTGTGGTAGTTTGCATGTGTACTAAGAGCTCATATATGTCAGTTTGGTATCACTGCGCCATGCCTGGGTTGCACAAACTTATTTTCAGTGGGTTTAGGGGTTCTTTCCCATCTCCTCCTCTGCTCCCTGCTGCAGAGCACCACCACACTGTGTTTAACCATACTGTTCATCTTGGCATCAGGCAAAGGAGATCAGATGCTGCTGCTGTCGCTCTGAGTCAGTGAAGTGGTGGCTGGTTCATCAGTACAGTGACATTTTCCTTGAGAATTTCCAAACTTAGGTTCTGCTGCAAGGTACCATTTGCTAACGTTTTGAACTCCAGAAGGAAAAAGCAGACTTTTCATCCACACAGCCCGCTGCCTCCTGGGCTCTGTTGGAAAGCTGAGTTGATGCTTTTTATGGAGAGCATGAAAATCTGGTGTTGTCCCATCTGTCCTCAGTGCAGAAAAAAGATTTTTTTCACATGCTTGGTTGTTACACAGACCGTTCATAAATGCTGCACTGATTCAGATGTTCTGGGTTAGGCCGCACGGGAAACCAACCTTCTCCGCAGGACACAGATCTCTTCTCCCTCCTCTGAACCTGAAGAACAGCAACGATTTCATTCTTGCTGGTCCCATGCTGAAGGGTTAAACTTGTCTAAATGCAGATAGAGCTCCACAACTAAAGACAGCTTTACCTGTTCTGGGTGAATATGTATGGATGAAAACTGTTTGCTCAAGGAAAGCACTCACGGGTTGCAGCCTATAGATTCCCCTTCAGATGGACTGGAATGGGAATTTGCATGAGTCAAAACAGCTGGATCAAGGTCTCTGTAAGTAATTAACACACAGGAGAGACAGTTGTGCTTGCACTTTATCAAGCTTCTTGGTAAGATTATGTACTCCAGATAATTAATCATTACATTTCCCTATACACATAATTACATCCACTTTCTTGCTCTCCCACCTCCACACATATAAACAATTCATATGCATGTATTTACTGAGTAATTACAGAGTGCGTATGCTGTGATTAAAGGCAATATAAACTGTGCTACCCTAATTACAAGAAAAAACAAAAAAACAAATACCCAAACAACTGAAAGCACAAGCAGGAAGCTGCACAGCTCCTTTAACAGAATCCAAATGCTTTCTTTTCAGAATATTAAAAAAGAAGAAAAGAAACTCAAATAATCTATGCTATGTGCCTGGCACAAAAACTGAGAGTGCCAGCTAGGCCAGCAACTCCCTTGGCTCTAAATTATTTAGTATGTGGGACATAAATCAGAAAGCAATATTATTTGAGACAAGATGAAAGAAGTGCTGCATCTCAAAGTTAGAGCACATTCTGCACCGTTTGGGCTCAGTTCTCTCCCACCAGATAAGAGAAGCTCCTGTAGATGTAGCTTCAGTGGAAAATACCTGCATCCCACATGAGGTGACGAGGGCATGTTTGCTTTTGAAACTCCTTGCTGACTTTGTTTACATGAGGTGATCTGGTGCGGCTTTTACGCAAGTAGCAGCACTGTTCCTTCCTCCTTAAGCCTCACATCACCCCATGATATTTTGGCATATGAGCTGTGTGTTTTTTATGGTGGACTGCTCTGATACTTTCTTTTGGAGTTTTTTGGTTCAATGCACTCCAGACTAATGGCAAATGAATCAATTCTGAGGGATGGGGAGAGTAGGATCAGATGGAGTAATTCTGTATTTTCTTTCGTTTTCTCCTTGTGATTCATCTTTTTACTGGGCTTCATGAGGCAGGACAGTAAAAATAGTCAAAAGGAGAAGGAAGGTGACATTGAAAGGATCTATTTCCTAGGTTTATTTTGTCTGACACCAAACTGTTTAGCAGGTTACCACTTCAGTTTTGCCAGCTGAAAGTGAATGGTGAGACCACACTTGAAGCTTTTGTCTGACAATCACTGCTTAGAAATTATATTTGTTGTTAGATCTAAGAGTGGCCAGGGACTGATGGTTGTTTGTACTTTCATTCATTACTGTGGCAACTAAAGGGATCTGTACCTGTCCTGTGTACCTCAGTGTTGGCCATGGAGTTCAACAGAAAGAGCTGTTACCTTCATATCTGTAACACAAGAAAAGCTGCTGTAAAGTCTGCCAGAAAAGGTCTTTGACACCAGCTTCAGGAGCAGGTTGACCTGCTTTCAGCCACAGGTACATCTTTAGGATTCCTCATCTCCATGGATGCTAATGATATTGTCCTTTGATATTCATTCTGAGATACCATCCTTAATGTACTGGCAGTCTCTGGACATGTCATTGTAGAAGTGGAAGCATTGTCTTCTGCTTTGAAATGGTTTCTATGGTAATGTCTGGGAGGAATTTAGCGCCTTAGTGGAAATCTTAATGCTGAGAAAATAAATCAGGTAGATGTGGGAGACAGCAGGGGAGGAACAGAAGTAAAAAATCCTAGGGATACTGAGGAAAAAGAATGTCATGGCAGAAGATGGTGGGGAAGAAAGAGAGAAAGAATACCAGACAGAAAAGAGCAGGAATTAAGATAAACAGAGATATGCTGGTGGCAAGGGGATAAGAGTGGTCTCGAGCTGTTGCTAGAGACTAGAAAGAAACTCAGAGACCCAGCATCCCTTTATTGGCAAACAAGAAGGAGTAAACTCCCTGGCATCTTGTTGCAGTTGGCTGATATGGATAGCAGAGCCCACTACAGGCACCCTCTCATGTTACATCAATGTGAGTCTGCACAGTAGCTCTTCAGACCCTCACCCTGCTTGTGACACTGCAGGGGCCTCTGTAGGAACCCAGTGCATGAACACAAGATTACATTTTACATTTTGTTCCTCCTTGAATAGACATTCAGAGCATGGCTTGACCTTCCTGCAGACCATGCAGCTTTGTATTACCTCCATGCCAGCCCTAACCCTTCAATGTGTGGCCTGAATAAAAGTGTCTTCTTAATTAATACACAAGCTGTGAAATGGGATTGGCGCCAGGTGGCTTGAAATTCTGCAGCCTGTGAGGTGAAATACTGCATTATATAAGGCTGAACATGCTGATGATGTTTGGCCCAGTGGTACAGAAAGAAAAGGTGTCTGTGTCCAGCTGAAACTATGCCCAGGATGGAAACTCTGTCCTCTTTGAGCCAGACAGGTGATTTAAGCCTATGCCATGTCATTACCTGAAGTATGATTTAGCCTGGAAACAAATCTGCGTTTACAAAGAGCACTTGAGAATCTTTAATTATCACAGCAGGTTGAGACCTCAGTTTTAAATCTCATCAGGAAAGCATTTGCCCTCTGACATCATGCTGAGTCACTGGCTCAGTGAAGAGCTCTGAGGGAAGAGAAAGCGTGTGGTACGTCAAATGGCAGGACCTCTTCTTACAGGAGTCCTTGGTCTAGGGGGAGATGGGACTCTGTGGGAATTCATAATTAGCAGCCTACATTACTTGAAAGCAAATTCACTTGTCAGGTTGGGTTGCTCATAGTGTTTGCAATGTTTTCAAAGTGCTCAATAATTTCTTATTTGTTCACTAAGCTAATGCATATCGGACAACTGTGCATGTTGTTGTGTGTACCTTTCCACTGCCAAGTATGGATTTATTTACACTGCAGATTTTTATCTGAAAAATGTTACAAAGCTCTTTGCATTCCTTGGCATGTAGGGACAGTGGCCTGTGCTTGCATACTAATACCTTGTATAATAAGTTTGGGATGACTAAGTTTAAAAGGAAGCAAGGTCACCTTCAAGCTTGCCTCAGTGTCAGGAGTGAATGTTGTGTAGAATTTATACTGCAGGATCTTTGCTGAGGCAGTGTGATCTTTTGCCAAATGGGTTAAAGTGTGGCAAAAGCCCTTGCTTCTTAGACAAAATTCAGCATGAGTGGAGCTGGTTCAAGGTTAACAGACTGGATATGCAAAGGGAGCAAGAGCCTCAGGTGTCAGCCTATCTGATAGGCAGATAACTTGTGCTTGCAGTTATCTTCATGGTGTAAATTGCACACACATTTCACACCACTGGATACACTAACCAGGAATTATGTCAGCTGCAGACAAAGCAATTAGGCTAATTTTCTCACTGGCGTGTCAGCAGCTGGCAAGCTATTTGCAGGAGGGTTCCTAAAAGTGCTAACATTAGCCAAATTATTGTCATGGATAATCAGAGATCAGTTTCCTCTCATTGCCAGTGAAATGAGCAGTTCAGTTAGGGGGAATTTCATTGCAGTATGAAACCTTTTTCTTCTTATAATGATGCTGCCATAAAACAGTTTTCCTCTGATGGGTGAAGGACTTCCTTACAGGTGTTAAATTTGGTCTCTGGAAATAATAGCTAGAATGTATTTCACGATTAGCAGTTTTCTAATTCCCTCATTCCTTCTGCTAAATGTGATTTGTTCACTGTTTTGTCACCTAAACGGTATGACTAATGTCTTAAATTAAAACCACTGCCCTGTTGCTCTGCCAGCCAAAAAGTTCATGACATCTGTAAGTCTGATGCCAGAAGACTACAGGCAAAAATATCCGTTTCTTTCTCTTCCCTCTGGGATTTCAGTCCACAGGGATCAGATCCCATACGACAAAGGGTGCTTGACTCAGGCTTATTAAAGCACAGCAGAGGGAAAGGGAAAGGACCACAGTGAGAAATGTGGGTGTGAAGCGCAGCTGCTCTGCATGTGTTATGTGTGCTGTGCTGCTCTGTTTGAAAGACATTGCTCTGGGAAGGAGAAAGCTTGCGGTTTTAGTAGCATACAGAAATGTTGGTCAGTTAATCCTGAATGCGCCTGTGGTGTGAGGGCACCTTAGCTGGTAGCAACAGAGGTGCAGATGATGAACTTTGGGAAAAAAAGAGTTGGAGTCTTTTGTAAGCTTTATAAGAGACAGCAGAAGCTTTCAAAGAGCCTCCTCTTGTGAGCAAATTGCTGCGGTCTGTTTCAGTATAACACACACTCTTCCTCCAGGGGCTGCTGGTGTGTGGCAGGGGTAGCAGAAGTGCAGAGTACTGCATGGAGGATGGTGAGCAGCCATGAGCCATAGGAGCTAGGAGTCCAGGGAGGGCTTCCCCCTGCTTCCAGTATACACCCAGAAATGCTTTTTGGGCTTTGTCTTAATTTTAAGACATCCTCATTAGGCTTTCAAATGTAATGTCCAGCACCATGACCATGACTCACTCCAAGATCTGACCTGCTGCTGGATCTTTATTGGTAATGAAAATAGCACACCTGGGCACTGGAAATGCAGAAAAACCAGGCTGAGCTCCTCTGTGGCTGTTCGATGGCATAACGTTTCATGCATTTTGAATGAGGACTTCCCAGTTGTCTTGCTACCTCCCATCCAGTGTTGTCTGGCATTCACACATCTCATTAGACGATGGGGCAATGTACAATAAGGCATGCTGAGAGCCATGGCTAGTGGTGCAAAGCACACCTGCAGGAGAAGGCTGCATAAATTATTGCTCTAAAGCCAGGCAGGAAGAGATCATAAAACACAAGCTCAGAAAACTTAAGGCTTAAGGTTGTGCCTGCGAGGGCAAGATAACATTGATAGAATAGGATTTTTACACTGTTTCAAAGGATTTATACAAGAATTTACACACTGGACCAAGCTGCTCTCTCTTGCAGTGCCATTAATCTCAGTGCCTCTGTTATATGATAGTGGTTGCTTGGGCTCCTTGAAGTGGATTTGGGGAGGAAAATAAAAATAGCACAGGGTCCAGCAAGTATACCTCCAGGTGCAACGCTGTATTTGAAAAGGTCTGTTTGTCATCCTAGCCCTTAGTTTTCTCATGATTCTTTTGATCTTCAAAGGACTTCACAGGTATTGATTAATCTCAGAGGAGACCCGTAAGCTTGGTGCAGTAACTATCACCTCTGCTTCAGAGGCTGGGAAATTGAAACAAAGGAGTTTTGGCCACACAAGAAGCTGAATTTGCCATTGTGAGAGCCTGGACATGCACCCTGGACCTCTTGATCATACCTCTGTCAAGTAAATAAAGTATTGTCTTACATTCTACTCCTTGCTCCCCTAGCAAGTATTTCTTTTGAATTAGTGGCTGATCCTTTGGGACACTGAACTCAATATCAACCTTTTTTTAATAGAAGAAATCTTGGCTGAAGTTAGCCCAGAGTAACTGGCTAAAGTTACCTGAACCAGATTGCATTGTTCCTTCTCTATTTACAAGGAGAAGGGGTGTGGGAGAACACATACTCAATCAGACAGAAACTGATGGGGTTTATTTGGATTGCCATTTGAAATCATCAAGTGCCGGCACTTTTTTCACTGGATATAAAATAACACTGTCTGAACAAAGGTGTGAAATATGCACAGAATGATCTCTCTCTACTGAACTGTACAAGCAGTTATGTTGTGATAGATAATGAGAAACACACTGAGGTTCATGCGGGATCTGGTAGAAAAAAATAAAACAGATAAAAATTTGCAAGCAACAGCGATGGAGGGTACAGTTCAATGCAGTACCAGCCAATGACAAAGTATAATCTCAGTTTAAAGAGGTCCATTTGCTTTGGAATGAATGATGGGGAGGTTTAGATTGGATCTGAGGAAGAAATTCTTTACTGTGAGGGTGGTGGGGCCCTGGAATGGGTTGCCCAGGGAGGTTGTGAATGCTTCATCCCTGGCGGCGTTCAAGGTGGGGTTGGACATAGCCTTGGATGGCATGGTTTAGTGGGAGGTGTCCCTGCCCATGGCAGGGGGGTTGGAACTCGATGATATTCAGGTCCTTTCCAACCCTTACTATTCTATGATTCTATGTCGGTAAAAAAAAAAAAATGGACTTTTTACTTCAGGGAAATACCTCTTAATAATGTTAAAGGGGCCATGAATTAAAATGACCTTTTAGGTTATGAAAGGGAAGAAATTACTCAGAAAGCTGTTTAAAAAGATGATGAGAATATTTAGGTAAAGCTGAATTAAAGGTAGCTTTTCTTTTACTGCCCATCCTCTTGTTTCAGTCACAGAGTAAAAGATACATGGGTCTCCAAAATAGCGATGGGCATTTGAATCACAGCACATCCACCAGCTTTTTTTCAAGGGTCTGGTGAGTTAAAGGGTCACTATAAAGTAAATATCATCTCTGATTTTTTTACAGAGCTTATCTTGATTTGTCCCAAGTCTCACAAGGAGCTAGTGCCAGAAACATCTCACTTCTGAGGGCAATTCAGAAAGTGTAAATGTGTTGCATTTTTAAATTACCTTTCAGTGTGGTTGAGCAACCTCTGATGTTCCAGCCATCTTCAGGCCAGTGCTACTCACACACTTGATACTCTGTAAATTGCTAATGCAGAAATTTCAGTGGGGAGAGACATTCGTGAGCTACTACCCAGGGGTGCAGAGAGGCAGGGATGGACGAAGCAGTGCTTTCTGACGTACCTCTTGCCTTCTGAATGTGCTCCCTCTTCACAAAGCTTCTCATTTCTTGTTCTCTACTATCCATCTTACTAATCAAATTTTCTTCCATGCTTTTTTAAAAATGGTTTTTCTCCAAGCAGAGGGTGCACTTGTGAGTCTGAAACACCAAGATTAAGAAAAGATGCTGGGACTCTCAGGAAAAAAAACAAACCTTAACCCAAACTCCCCAGTCATCATAACCAACAGAAACCCCATGTTACTACAGAAACCTTTCTCTCAGATGTGCATTTTGTTCTTCCTGCTGGGTCTCATTTCAGAATCTAACACAAGCTTGAAAAGAAAAATTGGGAAAAATACCCTTTTCGTCTTTTATCTCAGGAGCACACTGCAACAATTTTAATCCAAATTGTCCCAATTTTGAAAGGCTCTTTCTCTCCATGTTCTTTCTCCAACACCTGATCTTTGGTCCCTTGATGGAAATTGATTCTGTGCTCAGTACTTGGTTGCTAAGTGACCCATGCAAAATCTCTGCGCGGATTTTCCTTCTCCTGTACATTTGACCACGAAAAAGACAATCATGTGGTTAGAAGACAGAGATCATTTATATGCAAGGTTTTTCTAAATGCATAAGAATTTTTTCTATACTTCTTTCAGGACTGGGAGGAAATAATTTACCCTGCCAAATCTCCAAATTACTGAACAAAAAATGCAGGAGAGTGGGAGCCTAGCAGCAGAATAGGGCTAGTATATAGCAAAGAGGTGCAGAACCAAAATGCTGGTTCAGAGAGCTTTTTGTTGTCTAAGTCAATTTCAGTGGAAAACAAGATAATCAAACCGGGAGGATAGTCAAAGCCCTACTTTCTCTATCTAGAGGGACAGCTGATTGATAAATGGCTGTGAATTTGCCTGTATGTGTGCTGATTTTCAAAAAAGCCTTGCACCAGGGGTACCTGTTGAGTTGGGGGATGTAATTCAGTTGAAATAATGACTTGAAGAACTCGTTTGAGGCGAAAGAGCAGGTGATGAAATCAACTGGTAGCTTGTAACCTGGTATTTTATTTCAGACTGTCACTGACCTGTCACTTTCTTTCCTTGTTAAAGAACTTAATGTTAGGGGGAATACTACCTGGTGCGCTATAGTTGAGGTTCAGATTTGTGTTGGCAAAAATTGGACAGAAACCCAGTTGGCTGAGCACTGGAGACCTCCTACTGACCCCAGTGGGAGCTAGCACCAAACCGCTGTGCATTCTGAGAAGTGTCATTCAGTGGAACTCAAAAATGAAAGGGAGGGAGTGCAGATTTATGGCAGGTAGCAATTCCACACCTATAGACAGGTGGGGTTTTGTCCCTGCCTTCTTGTAGTGTTTGTTGAACAGGCTGGCTTTTCTCACCACATAACTCCAAGACGGCCAACAGAATGGATGCAGACCTTCCTCCTGGTCAGGCAATGGGTGCTGGTGGAGAAAATGGAGACCATCTTTCCTGCTGCATCCACGTCTCTGCGGGAGGTGACTTTCCCCCCAGCTCTGCTGGCTCTGTGACTTGCAGAGACCTTCCCAGCTCTTACAGCTCAGTAAGAGAGTTATCAAGTCTAAGCAGCAGATCTTTGCTCATTTTGTTTAAAACAGAAAGTACTCACACAATACCTCAGATGTCAGACTTCAAGAAGGCGGTGACACAGAGCAGGGGAGGCAGAGTGACAGCATCCTGTAGGCACACTTGCAGCCAGGAGATGCGTGTTCACAGCTCAAATCATGCTGAACGGCTGTGCTCCAGTAGGATGTGAGGATTAAAGGATCATCTGCAATGCAGATGAGATTGTCTTTCAGGGAACAGAAGTGGCAAAATAGGAGCAGATGCAAGGTCTGGTGGTCAAGAGCGCTCTTCTGTGGTCTGGATATGAGAAACAGGACTGCTACCTGAGTTAATTCAGTAAGCAGATTTATCATTACTGCTTTCCCCCCTATTTTATAAAAAGGACAATGAAGCAAAACACTGCCAAAATACATTGTATTACCAGAACACTGTCATAGCATTGCCTTGTAATAGGAATTGACATCTGAGCCAAAGCACTATGCTTTTTTCACTAATACATTGCCACCAGTACTTCTCCCTGCAGAGAAGCTGCATCCTCATGATCCCATGACAAGTGAGATAGTCTGCCACAAAGACAGTGTCATCCTTTCTCTGAACCATACAGACCCTTTTAACCAACAGAAAAACAAAACTGGATTACTTTGGTTTTGTTCTTTTTAGATGTGTGGCACAGCTGTGAAGATTGTAGGCAGCAATTGCCTGCTCTGATGTGGCATCCTGCACAGCAAGAAAACTAAACATTGCCACTTTCCTTCATTTTGAGCTTTGGGTTGTGCATTGGGAGCTCTAATCTGCCTGCTTGTGAAACACCCACTAGATCATGATGCTGGTCTGACAGTGTCATTGCAGAAGGGTTTGGGCTAGCAATTTAAGGTTGATGCCTTTCACTAATGAATCCCTGGGCACTGTACACCTTTAAATTAAGTCACATGGATCAAGGTCTCCCAGAAATAAGCATGAACTCTGGAGGCAGGTAACTTTTCAGTTTGTGAGTTTCATTGTTGCTATGGCTTTGATATTGCTGTCTGGCAGAGCCTGAAGACCCCAGCTGTGTGATGACTGTAGATTATGATGAGCCAGTTGCTATCTACCAGCCTTCATGGAGCAGGTGTCTTACTGCCGATGTCTGTCAGGAGGGAGGGTGCAGAATGAGACAGTGTTTTGGGGTGGCAGGCCCAGAATCCATTCAGTTCCCAGAAGCCTACAGGTGAATTTGGCAGTCAACAGTACAAAAAAGAAGACACTTTTGTGTCAAAGAGCTGTGTCAATGAAGCAAAAAATTTCTTCTTTTTCCCCTCATAGCTTACACCTGCAAATTCTCTAGAAGCATTTCAGGTTATGCATGATCCAGTGAAGGTGTAGCCTTGATCTGTATTAGAAACAGAGAGGGCCACACCTTGACAAAGGAGCACATATCTTTTCTTTCATACCTCTCCCACTAGGAGGTGATCATAATTGCTAGTCAAACATGAAGTTAGAATGTCTGATATCAATTTAATTGTGTTTTCTTATATATCAGTTTTGTTCTTCATTTAAAATGAAATAACATTTTTATTGGGCTGTCTGACGCTTCCTCATAAACATCAACACATTTATAACTTGCATATTATATATTTTTAAATAGACTTATACTTATCTGACCCACCTTTTAGTATTACTCTAGTGCACCAGCTAGGTCCAACAAAGATCATGTTAGCAGTATAGGAACACTGTGAAGTGAGTATGAATGTTCTTATGTTAACTTAGACCTGAGTGGAAAGCCTACATGAGAACCTTCAGAAGTTACATTTTTACATTTGCTTTGGCACATTTGAGAAATCCGTGCAAGCTTTGCAATTCTTTTGCATTCCTCCAAACTCTATCTGAGATGCAGCTTATAGTCTGAAAATAAAAGAGGAAAAAAAGGTCTGAACCACTAGAAATTAGACTGCATTCAAGCCTGCAACATAACAACAGATCCTCAAAGTATTAATGACCTGTTTTCCAAAGAAATCACTGGAAGTGAGGTACCCACGTACCATTGAGGTTCTGGATATTAGATTTTAGAATCATAGAATCATAGAATAGTTAGGGTTGGAAAGGACCTTAAGATCATCAAGTTCCACCCCCCCTGCCATGAGCAGGGACACCTCCCACTAAACCATGCCGCCCAAGGCTATGTCCAACCTGGCCTTGAACGCCGCCAGGGATGAAGCATTCACAACCTCTCTGGGCAAACCATTCCAGGGCCTCACCACCCTTACAGGAAAGAATTTCTTCCTCATATCCAATCTAAACTTCCCCGTTTAAGTTTGAACCCATTACCCCTTGTCCTCTCACTACAGTCCCTATTGAAGAGTCCCTCCCCAGCATCCCTATAGTCCCCCTTCAGGCATTGGAAGGCTGCTATGAGGTCTCCACGCAGCCTTCTCTTCTCCAGGCTGAATGGCCCCAACTTTCTCATCCTATCTTCATATGGGAGGTGCTCCAGTGCCCTGATCACCCTTGCGGCCGTCTTCTGCACTTGTTCCAACAGTTCCATGTCCTTTTTATGTTGAGGACACCAGAACTGCACACAATACTCCAAGTGAGGTCTCACGAGAGCAGAGTAGAGGGGCAGGATCACCTCCCTCGACCTGCTGGTCACGCTCCTTTTGATGCAGCCCAGGATACGGTTGGCTTTCTGGGCTGTGAGCACACACTGCCGGCTCATGTTCATTTTCTCATTGACCAGCACCCCCAAGTCCTTCTCCACAGGGCTGCTCTCAATCTCCTCCCAGCCCAATTTGTAGCTGTGCCTGGGATTGCTGTGACCCAGGTGGAGGACCTTGCACTTGGTATGGTTAAACTTCATCAGGTTGACATCAGCCCACCTCACAAGCGTGTCAAGGTCCCTCTGGATGGCATTCCTTCCCTCCAATGTATCAACTGAACCACACAGCTTGGTGTCATCGGCAAACTTGCTGAGGGCGCACTCAATCCCACTGTCCATGTCACCCACAAAGATGTTGAACAAGACCGGTCCCAACACCGATCCCTGGGGGACACCACTCGTTACTGGTCTCCAGCTGGACATTGAGCCATTGAGCACTACTCTTTGCGTGCGGCCATCCAACCAGTTCTTTATCCACCGAGTGGTCCACCAATCAAATTGATGTCTCTCCAACTTAGAGAGAAGGATGTCATGGGAGACAGTGTCAAAGGCTTTGCACAAGTCCAGGTAGATGACATCAACTGCTCTACCCCTGTCCATCAGTTCCGTGGCCCCTTCATAGAAGGCCACCAGATTGGTCAGGCAGGATTTCCCCTTAGTGAAGCCATGCTGGCTGTCACCAAGCACCTTGTTGGTTTTCATGTGCCTCAGCATGCCTTCCAGGAGAATCTAGTCCAAGATTTTGCCAGGGACAGAGGTGAGACTGACTGGTCTGTAATTCCCTGGGTCATCCATTTTCCCCTTCTTAAAAATGGGGGTTATATTTCCCTTTTTCCAGTCATCGGGAACTTCACCTGACTGCCATGATTTTTCAAATATGGTGGACAGTGGCTTAGCAGCTTCATTTGCCAGCTCCTTCAGGACCCTTGGATGGATTTCATCGCGTCCCATGGACTTGTATACATTCAGGTTTCTAAGGTGGTCTTGAACCAGATCCTCTCCTACAGTGGGCCCAGGGTCTTCATTCTCACTGTCCCTGCATCTGCCTTCCAAGACTTGGGTGGTGTGATCAGAGCATTTGCCAGTGAAGACTGAGGCAAAGAAGTCATTAAGAACCCCAGCCTTCTCTAAGTCCAGGATAACCAGTTCTCCCGATAGCTTCTGGAGAGGACCCACGGTGTCCCTAACCTGTCTTTTATTTGCAATGTACCTATAAAATCCCTTCCTGTTATCCTTAACATCGCTAGCCAAGTTGAATTCTAAGTGGGCCTTAGCTTTCCTAACCTGGTCCCTAGCTTCCCGGACAACATCCCTGTATTCTTCCCAGGCCGCCTGACCTTGCTTCCACCTTTTATAAGCCTCTTTTTTCCTTTGAATTTTGCTCAGCAGGTTCTTATCCATCCAAGGAGGTCTCCTGGCCCTCCTGCTGAACTTCCTTCTAGTTGGGATGCATCGCTCCTGAGCTTGCAGCAGGTGAGCCTTGAATATCAACCAACAGTCTTGAGCCCCCTGCCCTGTAGGGCTGTATCCCATGGAACCTTACTGAGCAGGTTCCTGAAGAGGCCAGAGTCTGCTCTCCTGAAGTCCAGGGCAGTGAGCTTGCTGCACGCCCTTCTCACTGTCCTGAGGATCTCAAATTCAACCATCTGACGATCGCTGCAATGAAGGCTGTCCTGGAGCGTTACATTTCCAAGCAGCCCTTCCCTGTTGGTGAGGACGAGGTCAAGCATGGCACCTCTCCTTGTCGGCTCCTCTATTACTTGCAGAAGGAAGTTGTCTTCCACACAATCGAGGAACCTTCTGGATTGCTTGTTGTAGGTAGCTGAGGTCTGGTGACCGGAAGATATCGCACTGTACGGAAAGATAGAGCCCCTCTCTTAGTAGCCAGTAACGTTTAGCTTGAGACGTAAGCAGACGGACGTGACGTTGTAAACCCGAGCTATACAACGCTGTGTCACTCTGCAATAAGCGCCATTTGCCGTCCACCATATTGGTGTCTGTGAGCTGATGGCCCGAGCGGCCTGTGATTGGTCGCAGTGCCGTTCCTGAAGCAGGTCGCCACGCCAACGAAGGCAACAGTTTGTGCCGGGCCGTACCATCCCTCCGACAGATATCAGGGTGGTTGAAGTCTCCCATGAGAACAAGGGCCTGTGAGCGTGAGGCTGCGTCTATCTGTCTATAGAGCGCTTCGTCCAGCAAGTCCCCTTGGTCAGGCGGTCTGTAACAGATCCCCACAATAATGTCACCCATCTCTGTTCTCCCTTTAACCCTGACCCACAAACTCTCTGTCGACTGCTCGCCTGTCCCCAGACAGAGTTCCATACTCTCCAGCCTATCCCCAGCATAAATAGCAGCTCCCCCTCCCCGTCTGCCGGGCCTGTCTTTCCTGAAGAGCCGGTAACCTTCCATTCCAACACACCAGTCATAGGAACCATCCCACCATGTTTCTGTGATGCCTATGATATCATACCCCCGTAGACTTGCACACGTCTCTAATTCCTCTTGTTTGTTCCCCAGGCTACGGGCATTTGTGTAGAGGCATTTGAGGTGAGAGCCAATTGAAGCCGGCTCATTGGCTGGAGCAGGTGGAATATCCCTACATTGCTCCGAATGTTTACTATAGGTGCTACCAACCAACTAGGTGTGTTGGGATGGAATGATGCCCCCCTCCCCCAACACATCTAGTTTAAAGCATCCTTTACCAGTCTGACAAGCCTCCTACCAAAACCGCACTTCCTCTTCTTTGTCAGATCAGTTCCACCAGCCCCCAGTAGACCTGGCCGGCTAAATTGAGTACCATGTTCAAGGTACCCAAACCCCTGACTATAGCACCACCCTTCTAACCATTTATTAACCTGCCCAATCCTCCTAGCCTTTTCAAGGTCCTGCCCTGTATCCTGGAGAATTGACGAAAAGACAATCTGAGCTCCAGAGCCCCTAACCACCTCTCCCAGAGCTCTGTAGTCCTTCTTATGGTTTCCGGGCTACTGCTATCTATATCAGTAGCACCCACATGGATTACTAGGAGTGGGTAATAGTCAGTGGGACCGACTAGATCAGGCAGCCTCTCGGCCACATCCCTGATCCGAGACCCTGGTAGGCAACACACCTCCCTTGAGCCTGGGTCAGGCCGACAGATGAGTGCCTCTGTGCCTTTCAGATTAGAGTCCCCTACTACTACGGCCCGCCGTTTTTTCCTGGCAGCACCAGTAGTGGTCTTCTTTACCAATGCACTAGCTGGTTGTTCCTGGTAGGAGCACTGCTGCTCATCAGCCCCCTGTAGGATAGCAAAGCGGTTCTGGGTGGGGACAACAGATGTAGGAGGAAGCCCCTTGCTTTTAATTGCTCTCTTCCTCCTTTTTTTGTTGTTTTTTTCTGTTACCTTTTCCCAGCTTCCTGGGTTAGCAGCCTCCTTTCCTGCATGGGCAACAGTAGACACTCGAGGCCCCAGAACAGTCTGGCCCCGGAGCAAGCAGTGCTGCTCCCCCTCAGCTTCCCTGACACCTTTCAGCCTGGTAACAGCTTCCTGCAGTTCAGCCACCTGCTGCAGGAGGACCTCCACCAGGGAGCACAGAGTGCAGCCCTGCCCATTGCTCACCCTTCCCTCAGGACAGCAGTGCAGGGACTCTCTACACCCCTAGCTCTGCACTGCAGCCTCCCTTCCCATCGGCTTTGTCTGGGTGCCTACACTGGCCACCGCCCCTTGCAGTGTCTTGTTGTGATGTTTACACAGGTGTGGAATATCAGAAAAATACTTATTTTCATTCAGCATGAACAAGAGAAAAAAATTATTAAACCATCTGTTTACAGGCCTCCCAAGCCAAAGGTTGGAAACCAGTGGCAAAAGTATGCATATCAAATACAAAGCAAGTTCCGCTCCTGTCAAAGTGCATGAGAGATTTCAACTTTCAGTTGACATTTCAAACAGATAAATGTGATACAAGTCCCACAACATCCACTGACTCCCTCCCCTTCTTCCTTTTCAAATTCAGTTTATTTATGTGCTCATTATAATTAAAAGAAAATTTTATATATATATATTATAAAATAATGGAGCCTGGACACGCCTGTTTGGTCCAGCTGAAGGATGGCCATGCACATGCTTCCTGAGCAGGTGCTTCTCTGCAGTGCTGTTAGGCATAGGTTGAGAGCACTTGACAACACACCAGGGACTGGGAGCTGATGAAGGGGACTGAGGTAGCTGTAACACCTCTCTCTCCTGTTTTAGAAACAGGAAAAGAGCCTTGAAATGTTTCCATCCCCATTGCAGCTCCTCTCCATGCCCAAAACAGGCTCCAGAAGTACTTGTCACCCGAAGAGTAAAATGACCCCACCAGGGAGCAGGGGAAGAAGGGTCACTGGATAAAATGCTACCTATAACAATGCTCTTTTGCATAGAGAGCGTTGGCCTGGAAAAGTCTCACAAAAGCCCTTTACTGCTTCTGGGTGTTTACATGGCAGGAGGCTGTGGAGGATGTTAAGAGATCACTGCTGTGCATATATACAATATAAATGTGGAATATTCAGAGCACTGCCTGTGATGCCAGATGTTCACAGCTCTTCTCTTTACTTTTCAGTAGGGGTTTCCCATGCTGTATAACTGTTTATAGGCTTTGCTCACTTGGTGTTTGGGGGGTTCTTGCTGTGCCTAGATTCTGCCAAGGCATCAGGAGAACAGAAGTGTTTCAAGGCTAGCAAATACCTCCTTACTCTATACAAGAGAAAAAAAAAGTGTGTGGTTTTGTTTTGTTTTGTTTCTTTTTTTCTTAAACGTGAAATAACAATTTCCAAATCCAAAACATTTTGATCACTGCAGAACTGGAGAGTGTGTGGAATGAAAAAGACTTATAGAAGAGTAAAAAACCCTATAGAAATTGGTGGCACTAACTGTAAGTGACTGGGATAGGGAGCTTAAGTCTTTTCAAGTTTTCCCTTTGTATAGGATTTGCTCTGTGTAGAGCACTGTGAATGCTGCTTTGACATCATTTCTGTACTCATGGGACATGCGGTGGGGGCAGCCTTTTACCCACCACATTGATTCTGTTGGGTTGTGGACCTCTTTACTCTCTTCAGACCTTGGTAGACACTAAAAGCAGGGAGGGATGTGGAGGCTTAAGTTTTTTCAGTAGGAAAGACACCACAGTGAAAAGCAGCTTTACTACTGTTTTGCTGAGTGTCAGATTTTTGCCAGTGTCAAAGACAGTTTCTGCTGGAATGGACTGTCCAGCTGGGGGGAAAGACAGTGGGAGGGTGTGGGTGTGAGTGAGTTGTGTTGCATTTATAATCAACCCTTTAGCTTAACAAACTGTCCAGTGTTAATGAAGCCTGTGAGTCCTTTTGTATGACAGGAAACAACAGCTGTTCCCACTTCATGCAGGAGGAAGTTAAAGGTATCCAGTCATGAAACTACTGAAGCAAATGACTTAGTTTTCAAGGGTAACATTGCCTTTGATCATGTGAAAGCCAGGATTTTCTTCTACAGTTTTAAGTTCTCATTGTGTTATTTATTTATGCACAGAGACATATTTATATATTTCTACAATTATAATTCTGTACATATATATGCATATATAAAGTATGTATGTATATATATAATGTACATGTCTAGTGTATACACATGTATACATATACGTATATAAAATATATATATATATACACATTTCCTGACAGCTTTGAAAACTTACTCTGGGATATGAAATTCAAGCAAGGTACAATGTGGCTTGCAGTATGTGCGGCACCTTCTCGTAGGACACCATATCAGGGTGTGTAGATTACATATGTGAGAGCAGTTTAAGCTAAAGCTAAGCTGCTGATCGTTATTTAACAATTCTCTAGCTTCCACAGATTGTATTTATTCAAAAACTAGACTATTTTATCACCATTATTAGTTTTTAAAACAGATTCGGACATATTATGGGAATGATTTTACATGGGAATATTTCATTGTATCTATATCGTGAGTATTTAATAGAAAAAAATAGATTCTGTTCTTGGTAAATAAATGCAGATAGCGCAATTCAGAGCAGTTTTAGATTGTCAGAGGTATCTTAAGTGAATAAAAAGCCTAGGATATAATGCAGTTGGGAATGCCCAGCTGTGTACTACAAAAATGTGCAGAATTCAAATCACCAGCATTTATGAAAACTCTGGGGAGTTTTATCATCATTTTGCCATTGTAAAGCAGGATTAAATCTGTTGCAGCCAGTCCAATCTCATCAAGGTAAAATAGATATGTTGGGTTGGTAACTTTTACATAGGCAGGTAACAAAACTTGGTTTACTCTGACATTGTTATTGCTTACTTACCTTCATCTCAGCTCAGAGTGCTCTTTTTGATGAAGACAAGAGCTGTGGGATTGAGTGCGCCCTCAGCAAGTTTGCCGATGACACCAAGCTGGGTGGTTCAGTTGATATGCTGGAGGGAAGGAATGCCATCCAGAGGGACCTTGACACGCTTGTGAGGTGGGCTGATGCCAACCTGATGAAGTTTAACCATACCAAGTGCAAGGTCCTCCACCTGGGTCACAGCAATCCCAGGCACAGCTACAAATTGGGCAGGGAAGAGATTGAGAGCAGCCCTGTGGAGAAGGACTTGGGGGTGTTGGTCGATGAGAAAATGATCATGAGCCGGCAGTGTGCACTTGCAGCCCAGAAAGCCAACTGTATCCTGGGCTGCATCAAAAGGAGCGTGACCAGCAGGTCGAGGGAGGTGATCCTGCCCCTCTACTCTGCTCTTGTGAGACTTCACTTGGAGTATTGTGTGCAGTTCTGGTGTCCTCAACATAAAAAGGACATGGAACTGTTAGAACAAGTGCAGAAGACGGCCGCAAGGGTGATCAGGGCACTGGAGCACCTCCCATATGAAGATAGGATGAGAAAATTGGGGCTGTTCAACCTGGAAGAGAAGGCTGCTTGGAGACCTCATAGCAGCCTTCCAATACCTGAAGGGATCCTTTAGGGATGCTGGGGAGGGGCTCTTCATTAGGGACTGTGGTGAGAGGACAAGGGGTAATGGGTTCAAACTTAAACAGGGGAAGTTTAGATTGGATATGAGGAAGAAATTCTTTCCTGTAAGGGTGGTGAGGCCCTGGAATGGTTTGCCCAGGGAAGCTGTGAATGCTCCATTGCTGGCAATGTTCAAGGCAGGGTTGGACAGAGCCTTGGATGGCATGTTTAATGTGAGGCATCCCTGCCCATGGCAGGGGGGTTGGAACTTGATGATCTTAAGGTCCTTTCCAACCCTAACTATTCTATGATTCTGTGATTCTGTGATATTTTTCATGGTCCATAAATAGCTTTGCTGCTGTGTACAGAGATATAAAAGAGATGTTACTGCAGTTACATACTGTACTTATTATACAACCCTGCTATTCCTTGTCAAGAATAGTATTTGTTACAGCTGTATCTGCAATGAGTGTCAGCCATCTTATATGCTATAATGGATGAGGCAGATTCATTTATCCAGATTTGGAGACGGAACTTTTGAATTTTTCTCAGTAGAAAAAGGTGGAAACTAGGTCCATGTGTTCTTGTAGCACCTTCTGCTCGCTTTAAGATGTTAATTGCACACGAAAGGAGGTAACAGAGAAGCAGACCCAGAAAGGTAGCTGGGAGAATTAAGCACATCTGGAAAAATGATCTTTTTCCTTCTTCCTTTCCTCTTCTCCCCTCTGTGCACCCCGATGAAGCACTTATCCTCTGCTTGCAGTGAGTACTACTGTCCGAGTGATTTGCAGAAAAATCAGGAATTGCCTGGTTAAATTGTCTGAAGCCAGAGTCATGGCATAATGCTGTCCCAGAGATTGTCTGGAGGTATTAAATAAAGGGGAAATATAAGAATAAGATTCTTTTGATTACAAGAACTAAAGTAGCCTTTGACTCTAGCTTTCCGGAGCTGAAGTCAACCCCGGCTTAGCATAGAAAGCTTGTTATGTAGGGTAAAGGGATTTAGTTACAACGTTACAGAGGTTGTTATGGTTTTGCTCTCTGATCCCTTAATCTTTTTCCAAAGGATGTTGGCATGAACTACCTTTTAGAAGGAGCTCTTGCTGAATGCCAAAAACTCTAGCAAAGAGACATTTCCTTTCAGAGGTGCAGTATTCCAATTTAGCAGAACAACAAATATGTTTACAGTAACGGGTGTTGTGTGGAACATTAACAACAGATTGAGAGAAGTTTTGATGCTTCTGTCATTCATCTTGAACCGTAGCTAGCTGCTCTCTGCTTGGTGGGTTTTATTTATCTATTTTAGAATTTAAAATGGTTGCTTCTTTGTTTTAAAGTTGTTGCTCCTGCCAGAACCTCTTTTGCCCAGAATATTTTTAGTATCCTTTTCATTCAGGAGAGCTCCTTGTTAACAGCAAACCCATGGGTCCTCACTGGCTCCAGGCTCCTGAGCAACAGAAGCTTGCTTTCACCCCAAAGGAAAGTTAAGGTTTATAATGCTGCAGACAAGCAGTTCTAGGCAACATTAAATGGAACTCTGAATTGCCTTGCAAAATCTTCTTTCTGTATCTTCTCCATTCCCAAATTCATTTGCATGCCTGAGGTTGTACATGTGGCACAAGCATGTTGAGAGCCAGGGTCTCACTCAGGGGTCACTACCTTCACACTCCCGGGAAGCGGTGCAGAAGGTCTTCAAAGTGCTCCTGCAGACCTGCTAAGCAGTGTGTCCTATGGACTCAGCCTGTCCCATTCTCCAGTTGTCCCTAATGGCCCTAGTGGACAAGAAGTAGTCTCAGATCAACTGCAGATCACCCCATCTGTTAAATGTGGTGGATAAGAATAGCTTTTATATTTTGCCTATCACACCTATGAAAGGTCATGGGGCAACGCATAGCAGTAGTGCTAACTGACCCTTCTACTCTGCAGCTCCAGCCTTCAGCAAGAGTTGTTTTTTACCCTAGATATCTGAGTGCTTGTTCCCATAAATCTACCCTGCAACATCAGCTGGAAAGTGTTAAAAAATATCATGCTTTCTTGTTATTCACATTGCTTTTGGATAGGCAGTTTTGGGAAAGAAATCTCAAGCTGTGTACTTCTGATCAAATGCATCCCTGAAACTGATATGGTATTTTTAGCTGCGAAGGCAGTAAACAGACTTATGCTGGCTTGTTGAGTTTTCTCTCAGAGGTCATGTAGTATAGAGGACTGCACCCAGATTCCGAGGATAAAGTTTATTGATACAGTCATTGTCCTTACAATGACTAGGACTAGGACTTTGCTTTGGCATTGAAAAGGGCAGCTGGTCTTGATGTCTGCAACCAGATGTCAAACTGAGAGAAAGTGCTGACTGATTGCCAAATAAAACTTTTTTTGAGAGAAAGCCCATGAAGACCGAGACACAATGAATCCGGTCCACTTTTGCTTTGATCCTGTCATTGCATTAGAGATCTTGAAGGCACTTAGTTTACAAAGATCCAAAGACCTGGTGGAATAATTCATCATTGGAGAAACAAAGTAAAAATCCATCACCCACAGTAGGGCAAGGAAACCCACAGAAGTTATTTTATTAGGTATTAAATGTGATTTTCAATTATATTGGGAAGCTAAAGGATTATTTCCATTTTTTTCCAGTACAATGGCAGCTTGTTACTGGTTGTTCTATAGTTCATACAAAAAAAAAGAGGAAAAAAAAAAAAAAAAGGTAAAAAAAGCCCACCCAGAGCCAAAACCTCAATAAAAATACTAAACTAAAAACTAAACTAAACTAAACTAAACTAAAATGACTAGGAAGAGCATAAATCATAGAATCATAGAATAGTTAGGGTTGGAAAGGACCTCAATATGCAATTCAAGTATCTCAATGCTGCAGGAAATGTGATTGCCTGCATACAAGGTTTGCATCTGTTCTGCTTTATTCCCACAGACAACAAGCTGCCCACAGAGAGCGCACCTCCTCCCACTCCTCCTCCTGCTCAAGTTGCTGAAATGCTGCCCAAAACCAACACGACAAAATCGTCACTGAAGTGCTTTTCCAGCATGGCCTTGTTACCCACTTCAGAAAGTATATGTATTGTCTCCTGGTTCAGCATTGCAGGGCATTAGCAGCAGTGTCTTTGATTATTTAACTGCTTTGTTGACTGGCCAGGGCATTCCAAGGCATTTGGCATCACTGCCACAGACTTCTGCTGTTGCTTGATCCATTTCATTCCTGTGATGGACCAAGATGAGATAGGAATTAAGGAGCTACTGTCTGGGAAAGAAAATCTCTCTCGTTTCTAGGGTTTGGTGGTGTGTTTTTTTTTTTTTTTTTATTGGTTCTGAAAAACCTATTACTTCTCTCTTTTAAATAATTCCTCTGCAGAGATCTATTTTAATAAAGCTCTGCAAAATGGCTGCAGCCAGAGGGAAAAATATGTATGTGAAGGTTCCTTCAAAGGGATATGCTTTTATTACGAGCCTTCCCTGCTCTCCCTCTGATTTAATTTTCTTTTGTGCTCTGGGTCACTCTTGGTTTGTTTCTAAATTCATTGTCTCCCCCGCCTCCCCTGCGGAAAAGAGATGCAATGCAGCAACCAATTTATTTAGACACCCATTGTTTCCAGGGAAATCTGAACATAGATATCCTGATACTTTATGCTGGTGTAGTGGGTTGACTCTGGCTGGACGCCAGGTGCCCTCCAAAGGTGCTCTATCACTGCCCTCCTCAGATGAACAGGGGAGAGAAAATACAGCGAAAGGCTCATGAGCCGAGATCAGAGCAGGGAGAGAACAGTCACCAGTTACTGTCATGGGCAAAACAGACTTACTTGAGGAAATTAGTTTAATTTATTACCAAACAAATCACAGTAGGCTAATGAGGAATAAACCCACGTCTTAAAAACACCTTTCTCCCACCCCTCCCTTCTTCCTGGGCTCAGGCTTACTCCTGACATTCTCTACCTCCTTTTCCCCAGCAGCACAGGAGGACAGGGAATGGGGGCTGCAGTCAGTTCATCACACATCTTTGCCGCTCCTTCCTTCTCACTCTCCTGCCGTGCTCCAGTGTGGGGTCCCTCTCCCAGCACACATTCCTTCACGAACTTCTCAATTGCGAGTACTTTCCATAGGCTGCAGCTCTTCACAAGCTGCTCCAGTGTGGGTCCCTTCCATGGGGTGCATTCTCCAGGAACAGACTGCTCCAGCGTGAGTCCCCCATGGGTTTACAAGTTCTGCAGCAAACCTGCTCCAGCTCCTGGAGCACCTCCTCGCTCCTTCTGCACTGACCTTGGTGTCTGGAGGCTGTTGCTCTCACAGGTCCTCACTCCTCTCTCCATCTGCGTTGCACAGCATCTTTCTTGCCTTTGTAACTGTATTATCCCAGAAGTACTGCCACTATCGCTGATGGGTTCAGCTTTTGCCAGTTGTGGGTCTGTCTTGGAGCCAGCTGGCATTGGCTCTATTGGCAATTACATGGAGCAGGGAGTGAGCCATTAACCTGATATGCATTTGATTGATCCTTTATGTGTTGAGCACAGAGAGACTGTAGGATCTTTGTTGCCATGATTTGGTTTTCCTTAGTCAGCTCACTGGGGTTGGCTTGTTGTTTTTTTCAATGTAACCACAGTGTGAGGGCCAGCCATGCCATGGCAACTGTGGTGGTAGTACCGGAAGAAGCAATGATGAAGTCTTCTTCTAGGAAGTCCTCTAAGGAGACTTCTTCTTAAGACCTCTTCTAAGCAATCCTGTGTCTCCTTAGAGGGTTATGCTCATTTCTGAATATGGATATCCCAGAAGAGTAGTGGAGGTGGCAGGATTTAGCATCTATGAAGGAGTTCTTCTCTGCCACCCTGCAAGGACCCTCATCAGATTCATGGGAGCTCCTGGTATCCATGAGGCTGTGACCAATATGTCCCTTGGCCAGAAAGCCATCACCTTCATTGGGAAGGGTGTCAGCAGTGAGTATTCAATGGTAGAGAGTGGTGGGAGGGATTAGCCACAGGGAAACTCTGTATTTTTCTCAGCATTTTGAGTCGTGCATCCAGGAGAAATCAAAATGACAGCTTTTTCTCTTCCCACGTGGAGGGTTCTTAGCCATTTCTTTTGCTGTCTGCAGGGAGAAAGAGGCTGTAACAAGAGCCAAAAAATCTGGTCTGGTTCTGCTGCTGCTCTCCCATTCTCCCTTAAGGGAAAAGGATTTCACAGATATTGGAAAAGGAAAACCCAAATCCTTTCCCAAATTTGACAGAAGTGGTAATAACAGCATTTATGTTTGTAAAACGATTGCCAGACTTGCCTGCTGTCAAAGGTTTGTGTGCTACACCTGACGAACTGCCCATCTCCAGGGGGTCCTCAGACAAGCTGAGGGAAAGGACATGGCCAAAGGGGAGGAAATGCACCTGTTAAGTGGCTGGAACAGCTAAGTAAGCTGATCATTGCAACATGCCAACGTGTTTCAGAGGCCCGAGGTGCCATGGCAAACATACATTTAGGTAAAGCAGTATGGAGTTGACATATGTATGTGCTTGCATCTTGATCAACCTCCTGCTTTCCTCCATTTGCTTTCTATTTTATCTGCATACTTCACTCCTGAAAGTTGCCTTTTCAATGCAAATAAAAATCAAAACCAAAGACAACAGACTGCTTTGTCTGAATCTGTAATTCAAATTGCTGCTAAGGCATGGGAATGTCACAGGCTCTTTCTGACAGACCGCATCTGCTCTGTGTTAGTCCTGTCGGGATCCAACTATCCATGAAGCTGGTCTCTTCTGCTCCTGTAGGAATACAAGAAAGGCTGCCAAAAAAAAAAAAAAAAAAAAAAGTTCATCTGTGAAAGGGTATTGCAAGGGTTTTAAGAATTTATAAATACGTTTTGCTTTCTGACCAGCTAACATGAGACATTTCAGTGCACTAGTGTTAAGTAGGACTTTGCAATGCATGTTGTTGAGGCCAAGCACTTAATAACCATGTGTCAGGCCCCCTATAAATAGGATTGGTATAAATATCCCCCACAGTGCCTCCCAGATGTTGAAAAACTTCAGGAAGGGTTAGGCTTGACTTATGAGACTTCAATGTTTTTTCTTTCCACTATAATACACGGATTAGCAACTGCAGTGTTTCCAGGGTTTTAGTATGTAAAAAATAACTAGTTCTGTTTATGAAGCAAACCACAATGAACTGGGACAAAGAGTGGCATTGAACCCAAACAGCCACAACTGCACCTTTCTGCTTCTTTGAAGCCATTGGAGTATAACTGGGGAAAGGCAGAAACCAGGGACAAATCACATTTTTCTGTTCCAGCCAGGAATATCAGCCTGTGCACAAATGTAGTAGGTGGGAAGTGTCTCAGGATGTGACACTGTGCTATCCCAGCATATCTATGCAACATGTGGGCTAGATAGGAAAGTGTCTTTGGTGGGGACACGTGTCTTTCAGGGAGACACATGTACAATGGCCAGTACGGTACAGGTTGATGCAGAAAGTGGCTTTTGGATGATGATGGTAGGCTGAATGAGCTCAAGAGACACTGTGGAGTTTGTGCTGGAGAGGTCTGGAGATGAGACTCTCGGCGTAAAGAAAGACTGTGATGTACAGATCAGAAGCTTAATGGTGAAGCTGATTAGTAAGAGATGAGTTTTAGAATTGCTCTGGAAAAAAAGATAGTTGACATGCAAAGGGAAGTTGTGAATTAGTGTCATATGATAACACTATTCTAAAGCTTAGGAAACATTCCCCCTCCTCTGCCCCCTAGACAAATTTGAGCTTTTCCTCCTTCTGCTATCTTCTCTGTGCTTCCTCCAGAAGAAAACAAGTGTGGATCTGCACCCATTGCCCCACAGCACTCTCAAATGTCACTTTCTTGTGACAGCAGAAAAATGTTTGTGTACGAGAGAGTAATCTGCAGAGAATTAACTTTGGCAGGTTATACAAGAGAAGCTGAAAGTTTGTCCATTTGCAGTTGACATCGTTAGGTAGGCTCTCCAGATTGGCCCAGAAGCCTCCACAGGTACTAAGGTGTCTGTCAGGCTGGGGAGCTTGGTTGAGTATACAGAACCATGATCCTTAGATCGAGGTTTAAAGGGAGGTGTGTTCTGGTCGTGATCATCATGTTCATCAATAAGTGATTATTTAAGTTTTCACAGAAAAAACAAAATGTGCCAACTAATTCCCTTGTGGCAAAAGGAAAACAATTATTAGTTTCAAAAACAAATGAATCCCAGGGAGACACCTTTTTCTAGCTTCCAACCATTTTTTTAGTAACTTCTGTCCTACAAAACCAGTAAAGCGGATCTGAAATTTCATTACAGTAGTTTATGTCCTTCAAAATAATCACACCAAAATATACCATGCAGACATACAAAAATCCATCTTCTTTCCTGTATGTTCTTTCTGTGTGAAAATACATAATTGCCATAATTTCTTTCTCCTCCTAGCTCAATCTTTTTATATTCATCATGCATACACATATGCGTATATATACTTTCAATTAAAAACCACTTTTCCTGAGCATCCTCCATTTCTCCTTCCATATGTGTCCTTCTATGGTTTCCTCTCAGCTAATTAACAGTTTTTCTCTAATTTTGCACCACCTTTTCACAAGAAGATATTTCTGTCTCAGAGCTGCTTTTTTCAGTGAAAAAGAGCCAAGTCCTTTGCAGGACTTCAGGTCTCTCTGGCTCACCTGGGAAGACATGGGGGTGTCAGTGTTAGCCAGTGGGCAGGCACCTGAAGGCAGTTGCAGCTTCAGCTCTCATAGCTGTATCCACAGGGAGAATACATTCATGGATTTTTAACCCTGAGCCTTCACACCTTTCTCTGGTTGCTTTTCTGCATGGCTGCAATCTTATTAGGATTCTGCTGCATGCTCAGTATTATTTTCCTGTTAATCCCATCAAGGTGTTCTACTGGGATGAGAAGAAAACAGTGTGGGCATCAGCTACTCCTGTAGAAGGGCCTCAGTGCCAATTTCAAGATAATTATTTACATATGAATCCCTACAAATAAATTCCAAAGTGCTTTGTAAAAATTTCTATTAGAAGTCCCACTCCTCAGTATTACCTCAATGCATTCATATAATCATATAATCACATGATCATAGAATTAACTAGGTTGGAAAAGACCTTTCAGACCATCATGTCCAACCTTTACCCCAGGACTGCCAAGTCCACCACTAAACCATGTCACTGGGGTCCTCATCTACATGTTTTTTGAACACTTTCAGGGACGGTGACACCACCACTTCACTGGGCAGCCTGTTCCAGTGCCTGATCAACCTTTCAGTGAGGAAATCTTTCCTAATCGCCAATCTAAACCACCCCTGGCGGAGCTTGAGGCTGTTTCCTATTGTCCTGTCACTCGTAACTTGAAAGAAGAGACAGACCCCCACCTCACTGAAACCTCCTTTCATGTAGTTGTAGAGAGCGGTAAGGTCCCCCCAAACCTTCTCTTCTCCAGACTGAACCCCCACAGTTCCCTCAGCAGTTCCTCATCAGACTTGTGCTCTAGGCCCTTCACCAGCTCCGTTGCCCTTTTCTTCTTTCTTCTTTGAACCAGGGTAACCAATTTTCATGTGCCTATTGTCTGTATGCTCCTTAACTACACGATGTTATTTTCTTTTTGCGTTTGCAAGTGCTACTCACCGTACATTTTATTCAGACTGATCTCAGCTGCCTTTAGGAAATCGGTCCTTTTTATTTATTTATTTTGATGAAAGCACACTGAAAGTCAGCATTCTTCTTGCTTTACTGCAGGAGAACGCAGACTTTCCTCTTTAGCTATGAATATGGTGTCTTTTAAAAATATATGCAAGCCTAATTAAATTATATCTCCTTCAGGCTATTCAGACAATGCAAAATGAATATTAATCTTCCTTCTCCCCCTTTACCCATCCCCACAGCCTAATCAAATAATTATTTGTTTTAACACTGGGTTTGTATTCTCTCAACAAGATACTTGTTATGTTGTAATGCCCTGGGAGTCATTAAAGATTCTTGCAAAATGCAAATATGTGAAGCCCTCCCTCTAACTTTTTTTAATTATCTCATGTGCCATCTGATCTTGCCCAGCACTTAGCTCTATCAAACCTCCAAACCCAGGTTAGCCTGGGTGATTTCGCGCCCCCTCACAGGCGAGTTATAGTGCGAATCTTGTCTCCTATTGCCTTTTATTTTAATTGGCATCTTGTTATTAACAACTGAGAGTTCAATATGCTGACAGGAATATACTGGATGGCTAATATTTATTCATGTAAGAGGGGAAAGGAAAATAACTTAATCCCCAGACTTTGGCATCTCTGTTATCTCTAAGTTTCTAATGTTTCTTACTGAAAGAATTTAGAAATTAGTCTTTAAAAGAACACCTTTGGATCTGGAAAGAATTCCTTCCTCTCTTTCTCTCTTCCTCCCTTCCTTCCTTCTTTTCTCCCTTCCTCCCTTCCCTCCTGAATGCCTGCCTGCCTACTTCCCTTCCTTCCTGAATGCCTGCCTGCCTGCCTACCTTCCTTCCTACCTTCCTATCTTCCTGCCTTCCTACCTTCCTGCCTTTCTTTCTCCCTTCCTTACTTCCGTGATGTGGGTAAGGGCATCCTCCTCAGTATTACTCCAAGAAAATAATCTCATCAATAACAAACTGATGAGAAGGCCTTCCTTTTGAATAGTCATACTATTGCAGCAGTTTATTCTTGGGCAGTTTATTTGTTTGACACTTTCTGAGCACTACAAAATACATTCAGTTTAAAGTTGTTTGTCTTTTGCTCATGCAAATAAGTATAATGAGCTGTTTGTCCATCATTTCCCCAGGAACTTTAGACTTATTAAAGAACTTTGAGTTGACAGACACTCACTGGTACCAAAGAAAATAAATTATGAAAGAAAAAGAAAAGGAGAAAATAAATCCCTTTAAGCGGAGATCACAGCAAAAGAATTAACAGCAATATAGAAATCCACTTAATACTAGGTTTAATCTAATTCTCAACTCATGAAGATATTAGTAGTTTCATAGACTAATTCAAATTCAGAAGTGGCCATACTTTGGTCCTCTGCATGGATTCAGTCAGCCCTGCAAAGCTGAACCTGTGTATCTGTGTCACTCTGGTTTGAGTGTTTTTCTAACTTTAGCTTTCCCATTCTGCTCTGTGAATAAGAGCATGTAGTGCTCTTTTCTGCTATGTATGATGAATGCAGAATACAAACAGAAATCTTGATCTTCACAGCTGCCTTTGTAAGAAGGTGCATTAAAGGGTACACAAGAGGCAGCCATGAAGTTACAACTTGCCAGAGGGGAAAAAAAAACAGTGGGGCTGTAGAGAAAGGCAGCAGCAGTTTCTAGAAGATGTGTATGTTTAATCAGAAGTCGTACTGTGAATCTTAAATATGTGCTTGAGAAGAAGATCACCTGGGAACCTGAAGGGTTCAGCCTGGCTGGCTGTCAGGCCAGCAGTTATAGGTCACTCTTAGAAAATTCGAGCTAGTAAAAAGACTAGTGATATTCAAGATTCTTCTTGTTCTTCTGTTTAAACTTTTTGTTTCTTAGAGGTCTGTCTAGGAATAGGAATGGAAGTGAGCTTTTTCTCAGTATTTGTTGTATATGTATCTTCTTGCCCTTTTTCCTTCACATTTTTCCCCCCTACCCCTCTTTCTTCTTTCCCCTTATCCGGGATTGTCTCCAAAGCTGATGCTGCTTTGAGAGAGCTAGATCAGATGCCCTCCAGAGGTCAGTCCCACCCAACATACTAGATGGCCTTGTTGATCTGTGTATTTACGGATCTGATATCAGAAATAGCCTGTGAATGTGGTAAGAAATCCAGGGAAGGTGGAGATGAACAGGGAGCATCAGCCAAATGCTTTCCTACCTGTGCAGCTGTGGTGATGGTGAGTGCTTTTCATTTAGGCATGATATGTTGCAGATTAGGCAGTTCTCTGGCAGTGATGGGAAAGGAATATTCTACCTGAAATGTCAGCGCCTGGAAACTGTGTGTGGAGGGAGACACAAAACATGAGCTGTATGGTGGTTAAACTCATGTGTATTCCGTGATCTCTCACCAGACAAAGGAGGCCAACCTGAAGGTAAGCACAGTGGGAAATGGCCACCACTGAGAATTAGACACTGGGAAATTCTCTCTCAGAGATAATGGTAAATTGCCCTCATCACCTGGGCTGGAAATGTCACTGAGCTCTTTGTGAAAGTGGCAGTGGGGACTACTTCTTACTCTGCAGGGAGTGGATGACTTCTCTTGCCATAAAAACAAATTGGGGTTAAAGCAACTGTGAACAAGAGAGCGGTATTGAGAGTAAGCAACAGGAGGGATCACCTCTGATCTCTCATATAAAATGATGGTAATGTGAGAGCCAGTCATAAAGAAACGGCCATCTTCTTACATGTTATTGGAAATTTGTCATAGAGGCCTCAGGGGACTTGTGAAACAGTAAGATCTCGCTACTGCTAACATTAACACATGTGCTAAAATCCGCATTGCACTGGAGTGCCTAGGAAAGTCCCCAGTAATGGACTGCAAAACAGATTACAAGAAAATCCCTGCCACAGACAAGGGCTGCTAGCTACATTTCTATATCGAATGTTACCTTTCAAGCAGCAACTTTATGGGTTGTAAAACACAGAAACCTTGTTCATTCTATTGTATGTTCATAGTGTTATTAGTTGTATATTAATCTCAAGTTGCTGACCTCATTCACTTCAGAGAACAGATATGGAGTGTTTCAGTGTTGACGTCTGTGGAAATTTCCCTTCTCCCCAGCAAAATGATTTTCCCACCTAGTGGTTAATCCAGTGGAGGACTGCTGCTGCACAGAAGGCTAATACATTCTTCCTAATGTCATTGATATATAGAGGAAGGTTTTCTAGGGAACTAACAAGAATTTTATTTCAAAAGCAATAATAAAAATATTCTATCCCTAGATTTTAAGAAACTGCGGTGTCAGTTATGACCTAGAATGTCAGAGGCAAAATTTCCCCACTCATTCAATGTATATAAAGAGCTACAAAACAGGATTTAATTTCTCTGACCCAGAAGCAACCCATCAGGCCCTTGCAACCCTAGCAGGATATGTGAGGATATCTAGAATGCAAGCAGATGAATCACTGCTGTATTCTGGTACACACATGGGCACTGAGAAAATGGGTGGAAGAGCTTATGAAAGGGAAAAACAGCTGGGTGACATACACCGGATTAGCTACGAATCTGGCTGGTGTGTTCCTGCAGCTCTTCTTCTACATCTCCTTGGATGCATCCAGAGAACACTAGTCATAGCTGAGACTGGGCTGTGAAGGTTAGGCACCCAAAATCTACCTGCTAACCTCATGTCTTACTGTATTAAACGTGGCGGGTTATAGTCTATTGGTGTCAAACTTAGTGCCTTCTCTTCACATCTTCCCATGAACCAGCTTTCAATCTATGCTGATATGTTCATGGACAATGGAAAAGAGAAAAATATATCAACTTACTTTAGGAGAATAACAAGCACTTAAAACATTACATCTTTGGGATGCAGAAAATTTATGGCACTGTAGTTGCTTTGCCTGCTCACCCTCATGACTGCAGAGTGCTCTCTATAAGTAGGTGAACTTATACCTGCTCAGACCTAGGCTGCAGTCATGGAAGGGAAGGAGAAAGGAGAAGTAGTGGGGAGGTATAAAACTTAAAATGTTTAACCTCTTTTTTGTGATGGGGAAAATTTTTTCAAAGTAGTGTCAGCAGGGGATGCGCTGGAGTCCGAATCTCGTCTTACATTTTATGCTCAAGGATCCCTGTGCAGCAGAATCCTTTTCTGGAGCACTGACCTAATGTTTGCTGAAGCACTGGAAACAGTTTTCACATAACCCAGAGTCCTTGGAGGAGGGTGCAAAGCACCCTGAAGAACGCTGTAGATTCTGAGAGTGAGCAAGCCTGTCTGCTTAGCTATAACAATAGTCTGTAGTTCCAGTATAATTTATGATGAGGCTGGTGAGCATGGCTTGGAAGAGCACATGTACTAAATACTTCTGCTGTGACAGGGAATGTTCATGCGTGATGTTATGCTGTAGTTCTGAGGGGGTAATAGCCTGTGATGTGTAGGAGGGACAAGCAGCTGGGAAGGAGCACACATCTGACCGTGACTATTAATTCTTTCAGGGATGGCTGGGAACTTAGGGAAATCATGCTACTCTGAAATGGGTTGTGCTACAGAAAAAGCTAGAGCCTTCATTTTACCTCATCTGTTTTAAAAAAACACTTCTCTTCCATCTTTTACCTCCCCTCTTCCTTCCCTGAGTGTGCATTTCTGTAACTAGGTGGTTATGAGGAGACAGCTTTTGTGTTAGCGAGAATGGTAACTACTGATAGGGAGTCTTTCTGGAGGGACAGAATTTTTGTTGTTGATTCTAAGTTTGTCTTTTCCAGCTACAAAATAAATCAATCTCATGCTGTGTAGCCGTTGAAGCGAGACATTTCAGTGTAATACATGAATGCAACTTTATCTATAAAAATGGCATACCTTGAAAATCAATTTCATGCCAAAATGGGATGTTGATCATTTTTACTTATTATATTTATACTCAAGGCAGTAAAGGGCAAACCACGGTATGTAATTTGGCAGACATTGGTCTACTGCATGTGCATACAGCCAGTTAATTATATATTGTATTCTGCAATGCTAAATGTACTGTTCAGGTCACGTAAGTGCTGATAGCTTGTGTTACAGGCTGCAGGATGTCATTTGTATTACAAGATGAAGATTAATCCACAAAATTAAGATAGGTTTACAGCTGTGGCAATTGGTTTTGAAATGATTTATGGAGTATGCAGTATGTCATTTTCCTTAGTAGTGATATCATACCTCCTTCCTTTATACTGCATAAAACATTTTGGGACATGGGTGTGTGAAGAGGTTTACATCATCATTGTGTAGTATGTCTTAAACAGGAGTGAGAATAGTATGCTAAGACCGATATGCTTGTGGTAGTCAGGCTGGGAAACCATCTTGCACAGAAGAAGAAAAAAATTCTTGGTACTCTTAAGTAAGAGGCCAGCGCTGTGCACTTGAGTTTTGATTGGCATGCCAGTTTCAAAAGCAAAATGAATGATTGTTGCACTTTAGATATGTATGGGAAAAAGAAACACTGAAAAACATACATTTACCTCAATGCAAATCAAACTCGTCTTCAAATTGTGTTGTTTAGGTTTTGCAGCTGCAGTGAAAAAAATTTGTTTGGAGGAAGGCTTTTCCTAAATGATAGTAGTAAGATACCTAAGTGATACCCATATCTTCTTATGACCCTCTGTTTCTATTTAAATGTGTATTTCATCTAATGTGAATGCAGGTATTCAGCACAGTAATTAGGCTGAGATTCTGAGAAGAAGCAGACACTGTTTGCATAGACACACCTGAGGCAGCAGTACTATTTGCTTCTGCTCTGCCAGGAGGTAAATAATTCTTTATACTTACTAAAAGGCCTGGTTTGATTTTTGCCTTATTGGTCTTTACATCTCTAACATCTTTTATAAAGGGACACACTTTGTCTTCATATCCTTTACGGACATTAGACCTAATCCTCTCTCTTTGTTGACTTGCATGTGAAAGCGCAAGCCAACAAGTGAAACTTGCGCTTGCAAGTGCAAGTGCAGACTTTGGCCTCTTCAGGAACCTGCTCAGTAAGGTTCCATGGGATACAGCCCTAGAGGGCAGGGGGGCCCAAGGCTGTTGGTTGATATTCAAGGCTCACCTGCTGCAGGCTCAGGAGTGATGCATCCCAACTAGAAGGAAGTTCAGCAGGAGGGCCAGGAGACCTCCTTGGATGGATAAGGAGCTGCTGAGCAAAATTCGAAGGAAAAAAGAGGCGTATAAAAGATGGAAGCAAGGTCAGGCGGCCTGGGAAGAATACAGGGATGTTGTCCGGGAAGCTAGGGACCAAGTTAGGAAAGCTAAGGCCCACTTAGAATTCAACTTGGCTAGCGATGTTAAGGATAACAGGAAGGGATTTTATAGGTATATTGCAAATAAAAGACAGGTTAGGGACACCGTGGGCCCTCTCCAGAAGCTATCGGGAGAACTGGTTATCCTGGACTTAGAGAAGGCTGGGGTTCTTAATGACTTCTTTGCCTCAGTCTTCACTGGCAAATGCTCTGATCACACCACCCAAGTCTTGGAAGGCAGACGCGGGGACGGTGAGGGTGGGGACCCTGGGCCCACTGTGGGGGAGGATCTTGTTCGGGACCACCTTAGGAACCTGAATGTATACAAGTCCTTGGGACCGGATGAAATCCATCCACGGGTCCTGAAGGAGCTGGCAAATGAAGCTGCTAAGCCACTGTCCACCATATTTGAAAAATCATGGCAGTCAGGTGAAGTTCCCGATGACTGGAAAAAGGGAAATATAACCCCCATTTTTAAGAAGGGGAAAATGGATGACCCAGGGAATTACAGACCAGTGAGTCTCACCTCTGTGCCTGGCAAAATCTTGGAGCGGATTCTCCTGGAAGGCATGCTAAGGCACATGAAAACCAACAAGGTTGTTGGTGACACCCAGCATGGCTTCACTAAGGGGAAATCCTGCCTCACCAATCTGGTGACCTTCTATGAAAGGGCTACGGAACTGATGGACAGGGGCAGAGCAGTTGATGTCATCTACTTGGACTTGTGTAAAGCCTTTGACACTGTCTCACATGACATCCTTCTCTCTAAGTTGGAGAGACATCAATTTGATAGGTGGACCACTCGGTGGATAAAGAACTGGCTGGATGGCCGCAATCAAAGAGTTGTGCTCAGTGGCTCAGTGTCCAGCTGGAGACCAGTAACGAGTGGTGTCCCCCAGGGATCGGTGTTGGGACCGGTCTTGTTCAACATCTTTGTGGGTGACATGGACAGTGGGATTGAGTGCGCCCTCAGCAAGTTTGCCGATGACACCAAGCTGTGTGGTTCGGTTGATACATTGGAGGGAAGGAATGCCATCCAGAGGGACCTAGACACACTTGTGAGGTGGGCTGATGCCAACCTAATGAAGTTTAACCATGATAAATGCAAAGTCCTCCACCTGGGTCGGAGCAATGCCAGGCACAGCTACATATTGGGCGGGGAGGAGATTGAGAGCAGCCCTGTGGAGAAGGACTTGGGGGTGTGGGTTGATGAGAAAATGAACATGAGCCGGCAGTGTGCGCTTGCAGCCCAGAAGGCCAACTGTATCCTGGGCTGCATCAAAAGGAGTGTGACCAGCAGGTCGAGGGAGGTGCTCCTGCCCCTTTACTCTGCTTTCGTGAGACCTCCCTTGGAGTATTGTGTGCAGTTCTGGTGTCCTCAACATAAAAAGGACATGGAACTGTTAGAACAAGTGCAGAGGAGGGCCACGAGGATGATGAGGGGACTGGAGCACCTCTCGTATGAAGATAGGCTGAGAAAATTGGGGCTGTTCAGCCTGGAGAAGAGAAGGCTGCGTGGAGACCTCATAGCAGCCTTCCAATACCTGAAGGGGGCCTATAGGGATGCTGGGGATGGACTCTTCTTTAGGGACTGTGGTGAGAGGACAAGGGGTAATGGGTTTAAACTTAAACAGGGGAGGTTTAGATTGGATCTGAGGAAGAAATTCTTTACTGTGAGGGTGGTGGGGCCCTGGAATGGTTTGCCCAGGGAAGTTGTGAATGCTTCATCCTTGGCGGCGTTCAAGGTGGGGTTGGACATAGCGTTGGATGGCATGGTTTAGTGTGAGGTGTCCCTGCCCATGGCAGGGGGTTGGAACTCAGTGATCTTGAGGTCCTTTCCAACCCTTACTATTCTATGATTCTATGATTCTATGTGAAAACATTAACTCATAGACCCTTGAAATAGAAACTGTGAAAACTGAAGGGCAGCGGTGTCTCTGGTGCAGTGGCGACAAGAAAAGGTTATCTATTATATCCTCCTGTCTGCTGGAAGAGGAGTGCAGCTCAGTCTTGCATTGCACAAGGTATCATGGAGTATTTGTCTCTTGTGGCTGCAGCCCAGACAGCTTGGTAAGACCATTACTGGATACCTACCACTGTGAAACCCTTCTGCCCTCTTCAGTAACCTTACATTTTTAACTTATTTAGTGCATTTTGGATTACTGCAGGAAACAAAACACTTTCATGGTGCAACATTCTCAAGTCCTGGCAGGTGATAGCTCTTCACTCTCTCTCCAGCTTTAACTCTCTGCTCCTTAAGATAAGGTCAAAGTACGTACTTTGGAGGTATAAGATTTCCATCACTGCAGTGCCTTCTCTGTCTTTCCTGCTGGTATTCATCATTTTACAAAGCTGGAAGCCTCAAACTAATGACTTTTGAATATTAATGTGAGAAGAATCTAGAGACCTCCTTGGGATTAACAGTTCTCCAGGACGATCAGTCTTCAAGCTTCTGTTTCAGTCTGTTCTCACTCTTTCTGGTGAATTTTGTTTGGCCCTGGTGACTTACCTTTGATTATTGTTCTTACTATACCTAGCATGAGGTTGTTTAGGAAACCTAGCTGTGCCGTTAATTGCTGAAGGTGTGGCGGTGTGCTGAAGCAGCATGCCTGGTTGTGCCTTTCACTCTTCCTCACCACTCTGACCTCCTTCCTGCAGAGACTTTGTTCCTTTTAAGATACGAGAAATTGTTTTTCTGTCTCTTCTCTGTTACTACATAACTTGCTGATGGCCTGAGAGAATTGATGGAGAGTTTTCTGGGTAAGTCAAAGCAAATACTGGCTACAAAAGCCAGAGATCCCACAGAGCATGAAATCCTCCTACTCTGTTGCTTCTTGAATGTCACCTGTATGCCTAGTGCTGAGTTTAACACAAAGAGCACTGCATTTGGGGAAGGTTTTGTCTTTTTCTTTTTTTTTTTTTTTTTTTTTTTTTTTTAATGCATATTAAGACAGAAGATACTTTGTATGTAGGCAAAGTTTTGATATACTTTATGATGAGCTTTACTGTAAAGTCACATATGCCTCCTTTCACACATGGACAAGACTGTGACAGGTCTTCTTTCAGCTCCTGCAAATTTAAGCACCCTATTTTACACCCAGTCATCCTTCTGCTCCTTCTGACACCTCCTAGCAGTTTGATAAATTCTCATAATGAGAGTCCCTCATCTTGGAATTACAGAGTTATAGAGTCTCAGAATCCTAGGCTGGAAGGGACTTCAAGGATCATCTGCTCCAACCTTCCTAGGCAAATCATTACCTAGACAAGATGTCCCAGCATCCTGTCCAGATGAACCTTAAAAGTGTCCGGTGTTGGTGAGTCCATCACTCCCCTGAAGAGATTCTTCTCATTGTGAACAATTGGGAGATTCTCTTTTTTTGTGAAAAACTTCCTTTTGTGTCCAGTCAGAATCTCCCCAGGAGAAGCTTGTGCCCATCACCCTGCGTCTTTTCCATGTGAGTCATTACATGGGAGCATGAATGGCATAGAGCTGGTTCAGTGTTGCCGCTCTGTGGCTCATTACAAAATACTGTGCAGCTGCGCCCTTCTCTAGCCAGAAAAAAAAGCATGGGACAGCTGCTCTGTCCGTTTATGTTGTCGCTTTAAACCAAAGCTGTTGGTGCCTCGTTAACTGCTGCTACGTCTGTTACTTCAGAAGGCTACTCCTTGAAGCAGATATTGTAGATAAAGACATTGCTACAAAGTAGTTGAGCTTGACAAACCTTGAGGTAACAATTTTAAACCAGGACTGAGATACTGGCTAGACCTGTAGTAAGGACAGCATTGCCCTGTAGCTCTCCTCTGTGGTTACAGGTGTTTAGGCATACATCTCCAGCCTCTGAATTGATTGACAGCCTTTGTGAAGATGAAATTATCTTTTTAAGTGTTAGGATGGTATTGGCATAGAGTGATGTGGAAGCACAATTCCTGTTTTCTTTCTTCTTGTCCCATGCACATCTGAAAATAAACTTCACTATAATAGCAATCCACTTGGCCCTTGCATTTTCTAGCACTCACAGTCCTGTTCCTGGTGGGACTACAGACTCATCCTGGAGCTCTCTGAGCTCCTCTGGGGAGAAGCTAGAGTCAAGTACAAGTGACATTCACTGTGTGATTCATTCTGTTTCCTTGCACAATGACTGCGTGGACTGCACTGCATTAAAAGCTGAAATGAAACTGGAGAGAAGCAGAAGGAAGTTGGAATTAAGAGAACTATGAACTTCACTGACATTATGAAATGAAATTTACAGGTCGGTGTGTTTTCTGACATGATCACAACACCATACTTTTAAATCACTCTCGCAGCAGACTTTGGAGGCTTTGAGATGTTCCATATTTTAATTGTCCAATCTAGCATGCTCTGCATGTTTTTGGAAATTGCAGCAATTGTAACAGCGATGTGGCACCAGCATGGTCTTGAGCAGTGATTCTGTGTGGGATGCATTAGTGCAGTTCAGATCCTTAGGGATGAGGTGAAGCATCCTTTGCCTGTAACGCAAAGTATACATACAATGCATGAATTACAAAAGGCACCGGAAGCACTTCATATCATTCACTTTATAGACTAGTGGCCCACCTTACTCTCTTCCTGAGTAGAAGCATATTTATAGAATAATTGTAGGTCTGAGTCACGCTATGAGCTCCATTGCTGACTCCTTCTTCAGCGCTGGGCAAGTCACACAGTTCATCACCAGGTTATGGGACATTTGCCTGTCCAGAATAATTCCCTGGCCATGACTGTAAGTCAGTCTGAATGACCTTGATTCTTCTCCACTAAGAGCTAGTTAAACCTGAAAAGCCTTCCGGTCTCCACATACTGAAAGCAAACACTTCACTTGTGAATACCACAGAATAGCAGAAGGATGTTGAGGCGTTGGAATCCTTAATCTGGTTGCTTTCCCAACAGTAAGAAAAAGATAATATTATTGCACCTTAGAAATGTATTGCTAGGTTGATGAGGAAGAAAGTAGTTACAGTTAATTTCATGTGCATAAATACGTAAGAATGATATATGCAACCCATATCATAATTTATCTCCTATGCCCTATTTCATGTAATGGCTGCTATCGGGAGCTCTGGATTTATTTACCTGAAGAGGTATTTTCCAAAATTCACAGTGGTTTCTGCTATTACTGAATGAAGTCATTTGAATAGCAAAGTGACCAAACTTGCTGATGAAAAGACTACTGCAGGTAGCTTGAGACAGTTGGGCAACGTGGCGGTAAATTACATTCATTGTTGATGGCTGCAAAGGGAATACAAATCGGATGGAACAAATTAATCTCCTTATATACATCGATGGCTTCTGAATTAGTTGTCACCTCCCAGGGAAAAAATAAACTATGGGTTGCTTTGTGGAAGCTCAATGAAGATGTCTGCTCAATTTGCAGCATCAGTCAGAACTTAATAAGCTGCTGAACAGCTTTAAACTGGGACTAGGGGACACCACAGCAACAATGTTCTGCACTACATATTTTCTGAATGGGGGGCCCTGCTGCTTTGGGTACAGGTGCGTTTTAGGCTCCTCTCGTAGCCCCTAAAAATCAGCAAAAGTCAAACTCCTGAGCAGAAATCAAGGAGAAATCCCCCAACAAGCAACAAAAATTGGCAGAATTTTTTCACAACCAGTGTAGGAAGGCCCTGTATAGTCTCAGGCTGTAGCTAGCTTTGGAGTTACATGACCTCCCTGTGATGAAGAACAGAAAACCAGACTCATGGCTGAGGCTGACAGGCATGCCCAGCTATGAGGATGTGGGAGGTGTCCCTGCCCATGGCAGGGGGGTTGGAACTCGATGATCTTGAGGTCCTTTCCAACCCTAACTATTCTATGATTCTATGATTCTATGTTAGATTGGTTCATGAGGATCATCAAGTATGAGATACAATCTGGGTCAGGGGCGTAATATCTGAGAAAAGAGGTGCCAAAGGCAGTATATTATATATATATTTTTTATTCTTTTTTAACAGTTAATGCTTTTCTACGATCTCCTTCTAAAAAGCTTTTTATAAGTGTTTGCTTTTATCTCTTTGTATTTATTTGTCTTTTTTTTTTCTTGTTTTACAGACATGATTGTTGACCTTCAGTTAGACGAGGATCTAGCTTGCTCCTTGTAATTGTACATATAATTATATATTTTGTTGTAGTGAAATATTTCTTTTCCTCGGAAGAAGCATCATTCTTTGATTCTTACAGGATTTAGGATGAGAGTGAGAGTCATTTTGACAATTCAACAACAAATAAACAAGTTTATTTGTTTCTACAAAGTGCAACTTAATTACAACCTTTCTGGGAAACCTATGGGCTTTAGTACAAGACGTTTCCTTCCTGCTCACAATATTCAGTTATTTTCTGGCTGTCAATCAGAAAAAAAATAAATTATTTTTTTTCCCCAGCTTCATTTTATTTAAACACAGAGAACATGAGGTATCAGGTAAGAAATAATAAAAATCGTAAAGGTTAAAGGTTGAAGTATTCCTGCTGTGAATTAAAGATTACAACATAATGCCAGAACAATGGCAGGTTAAGAAGGGAAAAAGTTAATAGACTGTGAAATTAAATTATGCATTTAGAGAGTGCTCAATCTATTACTGACAGCTATTGATTGCAGAAATAATTGGCCATTTTTAAAGGTGTTTCTTTGCTTTGTGCTGAACTGATCAGCTCTCTGGAAGTAGTCACCTAAGGGTGTAACCATGAGTCACTCTTTTACCTATAGATTAGTGGTATAACAAGTTAAGATGGTTGGCTTTCCATGAAATTTTAGTTAACACAAGTTGAGGGAGAATGGCAGCTTTGCTAACAGGCGTAGTTTGAGGAGATTATGTAAAATAAGCATTAAATTTCATGTCAGATATCAAGAGGGCTGAATTCTCTCAAATCCATTGGATTTTAGGATGTTCACTCATCCCACTTTAAGGAGAAGCTTGCAGCATTTTCAATAAAATCCTAGAAAAGGTAGTAGAAAGGGACTCTGAAGGTCCCCGCTATAGCCTCCTGCTCAAAGAGCAACTGCTACTAGCATGATGTCTGTGTCTTTGTCTACCTGAGCCTTCAAAACCTCAAGTGATGAGCGTTACAGCACCTCTGTGTAATGTATGCCAGAGCTGTTCTGCTTTCTTATTGGTTCTTGTATTTTTTAAGGACTAGACAAAATCAGTATGACTCATTTAGAAAAAAAGAAATTTGCAATTTAACTCCTCTGTTGTTTGCTTTGTATATATAGATTCACTTTCTCATTTTATGTATCAACCTGTCCACTTAGTTTGCTTCCTTTTAGGTACAATTCCTACTGCTTATGCTTGCATCGTTCTCACATGAGGCACCAGTACCAGTCAGCAAGACTGGGGTTCATGAATAACACAGAAATTTGGCTACTGCTACTAGTTGTAGATGGACTATGATCCTTGCATCTGCTGGTAGTAGATGACTTGACTCTCTGTGCCTGTGTTTTGTTGAAAATGCAAAAATAAAAAATACAGAAGCCCTGCCCCATACAAAGGTCTGAAGTGATGCTGACTCATACTTAACAAGCAGAAAATGCTGCAGTAAACTCACCTTTACCTTTCACTAAATTTTGAAGTTCCTCTTGAGCAGGCCTCAAAGATTTGACCTGGTGCTTTGAATTGCTCTGGACACTGGGAGAGCCCACAAAGGAGCCTGTAGTAAATGGTGATTGTAAGAAAATCTCCAGGAGTGTTCCCTGGAGTTGGCCTTGTTGGACAGGTCTTGTGCTTTTCAAAGAGGATCGTGTTTCAGCAGCTTAACATGCAGGGATTTGGTGGAAGTCAGGGCCACTCGACTGCACAGTGATGAGTGCAGTGGTTGGTGTTGGGACTGGTGTTGTCCAACATCTTTGTCGGGGACATAGACAGTGGGATTGAGTGCGCCCTCAACAAGTTTGCCGATGACACCAAGCTGTGTAGTTCGGTTGATACACTGGAGGGAAAGAATGCCATCCAGAGGGACCTTGACACGCTTGTGAGGTGGGCTGATGCCAACCTGATGAAGTTTAACCATTTTAAGTGCAAGGTCCTCCACCTGGGTCGGAGCAATCCCAGGCAGAGCTATAGGTTGGGCAGAGAAGAGATTGAGAGCAACCCTGCGGAGAAGGACTTGGGGGTGTTGGTTGATGAGAAACTGAGGATTTTCTAGAAAACTTCAAAAGGAGCGTGACCAGCAGGTCAAAGGAGGTGATCCTACCCCTTTACTCTGCTCTTGTGAGACCCCACTTGGAGTATTGTGTACAGTTCTGGGTCCCCCAACAAAACAGTAACATGGAGCTGCTTGAGTGAGCCCAGAGGAAGCCACAGAGATTATAAAAAGGCTGGAGCATCTCTCCTATGAAGACAGGCTGGGAGAGTTGGGCTTGTTCACCCTGGAGAAGGCTCCAGGGAGGCCTTTTAGCAGCCTTCCACTACCTGAAGGGAGCCTACAAGAAATCTGAAGAGGAACTTTTTACAAGAGCATGTATTGGCACGACAAGGAGGAATGGCTTTAAACTGGAAAAGGGTAGATTTTAATTAGATATTAGGAAAAAAATCTTTGCTATTAGGGTGGTGGAAGTGGTTGCCCAGAGAGGCTGTGGCTGCCTCATCCATGGCCGTGTTCAAGGAAATGTTGGATGTGGCCTTTAGCAACCTGATCTAGTGGAAGGTGTTCCTCACTCATGACAGGGGGTTGGAACAGGATAATCTTTAAGGTCCCTTTCAATCCAAACCATTCCATGCTTCTATGCTCTTGCTGCAGAGACAGCAGTGGCGCCGGCCACAACCATTCAGCTCACACTGTGTTACTGGGACTGTATCCTTTGTTGGTGCATCCACCACCACTGATTCTTATTTGCCTGGGGCAGTTGATGAAGCTGCTCCTTCCTTTCTGATTTTGAGACTCATTCTCTGTCATTGTGCGTAAAACCACTGTCCCTTTTATTTTCACCTTCCCTTTTTTCTCCTCTCTTGCTGTTGGTGGAGCTATATTCAGGTAAATAATCCTCTTCCCCTGCCTTCCTGCTGTGTTATCACTGTAAGACAGAGGGAAGAAGCAGACCCATGCTCCGCAGAACTGCAGCGCTGCCCATTCCTCTCTGCATTGCATGGGCAATGATAGAGCAGCCTGACCCTATTCTCCTTTTTGCTTTGCCTTCCCCAGGTTTTGCTCCAGACCTCTTACAAAAGTGCTAATATAGCTACACCAGCCAACCTGGCAGATTCTCCCCTCCCACCTCCTCAGTCATAAAGTTTCTTTGTGATCCTCCAAAGGCCCTCGCTGTGACTGCACCATTTAACTCAGATGTCACCATGTCCTTTTAAATGTACAAAACCAGGTAACTGATGTGAGGTGAAAAACAGCACTGCTGGTAATACACCAGCTCCTCTGAACCCTCCTCATCCCTGTGTTAGGAAAATAATCCCCTAGCTCTGCCAGGCAGGGTAGAGACAGGTGAAACATGCATGGTTCAGCCTCCAAAGGGACTCGCTGCAGAAAGGCAGAGGAGGAACGGCTAGGGGTGTGGGGAAAATACAGCAGCTGTATTTACTCTGGCTTGCTTTCAGTATTAGTTTTATGACTTGAAATTACAGGGCAATACTGCTGTGAGGAAGAGCTGGCTGAAAAGTGAAGTGGGGCTCTTTTCAAAAACAGCTAGCAGCAGAGGATGTTCATTGCTCTGTGCCTCAGTGTGTTTGCTCTGAAGAGAAATTAGATATGCTGAACATCTCAGGCTGAGGGATGTGGCTGCCTTTTTTAGTAATAATAATTTTACAGTCACACACGCATGTTTGAAAAGACATATATATGTTTATATGTGTATATCTTCATATATATATGTAAAAATGTGCATTTAAAGCTCTGCTTCTGCTCCCCAGAGCATGCCCACATCACCGTGGCAGTGATGTGGGAAGGCAGGATAGGGCTGGAGGGCAAAATTTCCTGCAATTAAGCTGCGCTAATAGTGCTGTCACTCTCCTTTTGTTGAGTTCCCTGATTAGATTTTTACAGCTTCTCTTCTTGACAAGTGAACCGTGGTTGTATCTTCCTGGTGGAGAAAGACTCTGGATAGACCTGACAAGTTCGGATCTCAGGAGGGAGACTGCAGGGCATCCCGCAGGAGTGAAATGTCTCCCCTCTCCAGGAAACCACTGCAACTGTTTCATTGTTATATTGTTAAATATTGATATTTTGGTATATTGGTATCATATTCAAAGTCAGGAGTGTCTGTGCCCTTGTTCCCCCTGCAAGCAGCTGTGCCCAGCCTTGTCTGTGTGTGCCTCTTCTGCAGTCTGCAGTCTGGCTCAGGGCACCTCTGTTGTGTATCATTGACTCATAAAACTTGCCCTTGTTAAGTATTTACCTTGCAAAATCACATGGAATCAGGTTGGCATGGACCAACTGGAAGAGGACAGCATTGCACACACAATAGCAAATGGTGGCTTTACATTGACGTTTCTTTGGGAAGACTGGAAAAGAAATGTGTGCAATGCAGAAAAGAGGTTGGTCAACAGACTTCTTAGAGGGTTTCTAAATTTCCATGTGTAAGAACTTGTCTTTCAGAAGTTAAAAAGGCAAGGCCCTTTCAAATATTTGTGGGGATATTGTGTCCAAAAAATCCCACTGTTGCATTTGCTCCACATGATTAAATATTGTCCTTCCTAATATTTTTTAATCCATACTTGTGAACAAAATTATAATTTCCTGAAGAAATCTTCTATCTGCATTTCCCTAGATGTAAATGCAGATAGCATTAGATGTGGTAAAGTAAGTTAACCCCAAACTTAAACTAGTCTGAGTTACTTAAATATTTCTCCAACATCCCTTCAAAGAGCCTATGGAGACCTCTGCAGATTCAACTGTATGCTGCCCTCCTTATTACAAGTCTCATCTCAGGAAATATGAATTGAAACTATGGCAGAATTGGTATTGACTTCAGTGCCAAAGACCTGGATAAACACTCTCTTAGCCAACAAGTTCTTTTTTTGATATCTATTATATGACATCCTTTTCCATCAGGCAATGTATCTAGTAGTTTCTGAAAACCTTACTTCACTGCTTTCCATCCTTGAATATCTGATAAATGGTACAAGATTCAGAAATTGCTTTAAAAACCAGGCCCTTTTGAGAGCAGGGGTATTCTCATTTTACAGGCAGAAAGTTGAGACAGACCAGACAGGTGAACTGACTTCCCTAAAGCTATCTGGTAGGCAGTGGCAGATCTGGGACTCCTTTCTCCCATGTTGCCATACAACCTTTTATATTTTTATTCAATCTTCCATAAAGAGGGACGATGAAATAAATACCTGTGTTACTAAATCTCCCCTCTCTTTGGCAGAATTGCTCTTTGGAAAATAGCATGAAAGCTCAGTAAGGGAATAGAGGAAAGGCAGTTACCAGAAACAGAATCAAAAGAAAGTCAAGAGCCAACACTTGGGTTTCATGGAAGGAAGAGCTTAATGCAAAAATGAAGAAGATTTTTTTGTTTTCCCTATTAATTTACCAGTAGAAAATGGATGTGATGCAAAGAACAAGTTCAGTGAATCTGGGTGGCTTGTTTTGGTATGTGATGATGTTTTTACTTTCAATTGTCTTATAATTCAAAGGGGCTTTTGTTTTTTTTCTCTTTTTGTCCCCACAGCAGTGACTTGTCTTATATATTGAGAGTTGGAACCGTCTGTTGCAAACCCAGTTTTACAGCAGGGAATGGTCTTAGTATGAGCAGTCTCCTCACAGTAGATTGCAAACTTGGATCCCTAGGGCTCTCGGCAGGACTAGGTAGGATGGTGCACCTAAGACAAGTGTGAAATAGAACAGCTTGCAACTTTTTCCTATTCATATAAGAAGCAATTTCATTCTGAACAAAGAATGTCAAGAGGAAAACAAACAGAAAAAATAAACACTGTGTCACAGTTAAGCACTCATTAATGTCAGTACTCCCAAGCTGCAGTGATCCTGATACACTTTTAACTTGTTTCATGTCACTGGAGTTTTACTGATTTTCATGTCATTAACCCTGATTTATAGCAGGGTAGGGATGGGGAATGGCATTATCAGTTTGTAATATCAGGCTACTCACTGCATTCACACACGTAATTATGTTTTTAGAAGCAAGTTAAAGTTTCCTATTATATCCACAGCAAGATCTATTTAAGAGATAGCAATTGCACATCCCAAGACAATTTATACCACTGAGGAGTGAATCAGCTTAGGAAAAAATTTAGAGAGGATCTATATCTCTTTCCATCCCTCACAGCTCCCAGAGAGACTGTTTTTCAGGCTTCAGTAATGCAGAGATCTTGATTGTTTTTTTGTCTTTCCACATACCAAATCTCCTTGCTTTTGTTCATCAGCGAGATGCTGAATATGGAGCCCTGGAGCCTGATGTTCCACCTGCCTTGCAGAAATGCAGTGAACCTAATCTTACCTGTTTTCTAGGTAAAATCCCCACTGTTCCAGTAAAATTCATGGTCAGATTAGAAGCAGATGAAGCTGAAAAAAGAGTGAGTTTGTGTGCATGTGTACTAGCAATCACGCAGCATGGGAGTTTGTTCTGTGATAACTCATGCTGACAGAGGAGCAGGTGGAGAGGGTGCCCCAATTTCCCTTACAACATCTGATAAATCTACATTGGAAAGGCTGTTCCCACTGAACTTGAAACTAAGCTCACTTCCCCAAACCTCAAACCACAAAGTTATTGCTAGGAAAAAAAAATAAAATCAACTTTTACTGCTACTGTCATGATTTTATTTGGGTTTCTTTTTACTGGAGAAACAGATGCAGAAAATCAATATTATCTGGTATCTTTCTCCTATTTTTTCTGTCATCATTCTTCTTTCCTAAAATCGTCCATCACTGGCACCTTTTATTATCTAGAAAAAAGTAAATGGTTTAAATTTTTTTTGGAGTCTGGCATTTAATGATATTTTGTTTATGACATATTTTACTGAATCAATCAGTGAAATTTCTACCTTGTCTTGTCAAAGCAATTCTTTTCAGCTTGTTTATTCTGGAAAAGAGAGAAAGTTGCAGTTTGTATCACAGCCAATGCAGTTGAGCTGCATTACCAATAATCTCAAAAAAAAAAAAAAAAAAGAAAAGAAAAAATGAGATCAAGCTATTCCTAAAGGTGAAGGAACACAAGGGAAGAGAGTTCATAGATGAGTATAGCTCTTCCAAAGGCTGCAGGTACTGAAATATTGTTGCATATCGCTCTGTCCTAAGAGTCTGGCATTTTTCAGAGAATTTCTTCTTCAGGTTTTCTGTCCGGTAGTGCAGTAACATTCAATGTGTGTCTTCTGGGTCCAGGACAATTTGTATTTTTTACTGATCTGTAGAGATTAAGAGATCCTAGGTAGAGCAGTGTCTGGAAAATGGGTGCTTCTGCTGCTGGGGATATTCAGCTGTTGTAGGTCCTTATGGGTGTCTCCTGATTTCTGTACAGCTACCAGGAAGGACAGTACCTGCTTTGGTGACAAAGGCTGTCTAAACAGTGAGGCCCATCTCTGCCTACCCCAGAGTATGGAGGTTGCGAAACATCTGCATATACAGCCTGATGGTAGCCTGTGCAGTAGTCACACCAGTGGCTGCAGGTGTCAGTGTACAGGCAGCCCTGCAAGCCTTGTTGGCTCCTGGAGATGCCAAGTGGGTTTCGGTGTTGTGCTGTGAGAGGACTGGGTACGTGGCCTATGCCTGGACTATACTGTTTCCTCAGTATAAGCATTACAGGCTCAGCCAGGAAGGCTTTTGCTCTTTTGCTATCCTGATGATTCAAAAGAAAACTGATGATTAGCCAATCCTATTTTTGATGTTCACTTGTGGGGCACATATCAGCTCTCAACAGGGACCTTCTGCATGTGCTTTTGTCCCTTGGTTAATACTACAGCGATTCTGATCTGAATCTGCCTAGGTGTAAAAGCAGTGAGGGAAGAGAGGGAGTCCCTCATTCCCATCACAGATGGCCGATAATTAGTGCAACATTTCCATCTCCTTCAAAACACAACAATGATAGTTTTCTAGTGACAATGTGATGACTTCAAGCTGTTTTGCACCTCAGTAAGGCTCTTCAAAAAAACATAGAAAGACTCCCTACCTCTGAAAGTCTGAACACTTGGAAGTTTACTTTCATTTGTTTACATTGGTTCAAATATTACATGTCCTTCTAATTTATTAAGTGGGAAATTTTGTCTGAGTAGGAGCTGCAGGCTTATGGGAATGGAGAAATATTGGGAATAGCTGCCAAAATCTTTCCAACATGAAAATCATACTAGATCTTGAAAGGAAATACATGCTCAATTAAAAATCATTGAGAGCTGAGCCGTCATGCCATATCAGTTTCTGGTTTAACTTCTGGTCATAGCACAGGTCTCTGCTCTCGGTAGGGAATCATATTCTGCCATAGTGTCTCCTCGTTCAGCTGGTTCAGCCCAGTGGCTCCTGATATGCATGGTCTGTCCTAGCACAGCTCTCCTAAGGACAGCAGTGCTGATCACCGACAATGCAGGGTGTGCCATCTCCTAATAAATTAACCACACTGTTACCAGCTGTCAATTCTCTTTTTTCCTTCTCTACAATCTCAAAACTCTGCAGACAAAATCCCCAAACACTGTATGGTTTAGAAAAATTTGTCGATAACAGCCTGAATTTTCTGAGGAGGCAGTACATTGGATCCCATTCTTCCAGCTCTCTTTTCCTTTGCAGCGCCAATCTCTATCACTTCCATCACCCTCCTCTTCGCACCTCTCCCATGTTGGAGCTAACATCTCTTAATTATTTTCCTGCCTTACATTTTTAACCATGTTTTTGTTCAAGGGAGATGGGGAGCTTCTATCACCAACACCCGTGACAGGCAATGAGGCTAAGGCCAGGTCCTGTAGGATTTCTATAGCAGTCTAGGATTTTTACCACTTTTTTAAGCCAGCATCCCACTGTTGGGAAATGCTCCTTTTCCTCATTGGTTGCTGTAGTTCTTGGAGAAGTTAAACAAGATAGTGTAACTGCTAAGGTGGAAAAACTGTTAGCATGGACATCAGTATGCTCAATAATTACTATAGACATTGCCACAACCTTAAATAAAATATAGATTTTGCTCTGATATCTTTATTTAGGTGTCCGTAGGACAGCTTCTGACTTCATTTCTGTTGGGAAGTCACCTAATAGCAAGTGAGACTAAAAACTGGCATCCTGTTTGCCCTGAGCCAAGGTGAGATCAAAAGTAATCAGACTATGCAGTTTCTGGGACCTACACATAAATCTTGTGATTTTGGTAATGCAGACATAGACTGGTGCTGTATTCTGTGCAGACAACACAAAAATCTGACCTTGCATTGGGCAGCTGAGGATTTGACCTTGCTTCTGAGAGATGATATGTGTGTGCCTGTGTCTTGTGTCTCTGCATTTAATGCATTCCTCAAGAGTCTTATTCCAAATCTGAAAGAAGGTTCACACTGAGGGTCAAGTAAAACGTTTTGGCTCTGTACTTCCATTGAGTGGGACCAAGATGTAATCAGGTTTTCTAGATGAAAGTGCTACTGGCACAAATTTCCTGTCTCTTGTTTATGCAATATTTTCTTCCTTTCACCTTTTTATCGTTTGTGACAACTGCAATTAGTGTCAATTCAAAGCCTCGTCTCTGTTGACTTTATATTTTCCTAAAGTCCCTTGAACTCATTCTTGACCCATTTTTAAAGCCTTGCATGAGTGCAACATGTTAGTAACTAAGGAGTACAGTCAGCATCATCAGTTTTTAGAACTGAAAGGCTCTCTGCAGTTCAGAGAGACGACAGTGGCTCCCCAGCCTCTCCATGTTCAATGCCATTTGCTTCCATGAACTTAAGCTGATTTATGTCAAACTAGTGAGCAGAAACAAGGCACAGGTTCTTGCTATTCTGAAAAAGACAGGAATGACTATGAATAATGAAAAAAATTATCCCTCTACACCTATTTAACAGCTTGCAGACAGTCTCAAAACTTCTCTCCTTCATTTACACATCTAAAGTAATATTTTTTTTATTTGTTAATATGTCTGTCCACTGTTTTAGTAAATCACCTTGTTCTTAAAATACAAATGTGTGACAAAAACTATTTACTGAGTTGAGTGGAGTTCACTGGATGTTGCCAAAACATGAACCAAACAAGAAAAGCGGTGTCTGGAATTGGTTCTGGGAGTCAATTTCTGAAGTGCTCAGATTTCAACAATTGTAATGTGGTAGTGGGCTGTGCTGAGGAACGACTATAGTAGGTTCTTAATGTGGCATGCATGGCTGTTGTTTTCCCACATAAGTAAGTGCTCAGAAATCTGTTTCCAGCTGGTGAAATGATTACATAGCTCCAAGGTGTGGCACTATTTTTCTGGAAGCTTGAATGTGCTAGTTCAGAACACAGTCAATGACTGCAACACTGAACCCGCAGTATATAAGAAGACTCTCCACTGTCTTTGAGCTCCTTCGAGTTTTGATTTAAGCCTATGAAAAACCAGTGTCTGCCTAGAAGTCTTCAATTCTTGTATCTGTTTTTTAGTCAGTCATTTTGAATGATTCTGGCAAATAAATGAAAGGAAATAAGTATTTGCATGCAGATTTCGAGCAAGAGTGATTACCAGATGGCTTGAAAGTGACGTTTGTTCAGTCAGTGCATTTTGGGTTGGGCATTTTGGGAGTGCTCACTAGCATAGCCATTAAATACTCCAGCTGTTTGCCCATGAAATTACATAAGGCACCTTCTAAGCATTTTTTTTTTTTTTTGGTAATTTACACTTACTGCATTGGACAGCAAATTAAGAGATTGAAGAAAATCATGACATTAAAGATAAGAAGCTATCACAATCTCCATTTCCATGTCTCCCAGTTTATGGACCTTTCTGTTTCTGAGGATGTCACATGTGTTTTGTGACTGAGCATCCTGAAACTCCTTTTGTCTATACTGTCGTCCAGTGCAGATAATTTCAAACGGGTCTAAATGATTTTTTGCTTTGGTACAACTGAAGTTCATTGGTTTAATGTTGCCCTTAGAGGACAGCTGGCTTACCTTCTGCCAGATCTAAGCCTCAGCAGAACAAGTTTTCCGCCAGCTGCGTTAGGTGGACTTGGCATGACCTGAAATGTTTTTGAGGTGACAGTGCAGGTGTTTGTCTTGCAGTGACTGATAAGAGGGCTGCAAGGCTTTCCCATTTCCCTGGCATACTTACTCCTCAAGGTCTATCCAGCCTGAGTTCCACCAGTCCAGGAAGCCTGCAAGTGAATTGCAGTTCTGCTTTCAGACCTCTCAGGGGCATTGGGCCACCATTAAGACCTCTGCAGTGTATTTAGATTTTAGTTCTGCAGTGGAAGGAAAGGTAAGAGTCACCTTTAGCTGGCTTGAAAGCAGTAAATGAAAACTGGCTCAGTTTTTCAAAAACTTATTGTGACAATTGGCATGGAAAGCTCCACTTACAAAGATGAATGTTTCATTAATTTTTAAGGATGTGAAACTGCACTGGAGCATTAACTAGAGCATTTGCTATCTAGCCAATGTACTAATACCACACAACAGTCATATTATTTTATTCTGTTATAATAGTCATCAAAAGCTGGCTAAACTTAAAATGGTGACACATCAAAGTGGGGATTTTATTCTTATGAGCAATTACTTTGAAGAAATTACTAGTTTTCAGACTGAAAAATTACTATGAACTCTCCCTCAAAAAACCTTGAATAATGTAAATCTCAATCTAAAATCCTGCCTGAGAGAGATGGGTAAATTCTATTATTCATAAAGGGTGTGCTCTCCCCGGAAATTAATTATCTTTAAGCGTAAGTTTTCTCTATTGCTACTTAATACCCTGTTAGCAGACAAACAACACTCAGTGGCTTTATCTGACCACTGTATTAATGCAACGACACTCACTCTCCTTCCTTAAAATAAGTTTCTCAGGTAATATTGGAAATAACAAGAGGAAAGAGAACTGATTGTCTTCTCCCTTACTTGAAGTTGTGTGCAGTCATTCATGTTAGTACAAATAAGGCATTGAACTGTCTGACCCAAGGGAAATAATTATATAGAGTAGGAAGCAGTGAAAAATGAACAATGTTTGTAAGGTTGGCTGGGAGCTGATTATCTTCCAGTCTGCAGGATTTTGAAGGGAATAGGAAATATTGAAAAGGAACCTCCTAAATGCCTTTTCTTTCTTATTTTTTTTTTTATTGCAAAAAAAAAAAAAAAAAATAAGTAAGGTGGGATACTTTTAGTTTATGCTGAGCATATCTGGTTTCACTAATAAGAACATTCCTAAACTTTGCCTGTGTTTTTCAGCTTTTCAATTAATGTGTACCCTTCCCTGCCCTGAGATTACAAGTTTGGATGTGTGTGTCCAAACAAAACGCCCATGTAAATAAGCTCTCTGCAAATGTTAAAAGTGATGAGAGGTCATTGCATGAGTCATTTACCTACCTACTCTAAAGAAGAGGCTTTCCATGAAGTGGCAAATGCATGCTGAGAGAGAACAAAGACTTTAATTTCTTTTTAAGTGCAGAGGGAAAAGCAAAAGCTCTTGGCGAACAGATTAACCCCAAAAGATTTCAGAATGCAGAATACTGTTGATATATTCAGGAAAAAAGGCCACCTAAAAATCTTAAGGCAGGCTTTGTACTTTTCACTTGGGAAAATTCTCTTTCAAATCAAAGCTTGTTTTTTATTTTTTTATTTTTTTTTAAATTTTTTTATTTTTATATTTTGGTGTCCGGCTCTTCTCTAAATCTCTATAAGGAAAGAACTGCACAGAATTTCCATAAGATCTCTTGGGGTCAGTGGGAGCAGCACACTTCTAAAACATACATTTTATATGATGAATTCCAGTGCATAAAGCACTTTGGGCTCATGCTATATGCTTACATCTTGGGTACTGCTGAGACCCAGTCAAATGTTAACTCCTTCTGTTAAGTGTGAAGATGCCAAGAATCTTAACATAAACAGTTAAAAAAACAAACCCAAAGCAAACCAAATCAGAGGTGCTGCCAGAGTTCTCCAAGTTTTAAGAATCCAGGCAGGACACACTGCACTTCGCAACCACTGCGAAAGTCATAGATATCTCTGGATAAAGAACAGAGGAGAATGTGGTTTGTATGTGCCAAAGTACAGTGTGTAACTGTTGTGTGGAAACTTATATTGGAGAATGTTTTGGATATCAGGAAAGATCACAGAAGTGACACCATCTATTGTGCCATCTGAGGGAATTTGTTTTCAAACAAACTACAGTATCCGCATCAGTGTGTAGAATATTTTGTGACAGATGCCATTTCCCTGAATACATTCAATTCCTTTAATCATGAGATTGTATGTTACCCTCCTCTGCAGTTATTAGCAGGTAAGAAACAAATGGTATTTATTAGACCTCCACATAAAGCTAGATTTTTAATTCTGTTTATCCTGTCTGCAAACACAAGAGTCCAGCCTATGCACGAGCAGAGAGTACAGCTGCAGTGCAGGAAGAAAGGGAATAAACTTGAGAGATAAATTACTTCATCCAAACCTACCTGTTTTCCTACCTTCCTATTACTTTCTCTATTTTAAATATATATTATCTCTTTCCCAGAAGAACATTCTGGTGGTAATCTGCAATCCTCTCTCACTGAAATAGAAGACTTGTAAGAAATCTTTGCTGTTGAAACACATTTTCTGGTTGGTTTACGATATTATAAATTTTTCTGACCTCTAGTATGAGTGCTGCAAATTCTCCAAAATAGATTCTGCCACTGAAAAGTTGCTAAGCAACTAATTCTGTCTGATCTATTGTGGTTCAAATAGATGAAACAGACAGACAAAAGAGAGTTTATAAACCTAATGGGTTGTAAAAAACAAACAAACATAAACCCGTATTTTACTTCAAAATAAATTATTCTGCAGGAAAAAAACCCACAAGAAGCATTTGAAGGTACTTATAGCAAAAGCAAAGAGGGTCAGTGTTGCCACTTCAGAGGTCCAGATTGGCTGTCACCTCAGTCTATTCTTTGGTATCCTTAATGGTGATTTGCAGGTCCTTTTTGCTGGGTATATCACATTGCGTGATATAGTGTGATATTTGGGTAGTCAAAAAGATGTTGTTACTAATTTTTCAGAAGAACTGTCACTCTATTTTTATTTTTTAAACTTAGCTCTGGATTCTGGGAGAGTTGCTCTGTATTTCCATGAGCTGCTTCCTCCTATACCTCACATTGTCCTCTTGTCACTGGTCTTCAGATCTGGGCATTAAAACCAGAGGAAGAAGAAGGTGGAGCCTCTTGCTGACACCCAATGGAAGTGCCACTGGCCTGGGGTGGCCCTCCAGACACTAATCAGCTTTATAGCCAAGTAGCTTTTGTTGTCTGAGGCAAGTTGTGCGTGGCTTTTTTCTGCAAGACTGACTGTGTTTCTTTCTCCATCTTGTTTTGTCTTACAGTGGTTCATATTATTGGAAGAAAAAGACTTTTGCCTTTTATTTCTAGGCCAGGCCCTGACAGCTTTAGTTGCTGCCATGGTTTTGCTCTCCTGATTGCCTGTGTCTGGTATTTTGAGGTTTGAGTTTCTATGATTTATGCTAACCAGTGTAAGATTGTCCTTATCACAATAATCCACCGGCTGGTTTTTCCTCTACAAGATGCCGTGCATTTTACCCTTCCATGATCAGGACTTCAGTGCAAGATTAGTGCCACAGAATTTAGTGCATGTTCTTAAGGAAGAGGAAGCTGATTTTTATTTTTTTTTAATACAAAATCTTTCAGCAGTTTGATTTGAGCCTCTCAGGCTCACACAAGTGCCAAGATGCATGTGTTCATACGGTCTCACTAAGGTACCTGTGTGAAACACAAGAATAAAGGACACTGTCTGCATCTTTTGGGTACCTCCTGGCTGGTAACAGCAATGCAGGTTTTAGACAGATCTTTATATCCCATACGAAATACATGCTGCAGTGATGTAATCCTTTGCGTCAATTCATGTGTCCTTTGCCATTTGTAAATCTTGGGTCAGGTTGCTGTCCACTGACTCTTCTCCCTTGTTTGGAATATATGTATTTGAGACATATCTATAGCCTTTTCCTGTTGATCTAACAGAAAAGAAGCAATATAAGTGATATGGCACAGCCTTCTAGATATCCTGCTAGTGTGAGGATGGTGGGTCTTCTGCTGATGGACTGTGTTCTGTGGGACCATCAAGAGTGCCTGCCTGGCAGAAACAGTGTTCATACCAACTCCAATACAACATATCATTACTGATTTATGCACTGATTTATGAGCAGAGTCACAGTTCTTTACTGACGGTAAGCCTGGGAGATGTCTTTGAGGTGAAGCACTGGTAACTTGAAAACAGAAGAATAAATCTTCTCAGTTTCACTGATTGCTTGTTTATATGTTGCAAATGTTATACTGGAGGTCTTTATAGTTATTACTAGAAGGACAGAAGGAAACTTTCAAGTGAAAATGATGTTTATAAGAAAAGTTAATGTGACAGAAAAAAAGCAGCAGCCTCTTTTGACTATTACTGGTAAGATGATGGTCCTTTTTAGGCCTGACCAAAGCTAGAACTTTTCCACTTACTTGTTTGGGCCAAGCCTCTGTTTCATTTTTAATGTAAAAGATACTTGATCTAAAGCAAGGGTCAAAACTTAGCTCAGAATTAAATAGGCACCTCAAATCTCATTTTTTTCTCATTATTATTCACTTGAGGAAAAACTTCTGACCCAGCTTTGCTAAGCTGTTGACAGAGAAATCAGTTACTTCTTAGAAATAAATGAATTGTGGAAATGAAAAATGGACTTGTGTAAAGCCTTTGACACTGTCTCACATGACATCCTTCTCTCTAAGTTGGAGAGACATCAATTTGATAGGTGGACCACTCGGTGGATAAAGAACTGGCTGGATGGCCGCAATCAAAGAGTTGTGCTCAGTGGCTCAGTATCCAGCTGGAGACCGGTAACGAGTGGTGTCCCCCAGGGATCGGTGTTGGGACCGGTCTTGTTCAACATCTTTGTGGGTGACATGGACAGTGGGATTGAGTGCGCCCTCAGCAAGTTTGTCGATGACACCAAACTGTGTGGTTCGGTTGATACATTGGAGGGAAGGAATGCTATCCAGAGGGACCTTGACACGCTTGTGAGGTGGGCTGATGCCAACCTAATGAAGTTCAACCATGCTAAATGCAAAGTCCTCCACCTGGGTCGGAGCAATGCCAGGCACAGCTACAGGTTGGGCGGGGAGGAGATTGAGAGCAGCCCTGCGGAGAAGGACTTGGGGGTGTGGGTTGATGAAAAAATGAACATGAGCCGGCAGTGTGCGCTTGCAGCCCAGAAGGCCAACCGCATTCTGGGCTGCATCAAAAGGAGTGTGACCAGCAGGTCGAGGGAGGTGCTCCTGCCCCTCTACTCTGCTCTCGTGAGACCTCACTTGGAGTATTGCGTGCAGTTCTGGTGTCCTCAACATAAAAAGGACATGGAACTGTTAGAACAAGTCCAGAGGAGGGCCACGAGGATGATGAGGGGACTGGAGCACCTCTCGTATGAAGATAGGCTGAGAAAGTTGGGGCTGTTCAGCCTGGAGAAGAGAAGGCTGCGTGGAGACCTCATAGCAGCCTTCCAATACCTGAAGGGGGCCTATAGGGATGCTGGGGAGGGACTCTTCATGAGGGCCTGTGGTGAGAGGACAAGGGGTAATGGGTTTAAACTTAAACAGGGGAGGTTTAGATTGGATCTGAGGAAGAAATTCTTTACTGTGAGGGTGGTGGGGCCCTGGAATGGGTTGCCCAAGGAAGTTGTGAATGCTTCATCCCTGGCGGCGTTCAAGGTGGGGTTGGACATGGCCTTGGATGGCATGGTTTAGTGGGAGGTGTCCCTGCCCATGGCAGGGGGGTTGGAACTCGATGATCTTGAGGTCCTTTCCAGCCCTTACTATTCTGTGATTCTGTGATTCTGTGAATGGAAATGAGTTAATTTCAACTTTTTCCCAGTGCTTATGCAATCTTCCCCTTAAGCTCTTACCAGAATGAAAGCTTTTCATCTAACATTTTAATTCTGTACACCTTTTCCCTGGGGCTGAGAAAATAAAACAATAGTGACACTTAATGAAAAGAAAAAGGGAGTCACTGGAGAGGAAACACTCCAGGAGCAGGTAATTCTCACATCTTATTGAATACAGTCAGCATAATGTTTAAACATTTTTAATGACTGTCACTGCATGTGAATGGTATTCATGGAAATTCCAGGTGCTCATCTGGAAAACATATTTTCTCAAAATAGGGAAGAGAATGAGAGGTTTGAAAAGCTAGCTCTTCCCTTAGTATTTTTTGCAAACAGTTTTCTCTAAGCATGCCAGATTTTGTCCCACTCTGTCATTTGGGAGGTCTTCGGGCTGAAGAGCTTGACTGAGATTGATTTGTATGAAATTCTTATGTTTTGTAGATGTTCTGCAATATGTTAAATAAATTTTTCAGTCTGCCTGGTATTCCACTTACCAAACAGGTATCGCATTCTGAGCTCTCTTCCAGTGCTGACCTCTCTGGACTCTTCAGTTTGCCACCACTATGAGAAAGGATATGCTGCTTGCAGACGTATGCTGGTATCCCTTTGTTTTTTTCTGCCCTTGTCTAGCTCGTAATTGCTCTCGTTTCATGATATCTGATACATAGGCACTAATTATTTTCTTGGTATATTCTAGACCCATTTACTTTCAAGTAGTAGAAGGTGCCTATTCTTCCCCTCCAGTAAATACAAGTAGAATTGTGGGATCATAGAACCAGCTAGGTTGGAAAAGACCTTTAAGACTATCAAGTCTAACTGTTACCCCAGCCAAGACCACTACTAAACCATATCACTAAGGGCCTTATCTACACATTTTCTGAACACTTCCAGGAACGGTGACTCCACCACTTCCCTGAGTAGACTCTTCCAATGCCTGATCACCCTCTCCGTGAAGAATTTTTTCCTAATCTCCAGTCATATAACCTGACAACCCACATGGAAAAGAAGATAAAAAAATCAAAAAGGCCCACAGAAAGTAGAACATTGGAGATAATCAGGAATTTCTCAGGTTCTGAGAATGGACATTTTCTAAGTGATACTGACATCCAGGCCTTGAATGTTTCTGGAGGTAAAACAAATCCATCCATCCATCCGTCCATCTAGTCATCTACCACAACGTAGCTAGATATCAGGATTCTGCCTGTATGTGAAACTTGTGCTTCCTAGTTGTTAATTGGAGGTAACAGGAGGTCCCCAGCTAGTTGTCATCAGAAGGAAGGCAAGCAACTTGCTGGAGGTGATGGAGCCCCTCGGAACCAGGTGATAGACTCAGCTCCTGGCTAACTTCACAATTAGGTATTTAACTACATGGTGCAGAAACCCTTCCAGTGGTAGCACTGGTCTTGTTGAATTCGTATATTCAGAAGTATCACTCACTATCCTGGTTGGACAATCTGACTCTTCCTTCCAAAAACTATACTAGGTGGTTCTGGCTTCAGAGTTTATCAAACAGGACACAGCTAAAATATTTGTAAATAAGCATTTTAAGCTATTTGTTCAGAAGGGGTCATGCAGTACAGTCTTTTTTACATCAGTAAGATATTTAAGATATTTTTCATCTTGTTAACCAAGACATTGGTTAACATAATATGTATTATGTTGATGGATTATGCATGTGGTCACGTAGGATTACAACCAGCTGGTCTAATAAGGAGTAAGAAGGACAGATGTATGGGACTCTCACCCCATCCAGATCAAGATGCTACTGCAAGGACTCTTCAGGAGAGATACCTGTCACCATCCAAATAACCAACTACCCCCCTGTCAGGAAGATTTGATTCTCAATGTGAGTCTCACTCCATGCCAAGATCTCAAATTTTTTTTTTCATTTTTAACAAGCAGTCTGAGACTGTCTGTGCAAAAGCCCCTAGCTCTAAGAGTTTTGTTTTTTTCACCTTAACCTGGGTCTGAGCCTTTCAAACATCACGGGTCTCCTGATACAACAGTGTGTACAAAGCTGATGATTGGCTCATGAAAGAAATTACCAGGTTCCTATTTTAGAGAGCTGGCTCCCCCACACCCTCCCCCTTCGTTACATAACACATCTTTCTGTACATTGTGTATGAGAGAACACAAGGCAAAAGTTTTCCCAATTATGGTAATTTTATGAGAAATGAAATGGAGAAAACAGGTTAAATTCTGCCCTTTTACTGTCACAGTTAGCCACCCTTCAAGAAAATCAGCCGCTATGCTTAACAGGACTCATGTTGTTGATAAAAATAGCTAGAAACCAAACCAAACTAAAAGAACCAAAACCAGCATCCTCCTCTGCAAAGGGTCCAAGTACTCCCAGCTCTGATGGGCACTAGCTTCTTTCAGCCGGCAGTGGGAGCACTGGTGATTCAGGTTGCTGAAGGAAAGTCTGTGCAGAGTCTGGTCATGCAGCAATGAAAACAATGGGTGGTGTCTGGGGGACACATAAGTGTCAGCCTTCTCCGTAGCTATTCCAAAAGTTTATATAAAACCCACTCTCATCCTGATGGGGGGCAGGGTCTGACCCAAGCTTAAGTGAAATATTGACAGCCTTGCCTTTCATTCAGCATCTTCAAAGGGTGCATTTCAGTTCTGGATAATGAAAATGCTGCTTGGTGCTTCCAAAGGACCTTGAAAGAGGGAAAAAAGTGAGGATAGAGCTTTAAAAAGATGGCTGAATGTCTTTCATCATCTGCTTATATGTCCTAATCTAAACTGTACCTCAAAACCAGGCAAGTTTAACTTTTTACAGAGTGTAGCCAGTTGCTTGCCAGTTTTCTACTGATTGTTCAAAAATATGATCCTGCACATGGGACTCAGTGGTTCCGAGAGCATCCTGGTGCAGGCAGAAATCTCTGTTTATTCACGAAAGATGCAAGCAGCTCAACAGAGCAGCAAGAACATTTTCAAGGTTTTCTTAACAAATCTCACCTACTGAGGTGGGGTGAAGTGATTTTGTGTTTAGTCACCCTGGTGTTATTATGAAGTGTTTCAAGACTATCTGTGAGGCACCTGAAGAGCTTCATGATAATCTCCTGAGGTAGTTTTATGTCTCATCAGTGACAAATAGTAACCTTATTTTGAATAGTAGCTTTCTGCTGATTTAAAAAATTAACTCACTCCGCCCTTGGTGGTAAAAGAGCACAATTAGAATGTTCCAAACCCACATACTTAAACAGGACAGAGTGTAAGATTTGTGCCTCCCGTCTCATTTCAGCTGTCACTTTTCATCTTCTGACACTAGAATTATGTGCACACTTGTTTTTCTCCAAAGTGACCCATGCCCATTTGGTGCTTGGTTACATGAGCAGTTATTTGGCATCCATTTTATCTTCTTTACAATACACACTTCAATCCCTGCTTTGAAGATAAAATAATTAATTTCTTCATAGGCTTTTTTGAGATGTTTGTCACTGTATGTCTGACTGCCTTAAACACAAGGCTTTGAATATTTATGTGAATTTAAAGGAGCATTTGTAGCTGTTTTACTCGTGGAAGGAAGATTTTAAGAGCAACTGGAAAAATATGTCTGTTAAAATGTTTGGTGATACAAACTAGTTCGCTGCTGTATGCCACATGAAAGATGTCAAAGACCAGTTCTCATTGCCTTCAGCTGCAACTCTGTGGGCTCGGCTCTCTACATTCCCCCTTGCTCGGTGGCTCTTGAAAAAGAAATGTCATACATTTGGTAATCTGTAAAATCCTGAAGCAACATGTCTCCTGTTATGTAGGAACTCCGAAGTAGATACCAGAGCTGGAATCCAACTCTGGGCAGCGCGTAAAAGTATAAATGAAAAAACCACCCTGACACACCTATAGCCATATGTCTTGTTAGAGAGTCCTTGTCTATCACTCAAACAGTTCTGCGCATCAAGGCATCCAACTAAATCTTTGCAGCTCACCTTATTCTGGCTCTGATTTCTGCACAGCTGGTTCTTCTGTCTTCAGTTACCTGCCCTGCAGTTCCCTATTTCACCCTTTCTTTCCCATTCTCAGCCACTGTCAAAATTATGCCTTGAAAGAAAGAACTCAAATAAAGTAAAAAGTATGACTCCACTGTGACCAAATTCGTAGAGAATAGTGGCCATCAGGTTGGTAACAGCAAAGCATTCTCAATAGCACTCACTTGTAAACAGTAACAAGTTTGTTTCTGAATCACGTATTAACATTACAGCAAACATATGAACACATGTTGAGTTAAAATAAATTAATTTATGTAGGTTTAAAGTTCATCTTTCTTCAACTGAATGCAAGGTTTTAGTATTAGTCTTCTGGAACAATTTAATTTCTTCAGACCACATGTTGAATGTTTCTTGTGAGCTAATATGCATTTTTCATTATGAGACCTATTTTCTCTCGTTGCTTTAGTCTTTCAGTTTTTAGAACACTAATTTGACCATCTAGATATATCATTGTCTGGAATTTTTTCCTTAATAATAATAATAATTCCTTTAGCAAAATTAATGCACTGATAACTCCTTGTGTCATAGCATTAATACATATATAAACTCTTTTGTCCTTGCACCTGCTGTGCTGTGATCATGCTTTGCAGCACTTTTTTGTCTTGACAAAGTATAAAATGCACTTGTTTAATCATTTTTTAAAACATGTTTCTCTCTTACACCATCAACATTTGATACTTTAGAAGAAACTGCTAGTTTTTTCAGTTATCTCCTCTGAGTGTCATGAACATTGCCTTATATATATATGTATATACACATGATTATATATACATTTGGTAGATTATGTTGAATTTATTCTAATCTGTGTCACTGTTAAGCAATATATTTTTAAATGGACTTCCCTGATCCGCATGAATGTGAGTATTAGTAGCATCAGACAGGGCTCCTCAAGGACCATGGCCAGAAAGTATTGCACATTTTGAGGCATCATGTCTCAGTATAACAAAGGAAAGATGTTTATTCCTGGCTGAGATACTATTATAAATTAAAGAATCATGGAATTGTTTAGGTTGGAAAAGACCCTTAAGGTTACCAAGTCCAACCATTAACTGAACACTGCCAAGTCCACCACTAAATCAAGTCCACCACTAAGCCCTGCGGCTACCTCTAATTTAAATACCTCCATGCATGGTGACTCAACTACTTCCCTCTGCTGCCTGCTCCAATGCTTGACAACCCTTTTGGTGAAGGCTTTTTTCCTAGTATTCAATCTAAACTACCTGCCTTCATTCTTTCATTCTTTATTTTACTGCTTGTTTCTGGCTTATGTTGGAGATGTGACACCGAACTAGATGGACTTCTGGTCTGGGCTAATAAAGAAATTATTGTATCTTATGTTTCTAATTTTATACTAAAGTATTTACCATGTTGGCAGGCAATTCATACTTCTCTCTTCATTTCACTCAAAAAAATAAAATGAAGGGAGAAGAAAATAGAGATGTTGTTTAAATATGAAGTCTTCTTTCTGCTAGTGAGACTTAACCAGCTCCTAGCTAAATCTGGTGAACAGTTCCCCTTTTTATGATTCATTCTGCTTCTAACGATGCCATATGGTTATTTATCTCATGGTGAGCACTAGCAGCTGAGAAGTATTTCTCTTTCTTGACAAAAGAGTTACTGCATGTGTCTAATTACATTTCATAGTGTATTTCCATGAGACTTCTCCTATGCAGGAAGAAAGTACTTGTCATGGCTGATAGATTAGATGTATTCTTTTGTTAGTTCTTAAAGTTGCTGGTACTTTTCTGCTTCATCTGCACTATTCTCAGTATCTAACTCCTGACAAAAATTTATGTTGTTCCCAAATTTCTCATTAAATACAATGTTTGAAAAGAGCAGCAAAAGATATATGTACATGTGATCAGAAATGTTACCACTAAAACATACCAGAAGCTGTCTGAACAGAGTAGTAATCCTTTAGGAAGTAAATACTAGCAGTAATACTTGCAATTTTAATAGTAGTAACTTAGTTAAAAGCAGAAATACTAGCGATAAACATAGCAACAATATGACAGGTTTTGTTTTACCTAGGATAGCAGACAGGCGTACTGGAGCCTTGGTTTTGGTTCTTTCCTCTGTTAGGTGATCTATCGGATCTTCAACTTAGGGGTAAAGATTGAACTGATTGTGGCTACCAAGGATTTTGCAGTTGTCCTAGGTGGAGGCAGAGATTCCCTCTTCATCGATTCAGGCAAAATCTTCCAATGAAGATATGTGCTGAACAATGCTGAGACCCTATTTCAAAGCTGGGATTGGAGCTCAGGTCCCCCTCCAAGCTTGAAAACATGTCAGACTTCATAGGTTATTTCTGCCCGTCAGCTTAGTTTACGGATTATTTAAGGTAAAACCAAAATAAGTTATTAATTATTAATCCAAAGGGACGTGTCAGTTATTTGCTCATGAGATATATGTGAATGCGCATTTTTCTTCCACTACTTACCCCAAATATTAATCTGTAATTTGCAGCTATCTATGAGAGTGCTGTGGTGAGAACTATGCTCTGTGCTCTCAGAAGCATTCAAAGCAACTGCTTTCCTACAGCATCAAAGCACTGAATATCAACATGGTAGCATATAATGTGTCGAGGAGTTGCGCAGTTTCTAGTATCTTTAGTGTGTTTTTTTCATAGGGCCCCAGACACTAAGACAGTTGGATATAATTTCATCATTGCCTTGCTTCAGCATAAGCTAATTAGGAAGCTCATTATTTATTTGGCACAAATTTAGCATAACAAATCAATTTAAAAGGGCACAGGAGACAGAGCAATTTAAGGGGAAAGTCAGAATCAAGATGAAATGGCAAGATAGAATCTTTTAATTTCTAATAATGCACTAACATCTTAACGGCTTGGTGGGTCTTAGTGGTGATTCTGACACCACAAATCCTGTGCTGTCTGTATCTGGTCAGGACAAGCAACCCAAAGGAGGGCATAGTTTGCTTATCTACGTCTTGTGTTTTCCAGGTGCCTCCACCTCCCTACCTGCGTCTCCAATGCGATACCACTATACAAGGACCACTACTGTAAGATAGATGGTTAATCTGATACAAGGAATGTCTCAGACATATGACAAAACTATATCAAATAGCTAAAAACTATAACTAATGATATATTTATTTTTTTTTTGGTGTGAGTTACCTAACGACAGGTGTGCCAGTGATCTGTATTCAAATTGGATTGTAAACAGATTTATTGGGATGATGTGGAGGCCTGTAACCCAGAAAACATTTTAGGATTAGTTTTTCCATCATCATGAACATTTTGGTTTACGTATTAAGTCTGAGATCAGATCTTTATTTTGTATTGCTTTACATAACAAAAATATCAGGATTATTGTGGGGCAAAAAGTTCAACTAGACTAAATATCTTTAAAGTCAACATAATTATTTCAGTTTGCACTGGATGAAACTGGTCTCCACCTTTCTATTTTGAAGTTCCACATAACTTCTGTCCACCATGGAGGTAACTGTTTGTCCTGGATTCAGCAGTAGCAGTCATTTTTTTCCTTTTTAGTAGCTGGTGCAGTGCTGTGTTCTTGACTTTCAGCCTGGGAACAGTGCTGATAACACCGATGTTTTTAGTTGCTGCCCAGTAATGTTTACTCTGACCAAGGACTTTCTGAGTCTCATGCTCTGCCAGGGAAGAGGGGAGGTTGGGAGGAAGCAGAGCCAGGACACCTGACCCAAACTGACCAAAGGGGCATTCCATACCACAGCACTTCATGCCCAGTATATAAACTGGGGGCGGTTACCTGGAAGGGTTAGATCACTGCTCGTTGGGCTGGGTATCGGTCAGCAGGTGGTGAGTGGTTGTATTCTCTTCCCTTGTTATTACCTTATCATTATTATTACTGGTGGTAGCAGCAGTGGTTTGTGTTATACCTGAGTTACTGGACTGTTATTATCTCAACCTGTGGGAGTTACATTCTTTCAATTCTCCTCCCCATCCCTCTGGGAGCAGGGGGGAGGAAGGCTGGGGAGGGAACAAACGGCTATGTGGTTCTGAGTTACTGGCTGGGCTTAAACCACAACACGGCTCTCACATGGTTTATGAGATCTGAGGACAGCAGTAGCAAGCATTTTCCAACCAGCTTGGAAACTGGAAGGACTCCTTGGCTGTTCATAGTACGTAGTTGTAACCTTTACAGGTACCAATGTGGTCCTACTCATTTTTCCAACTGCTTGGATTTGTATTAGAAAATAAATGCTGAGACTTGAGGGACATGACAAATACTCTGTGCTGAAATCCTACACAATTACAGATGTTTTCCTTTCAGCTGGCTGAACAGCCGAAGGTTGCTGTGTTCTGTGGAGATAAAATTGTCTGATGCTTTTTTCTCCACTTCCCTGATCAAGTGCCAACACTGATTCCTGGGCCAGACCCAGAAGTGGTGCAAAAGCAGAGCAGAAGATCTACACTGTCTACACCACCTTCCAGCAGAATATCTACACCACAGACACAGTAAAAAACCTCAATATGGGGAGAGGTGTGTGAGAGACTGATCTGAAATCAGACTTCACTACCCATTGTCTCAAAGACTGGTAGGAGAAGCTGAGATGTGACTCCACCATCCACTGCCTGAGAGATGAGTGGGAAAGAGCTGAGATAAGACTCTTACTTCCATTGCTTCAAGGATTGGTGTGAGGAATTGAAATGGGACTGCAAGGACAATTGTCTCAGAGATGGGTGAGAGGAGTTGAGATAAGAATCTTCCATCCATTGTCTGGGAGAAGGGTGTGAGGAGCTGAACTGGGGCTCCACCATCCATTGCCTGAGGGATGAATGAGAAAGACCTGACTCTTCTGTCCATTACCTCGAGGACTGGTGTGAGGAATTGCTACCCATTACCCGAAGAACTGCTTCATACAGGGCTGGGCACTGGGGTTTTTCTCCTATCAGACCCTGACAAGGTGAAATAGTAGAAAGGAACATCACAAATGTGTGATGCTCAGTGCTGTAGTGTGGTGGTGGTTGCTTTGCACTGTGCATCTGTAGATGGAAACATACCCATTCCTGAGGATTTCATGTGCTCAAGCCAGTGAGGAACTATGCAGAGATATGTTCGCCTCTCTTGCTAGAAAACTGATCTTAGAGTTGAAGATTCCTAATTTCTAGAGCTGTCCAGAAATTTGCTGGGTCCATTATCTTTATCTTGAATGTGTGATGATAAATCGATAAAAATTCTCTGGCATTCATCATGGTTTATATCTCACAAATGCCAGAAATATGCTCAGAAGTCATATTCTTACTCAACTATGGGAGGTGCTAGCTTGCAATGTAGGAACATACAAATACAGGTGAATAGGGGATCAGTCTCATCTGAGATCTTGAGTATTCAGGTGCTTATGTTGCAGGACTTGAAGCAGATATCTTTCTTCATTTGTTTATGAGGTTGAAGAGTGAGAAATCCTTCCAGCAATATTTGCAAATGCAATAATCTGATTGTGGATAGCTTTTCTCCAAGTTTGAACAGCTTCTTAACTGCTTTGAGTTATAGATTTTTCCAAGCTTGCATAGTATGAGAGAGGAGAAAGGCACTGCATATATCCTTTTTCCTGAATGAGAAAAGACAGAAGCATTCTGTAAGTTGTCTGCATCTGGGTCATGATTTCTAAGGACTGTTTTTACCAGCTTAGCATTTTTTTATACTTTGGTGTTCCAGGCTGGAAAGAAATGACTTCAAGGTAAGTGGGTAAAAGTATGATAAAATGGAAAAATGCCAATCTTTGACATGATTTCTCTGTCCTCTGAAAATTGTAGTGTATTTTGTAAGAGTACATGCATATTCCTAGCTGGAGAGTACTTACACTGATTTATAAAAAGGTACATAAAGGGCAAAAGACATTTCCAGATAGAATAGTGAGCTGTAAATGACAGAGCGATTTCACCTCCATCTTTCTGTTAGATTTCATGTGTGTACGTTTAAAGGGAAAAAGAACGTCTGGAGACAGCTCTTTCTGTTGTACAGAATTATAAGACTTACAATTTCTCATTTTCACTTGCTGATCTGTCCAGGAACTGAAAGATTAAAATTCGTATTGGATAGCCAAGAAAAGAGCCGCTTCTACATCATCAATTTTGGTTGAAGAAAATAATAACATTTGGATATAATCAAAACCTGTAGATGGAAGTCTTGAATAAGCTGCACTGTGGTTATGAATCACAACATTTGGACTCAACTTCCAGATCACCACCTTTGTGTGTCTGTCTGTAGCACTGCAAGGAAAGCGATGTGACTTACTTTCCACCCTGAACCCCTGACATCCCTGTTCTATGTGTATCACCTTCTGTTGCCACCTTACACAGTGGAAATAAAGTTCCTTCTCCATTACTTGCTTTCTAGGATTTCTAGATTACTAGAGGTCGTGTGGCTCTTCAGCCCAAGGGTATCTTTTCCCACAGCCCTGAATCATTTTGAGCGGTCCAGGGCCAATAAGCTGATAGCAAGAGTAGATCCAGACATGCCCCTAACACTTGGCATACAATCAGTTTTCTTGCTTGACAATCATTTTTTGTTATGGCATTGCATTAAATCCTACCTTTAACCTTACAGGTTTCTTTCTGAGGTATATTTAGGTACAGTGGCTTGCAAGTCAAGATTTCACTACAGCTACATGCATGAAATTGCCTGGAGAGGTCCGAGTTATTCCTGTTTGATTCTAAGTGGGAGAAAGAAGACAAAAGGGGTGTTTCATCAAGATTCATCCACCAAAAATATATATTTATTTGAATAAGCAAAGGCCCTTCTCAGTGTCTTAAGTCAGAAACAAACATCATTGATCTACATAAGGTCACGCGGAAATATAACCTTCCAAAGGCAGTTTTCATTTTTCTGCTGATTGAATTTTGCAGCAGAATTGCCAGTGGCTTTTGTGGGAAAGGAGCTTTTTCCTAAAAAACTTTACTAACAGTTAAGCTCTTAAGGATCAAAAAACTTTAGGAGATTCTGAGAGTCCTGTTTAAGATATGTATGAATTTGTCTGGACTGCCAAATCAGAACCTTATTTAAGCTATGTAGAAGTTTGTGTAAATTGCCAAATCAGCACCTAGATGAGGATATACAAGAACTGTAGCTGAAATAACAAGAACTGACACACTTCTATGCACTCCTTGGGGTAGAGAAACAGACTGATCAAACTGCTAAATATTTCAGCTCCCTTCGAGCAAAAATTTCAGGCAAACCACAATATCAGATTTCTGTGCAGATGTTTATTGGATAAACAAACACAGAGCTGCACTCCCAGTCCAGTATTTAGCAAACTGGTTGGAGTAGTAGCCCTCCTGCAATGTAAGATCATCACTCTTAATTACACAGATGCCTTGCTATTCTTTCCTTTTCTAAACACACCAGGATGCTGCCATGCAATCCAAGTATCTATGTTGACAAATAAGGCAGTGGATCCACCATAAAAAAACTACGAACAATTATGACGTTTATTATCAGAAGTTATTTGAATATCACAGTGTTAACAATATTGAACTGAGACAACTATCCATGAACAAAATGTTGCTGTCATTTTAGGTTCAGTTATTGCTTTAAGTGCTTGTACACATGATCAAAACCTTCCAGGAAGATGAGTGTGCCCTCAGCAAGTTTGCCAATGACACCAAGCTGTGTGGTTTGGTTGATAAGATGGAGGGAAGGAATGCCATCCAGAAGGACCTAGACACACTTGAGAGGTGGGCCAATGCCAGCCTCATGAAGTTCAACCAAGCCAAGTGCAAGCTCCTACACATGGGTCAGGGCAATCCTAGATGCAGCTGCAGGTTGGGCGGAGAAGTGATTCAGATCAGCCTGAGGAGAAGGACTCCCAGGCACAGCAGCCTGGGAGTGCTGGGTGGTGAGAAACTGAACATGAGCCAGCTACAGAGTGCTCTTGTAGCCCAGAAACTAGCTGTGTGCTGGGCTGCGTCAAAAGAAGTGTGACCAGCAGGATAAAGGAGGTGATCCTGCCCCTCTGCTCTTGAGAGACCCCACTTGGAGTCCTACATCCAGCTCTGGGTCCCCCAACAAAAGAGGGAGATGGACCTGCTTGAGCGAGTTCAAAGGCAGGCTAGAAAGATGATCAGAGGGCTGGCAAGCCTTTCCTATGAAGACAGGCTGAGAGAGCTGGGCTTCATCAGTCTGGAGAAGAGAAGGCACAGGGGAGACCTTACAGCAGCTTCCAGTACCTAAATGGAGCCTGTGAGAAAACTGGAGAGGGGCTTTTTACAAGGGCATGAAGTGACAGGTCAAGGGGGATGGTTTTGCACTGAAAGAGGGGAGATTTAAATTTGATATAAGGAAGAAGTTCTTTACTGTGAGGATGGTGAGACACTGGCAGAGGCTGCCCAGAGAAGCTGTGGCTGCCCCATCCCCCGCAGTGTTCAAGAAAGGTTGGATGGGGATTTGAGCAACCTGGTGTAATAGAAGGTGTCCTGCACATGGCATGGCAGTTGAAACTGGGTGATCTTAAGGTCATTTCCAACTGAAACTGGAGTCTATGATTCTATGACTCTATGATTTGTCCCTCCTTTGTCTCTCCAAGGAAGAGAGAAGTCTATGCAGTGGCCATGTACACATGACAATGTTTAGCAGCTATGAAGCGTGTGCCCACTTGATTTGTCCACTGCACGTAGGCACAAACTAAGACACAGTCTTGCTGTCCATAAATAGATTTCCATTTTTTGTTGTTGTCTCAAAAGAAAATGAATATGTCAAAATTGATCTCTTGTCTAGCTGTCATTACTCCCAGGTGTGATGTCTTAATTTTTCTTACCCTGTCTCATGAAACCCCCAGACACAATTTAAGAAACCTTTGACAGTACTGACTACTGACATTCGTCTTCTGGACTCAGCAATACATGACTCTTTGGCTTACCAGGAACTGCTACTGCCTGTAGGCAAGAAGAAAGGCTGGTCCTTGCATTCCTTTTAGAGGAACACCATACTTGACCGAACTGAAGTTTAACTGTCTTCTCTGAGGTAAGGTAATAAAAGGTAATATAAAGGTTTATATATAATGTAATATGTAAAAATGCATACATAAGCTAATATATAGGTAACGATAATATGATCATTAATAAAGCAAGTTCTTTCTTTTAATGATTTTTTTTGTTAGTATAATCTTTATTTGCATGGCAAAACAACAGACCAACATAAAGATTCCCTGTAGAGTTGTGTATTTTTGTCTGCACTGTACAGACAGGGGTACAAATCTAAGCAATGGTAGCAAAGAACATTTGGGCTTCTAGAAAGAAAACTCACAAATTTTCCCTGAAAAATTCTCTAAACTTGCAGTTCCCAATTAATAACTTGCAAAGTATTACCTCCAAAACTGAACAAAAATTAATAACCTTCAATCAGGTGATACTGGTATTACTGAAAGTCATTAAGGTGGATTTTTCTGGGAGATTATCTTCTATATGTCCTATGATTTATTTATGCTGAGTAGTGCACAGTACTATAGCATAGTACAGCAATGGTCCATGTGGGAGAAATTGGAATAAAAGATAATACCCCCAGAGAAAAAGAGCCTGAATTTCCTTCCTTCCTGCCTTGTCTTGTCTTTCTAAAGCAGTGTAAAAGAAGTGGAAAAGAAGCTTTCTTGTAAAATTTTGCTGACTTTCAGACAGTCAAATTTTGACTCCTGGCGTTGCTGTCAGGGGAGCATGAGGGAATTTAACATCTTGCATTCACGAAGCTTAATGGTCAGTTATGCAAAAGGGGTGGGACATATACCACAACTCAGAGGTGTTTATAAAATGTATTTCAAAATTTGGGACATCAGTACCTTTCTCTTCCGCTGCCTGAAATGCCAAAATTTTGGCGCTGAATTCCCTCAGACCTTAAAATTATTTTTCGGGGAATGTCTTGGTGTGTCAGAGTCTTAATAATGTGAAACCCTCAAGTGGTATCTCTATTGGGAAACCCATACAAGCGTTCTCCTAGCCATCATGACTGACAAAAGTTTCACAAAACAACCGCCACCTCAAGCCCCAGTCGTTATGAAAATAGATGGAAACTGTTTCCAGAAGAAAAGGGTGCAGAGAGAAAAGTGCTAAGTCTGGTTCAGGGGGAAGGATGTCAAAGGAATTGCAGGGATAGGGAGGTAATGGTGCCCCAGTGCCCTGAGTGGTCTACTGCAAGTTTGGCCTTCCATTTTTTTCAATGGTTTGGTAGCTGTGAAGCACAGAATCATAGAATCATAGAATCATAGATTCATAGATTCATAGAATAGTTAGGGTTGGAAAGGACCTCAAGATCATCGAGTTCCAACCCCCCTGCCATGGGCAGGGACACCTCCCACTAAACCATGCCATCCAAGGCTATGTCCAGCCCCACCTTGAACGCCGCCAGGGATGAAGCATTCACAACCTCCCTGGGCAACCCATTCCAGGGCCCCACCACCCTCACAGGAAAGAATTTCTTCCTCATATCCAATCTAAACTTCCCCTGTTTAAGTTTAAACCCGTTACCCCTTGTCCTATCACTACAGTCCCTCATGAAGAGTCCCTCCCCAGCATCCCTATAGGCCCCCTTCAGGTATTGGAAGGCTGCTAGGAGGTCTCCACGCAGCCTTCTCTTCTCCAGGCTGAACAGCCCCAATTTTCTCAGCCTATCTTCATACGGGAGTTTGGTTGGAAGGAACTTTAAAGCTCATATGGTGCCATGGGTTGGGGCACCTTTCACTAGACCGGGTTGCCCAAAACCCCATCTAAACTGGTCTTGAACACTGCCAGGGGTGGGGCAGCCACAGCTTCCAGCCACAGCTTCTCTGGGCAGCTTGTGCAAGTGCTTTACCACTGACATAGCCAAGATTTTTTTCCTAATGTCTAGTCTAAATCTCCCCTCTGTCAGTTTAAAGGCATTCCCTCTTGTCCTATCACTACACACCCTTGTAAAACATCCCTCTCCAGGTTTTTTGCAGGCCCCCAGGTTTCTTGAAGGCCCCCCTTAGTTACTGAAAGCTACTGCAAGGCTCCCCTGAGCCTTCTCTTCTCCAGGCTGAACAAGCCCAACTCAGCCTGTCTCCATAGGAGAATGGCTTATATAAGGATGGTTACCTGTATACGTTGATGTGGGTGCTTATATACTTAGGTATCTTGTTAGAAAAAGTGGGTTTGTTTTTTGTTTGAAGAAGTTTAAAAGGACGAATGGATTATCAAGGTGTGAATGGAGAAAGACTTGCCAGAAGGAAGTATGAAAGGGACAATTTATGTGGTGATTTGCCTTTTTTTTTTTTTTTTTTTTTTTTTGTGTATGTGTGTTTGATTTTTTATGCATTGATAGACCAAGTAGAAGAGGATTCTTATACTCTTGGTTCTGGCACATGTCTCCCTACAAATTAACAAAATATTTTAGGTTTTATAGAATTCTATTGGAGAGCAGAGGGTAGGGAGATATAAACCAGAGTAGTTTGGGGCTTTTTTCCTCCATGAAGCAATCTTTCAGAATGTTTCTGTCAGACTTGCAAAAAGACTCTGTAATATACATGACTGGTGGTGAATATTATTATGCACATCATTTAGGAGTAGAACAAAAGGAAAACAGGCTGGATACAGGGAAGAGGGAAAGCAGGAATGTCAAAAAGGTAAGTAGCTATACTGTAGGAAACAGATTGTGTTATAGGCTCTTCCCTGTAGAAGAAGAGTGCTCTTCCAATTTACTGAACAATGGGTAATGTATTTCAGATGTCTAGGATTATTGTAGGTGTTATTAAGTGAAACCCAAGGATGGATGTCCCTTATTATTTGGATTATTGTGGGAGACTGCTAAGATGTTTTGTGCTGATTCTGCTGAACATCAAAAAAATCAGTGACTGCAATCAGAAAATAATGGCTTAAAGAGGACCTTAAAACTGGCTTAGTCATTAGAAAAGGAAAGTCACTCAGCACCCCGGAAAGAAATCTCAGAGAAGCAGCATGACACAGAAAAAGGTGGTGACTAGAAAGGAAAGGGACACGTTATTAGAACGAGTGAGGGATTTAAATGTATAATACAGCAGGAATTCAAATAAAGGCTCAGACAATAGCAAATAGGAGGTAAAGATGAAACTCCTGAATAAGATGATGATTATGCAAAAATTAAACACAGCTACTCTATTTGCAGGAAGAAACGTTAGATTGGGAGCCACTGGAGGATGCTGACTTTTTGGATGATATGTATGAACGAGGAAAGACACAGGAGTGGGAACTTGGATGGTTATCCCAGGGGAAGACAGTGCTGAAAACTGCATTTGCCACTCAGTAAAAGAAACATCTCCAGGGATGTGAAACAAAATGCTGCAAATCCCTGGCCTTTAAAAGAGAGCACACCTGGGGATTAGAGTGTTGAGCTGTGCAATGAATGCACCAGCCAGTGTGCTCTGAAAGTGCAGCTGAGCTTGACCCTTGTTTCCCTGCTTAAAAGGCAAAAGCTTCAACCATCTTTCAAGCCATGCAGTGTGGCGATGGCAAAACCAGACACGGGTTTCCTCCCTGGGGCTCTCATCTGGGATGAATGAGAGCTGGATAAATTTCCTTCACTACTGGACAAGATTCAGTTTTATCTCTCTCCTTCCAGAGCATGTCTTCCTGACCAGGTTTGATGAGGGACAGAAGACTTGTAAGATCGAGATAGCTCTTTCCTCCAGCTTATTCAGGCTGTTCAGCCACATTTGAAATAACCAGTGGTTCACTGAACTGGAAGAAAAGTGTGTGATTTTTTTTTTCTTTGTGTTGACGGTGTTCATCTGAAGGCAGTAATAGCCACTTTTACCATCAAGTACTGGTTGGTGTGTGGTGGGAGCCTATAGTCCCACAGCTTTCTCCTCTGCATGTATGATGAAATGAGCTGCAAAACCACTTCTAAACCAGAGTGAAACTGAAAGGGCTTTATGAAAAAGCGTGTGTTCCCTAGGGACAAGATCCAGAGCTAGAGGTTAGAACTTCTGGAAACTGACATCAGCTTCAGAATTAGAGACTATTAGCAGCCATTAGGTAATTAGTGCTACCATATGTCTGCATGAGAGATTTCTGGTGGTCTGAAATGCTGCAGAGACCCCTGTGCTGTACTTCTTTGCCTTGCTTCTCACTGTGTGACTGTCCACCTGGAAGTCTCTACAGCTGTCTCTACAGCATTTACTCAGTTCAGCCACCTCCTTAACACATGGTGTATCTGATACTTGAAAGAGTTAGAGTCACTGACTGGGTGCTCTTCAGCTGAAATTAACGTTCAAAGCAGTCCTGTTGTGCTCCAGAAGTATAATGGAAAAAGTATCATGTAGGAAATTTTGAGGAGGAGTGGGACTTAATTACAATGTTAGTGTTACAATGGTGAAGAACCCTGACATAACTTTTTTTAAATACAGAACCCCTTCCCAGTGTTGTCTAAGTTCTCTGAATAAACTCTGTCATTAGATTTCCTGCTCGCTACAGATCACAGAATCATAGAATCATAGAATAGTTAGGGTTGGAAAGGACCTCAAGATCATCGAGTTCCAACCCCCCTGCCATGGGCAGAGACACCTCCCACTAAACCATGCCATCCAAGGCTATGTCCAACCCCACCTTGAACGCCGCCAGGGATGAAGCATTCACAGCTTCCTTGGGCAACCCATTCCAGTGCCTCACCACCCTTACAGGAAAGAATTTCTTCCTCATATCCAATCTAAACTTCCCCTGTTTAAGTTTAAACCCATTACCCCTTGTCCTCTCACCACAGTCCCTAATGAAGAGTCCCTCCCCAGCATCCCTATAGGCCCCCTTCAGGTATTGGAAGGCTGCTAGGAGGTCTCCACGCAGCCTTCTCTTCTCCAGGCTGAGCAGCCCCAATTTTCTCAGCCTATCTTCATACGGGAGGTGCTCCAGCCCCCTGATCATCCTCGTGGCCCTCCTCTGCACTTGTTCCAACAGTTCCATGTCCTTTTTATGTTGAGGACACCAGAACTGCACACAATATTCCAAGTGAGGTCTCACGAGAGCAGAGTAGAGGGGCAGGAGCACCTCCCTCGACCTACTGGTCATGCTCCTTTTGATGCAGCCCAGGATACGGCTGGCTTTCCGGGCTGCAAGCGTACACTGCCGGCTCATCATCATTTTTTCATCAACCCACACCCCCAAGTCCTTCTCCACAGGGCTGCTCTCAATCTCCTCCCCGCCCAATCTGTAGCTGTGTCTGGGATTGCTGTGACCCAGGTGCAGGACCTTGCACTTGGCATGGTTAAACTTCATCAGGTTGGCATCGGCCCACCTCACAAGCGTGTCTAGGTGCCTCTGGATAGCATTCCTTCCCTCCAATGTATCAACCGAACCACCCAGCTTGGTGTCGTCGGCAAATTTGCTGAGGGCACACTCAATCCCACTGTCCACGTCACCCACAAAGATGTTGAACAAGACCGGCCCCAACACCGATCCCTGAAGGACACCACTCGTTACTGGTCTCCAGCTGGACACTGAGCCATTGAGCACAACTCTGTGTGTGCGGCCATCCAGCCAGTTCTTTATCCACCGAGTGGTCCACCTATCAAATTGATGTCTCTCCAACTTAGAGAGAAGGATGTCATGCGAGACAGTGTCAAAAGCTTTACATAAGTCCAGGTAGATGACATCAACTGCTCTGCCCCTGTCCATCAGTTCCGTGGCCCCTTCATAGAAGGCCACCAGATTGGTGAGGCAGGATTTCCCCTTAGTGAAGCCATGCTGGCTGTCATCAAGCACCTTGTTGCTTTTCATGTGCCTCAGCATGCCTTCCAGGAGAATCTGCTCCAAGATTTTGCCAGGCACAGAGGTGAGACTGACTGGTCTGTAATTCCCCGGCTCATCCATTTTCCCCTTCTTAAAAATGGGGGTTATATTTCCCTTTTTCCAGTCATCGGGAACTTCACCTGCCTGCCATGATTTTTGAAATCTGATGGACAGTGGCTTGGCAACTTCATTTGCCAGCCACTTCAGGACCCGCGGATGGATTTCATCGCGTCCCATGGACTTGTATACATTCAGGTTCCTAAGATGGTCTCAAACCAGATCCTCTCCCACAGTGGGCCCAGGGTCTTCATTCTCACTGTCCCTGCGTCTGCCCTCCAAGACTTGGGTGGTGTGGTCAGAGCATTTTCTGGTGAAGAATGAGGCAAAGAAGTCATTAAGAACCTCAGTCTTCTCTAAGTCCAGGGTAGCCATTTCTCCCGATAGCTTCTGGAGAGGGCCCACGGTGTCCCTAACCTGCCTTTTATTTGCAATGTACCTATAAAATCCCTTCCTGTTATCCTTAACATCCCTAGCCAATTTTAATTCTAAGTAGGCCTTAGCTTTCCTAACCTTGTCCCTAGCTTCCCGGACAACATCCCTGTATTCTTCCCAGGCCGCCTGACCTTGCTTCCACCTTTTATAAGCCTCTTTTTTCCTTTGAATTTTGCTCAGCAGCTCCTTATCCATCCAAGGAGGTCTCCTGGCCCTCCTGCTAAACTTCCTTCTAGTTGGGATGCATCGCTCCTGAGCCTGCAGCAGGTGATCCTTGAATATCAACCAACAGTCTTGAGCTCCCCTGCCCTCTAGGGCTGTATCCCATGGAACCTTACTGAGCAGGTTCCTGAAGAGGCCAAAGTCTGCTCTCTTGAAGTCCAGGGCAGTGAGCTTACTGCATGCCCTTCTCACTGTCCTGAGGATCTCAAATTCAACCATCTCACGATCGCTGCAATCAAGGCTGCCCTGGAGCGTTACATTTCCAAGCAGCCCTTCCCTGTTGGTGAGGACAAGGTCAAGCATGGCACCTCTCCTTGTTGGCTCCTCAATTGTTTGCAGAAGGGGTGGTGGGGCCCTGGAATGGGTTGCCCAGGGAGGTTGTGAATGCTTCATCCCTGGCGGCGTTCAAGGTGGGGTTGGACATAGCCTTGGATGGCATGGTTTAGTGTGAGGTGTCCCTGCCCATGGCAGGGGGGTTGGAACTCGATGATCTTGAGGTCCTTTCCAACCCTAACTATTCTATGATTCTATGATTCTATGATGTTGTCTTCCACACAATCGAGGAACCTCCTGGATTGCTTGTGCCGGGCCGTACCATCCCTCCAACAGATATCAGGGTGGTTGAAGTCTCCCATGAGAACGAGGGCCTGCGAGCGTGAGGCTGCGTCTATCTGTCTATAGAGCGCTTCATCCACCAACTCCCCTTGGTCAGGCGGTCTGTAACAGATCCCCACAATAATGTCACCCATCGCTGTTCTCCCTTTAACCCTGACCCACAAACTCTCTGTCGACTGCTCACCTGTCCCCAGACAGAGTTCCATACTCTCTAGCCTGTCCCTAACATAAATAGCAACTCCCCCTTCCCGTCTGCCGGGCCTGTCTTTCCTAAAGAGCCGGTAACCTTCCATTCCAACACACCAGTCATAGGTGCCATCCCACCATGTTTCTGTGATGCCTATGATATCATACCCCCGTAGATGTGCACACATCTCTAATTCCTCTTGTTTGTTCCCCAGGCTACGGGCGTTTGTGTAGAGGCATTTGAGGTGAGAGCCAATTGAAGCCGGCTCATTGGCTGGAGCAGGTGGAATATCCCTACATTTTTCCGAACGTTTACTATAAGCGCTCTTGACACAGTCTGTGCACCATAACCCAGACTCTTAAGTTTGGGGCGTGAATGAGTACAAAAATGAACTAAGCTCTTCTGTATCAGCTGTAGCTGTGATTGGCAGTTTTCATGGCAGGTGGCTACTGAGTTCAACTGCAACAACCCACCACAGAGTATCACTGAATAATTAAAGAAAAACATTTAATTTGCCTTTTATTGTTCTAAACTCCAGAGATTATATTAGAATAGTTCACATTAACTGCAAGATATTCGTATCTGCTTCAGCTGTCATTAGTTGCAAAGCATTTCCCTCAGTTACTGCATTTCCAGCCTGGTTACTGTGATTCCTCTGAAACCAATGAGGGCCCAGTGAAGGCCAGGATGGCATAAAAGTGATGAAGAGGAGGTCAGAAACTAGCCAAAAGGGTTTGGATACATTAGCTTTATTTCCTTCATGATGGTGAGCATTACAGTGTTCAGAAAAATACAATAATCTGTTTCATAGAAGATGGGTGTGGTATATGCTACCTGGGATCTTCTCAAAAGCTGCGGGTTGAAAACAAAATCAGCAGGGATTATGACACACCTATCACTCTGTTTTTTTTTCTGCTGCTTTCTCTTTGTTTTGTGACAGAAATCCATAGTCAGAGGGATGGTCTTGACAATTAGCAGGTTTTAACATCTTCCTCAAAGAAGCTGCCTTGGAAGAGCTTCAAAGAGAGATTGTCTTATAACAGGAATATTCTGAAAAAAAGCAGACTTAGAGAAAGTTCACCAAGTTTTCATAGCCATTCCTTCTGTGTGTCTGTATTAATTTCAGGTTTACTTCTTTAAATTTTACTACTGACTCAACTGCTGTTTTGCTATGCAGCACATCCCAGGCTGATATACCAAATGAAATCCTCCCACTGCCCACGGGCTCTGGATTCAGATGACAACGCTGTCTTTGTGATCTCACTTTCACTTCCTTCTTGGTCTTCTGAAACTCTTTTCACTTTTTATTTCACTCTTTTAAGTCTTTCCTTTGCGGGCTTTTGTAAGTTTTTATACAGGTCTAGAGATGTGCAAGTTGAGTACAACTATGCAAGCTGCAGCAGTGATAAGACTATAAATAGTGGTAAGAAAGATACATGACAATAGTAGATGTCTGGAAATGGAGCTCAGAAATGTTAGTTCTAGAATATGTTCCTAACACTGATGAAATGAGAAACTGTGATGACATGGGGACTGAAATCACAGCTGATTTTCTTCTCTGTGAGTTTGTATGATGCTGTGCCTTATCACAAATAATTTTTGTTCAAGCTAGTAAAGAGAGATCACTTTTGCCTGTGAAACACAGTAGATGTCATTTGTTCATGTGTGGCCATCAGAGGAGCCTTGGAACACCCACTTTGTCTGTGATCATGTGTTTTTCACCTGAGAAACAGGCACATTACTGGTGTGAATTATTTAGAACCATTTTTTAAGAAATAGGCAATATTTAGGGTCCCAACTGTATTAAATACAATATGTACACATACCAAGAAGCAATCACAAACCATAATAATCTAAGCACAGGAGACAACTGAAAAGACCCTTTTTTTAATAGTAGAGTTGCGATAACAGCCAACAGAGTTAAAGTATCTTGCCTAAGTACTTGCCACTCTAGGGAAAAACTCATCTACCTCATATGTAAAAACGTTGACACATCAGCCACCATGAAAAGGGTGCTCCTTCCATAAAGAAGTCTAGGGAAGAGAACTGCAGCACTGCTGTCCTTGCCTGATTTGTAGGAGAAGGACTTTCTTCTCCTAAAAAAGTAATTATGAATTCATAAAAATAGTACACCCTTTTTTGTGCTTATTTTTATGTAATGAATTTTCAACAATATTAGTTGGGGAAAAAAACCCCAAACCCTAGACCTTTCACCTATCAATATACATCTCATTTGAAAGCTAGAGTTAGCAGATTTGCAATGACCTGGTCTTTGATCCGATCAGATTCATATCCCTCTACTAAAGACTGGGGTTTATTTTCATTAATCACGTCTAGATATGTTATTTGTAAATAGTATTTAGCCACTTTTTTTCTATTTCAGTTATTTTTCATACACTGATGTAGAATAATTAGGAAATGTGGGATAATTAGGAATTAAATTTATATTTGAAATGCATCATTGTCCGCACATAAGGGAAAAACAGAATTCCAAGGCCTCTCAGGGCGAGATGCAGCCACACCTGGTATGCCAGGAATGTGCACGCCACAGCGGTTTCCGTGGCAACACACAGAGGGTGGAGCAAGGTTACACTTTGTCCTAACATCAGCAAAAGATGGGAACTAGGTGGTGCAAGAAACTGAGAAGCTGCATACTTGCTACCCTGAGCCAGCAGCCTGTCGTTTTTTGACAGAATCATAGAATCATAGACGTCCTCTGTGTGAACTTTGCTTCATTATAATGTCATTATAATGCATTTACATGCTAAAATACACTCCCATCTCCAATGCGACCCCCTCCAAGATGAGACCACTCCTCTCTGAGCATGCACTCTGGATTTTTGGTGTCATATACCTTTAAAAGCGAAGCGAGAGAGATTTGTACCAATAGTAATAAAGGCATGCATGACTAGAATCACTCAAGCTCCACCTTGAAGGTAAAAATAGTATAAAATGACCCAAGAGAGAAGGGGATATCAGGGAAGATACCATCGTGGATGAGTCAAGGAAGACAGCATCAACAGAATTCTGGGACTGGTTGACAGGCTGGACATCTCTTCCCTCCCGTACAGATGCTTCCCCGGGAAAACTTAGAATCTCTATAGAGTTACTTTTCGCTGTTACCTTTATATTTTAAAGCCAGGTTGTGTTAACTTTATCGAGCACTTGTATCCATGTAACTATTATTTGCACGTGCTTTGACAGACAGTATTTATCACTGGTGATCCATAAGAACCTGTATCTGTTGCATCAATAAACTGCACTGTTTTGGTAGCTGATCGTAATTTTCTCACAGAACGCAACCCCATTTCTAGTTGTGGCTGTGAGCATTCAGGAGCACGATTGGACTGGGCAGTGTGGTGTACTATCAGAGAATCTGCATCAGTAAGTTTTGAAATAGTGAACGCGGCCGGACTGGTAGTTGCATATTGGAGCCATTCGCAGACCCTCTAATAAAGCAAGGGGTTTATTTTCCCCCCTTTAACGCAACAACTGAAAATGGCAAAGTAACGGATATCAGAAATTCTTAGTATCTATACTGGCAAATAATAAGGCCTTCCAGTATGATTTAAGAACATAATGGCACTGGAGTATCACAGGGAAAGAAATGCAGGGTTCAAAATATTAACTCAGGATTGAAGTGATTTACTGATGCATTAATAAGACATAATTAACCAGCAACTCACTGAACTATGCATTCAGAATCAATATCTGACATGCAACGGATGAACTACAATAATAACCACTTCTAAAACATTAGGAAACACATACAAAATAGTAAATGCCAAGAAGGCCTAGCCCAAGCTGCACACAGACATGCATGCATGCACAGTGGCATGCACACTCAGATGCACACATACCCCAACCCTGCACAGGCCTGGGTGTCACAAACCTCTCCTCCCAAATCATGTGGGACCCCTAAGGTCTTCACCAAGGCTGAGCAGTGGAAGCACCCCTATCCTGGATATATGAAAATTTAGTCTACAACTTCAATGTAGAGTTCAAGGAACACTTTTTGAAGGATCAACTTCAGGTACAGAAGATTAAAATAACAAGTAAAGTACTTCCAATTATTAAAAAACTGGACCATCACAACTTTGACTTGTGGATGGCCCCTTCCTGTGTTTCTACACTCTGCATTGCACAGTGGCGGCAGATTAGATCTTCAAATCTGTGCAGTTTGGCACCAATATCAGTGAATCATGTGAGGTTGGAAGGTCTCTGATTACATGTGCTGTTCCCTTTCTCTGTGAAAATGTGTCTCCCACTGAGCAGTCTGGAGTGAGATTACCTAATCTCAATGCTTCCTTCATGTTTTGCAACTCATAAATTGTGGGGGACTACGTGACTGAGGGCATGAAGTTAGAACCTAGCCTTGAAGATATCAAAGCTTATCCATGAAGAATGAGGCACCGAAGGTATCCGGATGGGAAAGCAGAATGCATCTGGATGAGAAAGCAGAAGGCATCCGGAGAAGCAAGCGAGTCAAAGGGAGTAACTAACTGCAGAATAAGAGCTTGGCAAGACTTTAGTAATGCGGCAAAGGGTCATCCAATAATGTGCTGTTGCTAACTGATGTAACCAACAGCTAAAAGACACATATATGTTAGAAACTGTATTTAAGTAAGGGTTTGTGATAGCAAAGAGAGAACTTTCTACTGAGTCACAGAAAAAATGTGTGTGTGCGTGTTTTTTGGCCGTCTCAACCATGACATTGCTTCAGAGACAAGTCTGAGGTGTTTTTTGATATGAAATATAAAATTTCACCAAAGCTTTCAACTGAAAAATTCCAGACAGTTAAAAGGAGAAAATATCATGGCTTGACAGGAGTAAAAGATACTCAAATAAATCAATGTGCTCTAAGAATCAATCACATTAGATTATGACTAAGCAAAAGCTGCTTAAGGTTTGTGTTTATACCACTTTTGTCATTTTGTGAGTAAAAGGAGCTGTGTTTCTGTTGAAGGTTGTAGGTAGATGAAATTTACCAATGGTTTGTCTGTCACATAGCGTATAAACTGAGTTAGCAATGCCTAGATAAATTTCAGGTATAAATAATCTTGAAAACTATTAAATTTTAATGTTTCCCCAAGCAATACGAAGCACACTTCAAAATTTAAGCAAAAATGTCCAAAAGACTTGCAAAGGTTCAAAAGCACTTTAGTACATCACAGTTGAATCTGATATTCTTACAAACATTGCTTAAGTAGTAAAATTTGTCATTTTTACATAGCATTTATCCAGTTTGCTGAGGTCTAGTGATCACAGTTTAATCTTGTGGGCAGCAGATCAAATTCTGAGGAGGTTATTAAATTCCTTCCAGGACACAAAATAACACTGTTCTTTAAAGAAATTATGACAGTATTTCGAGCAGAAATGCATGAAGCAGATGATGGTAACAATTCATTCTGCATCTGTTGTACATGAAATGCGCCAGCATGTGCCTTTATTGTTATGAGATATTTTGGTGTGGCACACTGCCAGACGCTGGTGTGACAGAAGTAGGGAAAAAGTAGTTAAACTATGTTTTTTTGCCAAATTCCTCCAGTTATGACAACTACCTCTCTTTTGGCTGCAGACTCCCTCTCTCAGCCGTGCATACTGCTCTTTGCAAGCCTGAAGCAAGAATTTGTGGCTTTGTTTGCATTAAAAAGCCATTCCTTAATAAATTCTTGTGGAGGTAATGAATGAATAAAATGTGTTGTAAATAAAGGTGATCAATTTGTTGTGCTGTGGTTGTAATATTTTTCCAGGTCCGCTTGTAAATGTTGCAGCTTCAGAGGTCTCTGCTGCAGTTCCTGGGCAAATATATGTCCCTCAATTAATATTTGCATGCTGTATCTCAGATTAACTGTGAGGACTGAGGAATAGAAAGAAGACAAAATCATGTCTGATGGGACTTCATGGCTAGTACAGCCTAATTACATGTCAGTTACATCATGTAAAGCATTGTTCTGTCTTATATTGCATGTAATTGTCATTAACTTATACATATTCCTTATAAATCTGAGAATAACATCACAATACAGCTGGCCTTCAATGCTGTCTGTTTTCAGATCATGGACAAATTCTTTAAGTTAAGCAGTTTTGGTCATAGCTCCTGATGTTTTGTTTGTTCTGAACTTAGATAATGTGTTGTCACTGGTCAGTACATTGCCATTACAGGGGACTCGGTACAGTGCATAGCTAATTATTCTTTCAAGTATTTCCGAGAATGTACCCATGCAAGGGCTGCAGGACTGAAAGGTGGTTGCAGATGAAAGCTGGAGACATGAATCATAGAATAGTTAGGGTTGGAAAGGGCTGGAATTATCTCAGATAAGATGGCTGTATCTTCCTCAGTTTCTCTCTTCACATGATAAAATTGGAGAGACCTTTTCCCTCTTCAGTGGAAAATTTAACTTCATTTGCATAATTAAATAAAGCTAAACTTTCCAGTCTGGTGCTGGAAAAGCTAGTGGTTTCATCTGGTCCTATACTTGGGGACAGCACCCAGATAGATGGGGTCTGAGAGATGCAGAGCTCAGGCTATTGCTCCAAGAGCTATGCTCTGCTGCCCTAATTGACCAGACTGTCAAGTGTGTGAGGCTGGTGAGAGGCAATGAATGCAAAGTACTGTTGCTCAAATGGCCTGAGGAAAAGGTTTAGGACTCATAAGTGGTAACAGAGCACAGGCATACAGAAGAGGAGAGTTAAATGATTTCCTGCTTTAGCACTGTGATTTCTGTTTCCAGCTCCGGAATGTCCCTGCTGGTCTCAGTTGTATACCTAATTTTTCATAATATATTATTCCTGTGCTTTCTCAATTTGTTTCTCACTAAGGACTCTAAACTGAAAAGTAAAAATATTCTCAGATTTATTGGTAGTTGAGCACGGTCTTTAAAATTCTTTCATTAGTCGAAGTGACCTGAATTTGTAGCTTGCTCAAACCCTACTGCTACTTATCCTGAGATTTTCTGGTTTTAAATACTTCATCTTGTATTTAATTTAGAAAGAAGAACATTGGCTATTCCTCCTCGTGGAGAAGCATAGTGTGAAGTGTGTGGCTGGCCCAGTTCTCCCAGAAGAAACTGTAGGGAGTCTGCGGGATCTGTGGACAGGGTAAATGGGGTGGTGGTAATTCTGATAGATTTAGTGTCAGACACTTGAAGTAAAATTTGCCTCTTTCTGGTGCTGTACCAGTGCTTTCCTACAGCAGTTTTAGCTAACGATAATATTTGCAAAGCTCCTTCTCATGATGCAATTAAAACGGTGAAGTACAGACTCTAGAGAAAATAAAATTTCTTCCATCTGCCTTCAAAAGCCAGGCGGATGCTGGCAGTGAAGGCAAAGCAGCAAGAACGAATTGAGGGTCCTAAAGAAATGTACAAGAAACACACAGAAGAGTGTGAGAACAAGGAACTCTGGCTCTGAATTGGTGCAGGGCATGAAACTAACAGAAGACACAGAGATGTAGATAGCTGTCTTTTGTCTTGTATATATGACTGACTTTTTTATAAAAGGCTGTTAGAGGTTGTAATACCTGGAAAGAAATAAATCAGGAAAAAACACCATAGCATGTTTTAAAGAAATTCTAGTTCATAAAATATGAAACTACCACATACTCCTGCAAGTGTAGTTTGAGACAGGATTTCTTCTGAAAGTGTCCTCTTCTTATGACAATACTTAACCACGAATATTTAACAACTACATGTTTCTTTTATTATTGATGAAGCAATTTCCCAAACAAATGTCAATGGGTTTACAAAAACCTACCTATGGATGAAGAGGGCACAACTCAGCCTAAATCCTGCACACAATGACAAGTGTCCTGGTATGAGGCCTGGCATACAGTGAAATTAACCTCTGAAAAGAGCTCTGGTTGTCTATATTTAGTCATGAAGCAATATCTATTCACTTGTGTCACAGCAGAACAAAAATCCTAAGTGAGTGTGCCTTTGTTGATGCTCTCGGCAGGCATTACCTTTGTTAACCAAACAAACAACTTACTGGTGAGGACAGCAGAGCCATTGTTATTCTCATATTTAGGTTTTCTTTGCAGGGCAATCAGGGCATTGGTGCAGCCGCATACCAGATGACCAGGACTGTTACGTTCATCTGAGCTAAAACCCCACTGAGCACAGTGCAAGGCAATTTGAGCAGAAACACAGGCATGAAAATGCACAGTCTAAAAGGCATAAAAATAAAGTTTGGAATGGTAATAATGTCAAAGATGGTAAGAAATCAGCTTTGTTTGGATTGCCTGGCTTAATCTACATGGCATCAACAGTGCTGTAGTTCTTACCGCTGCTACTTAGGAAAATCTCCGAGCAGCTCAAATGGCAGCAAGGGCTCTTGCTTATAGTTTGTCATTCCTAAGATTTTGTGCTTCCACTCAAGTGTTGTACATAATCTTTCCGTAATAGGTGCTTCCATATCTTCCAAATCCATTCTCTTCTGTGAGTTACTGAGCTCCATCCCGCCTTCCCGTTTCATATTACCCTGCAAGACATTACAAAGAGTGAGATATTTGACTCTTATTTACAACTTCTTGTATCAGTACCTCCCTGGAATTAGTTTTCTAAAGAGTTAGGCACATGTTTTAAAAATATAAACTTAACCCAGCCACTCTCTGTTTAAAAGTATTTAGATTGTTATGTGGCATGTCCTGATGCATTTACTACATATTTTAAGTGGTCAGAACAAAACTTCCTTTCTTGTTCTCTTTCTCTTGCTTTGATAACAATGTGCGTGCAGTAGACTGCACAATACAGTGTGTAGTAGACATGTGGCATTTATTACTTTCTTTATATACAGCTTTTCCTTTTTCAGACATCCAAATATAATTTCAAAAACTTCTAGAAAAGGTGATTGCAAATTTAGGAGTACTACTAAGGCTGGGTACTCTGGATGATCTATTATTACCTGATTACATATTGTTATTTTTATTGGTATTACTGACATTATACTGTTCTTAGTGTGTGCCTGGTGATCGATAAATAGAAGAAATGAAAGTAAAAAAAAATCCTTCCAGAATGATTCTTTGCCAAACTGGCCAGAATGACTTTTAATTTATATGTTTTCTAAATGGTTAAATTCCAAATTAATGATCCCTTTAAATTTCAACCACCCATTTCACAAAACAAACCTGGCTGAAGATGTCGATATTTGCAGCTATGCAAATTCAAGCAAATTCCAGTCTCAGCAGTGTGGATAGATATGAGATTATTCTTTCATTTGAGAAGAGTGAAAATCAATTCCAAAAGCAAGCACTTATCTCCAACCGTTGATTTATTCACAAAAATATTATCTACTACATGAATATTCATTTCTTACATCATTGCTGATAGGTTATTGGTTTAATATTCTTCAGGATTCAGTCTTTTTCATGTTTTTCAGCTCTGTCAGTGTGGGTCATTTAGTAGTTTAGTATCTAAAATTGCAATATATATATAATAAGATTAGAGAGTTTAAATTTACCTGGAGTGAGATGATTTAAGTAAACATATGCAGACTGTATTTTTTTTTTTATCACATAGGGTTTTATAGCATTCCTGCTGCAGAAATTGCTGTTTTCTTGGTACTTGACTTTCTATATAACTGAGCTCATAACCAGCTCTTTTGTCTTCTATAACATGGCTCTGGAAAGCTGTCTTTCCCCTTTCTTTCAGTCTTTATGGTGCAGTTATGTAGTCAACTGCATTGACAAACAAGTGAATTTCATGGTTTTCTCTTTCTTACATAGAAGAGCACTGGGAGGAGACCACCTTTTATACTGGTTTGCATGGCAGGATTGCAGGACATGAAAATTAAATCCTAACTCAATAGTGTAGTTAGAAACTTGTTTTTTCAAACACGTAATCTGAAGGGAAGGTTTATGAATTTGTACACCTCTGTTTAAGGTACATATTCCTGTCTACAGAAATATCAGAGAGCACACAAAGTTTTCATGTGCATTTCCCTAGAAAATAAGGGCAATTCATTCAAGAGCTGGAACCATCCTCTTGAAATCAAGGGCCATTCCTAAATGAAAGTAAAAGAATTTCATAATAAACATTTTAGATATTTCTGAAGTTTCCTTAAAATGTTTAGAAATTAACGTCAAAAAAGAGATAAGATAAAACATTTTGAGTTTTTTTTTTGTTTGGTTTTTTTTTTTTTTTTTTTTTTTGTTTTGGCGGTTTTTTTTTTTTTTTTTTTTTTTTTTTCCTGAAGTCTGAAAGGTTTTTTGTTTCTAGTCTTAGTTTAAACTGGAAAAAGTCTTTATATTAATTATGACTATTAAGTGATGGTGTTCAAATTTTGTTTTTCATGCAGAAGTTCTTCTTTAGGGCACGGGCCCTTCTCTACCAAGTCTGAAATCTCTGGTAGGATTTATTTTGGCTTTTCACCTCCATCTTTTTCTACAATCTTTCTTCCCAGAAGCACTTGTCAGTATGATGGCGTGACTGAAAAAAGAGTAAGTCTGTTTTAATGTGCTGGGTTAAGCTACTTGGTTATCTCTGTGTCATCAGGTGTTTGTTCGTGTTCCTCTCTGGGTGCAAGCTATTTCATTTACCAAAACTCATTTTATTGCCTTCTGTTCCTGCTGCTTTCATCACTATGGCAGCTGAATGTTTTGTTCAGTTGAATTCTACTCTTCTACCTGAAAATTTATCTGGAGGAGCACTGTGAAATAAAGGCATGTATCACAATTTCTGAGATCTGCTTGTTTGTAAGAACAGCATATTTTAATAAACAGTTTAAGTACTCACCATCAGCAAAAATTTTAGCATTACTTCGTTGAAGAATATTGAAACGTGACTAAACCCAAAATTGCTGCTGTTGTGGAAGCTGACTTGTACAATATTGAGAATATTTTTAATTAAACAGAATACATTTCTGCCTGGGATCTTGTGTAAGTATTTATTACTGATAAAGTAGATTAATTAGCTGAAGGGAACCAACACAACCATAGAAATTATGCATGTTTATTAGGATTTACATTTATTCCAACGTTTATAAACATAAGGAAACAATGTGGCTTTCAGCAGTTTCTGATACCATGCTAGCTGGGGCAATGGGCTCTGTCATTATTCTAGTGTGCCTTTCAGTATTTTTAAAGCTTATCAAAAGCATTAGTCAAAATGACATTAAAACAAGCTGAGAGATAAAAACAAGTTGAATGATGATATGTTTTGTGTTAAAATGAATGGGGCTGCCACCTGGCAAAACCCATGCCAACAGCCGGAACAGAGAAAACCTTGAATATTTGAATGGGAGGATGTTGGTTCATCTTAGGGCTGCAATGGATGTGAAGGACTTCGGCTCCCATTTCCCCTGCCATACATCCTATCTACCTCCTGGTATTTTGTACAGCCCAGGAAAAGGAAGGGTGCTGAAAGGCCAACTTGTGCCAAAGCAAATCTAGGAATGTCCATGGTCTGAGCTGTTGCCTCTTCCCTCCTCTGTGTTGCAGAAATTCTTTGGTTGCAGAAGCTGCTTGTCAGTCAGCTCCACTCCTTTGAATCCCATGTTTTCCAGAAACTGGAGCTCTCATCAGGTATTTACAACAACTTTCCTATGCATTCCTTTCAATGACAGGCCTGTAAATACAAATTTGTTTCTAAAGTGAATGTAGTGCTGGAGAGATACGTCAGTGCAGCATGCGGAGAAACTGAATCTGCCCTGCTCATCTCCGCTGTTGGTGTAGGCTGGACATCAAGTGTAGGTTTTTTGTCTTGCTCTGGAGGTCCTCTCGCCCTCCACACCTCTGGAGTCTCCTAAAAAATGTGGAGCAACTTCCCAGCTGTTTACATTTGTGTGCGTGGAGGTCTACCTTGCTTCCAGTGACATAAAATTTCAGTTGCCACCTCATTTTGAACACCTTTGTCCATGCATTTGGGATTTCAGATCAGAGCAGACACATGTGAAAGGCTCTGTGCCTCAAATTTCATATTAATGTTGAATTTGCACAGTGGGAATGAGAAGGATTATATTGTCTATCTTAAGTAGATTATCTTTGCCTATCTTACTAGTTTTGCGGAACTGTTTTGCCTGATCAGCTATTCAAAATGGCAATTGAGTTCATCAAGTAGTAACATATTTCTACTTCTATTGCTTCTTATATCTGTGCAATTCCAAGATTTCTCCAATGCCCCATCCATGAACAAATACTTGGGAAGCAGAAACATATACAAGCAGTTACAAGTTTACCCTTGTATCAGCATGAAATACAAGTCCCCCTTCTTGCCTGATTCACATGGATAATGCATCACACTGAGTTCAGTGTGTAGGTGTGATGAGAGTTTATGTAAAACTTAATTGCTTTATTTTAGATGGAATCTCACGATAGCCCTGAATAATCTGTAATTTTGTCCTCTGCAAAAGCAAGACTGCAATTACTTCTGAGATTATGGAGCTGGTTTCTGTCAGCCCTCAGTGGCTGTTCTCACAGCGCCAATTAGGAAAACAAGTATTATCTCTTATTTTTTTGTTACAGAGAGCTCCCAAACAAATTCTGGAAGTAAATTAAAGAAGAAAAATGTCAGTTAATGCTTTTAATCTTTTGAGTATTTTTGGTAGGATTTATTCTGATTCAGCAACTATGCTCTTTATCAAAGTCTGTTTCACTGGCAGCAACATCAAATGGCATTTGTCTAAACCTGCTCACTTTGTTTGTTCACCAGATCCTTTTCTCTCTACTAATCCCTCAGCTCCACATTAAGTCTCTGATTTTTATCTGCTGAAAATGGGAATACTCATGCGCCTCAGTGTGTGTATCCTCATGCTGGAGCCAGCACTCAGTCAGGATCATAACCTCTGCTGAGGAAATCTGCTCCAAACTGTGCTGTCGGCAAGAAAGTAGATCTCCCAGGGTCATCTGCTTCTCACAGTCTCTCCTGGGTTTTCTTGCGCTGTGCCTGTCCTAGAGCCCAGTTCTGCTGGAAGGTGCTGAAGAAGACACTTTGGTTACAGTAACCACACCTTGCAAGGCGCTGTGGGAGAAAGTAAAAGGCTTGGGCAGTCCTGGCTGGATTCCAGCATTATGAGCAACTCACTGAGGTTTCTGAAAAGACTCCTGCTGCCCAGCAGTTTGGCTTGAAAATTGGGTTTTTATAAGTACATTAAGCCTCGAAATACAAGAAAGTAACTCCTGCCAAGGCAAGACCAAGTTGTGCCGCTCGTTGTTGGGTGTGGAAGTTAGCAGAGATACCCTTTCTTGTAGTTCATTCACATTTTCTCGCTTAAATGTGTTATGTTCCATGTTCAAATGCATTTTCATTTGTTTTCTTTTGTTTTACATGTAGATTCTTCTAAGAGTTTAAACCTAAAAGACCCTTTCCATGTCAGTGACAGTACCTATATTTAAAAGCAAAATACCTCTTGAAGGCAATTGTTTCGTGGAGATATTGTAGACAGAAATACAGCACAGAAATAAATTACAAATATCTTTGATTTTGATTTTTTTTTTCCTCTAAGAAATTGCATTTCATCTGAGTGGAAATGCATAAAAATCCTATTAAAATTGGTTCCACTTCTTTGAAATGTGCAGTAAGAAAAATTCTGACAAAGTTGACACTTTAAATGTTCCTATCATGAGTTAGGAAAGGTGATAAAAATAAATTTTGTACTATAGTCAGTATAAAACCTGGTAGGAGATGAACATTACGTTTGATATAGCACTATGCCAGTAAAAAAGAGAAAAGGACTCTATCAAATACTTTTACTTCTGCTTGGATAAATTTTGAACTGCCTTGTAGGCTGACAACATTCTTTGCTAATATCTTTCTTGGTGGAAAAGCTGAACTTCGGATCATTTGTCAGATTAACTCCAAATAAATGTTTTTGTCAAATTTTTTTTTTCCTCAGGCAATGAGTAGAAAAAGGAATCAGTTATTCTCCAGAAGAATCTACACCCTGCCAGCCTTCATCTTTGCAGATGAATTCATGAAGCATGAGCTGTACGAATCTCATTCGTTAGCATGAGCTCCTGTTACAGGTCTGAAGAGTTCTGACACACTGCTATCACCAGATTAATCCAATGTTCTCATCTTAAAGCAAATTGCAGAGTCTGTCTCTGGCCACACCAAATATTTCAGAAGTAATCCCACATCATTACTACTACAATGCAGTAATCGATACTAAATCACAGCTGAAGTGAACCATTAATCAGGAATTTTTTGCATGTGGTCACACTGAATGTCTCCCCTTCAGCTTAGTTTTGAGTAGCTAGTTACAGGAAACCGTAATGCTCAGAGCAAATATATCTCACCTGAACTGGCCTCAAGAACAAACTGACATTGAGCCTTGATTTACATTGTAAGATCAGCAATGGCATCCAAGTTTCCATGCTCTAATAAATCCTGATGAATTAAGGCTGAAGTTTCTGGATCTCGAAGAGCTTAAGAAACAGAGTAGCTAAAGGCAATATTTGCAAAAGTACCTCAGTAATTTAGGACCCTGAGACTGACAGACTTTAAGATTTATCACAGAATTAATTTGAAAGATTTGTCCCAGGTGCTGTATTTATATTTTATAGTATCGATATAAAGCAAAGATTTCCAAATTTTCATTCACAAATGGCTGCTTGATGGCTGTTCAGATAGATTCATTCACGCTGTTGGGCAAAAGGGTCACAAGCAGAAAGCTCATGCGTGTCATTTACAGCATTGCCAGGGCCTGCCTGGGGCTTTACAGGAGAATGTTGCCTCAGCAGGGGCCCAGCCCAGTTTTGCATGAAAACCATCTGAAAAAAAGCATTCCACAAGGATTTCTTTTTCTGAGGAGATCCAGCAAAGAAGCAGCTTGATTCATGGGAAACTCAGAAATGTAAGCTTCTTGTCAGGTCTTTGTACAGTGTACTGATATCCAGATAATGTATTCATATTCATTCAGATAATGTATTCAGACACTTTGAGCTTCTTCCTTAAAGAGAAATCTGCTGGTTATTTTAATGAGCCAATGATTAAAGGCCCTCTATTTCATAGTAAAAGCATTTTTATAACTTCAGAAAGTGCCCAGAAATTTTGCATATGGTTTGAAAGAACAAGTAAGAACACTGCATTCACATGAAAAATGTTGTAGCTAGTGATGGCTGAAAAAAAGGAAAAAAAAAAAGTCACAAAATACTTTAAATGTCAAGGTGAGTTGAATTTCATGGTGTGCAAGTTTTGAAAATTTTTACAAAGTACCTCTTCCTCCAGTCTGCTTTTATTACCAACTGCAATAAAATGAAGGGTATGAAAAAAATTAATTTCAGTTTCCTTTTCATTTTGCCGTTCTGTGTCTTTTAAATTCTTCTCCAATTTCTGAAGTGATGTAAATACAGAAAGTGCTTTTTTTTTTCTTTTTTCTTTCTTTGGTACTCTGTATTCATCACAGTCCCAAGACATTTTGTAACAATTGAAGACTGAAGGAGGAGAAAAATAAAAATTTATTAAAAAAGTTTTAGTCTTTTTATTGTGTTCAATTCATGAAAAGAAAGAAAGAGGGAAATAACATGAAAACACCAAACTTTCAACATTTGTTTTTTAATATTTTCAGTACCAATAAAAACCTGGAACATTAAAAGCAAAACTAAATAACAGCCCTGAAAGCATTTGATGTAGTTCTTCAATTACAAAGAAGGCCGCTTTTGGTCAGGCAAACAGAACCAGGGGTATACATACCTGACTGGCTCTAGTTGAAACATCTGCACAGTGGTAACCAGTTCTTGTGGGGAGTACATTTTCTCCATGAATAGCAGATGGCAGTCACTTCTCCTCTGCTTGCTTCAAGCTTTCTATGATAGTTATTAGTCTCATGCAAGCCAACAGCATCTGACCTTGGTTACTATGGCAACTGGTTGTGCATGGCAGTGACTGTAGGATCTGGGTGCAACCAGGGTTGCTCATCCTTTTTGCATTTGGGCTGTCAGAATGATCTTATAATAGGTCATGTCTCATAAGGTAATGCTTTTTATTCCCAAGGAATCAATAGACTTAGCAGCTTTCAGGTTTCCTAGAAACAGCTTTCCACTTGGTACCCAGTCCTTCTCCTGTGTGGTGTTTTGACTACCCATCATCATTTGAACAATCTGATTGAGAAGAATCATTCACCCCACCAAATATCACTATTTTTTTACTATCACTTTACATGCAGCCAAGGCTTTTCTTGGGAGCTGGAAAAATTGTGTGGGAAGTTCCTTCAGCTGAGGAAAGATACAGTGCGAGGGCCAGCAGACAAGGTCAGAAGCAGTGAAAGAAAGAGTGATACTAATGATACCCATTTATCACTTTTTCTGGATCTGCCAGCCCTCCTGGGTCCCATGCCAACTTCTACCCACTGAAGGGGTCAGGAAGGTGTTTGGAGTGGAGGGAAGCTTAAAGTAAAAGCTGGGGTAGATGAAATTGATAAAAACCTCTTTGTTCCAGTAAAGGTTTTAACCTATGCTTAACCACACCTATGCTATGGTGTGCTTCAATCTAATAAAACCTTAAAAAAATGTTCTAAATTCTCAAGCCAAACCTCTTCAGAGTTCTTTAGTTTCACCTACAAAATGCAGCTACAGTAGCTTCATGTGTGTACAGGTCACACTGGAAATGACAGCTGTTTTTCTGAGGCAGTTTTAGGGCTCCTCTGTGTTGCCACTGTGACAATGAATGCAGTAGTTGAGAGTCTGGCTTTGAGAACTTGTCTCATTTTATATGTGGTTTGTACTAAACTTAGAAGATGGGCTTGTGTAACTGTGTCCTTATTCCATGGTCACCTCTTTGCTTCTTTTTGTTCACACAAGTCTGAACAGTCTAGCTGGCCACTTTGATTTAAATTGTTGCCCATTATAGCAAGAGTTCAGATATGCTCTCTGATCAATCTGTATGGCAGCCTATAGCCATTTAAAATGAGTGTAGTCATCAGCCTATGTTGCATTTATACAACCACAACATTGACTTGATGGCCCTCAAGTCTCACTCCAGGGCTCATGCAGAACGAAACTCTTTGGTCTTCCTGGCATATCACAGCCATTCAACGTTAGTCATGGTTTGTTAGAACAATGAATGCAAAGAATACACAGCAGACATTTTATTAACTTGAAGGATTATACTTTCATCAGCATTCCAGGAAGTAGTTTATCTGAGATGTATTATCTGTTACACCCACATTTGAATTTCAATACTCATCAGTTCATAAGCAGAAACAACATCAGAGAAGGCAGGGACGACATTTATCATGTTTCCCTTATGAAAATAGGATAAGAAAATTGAGGTTGTTCAACCTGGAGAAGAGAAGGCTGCGTGGAGACCTCATAGCGGCATTCCAATATCTGAAGGGGGCCTATAGGGATGCTGGGGAGGGACTCTTCATGAAGGAATGTGTGGTGATAGGACAAGGGGAACGGGTTCAAACTTAAACAGGGAAAGTTTAGATTGGATATGAGGAAGAAATTCTTTACCGTAAGGGTGGCGAGGCCCTGGAATGGGTTGCCCAGGGAAGTTGTGAATGCTTCATCCCTGGCGGCGTTCAAGGTGGGGTTGGACATAGCGTTGGATGGCATGGTTTAGTGTGAGGTGTCCCTGCCCATGGCAGGGGGGTTGGAACTAGATGATCTTAAGGTCCTTTCCAACCCTAACTGTTCTATGATTCTATGCTGTTTACTACTAGAAAGAAAACAGAGGAGCTTTCCTATTCTGCCTTACCTATAGGCTCCTTGTCACACTACAGCCTCTGCTCACGGCTTTCTTTAAGGTTTTGGCTACATGTGCAGGTAAAATTACTTAGCATAGTGCTATTGAGGTTGGCAGTTAGTTTTTTTTGGTACTTCAGGGACAAATTCTACTTCTTTCTTGTCCTTCTTTGTCTTGCCTGTTTTACCACAGAGCAGACATTTTGACGAGAAGCTCTCTTCTGAATGTGCATTGACTAGTGCAAAGTAGGTGAGGGGTTTTAGATGGCCCGTAAATATTAATCCCCACTGTAGCAATTTAGTCTTGCATGGTGCTGAGTGTGCTCCATCCCTCCAGGTGGCACGGGGCACTGAGAGATTTTATGTGGGAACTGGGTAGAGTCAATGATGCTTCTGATTTCTGCGGTGGATAGGCAGGCATGCATGTTCTCCTGTCCGCTGTACTGCTACAGAAGTCCTGACTTCAGGAGGAGGCTGCATGCAGATGGCTCCCTGCTCCTGTGGACAGGCTCACAGCAGCCTGCGTGGGGCTAAGCCGGCACAAAGGCACCAGTGGAAGGGTCAGAGCCGGTGGTAGCGTATACCCCTCCATTTGTAGCAGCTGCTTCATCCCTCTCCCTCTCCCGTACTCTGTGTTCCACAGCCATGTGAAAGAAATGGAAAGACCTCACAGTGGTCCAATGTACCAGATTTAAGTAAAAGGGAAGTTATTACATTTGGGAAATCTTCAGAAAGATAAGAACCTCTAGGCTTGGATAACCATTGAAATTTTCTCCTCTTTATTCAGGGAAGGGATGAGAGTCACCATGGCTGGAACAAACAAGAAGTGCAGTAAAATTGTCCTGTAAGCAGTTTGAGCCTTTCTAATGTATTTCAGAGACTGCAGTAAAAGTAAACAGTTTTGTAACTAATTTCTTAATTTCGCATTAAGCTTTGTATGTGTGGGAGGAGGCAGAAAGGGATAGAAGCAGGTTCATATGTTTGGGTTTGGTTTGGCTGTGGCTTTTTTTTTCCCCACAAAGTTTGCAAACTAGCTACAACCAGTTTTACTATTCACAGAATTTTCAGATATGTCTACATGTTTCCTTGCACTTTTCTGGTATGTTTCTACTGCATCATTGAAATGTTAAATCAGTATAGTTTGCCTGCGTGCACAGATGTGAAGGAAAATCCTTTCTGTCCCCCCATCCCTCTCTCTGATGCAGAACATAAAAATGAGAGGAGAAGGAATTCAAGAGAATAAGTGAATGGCAGCAAAAAGAACACAGCTGGAGGGCTGGGGGTAGCAGCAAGCAGAACAGGAGAGAGGGCGGACACAGACTTCAGAGAACGGCTGCAGAAAAACACACATCCTAGAACAGCTTTGAAAGAAACATTTGGTTAAGATTTAACAAGTTAATCACTGCATGTTAATTACTGTTAATGGCAAAATTGAAAATAATAAAGCAGTTTACCTCATTCCAAAATAATTAGCCTTAATGACATGTTTGTACAGCACACAGAAAGACATTTTGATGGGAATCAGCCCAACATCTGTGTGTGCATAGTGTATTTAACAGCAATAAGTCCTTGTAAAATGTCTGACAGATGTGGGATCATTGGCTTTGCTGAGACTTTTCCTGCAATCTGAGCACCAGCTTTGATTTTCTGCAGGGTCTGCAGGTGCTAATGTTTCTGAAAAAGAGGATCATTTATCTGTATTCTCCCTTATGTATACCTGTTGTACTAGCCCTGCTCTGCATCTTGAGAAACAAAAGATGTAACAGGACTTCATCAGGATGATTAGGCAACCACTGTTGGCCTTTGGAATCTGACTTCTTGGTGTCTGTGGAAAGTTTTATGCAGGTCTCCCATTCTGCTCAGCTCTTCTCTATCACGTTTAATTAACATTGTGAGTAACAATGCTCTTCTGATGGCTGATAAGTGGTGTTAATTCCCTTTGAGATTCTTGCAAAGACATTTAGTGGGTGTGTAATTTGGTTTCTTTAAACACAAGGAAAAGTTACTACAGTTTTTCTTGTTTGTATTCAGTCATTATAGCACTCAGTCAAATCAACGGTGATGCAAACTGAGGGGCACTAGTATGTAATGCTAGGTATTTCTCATCCTGGCATTTTGAGTAATTGAAGCTATCTACGCAGAAATCTTGCTGAGTAAAAAAGGGCAAAATATTATTAACATCATTATGCCCCTCATAAAATCTAATGAGCAGTAAGAATACTGGGAGTGATAATGCGTCTAGGTGAGTATTACCCATGGAGATCCCTGATTGAATAGTTCTGCTTAAACTATTCCTTCATTAATGACTGACTGGTGCATTTGCTGCCAGCTTGGCTACTGCAGTAGGATGATATTTGGATTACCTCTTTCACTTGGGCAGTCTGATCTGAACTAGCGCAGCTGGGTACAATCTTGACTATTTATCTACACCCAGCTCTTTTACACATGGATGTAGCAAAACAAGGGGTTCAGCCTTTTCTCAGCTGCCTTCCTCTTCCAAATGCAAAAGTCTCCACTGGCAGCAGAGCAGATAACCTCTCCACAGCAAGCTTAGCACACACCTTCCTGGCTTCTGCAGCCTACAGTGAACAAGCATCAGGATGTAGTTAGCTGAAGCATTGCTATTCTTTGTGCTGAGTCTCACCAGTCTTGCTCCTTTGCAGGCTCTTTTTGGGTGGAGATCTCATCTGCTGCACCTGGGTAAGTGTGGTGGAGGCCTCTTAAATGGTGGTGGTGAGCATTTGTGTTGAAAAGAGTGAGGAGAATGCAGAAAGTTACAGCTGTGATAGTGGCTTTGTTGCAGCCTTCCTTTTTTTGGTGCTATGAGGAATCCTCGGTCAGATCCTTTGCTGAATTGGTACTCAGTTTCTTAGCCTTCCTCTTCTGGGGCATTGCTGCAGCTCTGGTGTTTGGTGGAGTTTATGAGATTCAGATGCACAAGAACTATGGATACTTATTTCAGGAGTCTTTCTTGTCTCTCCTTGGCTGGCTGGCTGTTGCAGTGGCACTCATCTTAATACCTACTGGAGTTTTGGCTGTCTCTACTTCTACAAGGAGCTCCCGCTATCAACAAGGGATTCTCATGTACTTGCTGCTGGTCCTTTCTTGCCTGGAAATTTCTTCAGCAGTTCTGTCACAGTTCTATTCTATTCAGATGGCTTCTGAGCTGAAGAGCACTGCAGGTCACCTCTTCTATCAGTACAACGGAACATACCCCCAGGGTCCTGTTAGCAGGGCTATAGGTATTGAACAGAGGAAGATGCAGTGTTGTGAGGTCCAAAATTGCACAGACTGGCTGAAGGCAACATTTGCTTCTTGGCATCTTCTGGGTAGAACAGCCTGCGTCCCTGAAAGCTGCTGTAAGAAGTATTCTAACTGTGGAAGTGACTTAGGCCATCTGGAGCAGCTTTTTTGGGAAGGCTGTCTAAAGAAGTTGGAAGATCAGCTGCATTTTGTTATGCTGTACATTTTTTGGTGCTGTACTGTGCTAAGTGTCTTAGAGCTGTTGGCTGCTGTCAGTAGTGCAATCCTAATGAGGCATGAGCTTTTCTATGACCTCCAAATTCTGTAATCATCTACCTTCTTATAGGCCTATAGGCACTGGCAGCACTGCTGAACCTGCTGCACGGTTCCTTGAACTTTGCAGTTGCCCTGGAAGAAAAATACTTGCCCCCCCCCCCCCGCATAAAGTATATTTGGGTGTAAATCAAACTGATCAATTTCTATTTTGTTTTTCCCCTTAATGTTGCAATATTAGGTCAATTTTCCCACAGCTTTTGTTTGATAAGCATCCTGTACCTGAAAAAATTCATTGCAGGAAGACACAGCAGGGATGGGAGGGTCTTCAGCATGTGCAAACATGAAACTACCATATGCGAGAGGGGGAGAAGCAGCGGGTAGAAGTATGTCTTGCTCAGGGGAGCATGTTGTGAGGTCATGACCTGAACTTTTGGAGTAAGTCTTAACTGTTTCTGAATCTTGTAGACTAATTAAAGAGCAGATTCCTTCACCTTCCAACTTGTATTTGACGTTTCGGTATTTTGAAAAGAAGCCCTTTGGATGAAGTTTAAAACGTCTTCTTCTTTTTTTTTTTTTTTTTTTTTTTCTTTTTTTCCCTTCAAACAGTGGTTTAAAAACTAACTTGCTGTTCAGTAAAAATAAATGTCAGCTTTTGAAGTGGTGCGAGTGTGCATTCTGAATGGAGAAGATAGGCTTAACAGCAGCAGAGTAACTAATAAGGTGACATACAGCAGAAGGTACAGTTTTTTCAGGAGTAGCATAGGAGCAACCCCGCATTTAAAGAGGAAGAAGAAAGTCCATATTTATTCATTTATTACATGTTAAAACAAGGAATGACTCAATTCTTTCCTGAAAAATTTTGTGGGGTCATATGCATACTTGATGAGAACAGTGATATGCTGCTTTTTCTTAAGGTGTGTCTGTCCTACTCTTAGCAGATCCTTTTATCTGTTTTCTGTGGGGCTTGCTCTAGTCATAGAATCATAGAATAGTTAGGGTTGGAAAGGATCTCAAGATCATCCAGTTCCAACCCCCCTGCCATGGGCAGGGACACCTCCCACTAAACCATGCCATCTAAGGCTATGTCCAACCCCACCTTGAACGCCGCCAGGGATGAAGCATTCACAACTTCCTTGGGCAACCCATTCCAGGGCCTCACCACCCTTACAGTAAAGAATTTCTTCCTCATATCCAATCTAAACTTCCCCTGTTTAAGTTTAAACCCATTACCCCTTGTCCTCTCACCACAGTCCTGAGTCAGCGTATGGGCTATCCATATTCTTCTTTATGTCAGTGCTGTTGATGTTTAAGGAGGTGCTGGTAAAGGCTCTGCTCTATCTGTACAGAGCATGGCTGTGTGTGTTGGTAGGTAGGTGTCTATTTGGAAAATGTTCCAAGCCCCACTGCATACGTAGGGAATCTCTGTGGTCTACAACTACACCAGGCTTTACCAGTCTGGGAACAAGGAAACTGCCTGGGTCACAAAAAACACTGGACTGGGGAACTCCTTTAACAGTTAAAGTAATAGTCAGATAAATCATTATTATTTATTTTTTAAATTTTCCACTAAGTGTCAGGTACTTCACGACAAGTCTCAGACCCCAAATCACCAGGTTCTTACTTCCATGGAAAAAAAACAGAGACTGGTTGGAGGATAAAAGATAGGTCAGCAAGAGCTGACCTACCTTGTTTATTTGCTGTGTGGAAACCAAACAAAATATGCTGCAGTGTTGCTCTTTAAAAAGAATTTAACAAGCAAACTCCCAAAACCCCCAAAAACCCCAACACCTTGATTTAGATAAAGAAAAATAACTCATTAACCAGGAGTAATTATTAAAAAAAAAAAAAAAAAATCAGAGCAAAAAAAGCTATGTCTTGAGTAACATGACAGAAGAAAAGATTTCTTTCAGTTTGCATGTGGGAGTAAAATATGTGTACTTAAGCACTGCAATTGGGTCTTTATGATTTTGTAGTACACTTGCACATAAATGTTTTGTGATGCAAAGTCATTGCTATATTACAAAGATGCAATGAAACTGAAGTGACAGCAACCGGCCCAGGAAGAAATTGAGTTTGTTGAAAAAAGGTAAGTGGAAGAGTGGAGAAGATTGGTGCCTTTTTACCACCTGTCTTTCTGAAAGGGAATGTTTATCTTCTCAGATTAATTCTTAATCCTTACAGTTTTCTTCACATATTCTGAGCCTTAATCTCTTCAAAAAGAGGAATGCCCCCAGTTTTCATTACTAAGCAGAAAGAAGCAATTTCGAGGTGATTAAAGAGTAGGCTTACTAATGTGGATGTCTTCATCTCCTCTTCAATTGGCTAAAAGTCCAGAGCACACATGGTTCCTTCTACTACTTTATACTAATGAAATTATAAGATAAATGTGAAATATATATGAATATATAAAATATCTCTGGGAGTTAACTACAGGAAATTACTTCTAGGAATGATGTATTTTCCCCTGCATACTAGACGTACCTCTGAAAGATTGGATCTTAATCTTGGTAAAAACAAAGTGGAGAGTATGAGGATACATGGGACAGACCTAGAGTTAGAAATTGTTGTTAAAGAGAGTTGCTAGACAAAACAGTAGGATTGTTATGCCTTTCTGGTTATGTTGTCTCGGGCATTTGATTCTAAATAGTTACTTCTGTAGAGGAGTAATTTCTTTTTGAAATAAAAATGATGTTATTTTTAACAACTCTGGTGTATTTCTTTTATAAGATGCATAAGATCTTGGTTACTATTGCAATCTATACATTGTATGCTTTATTCTGAAAAGAACTCCAGATATTTTACAGCAGCTGTGTAAGCAGGCAGCAAATGACTAACAGCAAATATTTCTGAAAGTTGTGTTCCTTTGGGTTTGAGAGGAGAAACTGATGTTTAGTGCAAACATGGAAATACATTCTGTGATCATTCTGTTGCAGAGTACACTGAAACCCATATAGTCCATGTGTGAATTGGTGATTTCACTATGATGTCTTCTCAGAAAACAGTATCGAGAAGGAAAAATTTATGTTGAAAGGTGAAAGTCATCATTGCAGCCCCTTAACAACCTCTTACCATCTTGTCTCTCTTTGACTGAACCACCAAACTTGGCAGAGAGCACTGACTGCAGCTTTAGGCCTTAGCCATTTTGAAATTGATTGCTGCTTTCTGACTCCTTCACCATCCCTGATGGTGAGCATGTTGAAATTATACAGTTTCTTATTTGTCTTTCTGTATGTCCCTTGGTCTTCCTGTCTGTGTTTTCCTTTTTTTCCTGAAGGGATTCTTTCCCCTACACACCCTTCCCTGCCACCATGTGAATTACGATTTATTTTAATTCTGAACAGAACATAATCCAGGTTCTGTAATTATGAGTTGTCCTTCATAGATCTGTTTTATCTTTCAAGTTTGAAATTAAATTCTCTATCACAAATACAAAATAGAAAGATCTGGGCTTTGCTAGAACATGGCTGAAGACTTGGTTCCTGCCTATTTCGTGTAGTTATTGTTAGATCAATTAAAGTTACTCTTCAGTTGAAAATATGGCTTTTACAGTCTAGAAAGGTTTTCTGCCTGTGAGATTGTCCGGGGTTCAGCAGTAGCAGTCATTTTTCTCCTTCTTAGTAGCTGGTGCAGTACTGTGTTTTTGACTTTTGGCCTGGGAACAGCACTGATAACACCGATGTGTTTAGCTACTGCTTAGAAATGTTTAGTCAGACCAAGGACTTTCTGAGCCTCATGCTCTGTCAGGGAGGAGGGGAAGCTGGGAGGAAGCAGAGACAGGACACCTGACCCAAACTGACCAAAGAGGCATTCCATACCACAGCACATCATGCCCACTATATAAACTGGGGGCAGTCACCCAGAAGGCAGGATGCCTGCTGGGTCAGGCAGGTTATTGGTTGGTGGGTGGTGAGTGGTTGTATTCTCTTCCCTCGTTGTTTCCCTTCTCATTATTATTATTGGTGGTAGCAGGAGTGGTTTGTGTTATACCTGAGTTACTGGACTCTTATCGTAACCTATGGGAGTTACATTCTTTCGATTCTCCCCTGCATCCCTCCGGGAGTGGAGGGAGCGAGGGGAAGGAATGAGAGAGCGAACTACGTGGCTGACTGGACGTAAACCATGACAATGATGAAGCAGGAGGTTGCATTGTTATGCTCTGTGTTTTTCTCGAATTATTCAACTTGCATTGCTGGGCTAGGTTTCTCAATAGCAAGAAATGACACCCTACTCTCAAATCTCAAAATGCCATCCTCTAAGATGAGACAAAAAGCAGCCTATTTTGTGATCTAAGTACAGAAAATGAGCCTGAACTACTTATTCAATTATGTCAAATGATCAGCATTCGCTTATTAAACTATGTAAAGTGAAATTAAATTAGAGCAAGTAAGTGATTACATTATGTAAAGCAATTTTTAAAACTGGGTAATGTGATCACCCTTCATTTATTACATTAAGTTCAGAATATTGGATATTGGTGCTATTATTAAATTCATGGAAATACTTATAATGATGGACTAGCTAAAACGTAGCTTGCAAGTGAAGGTACGCTTTTCCGTATTTCTTTTCCAGTACTGGCTATTGGTCAATGCTGCTATTCCTTTCAAAGTGAAAGATGAGATTTCACAGTAACTTTTCAACTATTGTTTGTTCTTAAAGGTAAAACTTATAAGCATTATCTGTGAACATCTTTTGTAAGGTCTCAAAAATGGGGAGAAAGGGATCAACAATTACCCATCTTGGCAGGGGGTTGGGGAAGGGGAGGAAGTAGGTGTGGGTGAAGGGATAGAAATAGTTAACTAAATGCATTCAGGCATTATCGCCCTGATCGGGCTTAAGCCCTGGGAACAGCAAAGGAGCCACAGGGGGCTTTTGCCCTGGTTGGGCCAAAGCCTTGAGAACTGTAAAGACAACAATGAAGGGTAAAGATGGGTTAGTAAAACAAAGCAGACAGTTTGCAAGGTAAAGCAGGATGTGCATCTCAAAGACAGACCAAATGATGTAAATATTTGTAACCCTCAGTAGTTTTGCTGAATCTGGATGGTAAGGAAGTAAAAGAGTGGAAAGTTACTGCTTATCACTTAGTAGAGTATAAAAGGGATGCAACGTGAAATAAATGATTTCGTTTGTAACCAGAAGCGGGGTCCGTGCCTTACGTCTCCACAAATAGGTACTAAAATTGCAAGCTTATAGGAAACGTATTAATACATTTTGAAAATAAAATACTGTCATATCTTTCTACAAGACTGATTTTCTATTTTGGAGATAGATGGGATAAACCCATCACATTTGATTATTATATTGAGACATTTTTTAGAGTGGGTAAGTGAGAATAAAAAATGTAATCCTGTTGTCCACACACAGGGGTTGAAATTACATACTACACTGTTAGCTTGTTTTCTCATGATTGTACTGGACCGAGGAAAAAAATATTTCCATCGTAACTCTTTGGATTTCCCCTTCTGCTACTCAGCCATTCATGTTGTAAAACTGGGTTGAAGGTAATAAAAAAATATTAGAAATGGGATCTATCATTAAATCAGCTTATTTCTTCACAGTACTTAGTGAGAGAATATTTCTCTAAGGATTTAAATATCAATTTGCTTAAATTCAGGTATCCTTGTTTCTAGAACTTTTTAATGTTTTAAAGAATGTTCTTACTCTGCAAGACAGGTGCAGACTTCTTAGGAACCTCTATTAACTTAGGCGTCTATAGAGTTTTCTAATTAATCTAATTGTACAACTGAAGCCTAAAAATAGTCAAATGTGAGATGTTGATTATTTACAGAGCTGTGTAGGAAAAAAATATCATTTCAAACAGGTAAGAGTTGCTGCACAAGTGGCACAAAAAGTTATGCATGTAGAAAAGGCATCGGGTTTAAGCATGTCTGGAATAGGCACTTGAAGTACTTGCAGTATATCCCTTAGCCAATAGAAACTGATTTTGCTCTGGTGTTTTCATTTTTTGTAGGATTTTGATGCAAGAATAAGCTAGCATGTCTGTGTAAGAGATCCTTTGCCATTTCCCTAAAAGTAGAATTCATTTTCTTTCCAGGGTAGTTTGAGGCAGATAAAAATAATATAAAGGTTTGTTAGAGATGAAGATGCCACACAAAGACAAAATAGGAAATTAGAGTTATGGGAGAATCTGTTACTGGGCTCTACCTGAGGAGAAAATGGTGAGAGAAATGTGAAATAGAATACAATAGTGACGAATTCACGAAGTGAAAAAATAGTAAAACAGGAGAAACATTTTTATCTCTGTGCGTCAGTAATTATAAAAAAAAAATATAAAAAATAATACAAAAAATGTATTTCTAGTGCTGTTAACAATTCAAGGTTAAAAAACCTTACAAAAATGAAATTTTGAGAACGTAGAACACTTACTGTAACCTACTGGCATAACAACTACTGAAATATCTAGCTACAGGCTGCGCCTCTGATTTAGTATGGCTTGAGTTTATTGTGTTCCCTATAAAATTTTATTTTAAGGCTTTAAAATGATGAGCTTCAAAATTCCCTTAAGAAAAAGTATATGTAAATAATCTTTTATATATGGAAAGCTGTATTTTTTTTATCTTGTAGATAGAAAAATAGATCAGCATGTGGCAGATAATGTGTAAGTTAAAGCTTAAAGTGTTTGTAAGCACCTTGTTTAGCTTTGTATAAGGCCAGAGAAATAAAAAATAGAGCAATGTACACTAGACAGGAAGAAATATTGGAAAGAAAACTAGGTTCGTATAGAGTATATGAAAAATGACAATGAAATATGAAGGCTATTAAAGAAATATATTTTAATGGTTTAAATAGTTAGCTGCCTCATTTACATTGAAATTTATAGCCATTGTTATCTCCTGGCCTAACTAGAAGATCAGAATAGACTCAGAGATTGATGACCTTAAATTAATATTATGTAGTCATTTCTATAAATTAATTAAATATGGCATATTTCCAGTGCCTGTATAAACAGGAGAAAATCAGGGTGATAAAAGCACCACCACCCTCTGAGCTAATACAGCCTTCAGTGGCAGTACATTTTTCTGAGTGGAGGACCCTGTCATCAGTTTCAGCAGAGGGAAGGAAAACAACAAAGGAGATGAAAAAGCATGGAGGAACACTCCATCAGCAGCGGAAAAGCTTTTAGGGTGGGACTGGATCAAAATGATTCTCACGTTCAACCTATCATGCAGTGAGGGCAAGGGAAATCCAGGCCTCGCTGACGCTGCTTCTCCTGCCTCATTTTGAACTTTTTGGCATCTGGTGGCAGCTGGCATGTGTTCTCTGTGAATCACACGAGAGTATAACAGCCACTGGTACAAGTAACACCTCTTCCTCACTGGTGTAATGCAGTTTTGACTAAAGGCTTTCCATCTTTTCCTGAGTTAAAAGATTTTACATTTGTTATTTAGATGAAAATTAACGGTTTAGGCTTTTGAGAAGTCTTCTTGGGTGTACAGTAGCTTCAAAATGAACATGAACTGTGCAGCTAGGTTTAGGTAGAAGCAAAACTAGTCTCATTAATAAGAATAAATTCTTTAAAACTTTTCTGACTAGGTAAGACCTGGACTTTGTACTTTGCCTAGATGTCTCAAATAGTTGAAGAAATTGTGTACGGGCGAAATATTCTCAGGCTGATAGAAGACAATGCTGAAACACAGGTGTGTTTTCACACTGTACCAGCTTGGTACTATGTCACTCTGTCCTTTAATCATATATTATTAATACAAAATTGGTTTTCACTTGGGGTCCAGGTGTCAGGACATGGTGTCAAGCTGTGCCTTGCTGACTGCGTCACTTGTCCTTTCAGACCAGCTGCTAGCTTCAGTAAACAGTTGCATGCTCATGATGCCATGCAATATATGAGTAGCTGATCAGACAGCAGCAAAGCAAAGGACTCTGGGATGAGAAGAAGGGAATTTTGTATATTTCTTATTTAAAACAGACTTTTCATCCTGCATTAGGCAAAACTCCAGGGGAACAACCTTTCCCCACCCTTAATTAATCCAGAGAGTGAACATGAAGATGACTAGACAGATGGGACATAATTTGAGTATGGGAAAATTGTCATTATCCCTCTTTAATTAGTGCTATAGGTTGGCTCTATTCAAACATAAGTAGATATGACAAAGATGTGTTTCATATATTCAAGAGGGCAATTAAACTGCCACATGCTCAAACCAATATACATACATATCTGATTAAAAAGCTGACTCTCTGAAAACAATGATGGATGAGGTTTTAATGCGCATGGGTGTTAGAAAAGCAATGAGAAGGGATTGCTCTGGAATGAATTATTTGAGGTCTTAGTCGTGAAGGCAAAAGAAAGGGGATAATTTATTAAATTTAATGGAGGGAAAGCTACAAGGAGGAATGGAGGACACAGGAGGATGCATTTGTTCTATATAGTTTAAAGTAATGCTTTAATTATAAAGACAGAAGAGAACAGGCAGACTGTACCAGCCATCACACTAAAGCATATCTCTCTGAATAGTTACGCAGTATACACTGTGCAGACTGCTTTTTCACCTCCAGACAATATGGCTGCTCGAGATAAGGTGGTTAGTTAGGAGTGTGTATTTCTGGAGATGAATTTTAACTTTTGCAGAGACAGGCCAACATTAAAACCAATCAGTTGTTCTCATAGGGCAGGAAACTAGTTTTGGCTTTTGTTTCTGCTTTGCTGTTGACAATGTTTTGACCCAGGAGTAAAACATTGTTTCACTACTTAAAATGAAATAAAACAATTTCTTATGTATGAAACCTTATTTAATGTATGAAACCTTAATTTTTAGCCTGCTTTCCTCTGTTGAGCTCCATGTTGTCTCTTGGAGATACTGCAAGAGAGCTTGCACAGGGGAAAGAGCCTGCAGGATGTCCCAGGGTGGCTTTTGTGCCCAATGGATACTTTTTTGCCTGTCTGCAAATCTCTCAGCTCATACGAGTTCCTCTCTGGAGGATGCCCCCTTCATGAAACAGGTCTTGAAGTTGCTTTGGTGTTCAGTCTCCATGTACTACCACTGTTGCAGAATGCAGAATGGCTTTTGTGACTCAAAGTCACAGAAAAGCTCTGCCTAACTGCACTGAAATAATATTGAAATTGTATATTATAACACCAAAAAGGTCTTGGGATGAGCTAGGTAGGCAAGAGCGTTAAGGGAAAATAAGCCTTAAACATACTTGTAATTTCATGTCAAAATATTGCATGAATCTATTTATATGCAATAAAAACAAAAGAAAAACATACTTAAATGCCAGTCCTGTTATTTGGGCCTAATCATATGTTTCTCCCTGTCTATGGTATCTGCTAAAAAGCCCCACACCTCTGCTTGTGTTTATGTTATATAGGAATTGCTGTTGCTTTCATCTCTGAGTGTAACAGGTGAAGAAAATGGTAAAGTTCTTACATTTCCAAAGATGCTTCTTAATCCAGTTCTGTTACAGATTTCAGCTTCAAATCTTAGGTTTTCTTCTGTTGTGAGTCTTGTCTCATCATGCCATTTCACTTGGTAATTTCATTTTTTAAGGTGAATACCACTCACTAACAGATAAATGATGCTTTCTGACAGATATTTAGCTTTACTGTTTGTTTTGTATTTACATTCCTGGTAGAGCAGTGCAGCTAATGGGCAGCTTTCATGGTGCAGAATAAGCAGATGTTTTTTCCTTCATAACCTTACCTTTTTTTTTTTTTTTTTTTTTTTTTTTTTTTTTTTTTTTTTTTTCTGGAAGATTGTAGCAGTTTCTAGTTTTCTTTTCTTCAAATTAGATATATAGTTGCATTCGGATGGTACAAATGGCCTGGCACTTGACATACCTGAATCAAAAACAAATCAGTGCCCATTAAAGTTGGAGCTAGGGTTAAATAACTAAAATAATATAGAAGATCCTTAAAACCTACTTCAAATAGAAATTTCAACTCCAGACAGCCAGCAAAATTGCCCTTTTCTTTATTTCCTGCCACTTTCATTATGATTTATTCTTTCTGTATAAATAATCCCTGTTCTGTACCCACAGAATCATTTCAATTTTAGGAGATAGAAATCATTCATTTCCTGCCAATGGAAGCTCATAAAACAATATATTGACAATTACAGCCAGCTGAGCTGGTGATTAAGAGATTAGTTATTGCTGAGTGATGATATTTAGTATCTTCGGGTTTCCAGCTCTCATACAGTGGGCATTTTTTGTGGGCAGAAGGCATCTGTGCAAAGAATGCTGCAATGGCTGTTGGACACAGGGTCAGTTCTGTGCTAAGAACCCACAGCTCTCCTCCAAATGGGCAGGAACTTGATGGGCTTAGTCTGGGATTCGCAGCTGATGGCTTCCTGACAGCTGTGAAAACGGCTCTAGTGCCATTAGATCAAATGCCACTTTTGAAAAGGAATCTCTGGGTTTTATATGCAAGTAGGTGACTATTTTCACTTCTATTCACAGTAGGTTATTCAGAATATCCCACAGGTAGCAGTGACAGTTTGATTTTCCCTGGAGTTACCATGAGAAATTAACGTTGCAACAGCTGTCGTAAGAAACTAATCTGCAGAAGAGCTGGAAAGCCTTTCAGATACTTTGGACCACATGGTAGTCAGTGATGGAACTAGAAATTTGACTAAAGGAATTAAAATAAAAACATGTGAAGCAACTAAAATACCTGAATAAACTGCCTGTGAGATACTGAGAAATAAAGAGATGAAGCTTTCTAATGAACTAAAATACTAATGGCTAAAATACTTGATCCCTAGCAGTCATGACTACACGGACAAATATTTTTTCTTTAAATGCTTTAAGCTAATTCAGCTCATTTTAACTGAGAAAGATTAGGAATCAGTCTCAGGAGTGGTTTAACTGACAGATCTGTGTGGGATGTAGCAAGCCCAGGTAGACAAACTACAATCATGTGTCTTCTCAGCTTTGTCCTGAACACAGACAGATTTGCCAGAGGGAGAAAAGCTACTCTGACTGTGATAGGTGTCCCAGAGCCTAATTGTCTGCTGATCCAGAAGGCAATTTCACTGAGCAGGAGTAATACTGCTCTAAAAGCCAAAGCAGAGAAAATTTAAGTGTCAATTTTCTTATTTCTTATCAAGAAAGCGAGTCACTGGAGATGTATTTTCTCTGCTCCCTGTCAGATCCTTGCTTTCATAGCAGCTCTCTGGGTAGGAGCTGATGGTGATCAAGCCTGGGGTGAGCCTGTTGACAGAGCGCATTGCATTGCTGCGGAAGCGGCGCTGCTATGTTGTGACACAGTGGGGTAGCCCAGAGTAAAATGCCTGAGATGCCCAAAATGTGCATGTTGCTGTTAAAGAGTATATAAGAAATGTTGCATTATATGCAGTACCTGCACACAGGGGACCTGGCCAAAGACATGGCAAGTGTGTATGTCCAAATCACTTGCCCAGGCTGCTGAGCTGACTGATAGTGAGGCAATGTGTCTCCAGTGCTGTTACGTTATGTGATCAGTGCAGACCCAAGTAGGGCTGTGATAGAGTCCTTGATTTTGTGCCCCTTGTCACTGCCCCTGCAATAGATAATTTCCCAGAGCTGCAGTTTGAGATAATTATGTACAGAAAACAGCATACAGTGTCCTGATGAAATCCCAGGATACTCCATGTTCTAGGTCACCTTTAAGAAAATTAGGTTGTCATGTTAACGTACAGTGATTGTCCAATTATACACCCCCGAGCGGAAAGGAGCTGTTTAAGGAAACCGAAATTCAGAATACTATGTTGAAATTTAATGTTTTGAGTTGTATTTCACTTCTGCGGATATAAGAATGTAAGATGCGTATTGTTATATTTAACATTCCTGATGGCTGAAACCTCCATTACGAATGCTCTTAAAGCAGCCATAAAAATGGTCTAAATGTCAGTTTTTACCATTTCTTTTCCTTAATCTATATAATTGCTGACTAAAGTATTATGAGCTATTTAGTTGCTTATTACCTTTTGCTAAGGTTGGCATTTGATTTATCAAAACCTAATTATGATGGGATATTACTGGAGAACAAAAGCACATGAATGCGAATGCCAGAGAGATGATTTAGCAAACGTAAGATGCTGCAGATGGAGCATTGAACTTGATTGCTGTTTTTATATTGACTCAAAGAGTCGTGAAACTTATAGAGTTATAGATACATTAAGTGTCTTACATTTTAAACAGGCAGTGCAAGTGATATTAATTTTAAACATAACATTTTGAATATTAGCATGCAAGAGATACATTTTAAACAGGGAGTGAAAGATGTTTGTGTTAAGGAAATGCAAGTTAACAATGAAGGGCAAGAGAAATAACCATGCCCCACTCTCCTGCTTCCCTTAACAATGCAGTTGAAATGCTAGTAGCAGTGTTTAGGCAGAGATTTTGGGGGATGGAGAAGCCATCTTTAATATCTGAAGTGCTTGGATGCTGCAGAAAGCTGTGAAAATCTTGGCTGTCACAGACAGGCTATGTTTACATATGTACTCTACCTGAAGTCCCATGCTAAAGTGCATTAAAGTGATTCAAATACACAGGGAGGGAACTGCCAGCATTCAGCCTCTGTGACCAGTCCACACCAGCTGTTCTGCTTTTGAGCACTGTGGAGCTATTTGGCAAAAAATACTTTGCACAGTCCATAGCAATTCATGAATTGTAGGTTACGTTTGGGGTTTTTTTTTTTTTTTTTTTTTTTTTTGTTTTTTTTTTTTTTCTCTCTTTGAAACATTTTCAAAACTAAAACCTGGCCTATTAAAAAAAAAAAAAGGAAAAAAGGAAAAAAAAGTGGTTTCAGGTATTACAATTATCCTTAGTTTCCTCAGTTACTTGATTGTTTGGTTTTTTTTCCCGTAAGTTTGCAATCAGGTTGTTCTTTCTCCTGAGAAATATTTTACCACTACCAGTGACAGATGAAAATTTCATACAAGCTGTAGAAGACTGACACCCCAGTGTCTGTTATTTGAGTGATCTTTTGGAGTGACTGACTAAGCCCTTTCAAAGTCTTCTTGTAATTTTTGAGGGTATTCTGGGTTGCATAAACATGCCGTTTGAACTGCTAGATGAGAACCCTTGGAGCTGTGCTGTAGTGTGGTAATGATACACATGCAAGAGCAAATCTAACCCTGTCCTGCCAAATGAATGAATCAGAGGGAATAAAATAGATTCCCTCACTCTGCTGTGAGTTTGAATGCTGCCACAGGCAGGAGTGATATTTTTAGTGTAATTTCTCCTTTTGAAAGGTGCTCTCTCTTAAGAACTTTCCTGATACTTCTCCACTTTAGTTTCTGTCCTTTAAAGGTACAGTTCATTTTCCTATGCAAACAATGGGTAAGCTGGAAATAGCCTTATTTAGCACAAAGTTGTATTCCCAAAGTTAGGTCAGTTATGGAAGAAAAGTTTTTAAGGAAAGGGAAGGGAAAATATTCCTTTTTAATGTCTAAGCTTATTCTAGAATATCTCAGTAAAGTGGGTTACAGTTTCCACCCCATTTCGATCTGTATTTAACCAGGATTGTATATCATTCCAACTGAAATAAAACACGCTTGCTCTGTGTCCTGGGTTCAGCAGCAGCAGTCAATTTTTCTCCTTCTTGGTAGCTGGTGCAGCACTGTGTTTTTGATTTTGGGCCTGGGAACAGCGCTGATAACACCAGTGTTTTTGTTACTGCTTGGTGATGTTTAGGCTGGCCAAGGACTTTGTGAGTCTCATGCTCTGCCAGGGAGGAGGGGAAGTCGAGAGGAAGGAGAGACAGGACACCTGACCCAGACTAACCAAAGAGGTTATTTCATACCACAGCACGTCATGTCCAGGATGTAGAGATGGAGAGCAGAGACCCGGAAGGGTGGTGGGGATGCACGGTGGGGGGTGCATGGCTTGCTCGGGCTTGATATTGGGTGGTGAGCTATTGTATTCTTTTCCCTTGTATTTCTGTTGTTTATTATTACTAGGGGTAGCAGTAGTGGTTTGTGTTACACCTTAGTTACTAAACTGCTCTTATCTCAACCTGTGGGGGTTGCATTCTTTGATTCTCCTTCCCATCCCTCCAGGAGGGGAGGGAAGAAAGAGTGGGGAGTGAGTGAGAGAGCGACTGTATGGATTTATAGAAGCTTAAACCACGACACTCTGTCAAACCCCACTATTTCCATTTTACTCCTTCTGGCCAGGAAACCAAATGGAAATAATTTGCCTCCCCTTATTTCCAGAGGATGCCCTTCTCATCTGAAATAGTTTGCTGCTTTGAACAACAGTCTCTCATACTAATGAAAGAAACAGTCATATCTTCTCTCATGTGAACAATGCTGGAAACATTGCAAAAGAGAGAATTACAATGTGGCAGATTTGGTTATGATTGAGCAGGTCACTGTTGAGTGGTAGCATACAAATATTAAGTGCTCCTTGGTCTGAAATGGTCATGATTTAACATTGGCAAGGCTGGAGAGAGGGAATGATTTGGCAGGTATGAGAGGTGAAAGAGACTGATCAAAAGCATATGGCATCTGTGCATTGCTCTGCTCTCTCCTCTATGTTACCAACCATGTTTTCATAACCATCTGTATTGGCTGCTACAGGTGAAAAAGGAGGTTGACTTTATAGCTGCAAGTGGGATGCCCCTAAATAATAACAAATTTTGTTGCATTTGCAGGTAGAAGCTGAAATGTAATATACTCTGATATCTTATCTGAGGCCATGAAGCCAAGTGTCTTGTGATCAAACTAATAATCTCATTCTTTGTGAAGAAGAGCAATTCCAAAGAGAAATTGAAGTATTAGCCCTGGGCCCACTGTAGGAGAGGATCTGGTTTGAGACCATCTTAAGAACATGAACATATACTAGCCCATGGGACCTGCTGAAATCCATCCACGGGTCCTGAAGGAGCTGGCAAATGAAGTTGCTAAGCCACTGTCCATCAGATTTCAAAAATCATGGCAGTCAGGTGAAGTTCCTGACGACTGGAAAAAAGGAAATATAACCCCTATTTTCCAGAAGAAGAAAATGGATGACCCAGGGAATTACAAACCAGTCAGTCTCACCTCTGTGCCTGGCAAATCTTGGAGCGGATTCTCCTGGAAGGCATGCTAAGGCACATGAAAACCAACAAGGTGCTTGGTGACAGCCAGCATGGCTTCACTAAGGGGAAATCCTGCCTGACCAATCTGGTGGCCTCCTATGAAGGGGCTACGGAAGTGATGAAGAGGGGTAGAGCAGTTGATGTCGTCTACCTGGACTTTTGCAAAGCGTTTGACACTGTCTCACATGACATCCTTCTCTCTAAGTTGGAGAGACATCAATTTGATAGGTGGACCACTCGGTGGATAAAGAACTGGCTGGATGGCTGCAGCAAAGAGTTGTGCTCAATGGCTCAATGTCCAGCTGGAGACCAGTAACGAGTGGTGTCCTTCAGGGATGGGTGTTGGGGCTGGTCTTGCTCAACATCTTTGTGGGTGACATGGACAGTGGGATTGAGTGCGCCCTCAGCAAGTTTGCCGATGACACCAAGCTGTGTGGTTCGGTTGATACATTGGAGGGAAGGAATGCTATCCAGAGTCACCTAGACACGCTTGTGAGGTGGGCTGATGCCAATCTGATGAAGTTTAACCATGCCAAGTGCAAGGTCCTCCACCTGGGTCGGAGCAATCTCAGGCACAGCTACAGGTTGGGCGGGGAAGAGATTGAGAGCAGCCCTGCAGAGAAGGACTTGGAGGTGTTGGTCAATGAAAAAATGAACATGAGCCAGCAGTGCGCACTCACAGCCCAGAAAGCCAACCGTATCCTGGGCTGCATCAAAAGGAGTGTAACCAGCAGGTCAAAGGAATTGATCCTGCCCCTTTACTCTGCTCTCGTGAGACCTCACTTGGAGTATTGTGTGCAGTTCTGGTGTCCTCAACATAAAAAGGACATGGAACTGTTGGAACAAGTGCAGAGGAGGGCCACGAGGATGATCAGGGGACTGGAGCACCTCCCGTATGAAGATAGGCTGAGAGGGTTGGGGCTGTTCAGCCTAGAGAAGAGAAGGCTGCGTGGAGACTTCATAGCAGCCTTCCAATGCCTGAAGGGGGCCTATAAGGATGCTGGGGAGGGACTCTTCATTAGGGACTGTAGTGAGAGGACAAGGGGTAACGGGTTCAAACTTAAACAGGGGAAGTTTAGATTGGATATGAGGAAGAAATTCTTTCCTGTAAGGGTGGTGAGGCCCTGGAATGGATTGCCCAAGGAAGTTGTGAATGCTTCATTGCTGGCGGCGTTCAAGGCAGGGTTGGACATAGCCTTGGATGACATGGTTTAGTGGGAGGTGCCCCTGCCCATGGCAGGGGGGTTGGAACTAGATGATCTTAAGGGCCTTTCCAACCCTAGCTATTCTATGATTCTTCCCACTTTGGGTTAAATGTGAATAGAGGAACTTGCTGAAGTTAAATAGTACTTGTCACTAATTTACAAGCGCTGAAGTCTTTTTGACCTGAGTAATGAATATTTCATTTCTGGTCAGTTGAAGGAGCCCTGTTCATAAAGAATGTTATCATGGGCTGTAAACATTTCATCAGAAGTGGGAGTACTTATTCATTTAAGGATTAGCTCCCTCCTCTGATACCTTGAGAGCCATAATACTGCAGGAGAGAGTTTACCAATATATCTATGTACTCTGGTCAAGCAGTTTGGAAGCTGCCTGAAGTTTTGTGATCCTGGGAAAGGATATATGAACTACAGTACTCAGCTGTAAAGAGACTGTGATAGGAGAAAAAAAGGTGCCATGAGAGAAAATTCTTTTTTTCCCCAAGTTTATAATTTGGGTTGCATACATTTCTCTGCTGAAAGGAAAAACAATATTGTAAGAATACTGTAACTCTTGACTGTATCACTGAATCTTAGTTCTGCTCAATTCCATGGAAAGCAGAACTGTCACAGCATCAGCAAACTGCAGTTTCAGGCGAATCCACTGTACGCTATATAACATGGAGCTTTTTGTCATTTGTTGATTTTTACACCAAAGCATTTTACATGAAATTAGACCTTAAGACATATAGGTAGAAAAATAGAAATAACAATCGAATTTGAATCTTTAATGCTCAACCACTTACTCTACAACTTAAGTTTATAGAAACAGGAAATGAGCTGCTTTTAGGAGCTAGTCAGTGGTGTGACAGGGCTAATCCAGTGCAGACTCCGAGGCTGTCCAAATGTTAGATGTTAATCCCAGGGGTGGTGGTTATCACATATATGCAGCAGCTTGGTTGCTCACACTGTTACGGATGCACAGACTAAATTATGACTTAGCAAACATTGCTTTAGCTGAATGATGGCTGTAGATTTTCAACGCTACCGAGGCAAGATACTGAGTAGCCTAGGATAAAACTGATGGTGGTCAGACTGGCTACTGCTGTTGGACATTATCTTAGGGGGACATTAAGGAGGGACTGCATCTCCCTTTAAGGGCACCTATGTGACTATGTGGAAGGGTGTTGAAAAATTTGTAGTCATTTCACAGCCTTTTAAAAGGGGTTAAAATTGCTGGTAATGGTCCTGACTGAACAGTTTACTGGTTGCTGGCTAGTTGTGTGTTGTTAATAAAAGGTTGCTTCAATCCTGATTTAACTGTATTAAAGTAGTTTAAACTTTTTGAACTGAGCAGTTTTTTCCTGTCAGACTATCCACATGTGTATGTATATACATATCTATGAATAATTTCTTGTTTTATTGTTGTTTACGCCAGCTAATCATACAAGGTCCACAGTAATATCCTGACTTTGCAAGCCTAGTACCTCTTACTTAAAAATTGTTTTTTCTAAAGAAGTCACCTGTATTCTTCTGTCTGTTTCTTCAAACACCAACTCACGTGTTCCTCCATGTAGCTTGTGTGCCTGGAACTAAACATGTAAAATTGCTGATAATAATCTTTAGAGTGAAAATTTATTCAGCATCTTAATATCTCTACGCGTAAAACAATATTCTGTTAGTCTTAGTAGGTGCCTTCCCACTTTGTGAACCTACCTAGTTCATCCTGTCCCTTTAGAAAGGCAAAAAGAAATCCAAATGCCAGTTTATTAGTCCCAAGTCTCGTTCCTTGTTCAATTTAAACTCTTTTCTTGGAGAATCCTAATTTAAGTACCTATTGCCTTTCTCTTTTGAGTTGGGTACTTGCCACACAGGAGAAAAAAGAGACCAATAAATGCTTTGCAGCCAAATACAACCATAAGCAGCATCGAATGCAATTCATTATTTCAAATTTATTTTGGCTCTTTTCAATTCACCTGACATTGGTAAGATGTCTCTTGATAAATGTAAGCTGCCTGTTTCTTTTGCTTGGAAAAGGAGGCAATAGTCCCATTTGTTATTTTCTGGTTTGTTTGCTGCAGACAGTTGTTAAAGCAACAGTAAAGAGCAGAAACAATGGCTTTCCTTGAATTGTAGAGTAACAGAGCATCGTTTTTTTGCTGCCTTTGGCAAAGCTGAAGTAATCAGTGGAACAGATTCAAATGCTCGGATGCTACGCTTGTGTGCAGCTGACCTGGGTGTCACTGTGGAAAGTTTATGGTGCATTTGTCTGCAACATTGCTTCACTTGCCTGCTTTTTTTGTTTGTTGGAATGGCTAGATGAAGGGAATGTCTAGGTTTGAGTGTGTATGAAGGAAATTACTGTGAGCTTCACAGCAAATGCATAGGGAATTTATTTTAGATTTTCATGAAATCCAGCAAATCTGAACCAATACGCCTCGTTAATCAAAACAGAAATTTAGAGATCTTGGTACAAACCTTGTATATCTTGCAGCCTGCATTAAAAAGGTTCCAGCGTTATGTGTCTGTGGCATACTGTCCGCTTGTGGGCCCTCTCAGCCTTCATTCGCAGTAGAACTGTTTACAGCATCACATATTTTCCTCCCAGGCTAACAGCTTTTGTCTAGATGAGCTTGAAGTACTTTGATGTACCATATAAGTCTTGCTGATGTTATGTATAGAGACTCGCACACAGGTTAATATCCTGGTGGTTCTCCTAAATGCAATATAAATTTCTGCCATTGGCTGACATGAAAAGTGGGCAGTGGGAACCTCCAGTCTGCAACTTGGCCCTCCAGACAATCATTTAGAGTAGTTCAGCTGTAACGTGGAACAGTTGTGATCACAGACATTTTTGTACCTCCCATGATCTGAAACGAAGGATGCCTGTTTCAAAACAGCAGGCAACATCACCAGCTCTGGACTCAATTCCTTCTGGTCTTTACCCATGCCAATGGAATCTAATGAGTCTTTTCATTGTCCTCTGCTTTTGCCTGGTCAGACTATAATCCTCAGTTAAAATATCCATTTGTCTGAACCATACTCTAGAGAATCACACAGAATCACAGAATGGTTGGACTTGGAAGCAACCTCTGAAGATCATTTAGTCCATCCCCACTGCTAAAGCAGGTTCAGCTAGGGCAGGTTGCACAGGTTTTGAATGTCTCCATAGAAGGAGACCCCACAAACTGGGCAGCCTGTTCCAGTGCTCGGCTGGCCTCACAGTAGAGAAGTTCTTCCTTATATTCAAGTGGAACTTCTAGTATTCCAGTTTGTGCCAATTTGCTGACTAACCTTGTTGAAGTATTTGCCACAAGGTCAAAGGAAAGTCTAGAAGCTTTCCTCGCTGTGCCTTTAGCTGATAGTCTCAGGGCCTTTCTGGTCAAGGGATAGCATATTTCCCAATAGAAGACTCAGAACAAAGTTTCTAGTAGCAAAACTAAGCAAATCGTTTTTACAGTCTACAAAACACTGCTTAAAAGAACATAAATGATAAGGTTTTGCCCAAGTGTTTTTCCAGTTAAGTGCCTCAGACTTGGATGTAATTATGTTCTGAGGGTCTTTCAGGTGTCTAGCTGCAAAACTTTTGCCTGTTTCACTACCCCAAAGCACACTACTACACTCCACTCAAAAGTACACTATTTGTACTTTGGGACTGCTGCTCACATGTGAAATCCTACCCACTGTGGGCCTGTCAAAAAAGTGTTCCTTGCTGATAGTTACCACAGTGATCCTTCCACCTTCTGGTTTAATCCTTGCTTGCTGGGGGCATGAGCTATAAATTTAACGTCAAAATCATATATCAGTTTACTCAATGCCATTTCTGTCAATGCATGACATTCATGAATAAATACATTCAAATACTCCAATGGACTTATAATTGCTTATCCCATTACTCATTGAGTTTTTTGAAGGGAAGAGTTTCTCTGCTAGGATGGGGTTGTCTCAACTTGGTGAGTGTGAATTAGAGATAAAACTGAGAAATTACATAATCTCCAAGGGACTTAAAGAGTAAGCGTTCCTACCTTGACTCATGAAGGGAATCTGGCAATTTACAAGTGGAGTACTTGCTAATTATATAAATATTAAATGCTGTGGTATATGACTTCATCAATATTCCCTGACCGTCAGTGGGGGTAGGGAGGGAAAGCAATTTAATGCTGATCAGAGTTAGTAGCACATTTGTGTCATGGGAGGCCATAAATACAGTTGACGGAATAATTAATTGCAGACAATATTCATGAAGGAGCTGGCTCCACTTTCTCTGCTCATAGTGATTCACAACCTTTGCCCACATGAACAGTGTCTGTTGAGCCCCATTAATTTCATGAAGGAAGGGCATTAATTTCTGCAAATGCATTTTACTATTGCTATGTATTTGCCAACTAGCAGAGGTTATTTTATGGGCAATTCACAAACCGTTTACTTTGACTGTTTCCCATTTAGCACTCAACGAGTGTACTTGGTCAACTTAAGTGGATGAGACTAGCACCTTCTGGAGGCAAATAAATCTGATTCTAAACTTAATTTTTGTAAAACAAGATGATTTTTACTGTAAAACTGAGGAGTTGCAAAAAAGTTAATAGCATTATATCTCAAAGCCAATAGCTGTTCAACCAACGTTTGTTCCCCTTGTGGAGTGTTTGAAATATATATCAGCACTGAGAGACTGGGAACGAGAGCCAAACAAAAGTGAGATTTGTCATATTTTGTCAGTTTTACTTTTGTAGGCGTACCTGAAAGCATCCATTTTTGCATGAGATTCAATTTCAGTGAGTGGAGCTGATCAAATTACTTTTACAGAATGATGTTTTTGCTAAAAGTGCATACTTTTCTTAGAAGGAGAGGTAACTCTGAATGTTTCTTCTTTCACATTAAGAGAAATAAAACTGCTGATTATGACTGGATGGTTTCAATTTTGAAACCTGCAGGCGTTTCTGTATCTCCCTTACTTTTCAATTTTGCCTCTGCATGACTGATAATTAAAAAATCATTTTCTATGTCCTACCTTTTCTTTTTCCTGTCCCTTGTTGAATTATGGACTACTCTTAATGCAACAATTATCTGGTAACAGTTCACACTAAAAGAGGAAGGTACTCATGCACTTGTATAGACCACTGCACAAGGAATGTCTGCTGACTCTGAGCAGTAGTCTGTATAGCCTAGCACTTTGTTTCCAGGACTGTGTCTCCAGGCTTATGTCTCCTCTGTTGTCTGTTCTCTTAGCAGTCTGTCAACAATTATTGCATCAAGTATGCTGTGGAATCTCTATCACAAACCATTTACTTTGACATCTCTATCTGGCTTTTAAAAAATTATTTATTTATGAGACCTGTTTATGAAACTGTCTAAATCCCCTTTTGAACCTTCAGATACTGACTCCCTCTTCAAACACCTTGTGGCATTGTGTTCTAAAATTTTGTAATCCTCTCTAAAAAGTGACATTTATGTACATTTTATACCAATTTTATGCTACTTTTTTTTTTTTTTTTTTTTTTTTTTTTTTTTGGTGAGTCAGGAAGGAGCCACAATTTCTCAGTTTGTTCTTGCTTTTCTATTTTGGAAAATTTATACATATCCCTGTCAGCCTTCTCTCTAAAGCAAATGATGTCAACCTTTTCAAGTGCTCATTGTAAGGCAGCTGCTCCTTTCTCTTGACAGTATTCAACCACAATACCCAAGATGTAAGTATATGAAAGAATAATAACAAAATTATACCCTCTGTCTTTCTCTCAGTATCTGCTGTCTTTAAGTCCAATATTTTCTTGGGGTTTTTTTTTGGCTGCCACTGCACGTTGGGTATGGAAATGTGAAGAACTTCCAAAAAAGCCTTCAAAATGTATTCTGTGGGTCATACACTGGGGATGCATTGTTCCTCTCACTCACATTTCCCTTATTTATTGGTTTACAAACATAACATCTGCCTTTATTTGGTGAAAAATATTTGGTGGCTTAATAAGAGTGGATTATCTACAATTTCCTGTGATAGTGCACCTTCATAAAATATCCAATCAAGTTATTGAAAAGCTAGTTTAAAGTAAGAAAAGGAGTGTCAATTACATCTTATGCTGTCCTTCCAAATTTAATTTCTAGGGGTTCTTGAAAGGTCCAAGAAAAGGTGTTGGATGACAACGTGGGTCCTCTACAGAAGCTATCGGAAGAACTGGCTACCCTTGATTTAGAGAGGGCTGAGGTTCTTAATGACTTCTTTGCCTCAGTCTTCACCAGAAAATGCTCTGACCACACCACCCAAGTCTTGGAAGGCAGACGCAGGGACAGTGAGAATGAAGACCCTGGGCCCACTGTAGGAGAGGATCTGGTTTGAGACCATCTTAAGAACATGAACATATACTAGCCCATGGGACCTGCTGAAATCCATCCACGGGTCCTGAAGGAGCTGACAAATGAAGTTGCTAAGCCACTGTCCATCAGATTTCAAAAATCATGGCAGTCAGGTGAAGTTCCCGATGACTGGAAAAAGGGAAATATAACCCCCATTTTTAAGAAGGGGAAAATGGATGAGCTGGGGAACTGCAGACCAGTCAGTCTTACCTCTGTGGCTGGCAAAATCTTGGAGCGGATTCTCCTGGAAGGCATGCTGAGGCACATGAAAACCAACAAGGTGCTTGGTGACAGCCAGCATGGCTTCACTAAGGGGAAATCCTGCCTGACTAATCTGGTGACCTTCTACGAAGGGGCTACGGAAGTGATGAAGAGGGGTAGAGCAGTTGATGTCGTCTACCTGGACTTTTGCAAAGCGTTTGACACTGTCTCACATGACATCCTTCTCTCTAAGTTGGAGAGACATCAATTTGATAGGTGGACCACTCGGTGGATAAAGAACTGGCTGGATGGCCGCACGCAAAGAGTTGTGCTCAATGGCTCAATGTCCAGCTGGAGATCAGTAAGGAGTGGTGTCCCTCAGGGATGGGTGTTGGGGCTGGTCTTGTTCAACATCTTTGTGGGTGACATGGACAGTGGGATTGAGTGTGTCCTCAGCAAGTTTCCTGATGACAGCAAGTTGTGTGGTTCAGTTGATATGTGGGAGGGAAGGAATGCCATCCAGAGGGACCTTGAGACGCTTGTGAGGTGGGCTGATGCCAACCTGATGAAGTTAATCATGCCAAGTGCAAGGTCCTACACCTGGGCTGGAGCAATCTCAGGCACAGCTACAGGTTGGGCGGGGAGGAGATTGAGAGCAGCCCTGTGGAGAAGGACTTGGGGTGTTGGTCAATGAAAAAATGATGATGAGCCGGCAGTGTGTGCTTGCAGCCCAGAAAGCCAACTGTATCCTGGGCTGCATCAAAAGGAGCGTAACCAGCAAGTTGAGGGAGGTGATCCTGCCCCTTTACTCTGCTCTCATGAGACCTCACTTGGAGTATTGTGTGCAGTTCTGGTGTCCTCAACATAAAAAGGACATGGAACTGTTGGAACAAGTGCAGAGGAGGGCCACGAGGACGATCAGGGGACTGGAGCACCTCCCGTATGAAGATAGGCTGAGAGGGTTGGGGCTGTTCAGCCTGGAGAAGAGAAGGCTGCGTGGAGACCTCATAGCAGCCTTCCAATACCTGAAGGGGGGCTACAGTGATGGTGGGGAGGGACTCTTCATTAGGGACTGTGGTGATAGGACAAGGGGTAACGGGTTCAAACTTAAACAGGGGAAGTTTAGATTGGATATGAGGAAGAAATTCTTTCCTGTAAGGGTGGTGAGGCCCTGGAATGGATTGCCCAAGGAAGCTGTGAATGTTTCATCCCTGGCGGCGCTCAAGGTGGGGTTGGACATAGCCTTGGATGGCATGGTTTAGTGTGAGGTGTCCCTGCCCATGGCAGGGGGGTTGAAACTGGATGATCTTAAGGGCCTTTCCAACCCTAACTATTCTATGATTCTATGATTCTGTGATATTTACACTGGTAACTATTAAACCAGTTTTTCAGTCCAACTCATAAAGTTGTGAATCTCTATTATCCAGAATCTGAGGTCTTGCATTAGGCTAAGTAACTCTCCATTTAATCTTGTTGTATTTTCCACCAAACAAGTGATGCTGCTGGTCTCACGTATATAAATTTTGGTATCATATCATTTGTACAGAACTAAAGTGACTGCTGAGAAGTTGAACATAAGTATCTCAGTCAATTGTAATTAAAATCATGAAATGAGAGTGATAAAAAATGGTTGAATACCTATAATGCTAAGATCAGTAATTGCTGGAGTTAATTCACTTGCTGTAAGAGTAGCTTTTGACTAGATTTTTGCCTTTCTGCTTCTTAAAGTGGCATTTTATTTGAACTTGCTTGAGATAGGGGAGCTGCTAATATACCCTGCACAGAATAATTCCACATGCCTGCCAGAATTGCAATGTTTAGCTCATAACTTTAAGGAATATTCAAACTGTAATATTTATGCACAGTTAGTTAGCTGTCATTATATTTTAATGAGTAAAGTCTTCTGATGACTTATTCATTCAATGATTATAGTTACCCTTCTTTAGATTTGGAAGGATTTGATGGCTAACAAAGAACAGAGAGCTGATTTTAGTTCTATCTTCCTTTTATTGAGCCTATATATTCTCCCCCTACAAATATCTCTTGCCAACGTGCATCATTATTCCCCTTACTAAGTGAAAGGCAGCTGTACAACCGATCTGGTAGAGTCTCAGTTTAAACAGAGATACCTAAAAGCATGACTTCAAAGAGAGACCACAGAGGACATTTTTGTTTCAATGTAAGTGAGGATTCAACGTTTTGGGAGTGGAGCTGTTAATTTAGGTACTGTTTATTTGTTTTAAAACATTTTGTGGACAGTATAAAAAAAACAACAAACAGTTCTGGAAGAGCATATTATTCCTTTGTATTTGTAAATGGTTCATTGACCACTATCTAGAAATGTTATCCACTGAGAAGAGACTGGCAGTTCATTAATTTGAAAGAGTAATAATTTAACAGAACTGATTGTTTTCTGAAGTGCGCAGAGGCCTGTTGAGTAACTATGTTTCTATGGCAACATTTTGTATTAACAAGGACAAGAGCATGGGAATTGTTAAGAATGTTAAAAAGCCATTTCATAATTAGACATCTGCTTTTGCATATCCTGAGACAAAGACAAAAGTAAACAAAACTAATTTCTTAACTGTAGATGCTTAGATTCTGATACTGTACTCAGTAATGTGAACAGATGTTAGGATGTTTTGGGTTTCCTGATCAGACATCAGAAACACTGTTTCTGTTTGCGCCCTCAGAAAAAAAAAAAAAAAAAGAAAAAAGGTTATTTCCCTCTACTCTCGACTACAGAGTGTGGCCATTCTTTAAATACGGTCATACCATGGTTAATATGTTGCTGATTCTTAGATACTTTAGTAAGCACTTGATTAATTTTTTCCTCTCTCAGCAAACTGAGGATAAGCAGTAAAAATTATCAGGGTTTTTCTTTGGATGGTAATGGAGGGCAGCAAGGATTAATTGTAGTGGAGCAAAGATTTCTATAAAATGGGGTGTCTTACTGTGCAGGAAGTATGAGAAAGCTGAGTACAACAAAGAGTAATGGATGGAAGAAGTCAGAAAGACCTGTAAATGACTGAGGAGAGTGGACTTCTTGAGGGTGCTGCTGCTGACAACTCACAATCTGTCTGAATTATCTAGCTACACAACAGGTATTATTACTGATTCCCAAAATCCTGCAGGGGGCAATAAATCTTCGTCCAGTGGAAAGATCAGTGGACACTGGCCGTGGTTCGGCACTCTAGGAGCTATTCTGCTACAAAGAGCAGCTTGACAGCATAAATCTCATTCGTACTTAAATTCAAAATCCCTCACCTATACTACCACCACAGTTTGAATGGGTTTTGTTACAGGTTCTCTAGCTGTACCAGTTGGCTTAGTTTTCAGTCTATCTTCTCAAGTGCCTTTACAGAGCTTGAACATCACCCAGCTTCCTCCTCTCCCCTTAAGCATTACCATCTTTCACTGAATAAATTAATTTTCTTGTCATGTACATTAATATTTTTCACTATTGAAAGAGGACCAAGCCTTAATAATGAAATATTAACTTAAAGTTGGAATCCAACTAGCTTCCCAACATTGTGCCTGCTCTTTTTTCATCCAATAGTTTATTTTTTAGTAATGTCTCAGAAAGCCTACAATCTTCACTACTTAAGCAAAATTTACATGCCATTTCTTATCAAAGCTAAATGAGATCCTAATCTACAGAGATATTTTCATGAGCTTGATTTTTTTTTGTCTTTTATTATCATTATTGTCTTGACAGAATGCTGTCTTTGAAGGAAAATGAAAACTTGATATATACTGATGTGTATGTCATAGGGAAGTATTGTTTTTTCATTTGGGATGACATGCTAATGCCTGAACCAAAATCCAGCCAAGCATATATACTCAGGTCATGTGTATCAGAACTGAGAGAAATACAGAACTATGCAAAAAACATTTCAGAAGGCAGAGAGAATTGTTTAATTGATGTAGATATTAATGAAAACTTGAGTCATTGCATATCTGCGTTGTTAGGTCTTTAAATCCTTTGGCCCTGTAGAGATGGTCAATATTGCTGAGTGGAGTCGATAGTGTTTGAATAAGAAAAGACCATTGGAAAACAGTGAATTCTACACTTTCAATTCAACAGAACTGAATTAGGGCATTAATGTATATAATGTATGCTATACATGGTCGCTTTCTTTGTTGTTTAAAGACTCTTCATCTTGTCTTGTGGACACTTTTTCTTTCCATGGTTGATCTTTTCTGAGAGAAAGCAGAAAATTTCCAGGAATCTTGCTCTTGACTTGTCGAATTTAATTCTCAGACTAGCCTGAAATCTAACCGTAACTACGAATTTTATGCAACTCCAAGCTGGTACTCCCAAAGTCACTGGGAATTTCTTCTCTGACATCAAGAAACAGAGCTGTGGTGGCTGTAGTCCCTTTTGGATAACCCATATAGAGGTTTGGGGATAGGGCTTCTTTCTTCCCTTTGACTTTCTTTCTCACTCCTTGTACTGTACCTATACTTGAAAGCCTGCCTTTCACAAGCTGCATGACCCAATTCTTTCATTTTCATCCCCAAATTCTTTTAATTTATATAAAGATCTCTCAAGTAATTAATTTATCAATGGCTGGCTAAATAAAACCTGATACTTAGTTAATTCAGAGCTTGCTTTGATATTTTCTTGTCAATGTAAATCAATGAAGTATGTCTATGGAAGGCCCAAAAACTTCGACAAATTTTATTTACTATCTGCTGTATCTATGAAACTTACTCCTAATTGATGTGCTTTGTAAGTGGATCTACTACTTTTCATTTCAGATAGACATATTCCAGATTATCTTTCCTTTTAGTATTGTCATTTTTCCAACAGGCATTCCTTGCTACTCCAATGCACCTTGTGTTGTAATGTAGAACTGTCAGGATCTCTGCTTTTAAGCAAAACAGTGTCTACAGTAAGAAATGCAGATGGGAGATGATGTATTGTTTGTTCCATAATAATCAGTCAAGTTGGAGTTTGCTTGAGCAGCACATTTGCTTAGCTGGACTAAGCATAAAATTGTATGAGTCTATTAGGTAAGTAAGAAGCTGTTCCTTAATTGTGCAGAGGAAACACAAGTTTTGATGGCCTTAGGAAGAATTATTGTATTAATAACATTTTTGCATCAGGAGATTACTTTTATGTGTTACCTTGTTAAGTGTAAATTTATCACTGCTGGTGGGAGAGGTGCAGAGTTTGAGAGAAAACAGAATAGAATGAGGAATGTAATAATTGAAATATTTCATATATAAGTATTTGTAGTTGAAATAGTAATTTCTCTTGATTTATTCTGGTTTTATTGTTTATATGCCTGCTAGAATTGCTGCTGTTATCACAAATGTGTCCCACTTTTTGGGCCGTCTGTGCAATGTTTTTCTCAAGTAGATTCACAATGAAGTTGTGCAATTGTTTTCTCTCAAATGTAGATCACCTAGAAATGGAAAATGCAAGTTTTTACGATATGAGTAATGTTTAAGTGTGTTGGTAAAATAGACACAAAGCAAGGAAATTTTAGTATTGAAGTTTCAGTTTAAGGACTGTAAACTGTCTGCAGGTTATTTTGCAAAAGTCTGGTTATTTTTATTTATCTTGACCATTACAAATGCAGATGTACATTATTAAAGCAGTCCTGAAATAGGGATATTCTTTCCCTCTCCTACCTGCAGACTTTTACCAAAACTTGGAGTCTATAGAAGGAGCAGGGTAGCTCTGGAACTGTCCTTACACTTTCTGCATAGAATACTCAATACTGAAAAAGGACTACTAGGTTAATTGGACTCCTGTTTGTTTTGTTTGTTTTGGCTTGGTTTTTGTTTTCCTCACGTAGTCTGTTCTTGTTGTAGTTTGAGCTGATTAGTCAGCTACCTACTCCAAATGGTGAAAGATTCATTTCTCATCCCTTTGTTCTAGCAGAAGCTGTGACAACATTACCATTTACTGCTTCATACATCTGTTTTCCAGACAAACCAAAGCTGATTCTTTAACATTTCCCCCCAGTTCAAGTTCCTTGTCATAATTTCGTTTCAGGATTCTCTCAATTTTTTAATCATAGGACCAAAATCTGAGACAGCACCTCATCCAGTGGTTTGCCACTGCTGTGTGTGGCAGAATGGTTATCTGCCATGCCTTCCAGATAATACTGCTGATAATAATTTACTGGCTGAGATCTGGTCTTCGTGAAGCAACATCATTAACTTAAAATCAGTTTGCATGCTAGTATAAACTGGAATAGTATCTTTTACAGCATTATTGTTTCCAACAGTATTCTCTTTCATATTTACATATCTGGGACCTTCTCTTTTCTTCATTTGGTACTTTCTGCTTGACGTAGGGAAGTTTTTTGTGCATTTTCTGCGTCAGCTCTGAAACTAATTGAGCTTCTCCAAATTACACATTTTTTTAAAATATTGCATTGTTCAAAACATAAACAAAAAATTAAACTTGCCTAGGGAAGACTTTTGGGACGTCACTTGTGTATCTTTTCAATGTGGTAGAAAACTACTTATAACCATGCTTAGAGGATTTAATGGTTATTAAACTACCTCCAGTTTCTCAGTTCTCCCTGGTGGAATCAAAAGTTAGACCTTATTCATGGGCTTGACAAACATGAAGTCATTCCACAATGACTATGATTTAACAACTGCCTATTTTCCATAAATTTCTATTAGTTTGTTCTCAAATAACTCCATTGTTCTCAATAAATTTGAATGCTTTTATATTCAGATAATTGATTTACTTGTTTCTTAACTTACTAGGATTTTGTTCAAAAATCCTAGCATATACTCCTCTCTGTGTTAAAATAAATTGCATGATTGTGTTTCAAAACTCCAGTCACAAGACATTAAATACTTCAGATTTTTCTATTTCATTGTTTATTTACCCTCCTTCTCCTTAATGGACCTATACTTACCTTTTACTCTTTCCTGATCCTGTGAATGCATTATTTTTGTTCTTATTCATAATTTCTTTGACCAATTGTAATTCATGCTGTGATCCATTATTCATACATGTCTGCACTGTTCTTTTGTCCTCCAATGCTAGTTTTTTTGTTTTATTTTGATTTTCAGAGGTAGATGTCATTTAAAATTTGGTCATAATTTTGTCTTGCACTTTGTCTTTTTCACTACTTTCAGAAAGACTTTCCTGTCATGTTTTCATATGGTATCCTTTATAATCTGCCAGCTTTACTGAATATTTTTGTCTTTTACATTATCTAGTCAAGATACAGTGCCTATCCATAAGGTTACTTTATTTTTCAACTTAACACTCCTGAGTTAGAAAAAATTATTTTTCAGAGGATAAATTATGAGAATATTAAGGACATATACTACATGAGCTCATTAACTACTCTTCATGTAAAAGCACAGTTTTTGACTCTTTAGAACAAGCCACCTGCATCTCTGTTATTTTCAATAACACTGAAGTAAGGCGTGCTATTCACTGCTCAATTGAAGTCCACGAAGTGGAGTTAAAGTGTCAACTAATCAGAAATATTCAGAAAAAAAGATTTGTTGATCAGAATGACAAGCTTGGTTTACTCAGATTTTGCTGAAGTGAAGCTTTTTGTTGTCTACAATTCAGTGAATGAATTGCAGGTAACCACATACAATCACTGTATGAAATACATCTAAGTGGTCAAATAGAGCAGGTGATGCTAACTGTAATTATAAGAACACTATCCAGATAATTTTATATATTCCATTTATTGGTGTAACATGATGACGTCATTGGTTAAAATGTCACATAACTGCTGCTAACACCTTCGGTGTCCAGTGACACAAGCATATATGTTTTATTCATATTAAGGTTTGAAGCACAGTTTTAATTTAAAGTAAAAAAATAATTCACACCTCTTGAAGCAAGATCTAATTGTGTTTCTTTAGATATTGCAGCTGGGTTTGCTTCAAAGTCAGATGAATAGAAACTTACAGAGCTATCAAAACAACTACCCTCACCTACATATGCATGCTGCAGTCCTCTCCTTGTGTAAGCACGATCCTGTACAAAACACTGAACTTTGTATTCTTTACTGGATGTGACTGATCTTTAAGCACCTTGCCTTTGTGCAGACTGGCTTCAAATGTTTACAAATGTTTACAAGTGTTTTCCTATCAGTTCTTAAGTCTTTGTGTCAGGAATATAAGTTAATCTTCTTTTGAAAAACTGTTCTTATAAGTATGCATTAAGCCATTCAGTCACTTCAGAAAGCTGTCAGAGAAAAACTGTTGTGTTACTTTTGAGGCGATTGTTTAGGAATGGGCAGAAGCTGCAGCTGAGTCTGGCTTTTTGGTGCCTGATGAAATCTTGTTCTCCAGAGGATGAAATGACATAAGGTAAGGGCTGATTTGACTCTTTAATTTCTAAGTCTCTTATAAGGAACATTTTTAATTTTGTCCAGATTTTTTCAGCTCTTGCACTGTTCAGCTTTCTGTCTAAGCTCAATTTTTTTGCATTTTTCAATGAAGTTTTGTGATTATTCTATGCCTTTTTATTTTCCTCTTTAACCTTAAGTTGGTTTTGATGTGTTATTTTCCAGAAAACCCCTTTCTTAACTCATTGTGTGGATAAGGGTGTGGTTTTCTTCTTTCTGGTGTAAGAGTGGCTTATTTCCACCCACATTTTCTTGAACCTGGGGTCAAATTATTTATAAAAGTACAAAAGGAAGATGTGTTCCATGCAACTCACTTTACACATATGCATGCAGCAGGTCAATATGTTGTGCATCTGCTGTACTATATGAGTTGACTCTAATCAGAAAAGATGACAGTGGAGTGAACAACAGACTCATTTAATTCACAGATCAATATGTGTTGCAAAGTGTGCTTTAAGATGCTACAACTAAAGGGTGGATGAGTCAGGAGAGCGAAAACTTCAATTGTTGAGTGTGCTGCTGAAGTTTACTCATTTTATAGCTAAAGATGACTTGAAAAAAATTCACTGGTCTTTGCACTGCTGGAAAATGCAACTTTTTATAAAAATAAAGTAAAAAAAAATTCAGCTGGGAGTTTATTTTATGTTAGCTAAGGTTTGATGCATTAGGTGGTGTGTGAGCAAACACTCTCATGTTGGTGTTTTGGTTGGTGACCATAGTTTCCTGATAGGCAGACTCATATGAAAGTGTGAAAGGAGAAGTCTGAGATGGCACTGGCATGAGTGGGAGCTGTTCCTTATGGCTGGGGTAACAGTAGGCTGCACTGAGGCACTGTTGGTGGGAGTGAGTAGCAGGGGAGAGATGCAATGATGCAGGAAAGCATGGAGTAACATGACGCACTAGGAAGAAGCTGTGTGCTATCAAGGATCCCACACAGGCCCAAACCATCACAGGAAGGAAGAAACATATGAAAGGAGAATGAGTCTGGGGCTGCATGTGCTGTATGGAGTAGGGGCACAGGTCCCCATCCAGAGAGATCTTTCTGGAGGCATGGCTGTCACAATGCCAGGTATCTTGTAAGCTGTGTCTTAGCACCAGAAATTCAGAAAATGAATGACTTGTAGAGGAGCTATCAGAGCTGTGAGGTTAAGCATATGTTCTGCCTTTTCCTGGGGTTTATGATGACTGAATACAGTGTAAAGCCAGTGTTGAAATAAAAAACAGCTCATCCTTCTACTTTTTTATTATTTGTCACTGTAGAGATAGACTTCTTTTTTTTTTTTTTTTTTTTTTTTTTTATCTCCTGCTGAATCAAGCTATGACATCTCAGTTCCCAAAGATTCATAAGTTATTAATGAGAATTCTTGCTTTATTCAGATGCTGCTGCAACACAAATAATAAGTGGACATATTGACCTTGTGGCAGCTTTATAACAAACTTGAAATGAAGGAAGCTTTATGTAATTTTTGATCTTTGAATGACCTTAACATGAAGCCCTGAAGGCTTACCTACAGGAAGTATGATTTCTTATCAAAATACATGTAAATAAGACATCTTTTGGAAAGGAGGGTTCCTAATGATTTAACACAGTCTTCACTTTGGCTGATGTAAACTGCGGACGCTCACATATAAGGAAAAAAACAACTGTATAACATGCTTCACCAGTCAAACTCCAGGAAAAGTTCTGCCGCACAAATGGAATGAGCTTGAGAACAACATGTCAAAATAAAATCCCTTTTGCTTCCTATAGGTATGAAATGTCTCCTGCTGAAATGTTTAACAGTGTTCTCGAAGGATATTATTTGAAAGATAAGAAGTCTGGTCTCCAGATGGACATTGAGCCATTGAGCACAACTCTTTGCATGCGGCCATCCAGCCAGTTTTTTATCCACCGAGTGGTCCACCTACCAAATTGATGTTTCTCCAACTTAGAGAGAAGGATGTCATATGAGACAGTGTTAAATGCTTTGCACAAGTCCAGGTAGAAGGCATCAACTTCTCTACCCCTCTTCATCACTTCTGTAGCCCCATCATGGAAGGCCACCAGATTGGTCAGGCAGGATTTCCCCTTAGTGAAGCCATGCTGGCTGTCACCAAGCACCTTGTTGCTTTTCATGTGCCTCAGCATGCCTTCCAGGAGAATCCGCTCCAAGATTTTGCCAGGCACAGAGGTGAGACTGACTGGTCCGCAGTTCCCCGGCTCATCCATTTTCCCCTTCTTAAAAATGGGGGTTATATTTCCCTTTTTCCAGTCATCGGGAACTTCACCTGACTGCCATGATTTTTGAAATCTGATGGACAGTGGCTTAGCAACTTCATTTGCCAGCTCCTTCAGGACCCGTGGATGGATTTCATCTGGTCCCATGGACTTGTATACGTTCAGGTTCCTAAGATGGTCTCAAACCAGATCCTCTCCTACAGTGGGCCCAGGGTCTTCATTCTCACTGTCCCTGCGTCTGCCTTCCAAGACTTGGGTGGTATGGTCAGAGCATTTTCCTGGAGCACCTCCCTTATGAAGATGGGATGAGAAAATTGGGGCTGTTCAGCCTGGAGAAGAGAAGGCTGCATGGAGACTTCATAGCAGCCTTCCAATACCTGAAGGGGGCCTATAGGGATGCTAGGGAGGGACTCTTCGTTAGGGAGTATAGTGAGAGGACAAGGGGTAATCAATTCAGACTTAAACAGGAGAAGTTTAGATTAGGTATGAAGAAGAAATTCTTTCCTGTAAGGGTGGTGAGGCACTGGAATGGGTTGCCCAGGGAAGTTGTGAATGCTCCATCGCTGGTGGTGTTGAAGACCAGGTTGGACAGAGCCTTGGATGGCATGGTTTAGTGTGAGGTGTCCCTGCCCATGGCAAGGGGGTTGGAACTAGATGATCTTAAGGTCCTTTCCAACTCTAGCTATTCTATGATTCTATGATCATGGAACATTCCTTCCTACCAGCCAGGTTTGGCTTGTGTATATCTCATTAAACCCTGTGCCTAAGTTAGGGTACTTCTTGTCTTTTATACCTCTCTGGAAGTGCAAGGGTACAAAGCACTAAATTATAACATTTTCAAAGAAGCCCGTAGCTCCTCAAATTCTGAATTATGCATATTGTGTATTTGAAATGTCCCATCCTTTAAGTATAGATTATTTATATTTTAGTCTGAAAAGTGTTTTCTTGCCAAAAATATGTTTAGATACAATAGGAAGTAAGTGCAGAACTGTGGAAATATAATTTATAGTCATTATGTTTATTAACACTTTTAATGACAATTGTCTTACTTGAATAATGTTACTTATGGTACATGTATACTTAGCTTCTGTCCTCTGTTGCTCTGTTGCTGAAAGCACGTGTTTGTCAATGGCAAGCAATGGACCCACAGAAGATGGACACTTGCAAGGAAAAGGCAATGGTCAAAAAATCGGTTCTGCGAGATGCAGAAACAACAGGTTCCAGTGAAATGGAATTCACCCAGTGGCTCATATATCTACTTTGTACTTGGTGACCCACTGGATTATCTGCTCTTCCAATGGAGGGAGCTCCTAGAGATAATCTTAGAAAGAGATAGGCTGAGAAAATTGGGGCTGTTCAGCCTGGAGAAGAGAAGGCTGCGTGGAGACCTCATTGCAGCCTTCCAATACCTGAAGGGGGCCTATAAGGATGCTGGGGAGGGACTCTTCATTAGGGACTGTAGTGAGAGGACAACGGGTAACGGGTTCAAATTTAAACAGGGGAAGTTTAGATTGGATATGAGGAAGAAATTCTTTTCTGTAAGGGTGGTGAGGCCCTGGAATGGGTTGCCCAGGGAAGTTGTGAATGCTTCATCCCTGGCGGCGTTCAAGGTGGGGTTGGACAGCTCAGCTGTTGTAAGTACAGATGAATCAGTTCAAGACTTCCTCAGATCATTACAAGAATCTTCTCATTTTGTTAATTTCCAAATCCTTTCTGAAAGCAATCACACTTGTTAGCTCAGGAATAATCTGTTGTCATTAGATTGTACTCTGTCAGTACCAAGGTGTATAAACATTTGGCCTCAGGATGCTGGAAGATACTTCTGTCAAGCCTTTTCATTTGCTTATTGTTAACTTGCAAAGAAGCATTCTCATGCTTATTATGTGGCATAAGTTGTGCCTAACTTCATGGCTTCTATTGCATGTAAAAGTAGTTGAATATTATATATATATTTATATATATATAATTTAGGTACTTTGCAGTCATATAACTGCGGAATAAAGCAAGTAAAAATGTGAAGTCTCAGAGGAGGCTGTTAACTGTTGAAGTAAGTTACACAGAATACAGACTAGTATGAACTTCGTATGGGTAAGATGCATAGCGCTTATAAGGATCAGAGCATTGGCATTTTTTATCCCCAGTACATTATAATAGAAAAACGAATGTTCCTGAAAAGTGTAATGAAAAAGACTCTGTAAGCAATACAAAGTTATACAAGCTTCCTTCCACACATTGCCCTTTTTTATTTCTATAACAGGTTTTGAAGTGTTGTGAAGAGGTCAATTCAGAATTGAGCAAAGATACTTTCAGTTTTTTACCATCACAACAGAACTTTTGAAGGTGATAAAATTTGCTTTTACTCACACTAGTAACCTTTTTTTAGGTGGAAACTGATATTAGAATCTACACATGATTTGTAATGGTCTATGTCACTCTTTCGTACTTCCTCTTTTTCTTTTCTTTCTCATACTCATCCCAAAAGCGCACCCTAAATTAAGTAAAAACAGTATTCAAGCCTGTACCTAAAAATAAGCTTCTCCTTCCCTTCTTCAAGTTATTATGGTCATTTACACCTGGGCAAAGAGGTAAGCAGACAGAGTGAAAGTATGTTTTTTCCCTACTATATTTGTAGGTGTCAAAAATCACGCAAATTCTGTAATTTTTGACATACATCTTAGAATTGAAGATACAACACACAAACAAAATCAATCTGATTTTGTAATAGTAGAAAAATTTGCACCTCGTGTTTTCAAATTTTGTTTGTGTGTGATAACAGGTCCTTCAGCTTAAGGGGAAACTCTTACTGTACTAGAAAATGGGCAGCTCTCAGTGGCAAAAAAAGGCCTGCTTTGTAGGCCAGCTGCCTGCCAAAGAGGATTAATTCACTGTGCACACTGGTTCATGCTCAAGGGTTTGGGTGAATTAAGCTGTTTGTTTCAAATAAATCGTCTCTGTGAACCCCTATGCTTTTGCATTACCAAACTCCTCAGGTGGACCTTTTAATGGCCAACTGAGACTCAGAAACATCAGAAATTTAGACAAAGATTTCTTGTAGAGGTTGATGACTGAATGAATGCTGCTGAGGAAGAGACTTCCAAAAAGTATCTTGCTGAACAGTGGACTTTCTCCAACATTTCCTAATGGACCATAGAAATGGGTATATTTTTCACTGATTTAGATGGGAAAAAAGTGAGGCATTGTGGCAGAAAAAAAAAAAATAAATACTGAATTGGTAATTAAAGCATCATTCTGCCAAGAAAAAAATGTTGATCAGAAAACATTTCCAACAGCTCCCATCGAATCTGAACAAGAAAAATGAGGAGATTTTTAGTATAAACAATGGCAATACAAAAATACACCAGGGAAAATACTTTACAATACGAGTAACTCTTAAAAGAAACGATGTGCAAGGTATTCTTGATAAGGAGGTGGCAGAATTAACTTCCTTACTAAATCTTACCTTTGACATCTAACAGTTTTTAGCCAACTCCTTACAAAATTGGGGGATAATTTTGTGCTTTACACCTCTGGAAGAGATTTTCTTCTGCAAACTCTTCTGCTTGATTTTTTATCATATTCAGTTTTGGCATCCATCCTATGCGGTGGTAATGATTCATAATTTGGTTCTATGTGGTAGAAAGAGAAGTATTTCTTCCCTATTTGTGCAAACCTTTTTTGTTTAATCTCCTTAGCTATTCCCAAATTTTTTCTTGCTTTTTTTCAGTTATTAATCATTCTCCTTCCAAAACATCTTTTGTTGCCTACTCTTCTTCAAAGCTTCCAGGACAGTGGCAAACACATTGTCCATAACATCATATGAATCTTGACTATTTCAAAGAATTTAACATCTGCTCATACATTTCCATTATATTGGAATTACCTGCTTTTTTGTTTCTTTTGTGTTTTTTTTGTTTGTTTGTTCGCTTGTTTTTTTTTCCTTTGGATGTGTTCAAGGAAAAATAATATTGATATCATTATATATTATAATAATAATAATGAATAATGAATAATTAATAGATATATATGTTATAAATAGACATATAATTTCTGTAAGGAATGGAAAATGCAGTTAAACAAATAGTCTTTGCAAAAATGGGCACACTGATGCATAATTAGACTTCCTCCTTTTGGTAATGTCTTTTATCTCAAGCCTTCTAAATGAGTTTAAAGACTATTACATGATTTTTATCTATAGAAAATATTCTCTTTTGTCAAAACCACAGTAAACTTAATTTGTTGCCTCCAAAGTGATACGTACATATAAGAACAAAACGTGATTACACAGTACATCATTAAAAATTTATAATGAAATGTTGAAGTGATTATTGAGTGAACAGCTTATTCTCTATATATTATCTAGCTGAAGTATTGCAAATACTTTCAATCATTTAACAGACTCATACTTAGCAGAGCTTGCCTGCAATTATCTATGAATCAAACACTGTATTCAATTTAATCCTTATGCAATATCTGAGTTTTAATATGGAAAGGAGAGGTATCTTAAAAGTAATTTCTCTGCAGAGTAGAAAACCATTTTCAATAACACAGCTTAACCAATGAGGCTATGATGGTAGGAAGGAGATATGAATATACAGGCAGCAGCTGCAACTCCCTTGAAACCCAGGATGCAATACTGGTCAATTTTGGCAATGGACTTGTATTCTTGCATCCCTGTCTTTGGGTGACATGGAACAATTGACCTTTCAGAGGCATTCATGCAAAGGTAAATAGGATGCACAGGTTACAGAACAGCACGGCTTTGCTAGAAATTTTGTTTTGGAGGGCTATCAAGGAAAAAGAAATATTAAAATTGAAGTTTTTACTGCTCTCAAATTAGAAGTAAGAAATCCTTTCTTAAAGCCACTGTATGCTTTCCTTCAACTGATGTTTAACTTTCCTAAAATTTGTGTTTCACAATCTTTGCTCCTAAGGAGGTAAATTATCCTATTCTAAATGATTTGTGTTAGACATGCCTGAGAATTCCCTCCTTCCAATGCAGCTAGTGATACTGTTTTAAAAGTGAGTTTTAAAAGTCTGGCTTTTTTTTTTTTTTTTTTTCTCAGGGAAAATTTAGCACATGGCTTGAAATAAATCACCTCCTTGAATAAGGCACTTGATACACATTTTTTTTATTGCATCATCAGTTACAATATCTCTATCCCATCTTTTTGCTAGTATTGATTCTGGGTAGATTTAAATAAATGATGCGTAACATTAAGGTGCATTGATATTGATAATTTTTCTTTATTGACAGGTATTTTTCTATAGACGGAAGAGAAAAACTAAGGTTGGGATTAAAAGAGTTAAGGAATGTTAAGCGTATAGATCTGAATGGTGATACCATATTGGATAGCTCTGCTGTCTGCTCAGTGTATTGTTTATACTTACAGCCTTTTATGAATTTTCTTTTCTTGAAGTTATAATGCATAGTTACCAGTGAGATTTATTCAGACTCTATGTTATTTCCATTTCATAATATTTCATTGAACTTTATTTGTGTGTCATTAAACCCACACCCTCTCTATGTCTGCACTGTAGTTATCTTGTCATCATAAATCCTCTGTTAACAGGATTTTATTTCTGAACTAACAATAAAAAGTAATGGAAAAATGAAAATTTTGTAACAAACGGTTGTCAAATGCACAATTTGAGCCAGCGGGCTGGAAAAATGAGTAAGTTTTTTTTTTTTCATTTACAGAGCAATATATTAGCAATTTATGAGCTATCACTTCAAATAATCTAATCAGATTGGTGGAATCTGGACAATGAGTCTGAAATATTGTCTCTGGGGGGACATCTATGTTATTTTTTTATTCTAACCATGTTTCAGACTCTGTCATAGCGATGTAAAGGAGGGGATGAGTTGGAAAGAATTAATTACTTTTCAAATTTAATTAAGGCTTTAAAACCCGTTGTTTCTTACTTTTCATACAGAAATTAGAGCTTCTTCTGGGAAGCTTGTAATCCATACCAGGCTGTACTAATCTATCATAATCTTTATCTCATGTGTTTCTTACTTGAAAAAAGATAGGTTTTTGTTTGTTTGCTTGTTTCAGATGTTTCCTGGAAGAAATTTAAAACAACTGCGGCACCATTGTATTTTCTTAATACAAAAAAAGAAATAGGAAAGTCACAAAATTAATCAGAATCTTATATCCAGGCTTTCTTTTTTTGTTTGCTTTTTTTTTTTTTTTTTTTTTTTTTTTTTTTTTCCATAGAAGATCAGATAAAATGGGGCTGGCATGGTGATATTTTTTAATCACTGGTGTTTCAACATGATCACAGAATCATGGCATCACTGAATGATTTGGGTTGGAAAGGACTCTAAAGATTATCTGGTTCCAAATCCCAACCTGTTGTTTGTTAACAGCTGACCAATCATTCAAGTAAGGGAAGTGTTTTTCTGCCTAATGGTTTTTTTAAACTGAGGCTGAGTTTCCTTCTGACAGATAAGTTTTAGATAAATACAGTATACACAAACAATAGAATTTCTTAAGCTCTGATGACAAATCCGTGAGACGAAATGTGCTCAGTTACGGAGGAGACTTAAGGGTGCTTTTGTTTTACTTTTTCATTCATTCTGTAATATCACAGGAGAATTGCAAAATTTTATGTATCTCTGCATTTCCAAGATGCATATGTAGGCAAACAAGCAAAATGAACAGGAGAGAACATGAAATAATAACAGCTCATTTGAAGTTTACCAAAATTTTATGCATCACAGAATCATAGAAGGATTTGGGTTGCAAGGGACCTTAAAGATCAAATAGTCTCAAGCCCCCCTGCCATGGGCAGGGACATCTTCCACTAGACCAGGTTGCTCAAAGCCCCATCTAGCCTGGCCTTCAACACCCCATGAATGGGGGACCTACAGCTGTTCTGGGCAATCTGTGCCAGTGTCTTATCACCCTCACAGGGAAGAATTTTTTCCTTATATCTAATCCAAATCTCCCCTCTGTCAGTTTAAAGCCATTCTCCCTTGTCTTGTTAATACATGCCTTTGAAAAAATTCCCTCCCCGGATTTCTTGTAGGCCCCTTTAGGTAGTGGAAGATCCTCTAAGGTCTCCCCAGAGCCTTCTTTTCTCCTAGTTGAGCAAGCCCAACTATGTCAGCTTATCTCCATAGGGGAGCGCTCCGGCCGTCAGATCATCTTCATGGCCTATTTTGGACTCAATCTAAGAGGCTCCCATTCCTTTTGTGTTGGGGGTCCCAGAGCTGAATGCAGTACTCCATGTGGGGTCTTATGAAAGTGGAGAAGAGAGGTAGAACCACCTCCATTGTCCTGCTGGTCACGCTTCTCTAATGCAGCCCAGCATGTGGGTGGCTTTCTGGGCTGCAAACACACACTGTCAGTTCATGTTGAGCTTCTTGTCAACCAGCACCATTTAGCTGTGCAAATCCTCATGGCAGCACTACTGAAAGTCCAAGCATGTTTTTCAAATAAATTTGAGAAACACTAATCTAGAAAGAGAGTTAATTGTCTCCCACATTCTTTGAAAAAGCTTTTCCCAGAACAGGTGGCCAAGATTCAATTTGTAAATAAACATCATGAGCAACCCATATAGAAAAATACTACAAACTTCAGTACTCTTTCTTTTTCAGCAGTTACTCTATAGATGAACTATAGATGAACCCATATTAACGTTGGTTGAGTATAACCAAAATCACAAAGTTATTTAATGAAATCTAGAGTGTATAGAGGAGACACTGGAGGTGAGATTTTTCTTTTTGGAAACTGACAAGTGTCATTAGGGTATCGTCACCTGTCTATATGTGAAAAGTCTGGACCACAAAGGCCAATTTGCAGGAGAAATTGCTACCCCTGTGCACCTGTGAAGCAGAAAAGCCTCATCTGTAGAGCACAGCTGTAATTTACATTGCCTTTCTAAGACACTCTCTTTGACTTCCTAATGTTTCTCACATTTTTTATCCTGGTTTGAATGTTCATGGGCTGAACTGTTGGCAGCCAAAGGAGGAAACTCACATTTCTAACATGACTGAGTAGTAATAGACAAAGTCACTGAGGTGCCATGTAACAAGTATGATATAGCAAGCATTGTCAAATGTCTTCTGTTGTAGGAACATAGAACAGGGAGAACAGCTGGGTAGATGGGCAAAGGCCATAGGCTGATACTGCGTCCTAATAAATACCTTCTATTGCCTTTTGCTTTGGGGTTTCAGGAACACCTTGAAGTTTTGTCTTCTGTTATGCATGTTAATGCATATCATTCATTGTGAACCACATAATTACTAATTGTGAACCACATAACTATTCTGTAGCAAAATGATTAACTTTTTAAGTGGTCAATACCTACATTTTCTTTAGTGAAAGAAGGCAACCTCAAAGCACTGGGATTGCCTGAGCAATCAATTCAGTAGTGTTATCTTGTATGACTTTAATTTACTTGAATTTGGACTTAAATTTCTTTGAGGTTGTGCATTATGTTGTCACTGATTAGCCAGGAACGTGGTGTAGAAAAGTAATATTTAGATAAGGAATGTATTTTCTTTTCCTTGGGCAGTTGCATAAACTGATATTTATTAATATATGATACAGAAGAGAAAACAAGGGCAATGCATTGCCAAGTCCTAGTTAAGCCTTAGTCTTGAGCTGGACTGAGTGACAGGCTTTCTGGAAGCTCGCTTCATAAGGATGCATTTTAGCAATAAATTTGTTATTTTGTGGGTAATGAGTAGCAAAAGCACCTTAGCCTAATCTGAGATGAAGTCACTTTTGATATTATTCTCTGAAACAGTTAATACACTTACTCATTTGGACATCTCCTGACCTCCTAGAGTTAAGTCAAATTGCTTTTGTGAAAGCCTTTTCCACTGGGTTTGAATCAGTGTTAATGACAGGGTATAAAAATTATGGGCAAACTATTCAAAATAAAAAAGGTGATCATAAAACTATCCACTGGTATGTTTGCCTCCCCAGGGTCTTGGCCTAGCACTTTCACATGTGGGCAGGCATCAGATGCAGTTAGTAGAAGCCAGGTTCAAAACAATGAAAAGAAGGTGGCTCTTCAAGCCAGAAGTGACAGAGCTGTGGATGCTTTGTCATGGGATCTCTTTGACTTGTAAGGGTTGAGAGTGAGACAGGACCAGATCATATAAGAGAACTCTACTGAGGTCTACTATACATACAAAAATTACATCTAGCTCAGGAAACCCCGGAACTAAAATTTTTTGAAGGCTGTAGAGCAGAGGCTACATTTTCCCTGTATTTGAAGGCCAGTATGAAGAGACAATCCCTGGAGACAATCTGGTTGCACCCTGTGCAGTCTTTTGTAGGTTTCTGTGTTCTTCTATTAGTTGTGTTTTATATCAGTCTGATCCATTCCAAGGATCTTCAAGGCTCATTAGCAAAAGAGCATACTCTTGTGGGGTGTGTGCTCATTTGGAATTTTCTGGTTCTGAGTTTGCAACTGATTTGTTGAGTGGATTCAGGCAATTTATATGTGTCTTTGTTTTTGTGTGTTGCTCTGAATATGAATATTTTGGTTGCATTCCATAACTGGGAAATTAAGTAAGAATATGACCTGGGAAAATGGAGAGTTTGCTGCTGACGGGCAGGGGTTGCTAATGGGCGTCGATTTCTTGAGTTAGAAGACAGCTGTGTTGATCTTATCAGTGCTATTGACAAAAGATTGTAGAAGAGGTAAGGACCATCAAAATGGCACTGGAATATTCTCGACTCAGCTCTTTCCTCATTCCTTTGTATCACATGGCTACGGCACTACTTCCTTCTCCTTTTAAAAGTTCGAATTAGTTCCCCTTACTTACAAAACAAAACAACCCACACAGTGTATTTTCTTTTTGTCTGTTTGTGTAAAAGTTGTTGGGTTAAAGATGATGTTTGCTAGTCTGCAAGAATGAGCTTATCAGGGCCTGTGGATATATTTGTCCTTCTGGAGAGATGATATGTTTTTTGAGATGCAGTATATTCCACAAAAGGTAGGTAATGCATGACCTTAAATTTTGGCACAATAATCTGGCTGTATGAGGTTCTAAACAAGTGCAACATAGGCGTAGAGCAAACAGTGTATTATGCTGGACAATTTCCTATTTTAACTGGTAACGGTCATTTCTTTAGGTGTATATGTCTATTTCCACCTGGCTGTATCAGGCAGTGAGAAAGGATGTGGCAATTAAACAGCCCAGACAAGAAGTTTAGCATAACACAAACTGGAAAAAATTGCTAATGACTCCTTTTGCTAATAACTCTGGACCTTCCAAAATGTCCTCAGATCTCAGATAAATACCATTTTGTAGCATCAAAACTCTAACAGCTGAGGCTGTTATGACTGCAGAATAGCAACAACAACCAAAAAAAAAAAAAAGGCTAAAAAATAGTAACTTTGATACCTACAGTGAAAAATACAAGAAACCTGTATTTAAATTCAGACTTCCAATCAGCAGCCTCAAATGCAGAGAAAAGAAGATACATCTTACTGATCCTGTCAGACTGTCATGGACAATGAGCTTAGAGATTTCAAAGGATGTAAAGCAGCTTAAGCAATGAATTGCTGATTTAAAATGCAAAATAAATTCCCCCTGTACAAGCAGCACCTGGAATGAAACTAAATGAATGTAAGAAATTGGAAGTGAGGTTTGCCACTATATGTGTTGTTTTGATGCTCTAGGTAATAAAATGTCCCAGCTTGCCATTATTTCAGCATTTTTTTTCATTAGAAGTGGTGCAAAAAGTAGTAATAGATATCAGGGAGAAGAAATAAGCACATGTTTCTCATGGTTGATTGTTTTTTTCACCTTATTTGAAGATTGGCTCCTTTTCAAACAGATAATGGTAGTTTTATACAAGCAGGATAGTTTTTTTGTGACTAGCATGGTGTACACAAGGCAATAAATTGCACAATAATGTTTCTCTGGCTTTGCTGGTCAAAACAATTGTAATGTCCTCTGCTTTTAGCTGTAGGCATTTAATCATTTTACAATAACCATAGGAGGCCGTGTATTTGAGTCTTTCCCAGTAATAGGACCAGAAATCTGACCAGGGATAAAAAACCAGTGAATTTTATTATACAGTATCCCTTTGCATGGTTTCTGAGAAGCCTCAGCAATCTTTTTACTGCTCTTCAAAAGACACCCTGAACAGCAAGTTGTCAATGCAGTTCGGCCGTTCAGCAAAGCTTAGCTTACTGTTATTAATTCACTGTATGTGTGGTGCCCTCATTTTGTTTAGGTGTCAAAACAGAAAATTAGGCAACCAGCTGTTAAAAAGCAAGCAATGCTGAGACTCGGCTTTCTAAGGCATATTATTAAGCTTATAAATGTTGAATTTTTTATAAAGATCTATTTACTTCCCATAGCTGGTGGCAGACATAATGGATTACCTTCTGCATCATTATATTCTTCCCAGTAATACCATCACTTCTACTTCCATTTCCACTTTGAGCATTAGACAGAGAGCTCATAGTGGGGGTGATTAATGATTGGACTTGGTGAACTTAAAGGTCTTTTCCAGCCTAGTTGATTCTATGATTATAAAACCAACATGCCTACAGATCTTGGAAGTATTTCTGCACCTTTAAGTCCTGTAAGGATTTCTCTAAATGCTGCTTCAACTCAAAACGCAACAGAACAACTGTATTAGGCAGAAGATCTGATACAGTTGATTACATATATGCCTTCTGGACTTAAACTTTAGAAACATGTATTTGTTTCTATTTTCTTATACCTAGTAGCAATCTTCAGTCTTTGGGGGCCTGCTCACCTGTTACACTGCCCTAGAATGGAGCCGTGGTAGTATCAGGTTAGTACATTCAGAAGGAATTTTGCTCAACTGCTGAGCTGATACCTGATAAATTTTCCATGCATCAAAGAACACAAAATACTCCAGGACAGAAGGTGAGTTAGGACCTTCATTAGACTGAAGGGCGTTTTACATCCTTTTGTAAGGTTTCTGCTCATATGCAGCTGAAAGGGAGTCTTTCTGCAGATTGCAATAACAGATCCATGTGCAAATATGTATTCATATGAATTTACATTCATAATTCAATAAACGGTTGTACATCGCCTTCCTGGAGGCATGAAGAGCACTATGGGGACAATGCACTTGGCCACCTGCAAAAATCATCTGACTCAGTACAGTCACACAACTAAAATAATTCCTTTTAAAATTTTTGTTATTCATTGTTGTTGAGAATGAACTGGAGAGGGCTGGAAAAGCATTACCAATGCAGATTCTGGGCTTTCAATAGCTATTCTAAAAACACACTATATCCTGTGTAATTTACATCTTTGGCACTGCAGTCAGATTCATTCTTGTGCCCTGGAAGCCTTTCAGTACTGCATGAGTGTTGATAAAATATCCACCTCATCATAAGAGTAAACAGAAGTATAAACACGTGACACCTTGAAATTATCACCCTGAAAGGAAAGCACAGAAGTCCTGATAACATCACATATAGTGAGAGTCCTTTAATAAGATATAATATGGTGATGCTGGAGCACAGAAATTACATGGCATAGGAGAGAAATATAGAGAGAGCCAGCTTTCCACAGTTAATAACACAGAAATATTTCAGAATGAATAAGACTTTGGTAGGATGTGTTTCTGGAATACTGCTGAAGGTTTAAAAGTGAAGCAGTGTGCCTCTCCCTTTCATCCTGGGGCCTCATTTTGTATACATTTCAGTGAGAATCAGATCTGTGATTCATGCTTTAAGCACAAGAGAATAAACTGTCTCAGTAAGGCATTAGCACCTGACTGGATTTTGTCAGCTGTTCAGCTTAAAGAGTTTAATTTTTTTTTTCTACAGTACGGGCACCCGTGTTCTAAACGTTAAAAGCTGTTATCTGTGTAGCATTTGGAAATTGGCAGGTTATTTTGGCTGGCAATTTCACGTGTTCAAGATGAGAATACATTCTTGCAATTTTAACTCAATAGAAAAGAGGCTCAAGGAACTGCTCAGCTAGCGCATCACTGTAGTATTCTGCAGGGGCTTTCATTAGCTGGATAGAAATACACCTGCAGACTATTAAGTGGCAAGTTATATTACCATGAAGCTGTATCTGTAGTGATGACTGTCCCAGCAGAAGACATCTACTGATATATAAAAACTGCTGTCCCCTCTTCTAGTATCCATACGTGTTCAATGGCAGATTTGAATTCACGTCCAGCAGCTACCATGTGCACCACCTGGGCACGGTGGCCTCTTTGCCTGTGAAAGTTGCTCACGCTTCCTGGTCTTGTTTCCTTTCCAGTTAGGCACGGGTGCTTTTTCAGCTTCATTCACTCTTGTGACACTCCTAGACGTCTTTTGGGTTGTGATATGACCCCAAATATGAGGGAAAAGAGGATCGAGGAAAAGGGAGCGACTACTTCAATTGCACCCTGCTATGAAAACGATTTAGATTTTCACCACAAACCAAGGATTTAGAGCCACCATGACAGATGGCTTTTTTCCTGTTTTATTTGGCACAGTATAAGTCATGTTTTCATGCTGCTTGCTCCAGCAGATAGTTTTTCCTTTTCTTTCTTCAGTTTCTGGAACTGCGAACAAGGAACCGCGTAGCTGGTCTGCCTGCCTGCTGCAGACAGCAGAGCATACCAATCCTCCCTGCATTTATAAGTACAGTGAAGGAGTTTTGTTAGCTCTCTAATGTCTATCCCTGAGGGAGATGTTTCACTAATCTAACATTAAATTAGATCTTGAATTCCAGCTACTACATGACCAAAGTTAATTTGGGAACATAATTTAATTACAGTGTTGGGTTACATATGAGCAATAGGTAGTGTATTATTAATATTACGTAAATTTTATCTACAGAAAAAGTGGTCAACTCTTTAATTGTAAAACTTATTTACCAAATTTTTGAAGTAGATGTAGTTGAAAAAGGGACAAGACATTGAAATGATTTAATTGAACAGAAAGAGCAGAGACAATAAAGCAGTAGCTAGTTCTGAGTCAAGTCAAATGGGGAAATTAGGCATGCCACCACAAATGTGCAGCATTTTCCTGTCACTGAAATGGAAAAGGACTTCAATATACAGAAAAATAAAGGTGAAATTTCAGGATGTATTCTCTAAGTTCAGTGCTTCAGGATGAACAGGAGAGTTCAATATACTGAAAGGTAGTTGTAGACAACTGCTGGTGAAGAACAAGCAAATACTCACTCCGACAGAGACCCCAAACCATGTTACTCTCTAATGCAACTCAGTGCCCTGGTAGATACATACTCTAAGAGCCTCACAATGAAGTGCTGTCTTTAAATGTTTCCAAACAGTTGGGATTTTTTTTTTTCTTTCCCCAGCTGTGTTTTTCAGTTGTATTTCAGCTTTTACACTCACTTTTAGGACTGTTTCCTCTGGATTTGTAGTTTTATCTTGATGAGTGCTGTCTGCCATCACTAAAGATATGCTGAGGGTGAAGGCATGAGGTCTGCACAGCAGTAAATAGTTTGGAGCTGGCTTTTGTGGTGCTGTTGTGCATCTCCAGATGTGGTTTTACAGCACTGGAGTTCAGCTAACACAAACACAATGGCTGCCTAAGGGTGATATCATGATATCAAAACAGGAGGGAACAGTATTTTTAGGCTACAGCCCTGGAGTTTGGAAGCATCACCAACCAGACTGAGAGACCTGAAGGTGACAGTTATGTTCTGTTGTGCTTTCTTTTTTTATTTTGTGGTGGAGAGAATTATCATGAGCATATGAGGCTGCTCATGTAAGAGACATTTATTGAATTCAGCTGTTTGAGACGGTAAGAAGCCACCATTCCTCTTCAGTTGCCTAGTTTTCAGTATTTTGTTTCTGGGATTTTTTTTATAAAGCTACAGAAAAAAAAGGTTATGTTTATATATTTTATATGTATAACATATGTCACTTATGTAATAGCTATTTTCTACATGATTCTATATGAATCAGATGCCCTACAATGTTGCACTGTCAAAAAGTTAATGATACTTACAAAGCCAGTGCTGATCATTCCAGGTGTGATACTTTCAGCAGTTAGCTATCTTGTCGTAGTGGAAAGAGTTAATAGCATCATTATTTGTTTTTAACCTTTACTGTGCTCTCAAAAAATGGTCTTCATTTTTCTTTTTTCATTAAAAAGTAATTCTTTGAAACTTGAAAAATGTAAGTACAAAAGCTTAAATAAAAAGTGGCAATAATTTCTATTATATCATACAGTCTTATCTAAAAATGTACTTTTAATGGAAACCCTGGGCAACATTTCTGGAAGTGTATGTTTGACTTGGATTCTAAGAGCTGTTTGAAAATATCTCTTCAGAGTCTGTACCGCCGGAAAAATCAATTCACATCAAACTCAAGTAACTTAAGACCATTCTCTTTCTCTTTCTTTTTTTTCTCTCTCTTTCTTTTTTTTCTCTTTCTTGTTTTTCTCTTTTTTTCTCTCTCTTTTTCTCTCTTTCTTTCCTTTCTCTTTCTCTCTCTCTTCTCTCTCTTCTCTTTCTCTCTTCTCCCTTTCTCTTTCTCTTCTCTTTCTCTTTCTCTTCTCTTTCTCTTCTCTTTCTCTTCTCTTTCTCTTTCTCTTTCTCTTTCTCTTTCTCTTTCTCTTTCTCTTTCTCTTCCTCTTTCTCTTTCTCTTTCTCTTCTCTTTCTCTTTCTCTTTCTTCTCTCTCTCTTTCCCTTTCCCTTTCTTCCCTTTCTGTCTGTCTCTCTTTCTCCCTTTCTCACCTTTCTCTTTCTTTTTCTTTCTCTTTCTCTTTCTCTTTCTCTCTCTTCTCTCTTTCTCTTCTCTTTCTCTTTCTCTTTCTCTTCTCTCTTTCTCTTTCTCTTTTCTCTTCTTCTCTTTCCTCTTTCTCTTCTTCTCTTTCTCTCTTCTCTTTCTCTCTTTCTCTTTCTCTTTCTCTTTCTCTTTTCTCTTTCTCTTCTCTTTCTCTTTCTCTTTCTCTTTCTCTTTCTCTTCTCTTTCTCTTTTTCTCTCTTTCTCTTTCTCTCTTTCTCTTTCTCTTTCTCTTTCTCTTTCTCTTTCTCTTCTCTTTCTCTTCTCTTTCTCTTTCTCTTTCTCTTCTTTCTCTTTCTCTTTCTCTTTCTCTTCTTTCTCTTTCTCTTTCTCTTTCTCTTTCTCTTTCTCTTTTCTCTTCTCTTTCTCTTTCTCTTCTCTTTCTCTTTCTCTCTTTCTCTCTCTTCTCTTTCTCTTTCCCTTTCCCTTTCCCTTTCCCTTTCCCTTTCCCTTTCTCTTTCTCTTTCTCTTTTTCTTTCTCTCTTTAAGACCTTTGAAGGTAGGACTGCTGGAGGTGAAAGATTCCTAGCTGTAATCCACTGCCATGTATCAGCAATGATCTACTTTGAATGCAGAGTTAGGTAAGTCAAAGAAAACTTTGAGGCAGCAGGTGCTGGAATATACTTTTGTCTAGGTTATTTCTGAATATATATTAATCCAAATGATTTTTTATCCGTTTGGTTAGAATTATCTAGCTAATCTGTCTACAAGAAATAAAATTAGAAATAATGTGTTAATAGCTTTTAAACACTTAATCTGTAATCATTTACACAAACAATTGTGTGGTGTTGTTGGATGGGAAAAAGCCTTTTCTTGTGTTTGTGCTGACTCTGTGCTTCTGAACAATGAGATTACATTCAATAAAAATGCATAGAATGAAGTACAGGTTAAGAAGGTTTGTCAAGAATATGGCATTATATCCATGTCCTTGATTGGAACATTAAAATGAATCTTGTTTTTAATATACTTAACACAAGTCTTTAATGTCTTGGGAGGGGGAAAAAGTTGGTCAGCTCAGCAAGCAGTTAGTTGTCCAGAAACACGAACATAAACAAAATATTTTACACAGTTAAATGACAAAAGGTCTCCTGGCTGAAATGTGCTCTTGAACAAAACCCTTCATGATGCAAGTGAAAGATCTGTGGCACTGACCGATCCAAAAAAAGCACTGAAATAATCTTCCACAAGCTTTCATAACTGCATTTGTTTTGCTATTTGTTCATTCTTCAAAAATAATCTTTATGGCTATTTACATTTCCCATTGACCTCAGAAGCTGTACTTCCAGTGTAACATTTTTAATATGATATTTTTGAGCAGATTGTAAAGCTTGGGGTCTGAACCCAAGATCAGTTTCCAAAACAATCTGATCTAAAGAGTAAAATTCTGTTTTCAGAACGTCAATAGTAGATTCATTACTTCAGTGAAGTAACCTTGCTGTGTGAGGGTGACAAAATGCAGTTGATACATTCAACTTCTTCTTACAGAGATTTTTTTCTTTACATCCTTGATAGCAGTGTTTACATCTTTTTGTCATCCCTGCTCCTGTTTTCCTCAAGTAGAAAGAAAGCTCAAAAGCACAGCTGGAAAATATACCTGTGAACTTTTTTTACAAGCATATCTCATTTCTTCATGCTGTATGATGAAAGAAGATAGAAAGATATCACTTTTTGCTTTTCTAACATTATTAATTTGGATCAAGCTGACATGCCTTTGCTCCACATCTTGCTCTATTGAGAAGTAGGAATTAATAGCATTTTGGAATTTGTACAAGGTAACATTTTGTAAAATTAGAGTCCATTTTCGACAGAGACTATCACCAACATAAGCATACAAGGATGTCTGGGAGACCACTAAGTATCTTTTCTCCTATGTTAAGCAGATTCCTTGGTGAATTAAGTAGAGCTACTTTTTACTTCATGCATGCTGATTATGTTCATACTAGTAGTTCCCTTTTTTTTCCATTAAGAAGGGAAAGTTCCCATGGAGAAGAAGTGTTTATGAAGGCATGAACTGGAAACTGCAGACTTTACCAGGGGTGTACAAACATCTGAGGATTTTAAAAGCGAACTTCTTTTCTGAGACAACCCAGCCTCACCATGGGGCAGAGTTCTGAGCTGCCTGCAGTGATGCTGTCTACCTCGTCCAAAAGAAGCAAAAACACATAGTCATGGTGTTGACCAGTGGTTTTGGGAGCTGACTGGGGGGTGTTGTGCCACAGTCCTGGGGGTGCAGTTCAGAAATGTCAAAGAGCCCAGTCACTGGTAGTAAAGGCAGGAGTACCAAAATGAGTTTTCAAAAATATGTCAGGTTTGAAGAAGACTGTGCTTCCACATAAAGGCATTTATGAAACTGCTGCCTATTACAAAGAAAGTGCCAGTATGCCTGTAATGTCTCAGGAGTCTAGCTTGATTAGTTCTTACATACAAAGAATAATATCATGTAATGCAATTGGACATAAGTAATTAAAAAGGAGAAAGGGAGTAATAGCATGAGCTGGAATAATTTACAGAAATGTAGGGAGATCTGTGCCTATGAAAATATCTTCTGTAGGCCTAATTTAATTATTTGAGTTATGAAAACAGGCAAAATAATAATTAAGGCAAGGATGACTCTGTAAATCTACTATGATTGTAAGCCAGAAGCAGAATGCTAATCATTTTTCAGAAATAACAAACCCGTTCCTGCATTGCAGGCTACCCACCTGATAATCTCAGTCTCTTATGCGGCATGCTGGTTTGCATAATTACTGTTAACGAAGGAGTCCCTGGTGCAGTGGGTTGCTTTATGAATGGTTCTGTCTCAATATTATAAAGGTTCCTGGAAAATGAATTTGGCTGATGACCTGCTTCAAAGACAGATGACAGATGCGTGTTAATCTTATTTGTGTCTAAGGAGGTAGAGTGAAAAAAAAATTAAAAGCTTGTCACTAGTGCTTGAATTAGCTTTTCAGACAAAATCAAGTCCCATGGCAGTGCTCTTTGCCAAAGGCTGCAGAGTGAAAGTTCCGTTGCTGTCCAAATATGATAAACACCTAATTCTTTTTTTATAGATACGAAATAAGGAGAAGCACCAGCTTACCCAAGGGTCTCCAGGAAAACCTCTCTGCTTTGGTCAATATCTTCCTGTTGTGATATATGCTTGTGGACATCGAGAGACAGACACTTGAGGATATCTTTTGCACCCTCAGTTGCGGCGGGAGAACATGGACAACGCAGCAACGACCAATGTGATCGAACGTTGACAATTTATTAAATGCAAGCACCAGCTTTTATAGAAAAGTTACAAAGTACTGGAACAGTCGTTATCTGATTGGTTAACTTATGAAACGTCCATAGCGACAGGCCCAGGCCTTGCAAGCAAGGCCTGCTCCGTGGTAACCTGATCCGGCGCCGACATCCTGCTCAGTACCTTTGTGGCAACCTGAATCGGGTGCTCAGTGCCTTTGTGGAAACCTGAATGCAGGTGCTCAGTGCCTGATTGCGGTGCTCAGTGCCTTTGTGGTAAGCCTGCTCAGTGCCTCCCCAAGGCAAGGTCCTCTTCATGTCCGCACGTAGGCATCCTGTGTTAACCCTTTCAGTAGCCTGTGAAGCCCTCAGCTCACTACTCGAGTGAGGCTAAGTCAGAGGCTGGATTGCTCACAAGAAACTCTGCAACACTCAGTAAGTTGCAGATGACACTGAGTTGGCTGGGAGTGTTGATTTGCTGAAGAATAGGAAGGCTCTGCAGAAGGATCTGAACAGGCTGAACCCCTGGGCTGTGGTCAATGGTATGAGGTTCAATCAGGCAAAGTCCCGGGTCCTGCTCTTGGCCCACAACAACTCCATGGAACACTACAGGATAGGGGAGGAGTGGCTGGAAAGCTGTTAAGTGGAAAATGACCTGCGTGTGTTGTTTGATGGAGCTGAACATGAGCCAGCTTGTGCCCAGGCAGTCAAGAAGGCTGACAACATCCTGGCCTGCACCAGCAATAGCGTGGCCAGCAGGGTCACGGCAGTGATCATCCCCCTGTATTGCACTGGTGGGGCTGCACCTCGAATCCTGTGTTCAGTTCTGGGCCCCTCACTACAAGAGAGACATTGAGGTGATGGAGCAGGTCCAGAGAATGGCAATGAAGTTAGTGAAGGATCTGGAGCACAAGTCTGATGAGGAACGGCTGAGGGAACTGTGGGTGTTTAGTCTGGAGAAGAGAAGGCTCAGGAGGGACCTTACTGGTGTCTACAAGTAGAGGAGGGGGTAGGTTTCATCTCCCAAGCAGTAAATGATAGGATGAGCGAAAATGGCCTCAAGCTATGCCAGCGGAGGTTTAGATTGGATATTAGGAAACATTTCTTCACAGACAGGTTGATCAGGCATTGGAGCAGGCTGCACAGGGAAGTGGCGGAGCCACTGTCCCTGGAAGTGTTAAAAAGCTGTGTAGATGCAATATGGTTTAGTGGTGGACTTGGCAGTCCTGAGGTGATGGTTGAACTGAATGATCTTACAGATCTTTTCCAACCTGAATGATTCTATGATTCTATACTTTCATATGATAAGGAGAAAATGAGATATCACCTTGAACTTCCCACAGGCAATGTTAAAACGAAACAGCTACTAAGTAGGCTACCAAGCAGGCTACCAAGTAGTCAATTAAACAATATTAATTTTTACTTAGCTAGAGGTAAAATATCCGATAATCACGTACAAAGATATTTAAATTACAGAGATTAAACAATCTGTATTATCTATTCATTTACATTGAATATGCTATTTTATCTACCTTGTTGCGTAATCTGCTACTATTCTACATATGAAGATAGCAAAAGAACCATCCAACACATTGACTGGGTTCCTTTGAACTTGAAATGATGTATACAAAATCATTTCCATAAGGAGGAGCCTACAGACTTCTTCATAGTCATAGATATTGAAAAAGTTAACTAAGTTTGCTGTCATATCAGATGGCTTTGTTAGAGAGAACCACTGTTCTCTCTGAAAAGAAACAACCTTGGTTTTACAAATCTACACACCTATGGTTTCTATATTTGTTTTCTATTTGCATTCAGTGTCTATACAGCAAACATTTGCATATGTTTCCTGCATATGCTTGGAAACATATTTTTTGTTTGGTTGCTTTTTTTTTTTGACATATCACATCAAAATTGCTTCACCTTAACAGGTGTTACACACAGTGTATTGCATGATTTAGCTGATGGTTAAATTATTTAGTTTCTTTCTGGTGAGTTTTTTAAACTCTTGTAATTTCCTAACTCATTTCTATGATGAAATAATTACTTCAGATGCATTCATTCTCCCTGCAGTTGTGGCCAAATCTCCTAGGGAAGCTTATATGTGAAAAATGTACCCTGAGCTTGTATATATCTGGTTAGTTATTGTTGTATACACGTGGAATCACACAAAAGAATTAATCAGTTCAGATCGTATAAGATCTGGCTGCAGATCCAAAAAAAAGAGTGGGGCTTTCCCTACAAAAGTCTATTACTGAATTCATCTGAAACTAGACCTGTGTGAAGGTGATGTATCCCAAGTACTCTCTTGTGTGGGAGAAAATGGAGGCATTTTCCACAAAACAAAGATCAGATGCTTGCAAAACACTGATGCAACAATCAATATATTTTTTTCTGAGCCCTGTGGAACAAGATGCTAGTTTTGAACTTAGCTCATGACATGTTTCGTTACAAAAACTGTAGCACATACTATTCAAATATAGTTTCTAATTAATTTTAATCAAGGAAATTGAGGTGCAAAGTAGAAGCTCCATGAGACAAGGCAGAGGACAAACTCTTGTTCTTTCCAGCACAGACATGATTGCACCCAAACTTTCACCTGTCCTGACAGTCTGTTTCCACCCAAATGTAAAAGACTCCTAAACCATGCACATAGGCTTGGAGCTTACAAATCTGATTTCTGAAAACATATCCTGCTCGGTGTCAAATTAGTGCCCAGAATACAAGAGGCATTACAGTTTCATTCAAAAATCTTGAGAAAATGTAAACGAAGAGCCACTGTGGGAAGAATTTACATATTTATCATTTCCATTCTGTAGAATATTTTTTTCTGTTTGCTTGTAGCTGCTTGATGCCAGTAATTGGAGTTACATACAATCATTGGTGACAAATACATGCCTATTTCTTCCTCGGCCTGGCTGCTAAAACAGATTGGTTGGAAATTACTGGAGCATATACCGTTAAATGGTTCCTGCGTCCCTTGGTTACAATCACTTATTTCTGTAATTGGGGCCAAGAACAAAAGTTGGAACCCTGTTCATAATTGTGTTATACTGTGGGACTGACTGAAATTAAAAATGTCACTTAAAAACTACAAGCCAGGCAGTGGCTGTGAGGAATTATTTTTTAACCACATTCATTTCTTTTCCTCACTTTGGTAATACTTCTTTCGAATTGAGGGCTTTGACTGTCTCATGGCTGGAGTTCAGGCCTGACAGCTACCTTTGTTACTGCAACCCTCCTACGCTGAACTGCTTCAATTTAGGAGGTGGAAGTAATGCAGAAAGCAGTCTTTTGCCACTCAGGCAGCTGCCTACATGGTGGCAAAATATTTCCCTCACCAAAGCAGATGAAGCATTCAATAAACTGTTAAGCAGTATTTTTGTAAGAGGAATGCCATCACCTTCAGAGCCCCCAGAATCAGCACAGCCTTTCAGCAACTAGCAATAAACTGTTCTTTCATCATGTCTTTTTCTTTCCTTTTTTTTAATTGGCAATATTTACTACTTTGAGGCACTTCACAAAATATCTGACCAAATTACTATCAGGAAATAAAATCTTTTGCTTCGACTAGTTTATCTTGACAGACCCTAAATGAAACCTATTCAGCCACACTGCATTGCCCTTCTCGTTTTTCTCCCTCCATAACCTCATGACAACCTTGTAGTCCTCTTGAGCTGCCTGTCACTTCTTCCAAAGGTCGTAACCTCTTTGTTTTTCTCCAAAGGTCGTAACCTCTTTGTTTTTCACCCTGAGTTCCAGCCAAAGCTCTCTGTTCAGCCAGGGCCATCTTCTTCCCCACTAGCTCATCTGTGGGCACATGGGGATGGCCTGCTTCTTACTTAAAAGATTTCCTTCTCGAAGAGTGTCCAACTTCTTGGACTCCTTTGCCCTTCACGACTGCCTCTCAAGGGATTCTGACAACCGGTCTCCTAAACAGGCCAAAGTCTGACCTCTGCAAGTCCAAGGTAGCAGTTCTGCTGACCCTCTAATTATTTCTCTGGGAATTTAAAATTCTATCATTTTGTGATCGCTGTGCCCAAGACAGCCTCCAGCCATCACATCACATCACATCACATCACATCACATCACATCACATCACATCACATCACATCACATCACATCACATCACATCACATCACACCACACCACATCACATCACATCATCTCTGTTCACGAACAGGTCCAGTGAGCAACCTTCTCCAGCTACTGTCCTGGGTTCAGCAGCAGCAATCATTTTTCTCCTTCTTGGTAGCTGGTGCAGGGCTGTGGTTTTGACTTTCAGCCTGGGAACAGCACTGATAACACCGATGTTTTTAGTTGCTGCTCAGTAATGTTTACTCTGACCAAGGACTTTGTGAGTCTCACGCTCTGCCAGGGAGGAGGGGAAGCTGGGAGGAAGCAGAGACAGGACACCTGACCCAAGCTGAATGAAGAGGTATTCCATACCACAGCACCTCATGCCCAGTATATAAACTGAGGGCAGTCACCCAGAAGGGGTAGATCACTGCTCAGTCGGGCTGGGTATCGGTCAGCAGGTAGTGAGCGATTGTATTCTCTTCCCTTGTTATTTCCCCTATCATTATTATTCTTGGTGGTAGCAGCAGCGGTTTGTGCTGTACTTTAGTTACTGGACTGTTCTTAGCCCGTGGGAGTTACACTCTTTCAATTCTCCTCCCCATCCCTCTGGGAGCTGGGGGGGAGGAAGCGGGGGGAGTGAGCAAGTGGCTATATGGCTGGTCTGCTGACTGGATTTAAACCACAACAGCAACTTAGAGAATATTTCATCTGCTTCTTCATCATGGTTGTGTTGTGTATAACAGACTACCACCATGGATTCTGCCTCATTGGACTTCCTCCTGATTTTCACCCATAAGCACTTGACCCTACTATCATCACCGTAGTTAAGCTAGACAGTCAAAATACTCCCTCAAACACAGGGCTAGCCCACTGCTTCTCCATCTTTACCTACCCCTTCTGAAGAGTTTATAGCCATCTATTGCAGGATTCCAGTTTTGTGAGTCATCCCACCATGTTTTTTCTGTGATGGCAACTATACCATAGTTTTCCAGCTGCACAATGGGTTTTAGCTCCTCTTGTTTCTTGCGCATGCTGAGTGCATTGGTGTAGGTGCACTTCAGTTGGCTTAGTGATTCTGCCGCCTTTCTGCAGGGAGAAACCCTCATTCACAGGTGGTCATTCTCAGGAGTTCCTGTGTTTTCGAACCCATTGTAACCCTTGTTCCTTTGCTGTCACATGGATCTCCATCCCCTACCTCCACTGCAAATGGCAGACCGAAAGACCTTGCTAACACACCCGTCCTTCAACACTGGTGTGCTGCTCCCAGGCTTATCTCTAGTGAGCCTGGTTTTATCACTCTCCTCCTTCAAATCTAGTTTAAAGGTCTTTCAATGAGCCCTGTCAACTCCTGCAAGAAGATCCTTTTTCCCCTTTGAGACAGCTGTACCCCATCTGTTCCCAGAAGGCTGCTGTTGTGCAAAGTGACCCATGATCAGCGATCTCAAAATTCTGCGAGTGATTCTAGGCTTGGAGCCAGGTATTGGTCTGCTGGCAAAAAAGTATGGAACGCTTCACAGATCTGTGTGTCATGTTACTTTTATTTACTACGGTAAATAGTATACTTAAGCCTTCTAAAAGATTTGTGTTTAAGTGTTTGACCTACAAAAGGCATATTTTTATGTTGTAGATGATCAGCTTGTATATTACAATGATTCAAACATCTTGATGCACATTTTTATCTGATGTATTAAAGCAGAAATCAGAGACATAGGGTGAAAATATCCAGGACAGTATAATTCAGGAAAAACAGCATTTGTTCTTCCTTCTTTCATCACTTCTTCCTTATTATAACTACTTTTTTTTTGTTTGTTTAGTTGTTTCTTTAATTTTAAAAACGCCTTGCTTGTGTTTTTCCAGCACCTGCTGCTGCATCTGTATCTCTAGTGCTAAACGGCTAAGAATAAGCTTGACAGCTAACAGAGGCTTTAACAAAACCTTTTTCATATTGTTTCAATGCTTTCAATGACATAGAAAAAAAGGAGTGGGAGAAGAAAGCTCCCTTAGATGCTTCTCTACAAAGTCAGCAGAAACTCCTATTATTTCTGAGTATTCCATAGATACAGAACAGCATGCAAAACATAGGAGGTCCCTCCTGAATCTCATTGCTCTTGGCTTCAACAATGACAACAGAATCTTTTTGTGTGTGTGTGTGTGTTAGAACAATAAAAAGGAAAAGGTTGTGAAAGCATCTGCCTTGGTTTACTGTTTTTGTCAGAAATCTTCACTGTGGATTCTTGTTGTCTTTCGCTGTATTTTTATTACTTCCTTCTGACCTTTAAAGATCTTCTGAATATTGTTAAATAATACTGGTGCTTGCTGAAAAGGAATTGACAGACAGAGCAATCTTACCCTGTGGTGTGTAAGTCATTGCCACTCTTTAACCTAGCTCAGTTCAAATATCTGTTTTTTGCTTGCTTAATACCAGTCATGAGAGATGGGAGATAAATATCCTGGAAGAGTCTTAACAAAGCCCAAAACGAATCAGAAAAATTGCTTTCAATGTCCTCATCTCTCTGCAGTGCTGTGTCCCTTCCGATTTAAGGGTCAGCTTGCTGGCACAGTAGTTCTAAATCTGTTGAATATTTATGAAATAAAATGTGGAAGTGTGGAATACCTATCCTGGTAAATGACATGTAAGTCACAGGTAACATGGAACTTAATGGATCTCATTAAAACAAGAGATAGTTGACCAGGTGCTAGCTGAAGTCTATCTGCAAACTTAATCAGTTGCAGATGCATAATTTAAGTTGTGGAAATGTTTTGTCTTTTCTGTAAATATCCAAATTGATACACTGCATTCAACATTTTTTGCATTTGTTAATAGGTCCTCACATTTTCTGTCATTAAGGATTTGTCATGTAGGTGTATGTTAGGCTAGTAGTGGTGTGATTGGACCCTCTTCCAGGTGTTCTAATCCTTGCTTGTGAAGTGAGTGAATATCTGGAGCTGGATTGTACTTCTGCAGAATATGGTCATAGAATCATAGAATAGTTAGGGTTGGGAAGTACCTTAAGATCATCTAGTTCCAAACCCCCTGCAACGGACAGGGATATCTTCTCTAGACCAGACTGCTCAAAGCCCTGTCCGGCCTGGCCTTTAAAACTCCCAGGGATGGGGCAGCCTCAGCTTCTCTGGGCAATTTGTTTCAGTGCCTCACCACTCTCATAATAAAGAACTTCTTCCTTATATCTAACCTAAACTTCTCCTGTTTAAGTTTGAACCCATTTCCCCTTGTCCTGTTGCTACAGTCCCTGATGAAGGGTCTCTCTCCAGCATCCTTGTAGGTACCCTTCAGATACAGGAAGGCTGCTATGAGGTCTCCATGCAGCCTTCTCTTCTCCAGGCTCAACAGCCCCAACTCTCTCAGACTCTCTTCGTAAGGGAAGTGCTCTGGCCCCCTGATCACCCTCATGGCCCTCCTCTGCACTTGTTCCAACAGTTCCATGTCCTTCTTATGTTGAGGACACCAGAACTGCGCACAGTACTCCAAGTAGGGTCTGATGAGAGCAGAGTAGAGGGGCAGGATCACCTCCTTCGACCTTCTGCTCACGCTCCTTTTGATGCAGCTCAGGATATGGTCAGTTTTGGGGCTGCGAGCTCACACTGAAGCTGGCTCATGTTCAGTTTCTCATCGACAAACACCCCCAAGTCCTTCTCCACAGGGCTGCTCTGAATCAATTCTCTACCCAACTGTGCCTGGGATTGCCCCATCCCAGGTGTATGACCTTGCACTTGGCCTTGTTGAACTTCATGAGGTTTGCATTAGCCCACCTCTCAAGCATGTCAAAGTCCCTCTGGATGCCATCGCTTACCTCCAGTGTGTTGACCACAACACATAGCTTGCTGTCATGGCCTTTTGCCATTAATTTACAAATTTAGCATATAAAACTAATAAGCAAAGTCCTTATCAAGCTGAGCTGTTTTTATGAAGCTGCTGAAACTCTGAATAGTGTTGGCTGCAGGTTCCCTCTTTCATCTGCTCTTTGAATGTCTAGAATGAAGATAATTTTGTGTCATTCTCCATATGCAGAATTCTGTGATCAGTAGGTTCTTCATTTTACATTCCTTCCTTTCTCTTCTTGTCTCAAATGACTGATCATAGCCTATATCTGTCTGTATCTGCTGGGGCATTTCTACACTGATGTTCCAAGGAGCATCTGGTGAAGGCAATTATTTGAAGTATTGTATTCTTATAGGAAATCTCTGTCAGTTTGGAATGAGTTAGATGCAGGCAACCCTTAAGAAATGCACATTAGGTTTTGACATGTTTCTTCAGCACAACTGGAATTATTAGCGAGGAAAACAAATTCACCCTGCATCTACAAAACTCTTACCAATTCCTTGATAACTGACAGTTCAGCTTTAGTTTCATTCCTCCAATTGTCATATACAACTTCCCTCATTTTCTGCTTCTCATCTCTCAGGAGAGAGAAAGGTGAGAAACTGGGGTGCTTAACCTACGCACAGAAGTGCATTTCTCTTGAGTTTTGGAACAGTTTTTGAGCTTTGGACAGTTTCAGTGACAATAAGTAAGAGGCAAATGGGAAAAAAAAAATCTGTGTTCATTTTTTTAATTTTTGAAACCAATAAGCTACTTCTTCTATCACAAGATATGGAGACAAAATGAATTTGAAATTTATATATTTATTTATTTAATTGATACCTAGCTTCAGCCAGCATGTGCTTCAAATTAGCACAGAGAAAAGGGGGAAGACATAGAGAAAGAACAGGGTTTTAGACCCAACTCAAAATAAATTCACTTTTGGGAGAAGGTTATAGGGGGACTTAGTAAATTTCAACATGAGTTATTCTCCCAGGTTGGTTTGCATAAAGCAAAGAGCAGTTTGGGTACTTAGTGACTTCCTCAAAATCACAGCAGCTCTCCAGAGAGCTTGGCCTCATCTCAGGCCTGCAAAGTATCAGATAAGTGCAAGACCTCTCTTTCTCCTCCTTCCTGCTGCCTGTCTCAGGTCTTTCTCTATTTGTTCCTTCTACAGCCGTATTGTAGAAACCCAAACTCCAGACCCTTTGCAGCAGATCTGCAGAGGAGTTCTGCATTGCCACTGGAGGAGTGCTAGCTGAAGGCCAGGTAAGCAGAGAGGGGCAGCCATCCAAAAATGTTTTGCTCATCTAGATAATTGGCTGAATTTTCCAAGCTTTATCTCTCACCTTTTCCCATCCCCAGAGGTCTGACAAGCAGTTCTGATTCAGCCCTCCTTCCTCTGTACTCAACACACTCCCACTTTGAAAATCTTGCTGAAAAGCGAAAATTTGCTTGTAACAAAATGCTTGGGAAAATGGTTGCTGTTAAACACCTCGGAAGGAGTGATTCATTCTGCCGCCATACATAATGACATCACCTGCAGCACTGCTTCTGAAATCCTTGAGCTATTTTTGCTGCATGGAGGGAGAAATGAAAAGTAATATAAAACATAGCAGAACACTGATTAGTAAATTGATGTCTCAGCACCACTGAGACTAGATCAATATCTGAGTCCACGGATAGGCTTGTTGCTTTATGAGCAATTAAACAAATTAGAAAATATAGTGCAAAAAGTCTCAGAATGGGTAGGGTGAAAGATAGTCCTTTAGCTGCTTAGCGCCAAATCCATCTGAAATCAGCCAGTGTAGTACACGGTTTCCACCAGGGACACTGAAGAATTACTGCTGATACTGAGTCTTTTTTCTTTTTTAATCACTGTTCCCTGCTTTGCCATCAAAATAGTTTAGTTGAGGGGAGGGATTTGATTTTACTAATAGACTCAAAGACTTAATATTCACAACAGCCTTCAACCTGATACACAATTGCTCTCAATTTAGCAGGTTATAATTTTCCATCTTCTTCTACTTCTTGTACTATAAGAATTTTTTATATCTGTTTTTGTCTTCTTTTGCATAATGGCTTTTAAGAGTGGGAGCTGAGGTTCAGTGTTATATGAGGTAATACAATAGGATGGCCTGAAGAAGACTGCATGAAAGATTGTTGACTTTTCTTGTTGAGTGTCTTCCATATAAAATAACAGAATTAAGTGAAATTTCACAGGTAAGTTGGAAAAACAAAGATGCAGAAGAAGAACAGTACCATTGCTCCTTGATGGATGCTAGTTTAAAGTGGTGTGCTGGCAGGCAGCAGGTCAGTCAGTGTAGACTTACCACTTTTCTCCTAGAGTCTTGTGGCACAGCCAGAAATAGCAAATTCACTTAACTGCAAACCTGAGGTACTTTGGAGTAATGCTAGGACTTCTCAGCTGAGAGCATGAAGTCTTGTGTAGAATGGGAAGATGTGACTGCTGCAGTTGGTTACCACGCTTAGAAAACCCTTTGCTAGGATAAAATTGTGCTGTGCTGGGCTCTGGAAAGAGGGCAAACTGACAATTGCTACCTTGCTTGATGGCACAGCCTTTTTATGGTACGCTCTTAAATACAGCTTTACTGCAACTGTACTGTGACATGTAGAGCATACTGCTGTTCAATATGTTGGATTTAGACACTAGCAACAGGGAATGCAATATGAAAGGAAAGTTCAAACAAATAAAGAGCTTAATATTACCAACAAAGCTGAAAACTCCATAGACTCAAATCAAGCCAGATAGCACAAGCTTTTATATGAAAACAATTTCAGAGGGCCTCTTTAAGAGGATATCACCTCGTGTGTTAAGCTCACAAGGGCTTAAAATGTTTTATTGTAAATCTTATCTGTAGCAGTCTGACCATGTGAATTACTTCAAACCAGCTTACAGCTGCATCTCTCCTCCCAGACTACTACATTTTCTCGTTGGATACTGATGTTAGAAAGGCAGTACCTTGTGCAAGGTAAAGTTGCTTGAATTTGTTTAGCACACCAGTGTGAAGTTCATAAAAAAAGAAGCAATTCTCAGCATGAATAAATTATGAAATACAATTCCAAGGACATATAAGAATTACAATTGACCTTTTGAAGAATAATTGAGACTGAAGCCCTTGTACTATAAAAAAAGTGAAGACCAGCAATGTAAGTTGAAAAGTGAAAATAATCAGTCTGCTAGAATTACAAAAATGTGTTTTCCCTTCAAAGCTACACCACCCCTAACATGAAAGTGTTATTTTGGAAGAAGAAGCTGTCTATTTAAACTAACAGCTTGCCAATGACATTGGCTAAAGCCCTCAGTCTAGTAAACCAGTAGATTTCACTTGTTCCAAGGAAACCTGGCAAAATAGAAGCTATGGTATTAATTACCAACAGACAGGTAGAGATGCCTGTATCTAATCAGTGGTGATTTATATCTGCACCATGATCAGTGAACAATTAAGCCCCTGGGCCTGAATTTGTCCTTCTGCAGATAAGACATGGGTTCAGTCTGGAGTAATTAAAACAATCCCACAAATAACCCAAGTTTTATGGCAAAGACTGCTTTGTGGAGTCTTTTGTTTGTTTGTTTGTGTTTTGTTTTTTTGTTTTTTTTTTTTTTTTAATTTTAATTCTTTTTTTCCCCCTCCTTTATGCCTCTCTCTGGAGTCAAATCTCTCCATTCTTGGCTTCAAAGGATTGAATTTATCTTGCCAAATATGGGATAGCTGTACATAGTCTTCTACAGCCTGGGTTCTTCTGAGCTTAAACAAATTAGGAGAGTCATTGGATTTTGCAGAATTATTCCCACAACAGCAATTCTGATGCATTTCTAAATACAGACTTTTTCTAAACCAGAACAAAGTAAAAGGTACTCTAATTTTACTTGAGTAGAATGGTCTGCACTGAAACAGTATTTCAGCATGTACCAAACAGGTTTTCCACCCAGCTTTTCAAGATAGGAGTACATGTACCAGCACATGTACCCCATACACTTCTAACCAAAACCCGCGAGCCAGACACCTTTCTCATTAGTGGATTTCATCTTAGTCTCTAGCCAACTCTTTGTGCATCTGCTGGAAAGAATTAGCTCAAAGCAAGTTTAAACCGAACAGCAGCAAGTATGTTTTCCTCAGTTTCTTTCAAACCCTGACCAGTAGTTCATGGACACCCAATTACCTGTGAAATACAAGTTGTAGACTACGAATTACCCCATGACTTGTAGAGAATTTTTTAATTCAGTAACATCTGGTTTTATGAAAACTGACAACAGTTTCACCATTAAAGAGGATACCGTGACAGATAAATGAAACATTCTTAAAATTCAGCATATTTTCTAAGAAAATTGAAAAATTAAGGGGAAGAGTGGCTGGGAAGTTGCTCAGCAGAAAATGACCTGGGGGTACTGATTGACGGAGCTGAACATGAGCCAGCTTGTGCCCAGGCAGGCAAGAAAGCCAACTGCAACCTGGCCTGTACCAGCACTAGCGTGGCCAGCAGGGTCATGGCAGTGATCATCCCCCTGTACTTGGCACTGGTGAGGCTGCATCTCAAATCCTGTGTTCAGTTCTGGACACCTCACTACAAAATAAACATTGAGGTGCGGGAGCAGGTCCAGAGAATGGCAACGAAGCTGGTGAAGGATCTGGAGCACAAGACTGATGAGGAACGGCTGAGGGAACTGTGGGTGTTTAGTCTGGAGAAGAGAAGGCTTAGGGGGGACCTGATAGCTCTCTACAGCTACTTGAAAGGAGGTTGTAGTGAGATGGGGTTGGTCTTTCCTCCCAAGCAAAAAGCTATAGGACAAGAGGTACAGCCTTCAAGCTGTGCCATGGCAGGTTTAGATTGGATTTTTTGAAAAATTTCTTCACAGAGAGGTTGATCAGGCATTGGAGCAGGCTGCCAAGGGAAGTGGTGAGTCACCATCCCTGGAAGTGTTCAAAAACCATGTAAATGATGCTCTCAGCGATATGGATTTAGTGGTGGTCTTGGTAGTCCTGGGGTAACGGTTGGACTTGATGATCTGAAAGGTCTTTTCGAGCTTGGTTGATTTTATGATTCTAAGATGATGGGCCAACTTGAGGCAAACAGGTTATTCACAGCCACCTTTACAGCGCAGCAAATGACCAACTGGTAATGGAGTTTGTGCAGAGGAGGACACCAAGCAGTCCAGGATCACCCTCTACCTCAGGGAGGCCCACTATGCTCAGGCCCTCTGTTAGGCATTTTTGATATGCTGAGATCATTAATTAGCTTTCTTGGTAGGGATATCTGGGGCAGTCTACAGTGGGGATATCCCCTGGCTGTTCCTGCTGTAGTTAGGAATAAGCCATATGCAGATTTTAAACACTCAGTAGAAACTGCTCCTGTTCATGCAGATGGGGTCCCATAAACCGTCTTTTGTATTCAATTCAACTTAATCAATAAAAAAGATCATGTGTATGCTGGAGGAGTTCCAAAGGACCGGAGGTGATCTGGATAAGAACTACAATTTGGCACATCTTGTTTAATCCTGCTGAAGATACATCCACTACAAGGATGCTTGTAGTGAACTCTCCTGTCAACATCTGGGTAGCAAGTGGCACATGTATTGAGAGTTTCAGTTCACCATGTAAATATTACCCTCTAAAATAAATAAATATAAAATAAAATAAAATAAAGTGAAATAAAATGAAATAAAATACTAGAAAATACTTTTTTGTACGAGTGTTCTTTTCGTGTGTGTCTGTCAACATGTGCTAGTTACAATAAACCCGACTGACACTGTATCCTCAGGAAAGTCAATGCAAACATGATCCAGTAAGAAGCTGATAAAACTCTTTCTATTGTCCTGTTTGAAATTATGCGAATAGGGGCAAAATGGAAACCTCCACAGAGGAAGAATGATCCAGATGTTAAGGTGTTAGCACAGAAGCCATCGTCATTCTCTGTTTTACCACATCTATCTTTGTGACCTTGAGCATGTTATTCTGTATCTTGGATAATGAGGGCAGGATAAGTACCATCAATAGGGAAGTACCTCTGCAGGGAGAAGATTAATAGTGCTTGAGGGCTCCTTAATCTCTCAGACAAAAGCAAAATGAAGTCTAGTGGCTGGAAGAAGCTCAAAACAGGAATAAAAGGTGGAATTATTTGGAGGTTTTTGGACTCTCTCAAATGGAACTCATGACTAACCAACCAAGAAAATTTGTACAGTTTTTCTCTTTTCCTGTTTTCTCTCTTTTTTTTCCTGTTTTTTTTTTTTTTTCTTTATTTCAGGAAAAAGCTAAGGAATATAGTCTATTCTCATAAGAACTCAAACTAACATTTATTTAAGTATTTTAGTGAAAGACTTCTTTTAATACTACATTTTTCTAGAGCTCATGTTTTCGCCAGTAGAAACTTCCAATGACTTGGAGAATAGTTTCATTAAAAATCCATCTAAAATGACACAATGAAGTCTATTTTGCTGAAAGCAGGAAAAGACCATTTAAACCAATTTCTACTTATATATTCCTGCTCAACAGCTATGGCCTGGCCTAGTTACTAACTAAACATAGCTACTTTCCTTCTGGCACTCCAGCAGCATTAATTCAGACCTATTCTTATGCAAATTCTACCTTTTAAAATTTAGGAAGGGGAACTTGTAAGAAAGAATTTTGATAAGACATAAGAGTTTGCACCTTTGTAAAAGTTATAGCATAAGATGTTATAATTAATCTATTTAATATAAATAGAAGACCATAAATCCATTGTTTATTCTAGCATAAACAAAATCATTCAAAACAGGTGGCTTAGAATGTGAGGTATATGGACAAAAATAGGATGATTGTTATAAGAACATAGATTTGTGACATTTGACAAACTAAATTGACTGGTTGATGTAATTGCAGACAAAATAACAGTACTTGCAAGTATTTATCGTTATTAGTAAATGCAGGACATTCCATTGACTCTAGTTTTCATGCAGAAAAATGCAAGAAGAATATAGATGAGGGTGGAGTACAAAGAATGCTTACAATGTTTGAGGCTCATTAATTAACTTGATACACAAAGTAGAAGAGAAGGATGAGTTTTGCATGTTAAATATTTTCACTTCAAGGCTTAGAATTTTCCATGAAATTAATATGGACATTGGTTAGTGAGTAGCATGCATGAAATTCTACTGGCATCCAGAAGATGTTAGCCTACAGTTACTAACTCAAACAGAAAAATATGTCCATAATGAATCACATTCTGGAGGTGTACATACAAACTAGAAAAAATGGAAAGTGGGACTGAGTGCGCCCTCAACAAGTTTGCCGATGACACCAAGCTGTGTGGTTCAGTTGATATATTGGAGGGAAGGAATGCCATCCAGAGGGACCTTGACATGCTTGTGAGGTGGGCTGATGCCAACCTAATGAAGTTTAACCATGCTAAGTGCAAAGTCCTCCACCTGGGTCGGAGCAATGCCAGGCACAGCTACAGGTTGGGCAGAGAAGGGATTGAGAGCAGCCCTGTGGAGAAGGACTTGGGGGTGTTGGCTGATGAAAAAAACGAACATGAGCCGGCTTCAGTGTGAGGTTGCAGCCCAGAAAGACAACCGTATCCTGGGCTGCATCAAAAGGAGTGTGACCAGCAGGTCGAGGGAGGTGATCCTGCCCCTCTACTCTGCTCCTGTGAGACCTCACTTGGAGTATTGTGTGCAGTTCTGGTGTCCTCAACATAAGAAGGACACAGATCTGTTGGAACAAGTCCAGAGGAGGGCCACAAGAATGATCAGGGGATTGGAGCACCTCATGTATGAAGACAGGTTGAGAAAGCTGGGGCTGTTGAGCCTGGGGAAGAGAAGGCTGCGTGGAGAACTCAGAGCAGCCTTCCGGTATCTGAAGGTGGCCTATAGGGATGCCGGGGAGGGACTCTTCATGAGGGACTGTAGTGAGAGGACAAGGGGTAACTGGTTCCAACTTAAACAGAGGAAGTTTAGATTGGATATAAGGAAGAAGTTCTGTACTGTAAGGGTGGTGAGGCACTGGAATGGGTTGCCCAGGGAAGTTGTGAATGCTCCATTGCTGGCGGTCTTGAAGGCCAGATGGACAGAGCCTTGGATGGCATGGTTTAGTGTGAGGCGTCCCTGCCCATGGCAGGGGGGTTGGAACTTGATGACCTTAAGGTCCTTTCCAACCCTAACTACTCTATGATTCTATGATTTCATGATTCTGTATATAGGCATGTGGAAAAGGGAGGCTGTGTAAGGCCATTGTAGTGTCAGGAGTGTTGGAGTGAAACAACAGGGTAGTTGAAAGGAAAGATGGCTGGCAAGAAAAAAATAACCATACAAATAATCAGTGTAAGTAAGTTTGCAGCTTATAAACTTAGTTCCAATTTCAGGTCATGAAAACTTGGGAGAACTTAATAATAGGATACCTTTCTTTAGCTTGCAATTTACTCAGCGAGAGGGAACTTTAAAGTCAAAAGGATTTTCTTATTATTTCCATCATACGTTTTAATGCTCTGTGGCTTCCTTTTCCATGCCCCCATGAATCTGACTTGCTGTGGTACATTGCAGGGTGACAGGAAGGCCACGTTGTCAGAGGCTGGGCTTAAATTTTGCAGAGTTGCTGAGGAAAGGAGTAACAGACTGTGAACTGACATATTCTGCAGCAAACCGGCTTTGCTGAGAAGGCTTCAATCCAAGAACTATAATGAGTTTTGGGGGGCTGGATTCTCATTTATGTTAAATCAACTTTCATTGTTCAGCAGGCTAAGGAAGCCTTGAAGGGAGTACAAATGTAATTTATGCCCAATTTAAAACCTGAGACTCCGCAGGAGCTTTTTAAAATGTTATCTTTATAATGGGAGAATCTGGCCCTAGTATATAACTGCTAATTTAATCTGTAGAGTTATGTTTTCATTGGTGACAAAAGCAAACAATCTACACTTTCTGTCTGCAAGTATTCGTGAGTATCCAAACAGTAGGATTTAAGAGCGTCTGGCATTGACTATTTTATACAAAACCAACTTAGCTTTCATTGTGCTGTATGTGAAAATAAACTAACAAAAAAGATCCTGAGGTTTGGGCCTTATTTACACCATCCTCCTTGTTGTTCTTGAGCTTTCTGTAATATGACTGCTAGATAAATTGAAGTGATCATCATCACCTTTAAGCTGGACAGATTTATTTTATAAGGTGGTTTCCTCACCTATTAAAAACATGTTTATAAAACCCTTTTCTGAAAAGTAGATGTTTCAAAGCAGGTTCTGTGCTGGATGATTCATAATTGCAGGGTAGTTGAACAACAATGTAGTGAATTCTTTGTGCGTGTCCCAGTTCTCCTTGCCCATCCCCTTCAATGTTGGGTTCTCCTTTGGCCAACTTGGGTAACAACAGAGAAGAGAGCTAAACATTTTGGATGTTCTTCTTCTTCGCGGGAATCTCTGAGGTCTAGGAATATGCCAAGCTTCTGCCTTGAGTTTGAGATCTCTCAGTCAGTGTCTTTGAAGGTTGTTAATATTGTGGGGCTGGTAAACAGCACAGCAGGGTCTTGAACACTTCCAGACTTCTGTGTTATGCTGTGAATATGATTCACTTGATCCTGCAACAGTTCTGTGTGTTGTAGTAATCTTTGAAACAATACTGTACACGTTTCCCAGCTAATTTCCAACTTTGATTGTGCTCCTTTGTATTAAACTGCCTATGCAGATAACTGGCGGTTTTTCATGTGAGAAAAGCCATGCAAGGCTTGCCCACCTTTTTGGAATGTGTCTGGTTTTGCTTAATTTTATTTCAAAGCTTTGTGTGAGAAAAAGGACCATGAAAAGCTTTAGGAGGTAAGAAAGCACTTGGTACTTTTTCTGTGTTGTTTCCACCTGTTGTCTGATTAACTTGCAGTGTACATAAACCATATTTCCTCTCCATGCAGTTAAGCTGAATATTCTTGTTTATGGAGCATATTTCTGTTGAAGACATTGAAATGGAATGCTGAGTTTCACAAAGCTGTTGCTGAATACTATAAAACTTTCTGTGGACTGTGGAGGCATTTCTTTCAGCTAATGGACATGTGAGCAATCCAGCCTTTGACTTAGCTTCACTCTAGCAGTGGGTGACAGGCTTTGTGAGGCGTTGCAGGTCGACGAAAGGGTTAACAGAGGGACTGAGCCGGACGCCGCGGAGCCGGATCAGGTTACCACCGAGAAAACCCTGCTTGCAAGCCGGAGCCTGCTGCTGCGGACACTTTCAACCGCAACCAATCGTTAAACTGTTGCTAGCATTCACCCAGGTGGAGTTAACCAATCCAGTGTTATCGAATGTTCTAGTGTTCTGAAACTTTTCTATATAAGACATGCTTGCGCACATTAAACTGTTCAGCGTGATCATATTGGTCAGTGGTACGTTGTTCCTTATCCCCCGCGACAAGTGGCGCCCGAACAGGGACCCTCAGATCTGCCTCCTGAGAGCTGCTTCGGTGGTGAAGATCAGCGCAGACCTGACGGGTGGGAAGCCGACCGAAATGCAGCCGGCAGCAGCCCTGCCGATGTAGATGAAGCACGCGTGCCGCAGAAGAAGAGAGTCTCTGCGAAAAAGGTCCACTTCAATAAGGCAAGTGGCGGTCGGGGAGGAATGGGGGTGGCTCAGACAAAGGAAGAGATAGCTGTCCTTCATCTCCTCCAATGCATCCTCTCTAGGAGAGGGATTAAATATGAAGAAGATATACTTAAAGGACTACTCCAATGGAGTAAGGAAAAGGGGCTATTTAGCGGGGTTGGAGCGGTGCTTGAAATATCCACATGGGAGGAGATAGGCACCCGGCTCTGGGACACTATAACTGATGGGGGGAAGGCAGCGCGTGAGGCTCAAAAATACTGCATGCTGTGGAAGCTTATCCGAGGGACTTTGCGAGATATGAAATCAGAGAGAGCTGCAGCTGCTTTGGCGGCTGAAGCCTTGTCCCCGGTAGTGCCATCCGTGCCTCCGCCTGAGCCTCCAGCCCTCCCTGCCTCCCAACTACCCGCGGGGCCCCTGACTTTGGGTTCTAAGAACCCCACTCGGAATCCCTTCAATCATTATGCCGGGGGGAGGACTCACCCAAAAATTGCAAAGGCAGTCAAGAAGGGTTTTCAATCCCGGCCCAGTGAGGAGGGACCAAAACCCGATATTGTTACTGATCCTGACAGTGCTGAGCCTTGCTGCCAGGTGAAGGCATCCACAGATTATAGGCCTGGCGCATCAGAATATTCCCTTACCTCCACCCCAAACCGCTCCCCCATTGACCTTAATGTTTCTACCCCGGAAGAAACAGAGCAATCGAGAGAACAAAATGACTCAACGAAAGAATTATTGCAGGAGGTTATAGAGAAACTCATGGCGGTGACTCAAAAGGAAGAATTGGGATCGTTCGTGCACAAGGGAGCTGGTGCCTTTCCTGCTCCTGCGGCTTCGGTGCTAGCTCCCCCACCACACTTGTTTAATTCCTGTGGTCAAGACTCTGGTGGAGTGTCAAAAAGGTGGAAGGGAGTTATTAGAGACGCTATCCTGGAAGGGAGTTTTGTTCCACAAGCCTTTCCAGTGTCAGTTACACCACAGGGCACCAACCAGTGGGAAGCAATTGATTGGAAGCTATTAGAAAAAGCTCGGACAGCCGTGACTCAATATGGGCTACACTCTCAAATGTCTCGGCAAATCATAACATACATCTTACAATCAGACCTTCCGGTCCCCCATGATACTAACCAGGTAGCCAGTATTTTGCTGACGCCATCGCAGAAACTGATCTTTGACCGTAATTGGCAGAGACTGTGTGATATTGAACAAGCAAAACCTAGACAAGAAGGGGACCCCCTTCGTGGAGTCCAGTCACAGATGTTAACAGGATCAGGGCCCTGGGCACAAGCTAATCTCCAAGTGGACTTCTCCAATGAGGACGCAGAAAAATTCGCCTTTTCTGTGCCCTCCATAAACAAGGCAGAACCAGCTAAAAGATATCATTGGATAGTGTTACCCCAGGATCAAGGCGTTCGGTGGATACCGGCTCGTTGGATACGGCCCTGGCGAGAGTCAGCAGAAAATAACTCGTCTGCACCGGAAGATGCCAGCGATGATCAAGAATCTGGTGGCGGTTAAGCTGCTAATTTTGCTGTTTGTATATAGTTCTGTATCTCTGTTACACAAAATCGATCCTAGAAAAAATTTGTGGGTAACATGGGCCAGTGAGAGTGGGGTGTCAGAGTTTTGTCTTGCTATGGCATCAGCCACAGATCCATTTCAAACATGTTCAATAGAAATATTTGGGTATAATGAGAATAGCCTTTAAGATACACGGGCTTACTCACAAGCCTGAGTTGGCGCAGGGTCATGGCTGTGAGGGCTTTGAAGGTATGTGTTGTCAGAATCTGTCTGATCATAGCAAGAGCATTCACAAACAATTGACCTATCTAAAGGAACACTCTCAAAAAATCCAACAGGATGTGAATCCGTTGGATGACTGGCTCCGTAATGTTTTTTCAGGATGGGGAATAGGGACTTGGATTCAAAATTGGATAATTATTGCTTTGAAGGTGTTAGGCATTGTATTATTAATTTTGCTTGCATGCACCATTGTATTTACACTGATGAAAAGGTTTGTAAACAGAATGCTGAGTCAAATCTGGATTGCTCAAAAACAAGAAGAGGGTATTGTGGAGGCATTTCTTTCAGCTAATGGACATGTGAGCAATCCAGCCTTTGACTTAGCTTCACTCTAGCAGTGGGTGACAGGCTTTGTGAGGCGTTGCAGGTCGACGAAAGGGTTAACAGAGGGACTGAGCCGGACGCCGCGGAGCCGGATCAGGTTACCACCGAGAAAACCCTGCTTGCAAGCCGGAGCCTGCTGCTGCGGACACTTTCAACCGCAACCAATCGTTAAACTGTTGCTAGCATTCACCCAGGTGGAGTTAACCAATCCAGTGTTATCGAATGTTCTAGTGTTCTGAAACTTTTCTATATAAGACATGCTTGCGCACATTAAACTGTTCAGCGTGATCATATTGGTCAGTGGTACGTTGTTCCTTATCCCCTGCGACAGTGGACCAAGGTAACACTATGCTGTATTTGTCACTGAAAAACTGAATTATTATAATTCCAGTCAAGTCATTTAAACTGGTGTGCTGATTTCCCTCCTGTAAAACTAAATTAATATTTCCATTGTCTGAACTGGTTAAAATGTGAGTAATTATTCTCAAGAATTCTCTCTTATGCATTTGTACAACTTCTACCATAATAAATCTTAGTTTAAATAGCCTCAAGTTATAACAAAATTCAGTATAAATTAGAATGTACTTCACAAACATATTAAAAAGTGCAATTGTAAGCCTTTAGTATCAAAGCAATATTTTTTTTATTGGAATTTAGAGCTGTGCAGATATTTACATATTCTATTTTTAACAAAAATGTATTTTTTGGAAATTAATCTTCAATAAATAGTTTTTAATTAACTTTTAATTGAAGTTTATGCAACTTGAAACCAAACATTTATTATCTTTTTTTTTTTAATTCCACAACAAATAAACCATAATTTCAATGTTATAAAAAAAACCCCTCACTTCAAATAAATCCCGAAATCCCATAAAATAAGTGTCAATTGGAAATTCTCCAAAACAGTTTTATAACCTCAACATGAGCTTGTCAAATATTTCAAGTAGTTTGCATCTCTAATTTTCAAAGAGAAAGATTTTAACTCAGTACTTTTATTCAGACCTTTAACCCTCATCTGATTAAATGTGTCAGAAAAGATTTTTAACATTCTCTTGAATGTTAGCCTTGTAAGACATGTAAGTATAACAAGCTTGGAATTACAAGAAATACACTGTATGTATGCAAAAAGAAATGGAAAAAATCAGCTTCTACAATAAAGTTTTGCCAGCAGTCAGGAATCAGCACACTAGCACCACCACTGAAGACCCCAGTCTGAAGCAGAGCAAGAGGCGCAGTTTAGCACAGAGTTTAGCAGCATTGTTGTGGTGCTGTCAGTAGGTGGAAATTCTGACCTTGGCCATTCACTCTTCAAAGCATGTGTTTTGGTGTTTGCTGCCTTTAGATGAGCTGTCATATACAAGTCCATGGTGTTAAACCCTATAAGCATGGCTTGGTGGGTTACAGTTTGTAAACAATTTCTCCCCAGTAGTCCATTTGGCCAGACTAAAGATAAGACATTAGTGTGTCAGGGTATATTTCTCCTAAGATATGTTGCTATTTAATTAAATCTTTTTCATTTCTTTCACATGTGAAATATGAGCTCCCTGGTATTAAAAGGGGATAGAGCAGAGATTGAGAGAAAGCATCTTCCTGTAATTACAGGGCATAAACTCTGTCAGAGAAAAGATATAGGCCTCTCATTATATCACTTTTCCTTTCCTGCTTACCTATGTTTTTGCCATTATTCTTCTGTCTTGCTGATAGCTACAAAACTTCATGGGTACATTTTTCTACCTGCATAGTGCTCAAGTAAAATCTGGGTCCCAGAAGACAGGTTTAAATGATTCAGGACACACATCATGTGAGGCAAGTTCAAATGGGTAAAAGCATCTCAAGCAAGTTCAAGGTAAGCATACAGGATTTGAGATCAAAGGTGCAATAAGGTAGTCAATGCATATATAATAAAGCCAAAGTGTTAGCCTTGCGGGACAAATGAAGGTCAGCTATACATCTGATGTCAAACCTACTGCGTGCTGGCAGTTGGGAAATGAGTGTATGCTTTAGATGACTTTGAGTCCAGATGTGGGTTGTACATGCTTGTTTGAACACCCCCTAAGCTCATAGTGACCTGCAGCAGGACTGCGTAGGAGTGTTTTCTGGAATGCTGCCTAGACTGAAAAAACTAAATGCTTATGTCCTGGGTTCAGCAGTAGCAGTCATTATTTCTCCTTCTTAGTAGCTGGTGCAGTGCTGTGGTTTTGACTTTCAGCCTGGGAACAGTGCTGATAACACCGATGTTTTTAGTTGCTGCTCTGTAATGTTTACGTTGACCATGAGTCTCATGCTCTGCCAGGGAGGAGGGGAAGCTGGGAGGAAGCAGAGACAGGACACCTGACCCAAACTAACTGAAGAGGTATTCCATACCACAGCATGTCATGCCCATTATATAAACTGGGGGCAGTCACCCCGAAGGGTTAGATCACTGCTTGGGTTGGGCTAGGTATCAGTTGGCGGGTGGTGAGTGGTTGTATTCTCTTCCCTTGTTATTTCCCTTATCATTATTATTATTGGTGGTAGCAGTAGTAATTTGTGTTATACCTCAGTTACTGGACTGTTCTTATCGCAACCCATGGGAGTTACATTCTTTCTATTCTCCTCCCCATTCCTCTGGGAACTGGGGGCAGGAAAGGGGGGAGCGAGAGAGTGGCTGCGTGGTTCTGAGTTACTGGCTGGGCTTAAACCATTACTTATGCTGCAAGAAATGTACATCTGGAGGTGTATATATGCATTACTTTAAGGTACGAATCCATTTAAATACCTTTTACCATGATTATTTCTCATAGTGGCTTAAAATTCAGCATCTTACTGATTTATCTTCCTTGAAGCTGTCTGAAGAACAGATTTACCAGAGAAGTGGAATCTGAGTTTTACAAGACTTACTATTGTAAATAAGCAGGTTTCCAGGGCCACATGGGACCTTATAGTAAATAGGTATCTGATCTAGAAAAAAAGCTGAACGAGATAGCTGCTCTCAGGACTAGGAGGCTGTGTTCCATGGTGAAGATTTCTGCCAGTCACCATTACAGGGCTAGGCTTGATGATTCTACTGGCAGTTCCCAAGCCATCCAACAACTCTGTGGATGTCCTTTCTGAGCAAGCATAGTTGCATCTTGCCGCAGCCTGCCATCATGAAGCATGCTAGGCTGTAAAGAATATACACTTTCATTGCAAACTGGAAACTCCTGTGAAACATGTAAGCCTATAATATTACTTTTCTTAATTTGAGTTGTTGCATTGCTTTGAGATACCTGCTTGAAATAAGGATTCCCACAGTGCTTACTGCAGGCAGTTCTTATGTTGTAAACAAGACAGACAAGTAAATGTGGAGAAAACTCCTTTACATATATAAAGTTTTGATCTGGTGATATTTATCTGCCTGTCCAAGGCCCAAACTAATCATTTAATGATTACAACTTGAGATCTTCTTTTACTTGTGGTGGGCATGCCCTGAATCCTACAAAAACAGATGATTTCAGACCCTAGCCAGCTTAAGCTGGATTTCCTGCCAATATATCAGCAACTTCCCAGTGCCACAAATATAACGTAAATATGTATTTATGTTTATATATATGCAGCCATAATTGCAGACATGTTTAGTGCTTACAGGTAACATTTAAAGAACCAGAACTTTCCTGGTCACACAATGGGAAATTTCTCATAATCTAAGGCTTGGATCATGCCAGACTTGACATTTTCAGGAGTATTGTTCAGTGTTGAGAAACTTCCTAAATCCAGTGGATTTTTTTGTGCCAGTCTGCTGCTGAGACCTTGGATTGCTGGCTCTTTCTGACCTGTGCTTTAAGATATTTTCCTCTTGTCTTGACATTCTCTGACATTCATAAACGTGAAACTCCATGTCCAAATCAGAGATTACACATAAAAAAAAGAATCATGACCTGTCAAGAAAATGACATTCTTTTTTCCTTATCACATCCTATATATGAAAGGGTTGGTTTTTTTTTAAGCTCTATTTCATGTATTAATTTCTTTAATGTATTCAGTGGTATTTTGCACATAGTGGTTTTCAATTGAAGATCACAAAGCAGTTGGGAAGCATATAAAAATTCATATTACCTGTTGTGTAACATCTGAGACAAATGGGTTGGAAATAATTTAAGCTTAGGGCAGGGGCAAATTGCCAAGGATTTTGTTCGGTAGCAGAAGGGACTTGATAGAACGGGATTCAGAAATGCACAAGTTATTTTTGACATAAGATTTTAAGCAGCTGATTTGAAGCATCCAGAGCTGAGTGATGAACATGTGATCCTGACACCTTCCCTTCCTGCAATCTCCCTCACATTACTCTTGTGTCCCTTCACCCTGAAGACAAGAAAGTGATGCTTCAGGACCTTTCCCAGTTCCCCTGTAGTCCACGGATTGCAGATTTGAGGCGAGAAGATCAAGCACCCATACTGTAGTTCAGATGGCTGTGGCAGTCAATGTGAAGTGTTTCTAGCAGAACCATGTATCTCACTGTCTTTAATTAAAACAAAAATAATATTTTTTTCTCTCTTTTTGCTTCCGTCTAACAGCTAAGGCTTTAACTAGGCATCATCAAAAGCTGTGAGAGCATGACAGTACAGTTTTAAGTGATTGGTTACCAAATAAACACAAGAGCTATGTGGGTATCAAGCTACCAAGTATTATGTGTTTAAAGGATGGCTCAATGCCATGCACAGATATAATTTCCCATAGAAAACTGGAGCCTGTAAGGGAAAATGTGTATACACCACAGACAGCTGGTTGATGAATTTTCAGATTTATTCAAAGATCTTAACAGTCTGAAGCAGAGGTCAGGACAGTCTTCCAGTTACGCAGGTGAAATCAGCTTGGTCTGCTCTATATCTCTTGCTGGTGACAGACTGTATATGCAGCAAGGGCCCTTGAGATCTCATCCAGGCTTTTGCACCACTGCTTTTAATGTAGGTGATGACCTTGAAGGAAATTAAAGGACAAGAGGTACAGAAACAAATATATTTAAAAAATTCTTCCTCTATAAACACCTACACAAATATATAAATAATTTTTTTAATATCAGCATCTCTTCTGTACATTTTTCCTGCTCTCATAGGGTTCTGTTTAATAATACTGTATAAATACAAGACTGTTGTTCTCTTACTGGTATTGAGAGGATGCTATTGCTTTCTCTCACTGGATTTTTTTAGTGTCTTAATTACAGTAAATTAGAATAATTAAAGCGGAATTATATGAACTTTACAATTCCCTATGGCCTTTATGCTGCTTTTTAGAATGATAATGAATGTTAAAATAAATCATCAATGTCTTTTAGTCTTTATAGCCAACTTTCCATTTCACAATTTAGTTCTAGATAGAATGCTGTACATTCAGTATGAAGAACAATATTATGTGATATTTCAGCAAAGAATGTTAATTAAGCTTTTTGTAAACCATAATGCAGATAAAACTTAGCAATGTGCAATTTCCTAATAATGGGTATCTATGTTAACGTAAAATGATACAGATTTCTTTAAAGCCTCTCGTGCTTAAATATATAGCTTATTACTTACAGAATAATAAAATGAAATAGAGTGTGCTCAAAATATAATGACCATACAAAGGAGCCACACACTGCAAGAGTTTTAATATGAGCTGGTGTTCTTCAGTTTAGGAATTCACTGTATTTTTTAAAATTAAAAGCATTCATAGAACACCATGCTATCTGCAGAAGTTCTTTTCCCATTTCATCACTGTATCACTATTGTAACTGAATGCCCTCCAGCATTATGCAACTTGCTTAACAACCTGTCACCTGAGATTAATTTTCTCTCTTATCCTTTCCTGAAGGAGAGTAATTGTGTTTGTGGTACTGTTATATATATAAGGTTTCCTCCGTCACAGTCTCTATTAGTACACGAGTTTTTCTGCATGTTCATGTTACAAGAGTTGCATTGTTAATGTGCATTTTGCTACTGGAGCAGAAAATGGAAGGTTGTATGGTAGTTCTGCTGCTATTTATAGAAGATATTGAGAGAAATAGTTTACTTGGCATGGTCTTTTATCCCTGACTTAAAGGGAGTTATTTCATGCTGAAATGTCCCCCAGCATTATACTGTAGACATCCTTACGCTTGAGAAAAAAATAATGCAATAAATATGCAAGAGGGACTGTAGTACTCACTTATAGAGGGTTATGGGAAAAGAAATAAACCCAGGAAGATGCTTCTTCCCCCAAGGCAGTCCAGAAGGCAGTCTACTTCAGTGACAGTCCCTGGAAAACACAGAAGTGTTCCTGTGCCAGGGGAACATCAAAAGAACCTCTCCAGCTTTGGACATTGTGAAAATAAATAATTGCAGGAAGATAGTATCCAAATTCTTGTATGGTGATCATGAAATTATAGTCAGTTGAGTCCAAGACAAAACAGCTCAGAAAAGGGTAAATCCCACAATTTAAATACATTCTATTAAGGACAAGTTGCAGAAAAGAGGTAACAAAAAAGAACTTTTCCTTTCTATGGATTCTCACAAACACAACAACAAGAAGATACCCAAAACTAACCTCTGATGGTGTGCTTGAATCTACTGATATGAAATGTCTTAATCCCTGGAATGTATTTCCATAGGTTTTGCTGCCAAGTGAGTCACAATCGGATTTCAAAACTAGACAATCATGTGATGATGAAAACAGGTATGATAAGATAAAAAAAGGTGTTGGGGGGGGTGTGTGGAGAATATAAGCTAACACTCCTTTGAAGAATATATGTGTCCCTAACAATCTGGGTTTGGCAACCAAAAGGGGTTTGAACTACTGCTATTTCATACTGGGTGTGTGTATTTGGTTTGTGTGGCAGAGTTTTGGTAGCAGGGGGGCTTCTGTGAAAAGCTGTCAGCAGCTTCCCCTATGTCCAATAAAACCAACATCAGCTGGCTCTGAGATGGACTCACCCTTGCGAAGCCCAAGCCCATCAGTGATGGTAGGAGCACCTCTGGGATAACACAGTTAAGTGGAGGGAAAACTGCTGGGCAACAGTAGTCAGAGAAAGGAACAAGGATATGTGAGAGCAGCAGCCCTGCAGACCCCAAGGTCACAGAAGGAGGAGAGGAGGTGCTCCCATTGCTGAAGCAGGGATTCCCCTGCAGCCTGTGGTGCAGACCACAGTGAGGCAGCTGTGCCCCTGCAGCCCATGGAGGTCCACAGTGGAGCAGATTACCCCTGCAGCCCATGGAGAACCCCACATCAGAGCAGGGGGATGCCTAAAGGAAGCTGTGACCTTGTGGAAAGTCCACATTGGAGCAGGCTCCTGGCAGGAGCTGTGGCCCCACGGAGAGAGGAGCCTGCACTGGAGCAGGCTTGCTGCAGGACTTATGACCCTGCAGGTACCCAAGCTGGAGCTGCCTGCTCCTGAAGGATGCACCCCATGGAAGAGACCCACACTGGAGCAGTTTGTAAAGAACTGCAGCCATTGGAAGGACTTATGTTGGAGAAGTTCATGCAGGACTGTGTCCTGTGGGAGGGACCCCATGCTGGAGAAGGGGAAGAATGAGAGGAGTCCTGCCCTGAGGAGGAAGGAGTAGCAGAGAAAATGTGTGACGAACTGACCACAACCCCCATTCCCTGTCCCCCTGCGCTGCTGGAGAGGAGGAGGTAGAGAAAATCAGGAGTAAAGTTGAGCAGAGTAAGAAGGGAGGGGTGGGTGAAAGGTGTTTGTAAGATATGGGTTTATTCCTCATTAGCCTACTGTGATATATTTGGTAATATATTAAACTACTTCCCCCGAGATGAATGTGTTTTGCCCATGACAGTAACTGGTCAGTGATCTCTTCTTGCCCTTATCTTGACCCATGAGCCTTTAATTATATATTCTCTCCCCTGTTCAGTTTGAGGAGCAGAGTGGCAGAGCAGCTTTGGTGGTCACCTGGCATCCAGCCAGGATCAACCCATCACAGTATGGCATCATCCTGCCAGACATCTGTTATTTTCATTGCTGTGAATGAATGGATCACCAATATATTTCCATATAGCTGCTCATATATTTCATCATATTCTGTGTAAGCAAAAATAGTCTAAAATTAAACTAGAAATTTTAGTGAACTCAGTGTCTTAGTCTTGTATTTTATATGAGTTTGAACTTATTTCTTTGCATTTGTGATGAACATCTGTTAACCCAGCTGGTGTAAAATTTTGCTGGAAAGCTCATGAACTTCACGTGCAATCTGCTAACAAAGAAACGGGGCAATGGATATGCACGGTTAAAAACATTTAACAAGTTGGACAGACGTGAGAGATCTCTTTGTTTACTGTGTGAAATACTGCTGTAAATGCACCCAGCTGAAACAAGAAACACATTTCAATTGGAAGGTGGGTGATGGAAGGCAGGTTAACTATGAAGTTGTTTTCTGAGTTGATGTCCAGAAGTGTGTGGTTTCTAACACATCAGCAGTTGGAGCACCATGAGAAACATCGCAAGCTATGCAGAGTATAGGAATGAGGATTTGCAAATTTGGTTTTGGTTTTTGAGCAGCTGCTGGGCATGTTTCAGATTGTAAATGCTATCATGGCAGAAGATACAAGAAAGAAGAATGGCAAAAGTTGGTCTACTCTAAATTAAATCAGAGACTACTTGAGCCAGGATTTTGAGACATTTGCATTAGCTGCTTTCACGGCTCCTGTCAGTTCAGGAGCTAATAGGGTGATGTAGAACTGGCTTGTCCTTGAATAAGGCAGTTCAAATCAACTTTGGGGACATCTAAAGAGCATACGGATTTTTTATGTGCTATAGTAGAAGGTAATTATGGTTGCCATCACTCTTGCCCTTTAAACAGCAGCAAAACAACAACTGCTCTCCTTATTCCCTACTCATTCTCAGAACATCTGTTCCAATAAAATACATTGTCGTTTCAGTTACAGTAGCTCCTTTTTAACATTATAGATTGTCTTCTGTTAGTCAAATGGTGTTATGACCCTTAAAGAAAAGAGTTTCTAGACATAAAACCACGATCCATACAATGATTACTCACATTTTAAATAAGCCTAATATGACTATATACTTTCACCCTCAGTCTTCGCTTCTCACTACCTGAAGATGCATACAGGCATGGGAAGGCTGAAAATGAGCTTGCATTTCTTCCTTCCTTCTTTCCTTCCTTGGCTGTTCATTTTAATGCGCAGCATGCAAGTCCAAGGTGTTGAATCCTAGGACTCTTACTAGAAAGTAGGTTTTGGCTTAGTTTATGCTGACATTCAAAGACAAGATGAGCTCAGAGAAACCCCGAAAGAATAGGAGAGATAAGGATATAGACACTGCAGTGTTCTGCCCCTGCATACGTCCCTAGTTAAGGGACTAGAGCTGTGCACATTTTTGCTCACTTATATGAGTTTACTAATATACCGCTATGATATTAGGACTGAGTACAGACTGTCGTGTACTATTGCATAAACAGAACTACCAAGGCAGGTTTTCTAGAAGCAGTAGTTTGGGGCATGCATGCTGGTATTACACATTTTTGTTTGTATACTTCAGGCAATACAGTGTGATGTTGCAGGATATGGATGTTGAGTCCATACCTTTTCTGGTAAATAAGTTTTTATCTTTTTTTAATCCTTGATGAGGACTCCTATAAAATGTTCCCAGAAAACTTAATTCCATGGCATTTTGCTTAAGGCTTAATTTGTTTCTGTATTTGCTCCTCACAATGACCCCTGTCACTGCATTCAGGATTGGATGGACATTTTGCTCTCCTTATTCCTGCTTTGCCTTATGAACTTGGGAAAAAATATAATTAAAAGTCTGCCCAGATATGAAAAGATACACTAAACCAGTGTCCTCCTGGTTACAGAGCTTTGTTAGTGCGGGACTTACTTTGTCTGAAATCAGAGCCTTTGGTGAGGCAAGACCTCCCATGTCTAAAGCCACTCACCAGTCCTTCCTGCCTGATGTTTAGGCTGGGCACTGGATTCTGGGTGGGCTTTGGAAACAGCTGCATGGGTCTTACTGAGATGAGAGATATCGGATGCAGGAGGGTGTGCAAAGCCCATGCAACAGTAAAACCTGTGCACAGACGTGTGCATCTGCCTAGAAACAGCTATCCAGCAAGTGCGTGTCACATAGTAGGAGAAGGTTATTATCCATGCTGTTTCCTGACACTTTGTTATTGCCTCTCTTTACGTCTAAAGCTGCCCTATGCACCCTTCGGTGTACACAGTGATCGGTTTCGTGAGTAATTCTGTATTGCCAGAAACATCAGTGCTTCTGACCAATTATGTCTTATAATCTGTTTCGATCCTTAGCCAATCGTGTTTTGAGACACTGTGCTGTGTAGTGTTTGTAAACCCTGAGTAGGTCTATAAGTATTGATGTCTGCTTAGCTGCAAGAATTACTTGGGCTATACTCTTTCCTGAGCTCCTGATTTTGTCCTCTGATGGATGAAGAGAAAAATTTAAAAATTAGCTCTATATTGCCGCAGAGAACAATATGCCATGAAGGGACATTATCAGTTCTGATTTGTGTGCCGGCTGCCTGGAATGTCATTGATTACTAGCAAACCAAGGTATCATCCCTCTGCTTGCTCACATTCAGTGTCTAAGAAATACCCAGATACAAGCACCAGCCCCCACCCTCAGCTTCTCCATTCCACACGGCCTTGTGCATAAGTGTTTACATTTAAGGGATGTAAGCGTAAGCAGATTCAGCAACCAAACTGTGGAATAAGAAACACAAAGATACTCTGCTGAAAAAAAGAGCAGCAGCATTTGTAAATGTTCCCCAGCCTTGTTTCCACAATGAGAGCACGTTCTGTCCCCTCCCTGTTTGAACAAGTCTGGCCAAAAAAAAAATGTCTTTAGAGAACAGTCAGTCATGGGGATGAAGAATAACCATTTTCTTTTTAATCAAATAATAGAATCTGCTTGCAGCAACAGATAAGTAGCCATTTCCCACAGCAGCACCTTGCAGCTGTTCTTACAAATATGCTGATTTCTATTCCTCTGTCAAGAACATAAGAGGAACAGGAGCTAAAATAAGGGATCTGCCCACCATCTTACTTAGAAGTGAGCTTTGCAGGTTAAACGAAAAGAGAAATGCAACCCCTAGATAAAAAATGGCCATCTGCCTCCTTTTAAATAGACACCCCTCCAATGCTCAAGGTGCCACAGATTAACTGAAATTTAAAATTCATGCGATCAAATATGGTATGGACAAACCACATAATACATAAGCAGCCATGTGTTCCTGAAATCTTCACAGTTTTTTAAAAAAAAAAAAATCATATTAATTTCTTAAAGTAATTAATTTATGTGATCACTCACTAAGCAAACATTTTCATAAAAGTATGTGTATACATATCCCGTTGGCTGACAAATGTTTTGAACTCCTTGGTAAATTCTAAACAAGTTAGAAGGAATGGCTGAGGAAGTAGAATTACTAATTCCCCAAAACATACTGTGAGAGTAAAGGGTTTGAGTAGAGAAAGGGCTCAGCTAACATGAAAGGGACATGACAGAGTAGTTACTAGATTTTTTTTTAAATATGCAGAAAAAAGTGTGCAAAAGGAAAAGGGCTTTGACTACGAATTTGTTTTTTTGTGTTTACACATTATTGAATACCAAAGTGCTATTTTCAAAATTAAATTAGACTCTCATTCTCATATGTATTTAAATGGGCTTCGCAGTCTATACTTTTGCCTCGGTTGCTTTGGAATTTACACAATGGGACAGCTGTACTTTATCATATGTCATTAATGCTTGTTTTCAGCTGGCCAGACATGGAAGCCAGCTGCAGAATATGATGTCTTCCTCCTTCCTTGTATACTTGAGTTTCCTTTTTCAGGAAACCCCGTCAGGAAAGAGATGATGGTCCTTGGCTAGGTCACATCCTGGTACAGAAAATGGATGTACCTCGGGTTTGGCTCGGGGTCAAGAATGGCACTGCTTCAAGCAGCATGCTCCTCTCCCTTTGTCTAAGTGCAACCACTGAAACACAAACTGGCAAAAGTTGGAGCTGGTTATGCAAAAATGGGGCACATGATTTTAAAACCTTTTGATAATTTTTTAAGTCTTATCTGAAGTCTGAGGTAAATCTGAGTCAGAGCTTTCTACTTGACTGCAGCTTTTTGGCTGCTTTTTGATCCTGGACACTATTAAAAGCACTGGATCACACATAAGCTATTATTTTTCTACTTCATGAAGCACCTTCTCCAAAGCCCCTCTCAAATTTCACAGCATCAGTTAACTCTTAATAGAATTAAATTTTTGTATAGTTTAGGTGGAGAAGTGTCTACTTCCTATACTAATTTTTTTTAGCTCTATCTTTACACAGGTTAAGGTTTCATCCTTCACAAATTACCCTCTATTTTGAACATTTTTATTTATATAAATATATACATAGTTGTTATTTCCATGGTTACAGTAGAACTAGTCTTACTTTTGTAACGAGCTACCTAATTTCATATAAATATTTTTTTTCATTAAACCAGTGTACTAATTTTTAATCAGCTGTGGGCAGTTATAGATATTTATTAAATTCACATTTAACAAGTTCTCTCTCTGCAACTTTTGTTCCAGCTTCAGGCCCAGAAAAGTTGTAGAAATTGTGAAACCAGTCAGTGGTCTCTAGCTGGACTGAAGTGTGTCACCCTGGCCAGGAAGGACCCAGGCAGAGACATGAAAAGTCAGAACTTGCTCTTTCATCTGAGGGTACTTGCTTTGCAGTCATGTCCAGGAGCCATTCCTGGATGTGAGAGCCTGGCTTTTCAGACTAAAACCCGGCAGTGCCCGCTCCACGGGGTCTGAAACCTGAGCCTTCTGGGGCAAAGAGCACAACAGCATAATGAAAGGGCCGCCCCCTTCTCCTGGTGCTTGAGTGGACCCATGGACTTGAGCACTGAGGGATAAGGGATAGTCACTTCCACAGACAAAAAAGGCTTCCTATTGTCACGCTGTCAAAAAAATGCCAGGAGAGGAGGCATAGCTTGATATTAAGCAGATATGAGTGCTCTGGGAGCTTGAATGACTCAGTGAAAGCACAGAAAGGAGGCAAAGAGGAAGGAGGAAATCAGTGTCTCCTGCATTACGTGTTTTATTTTCCAGTCTCCCTTGTAGCATGCAGTAGCATGGGGAGATGAATAGGCCAAGAAATCCCCCTTTGAGCCACGAAGAGTTGCAACCATCTCTCGCTGCAGTCATGGAACAGTGTTCTCATGCTTACCTTGAAATGAAATATAGTACTACTAATTAAAGCAAATAAAAAGAATTCCCTTAACGAAAAAGCTGAATCTTAGGGTTGTAATAACATAAGATCAACACAAGCGGATAAAAACCATTAAATACAGTAGTTGCAGTGAATGTGAAAGATAGGATGAAGTGGTATGGGTCAAGGGGGGTATTCAGTTTGGAAGACAGACTTGCAGCTGATGTTTAAATCCTCATATTCCTTGGTATGTCTACAAATGTGAATGCAGCCAGTGAAAGTTTACCAGAGGTATGACACAGAAAAGCAATAAGCATAAAAAAGCAACAACGAGGAAGAGCGCATGATGTTTGGAATGTATTTTTAACCCCTGCCCCTCACTGTGCTCTCTGTTTCATTGAAGACAAATGGTTTTGTGGAAATTTTACTTTTTATTACCTAATATTTTTTGATTGCATGTGGCAGATAAGAACCAAACAGTGAAATGGCACAATAAGAGGTGCACTGTCCCCGTCAGATTGTGTGTGAGGACCTCCCTCAGGACTGCACCTCTCCCAGGCAGCTCTCCTTCCCCTCCTCTGCCCTGCCACTCTGTGCACTTTCTTAGATCTGAATGCCTCTGAGTCAAAAAAAGAAGAAGCCTCTGGTTCGCTAGACTACTGCAATTTACACTAGGAGAACAGAAAAGAGAACAAATAGACCCTGAAACATGGGCAGTCCTCTTTCACTGAATCTGAAGTGGAAAGGTACTGATGAACACTTACCAGTGTTCATTTCCAGCTTCTTAATTTCCGGATTGTATGTTCAAGCAGGTTCTGTTTCATCATCATCCCTTAGAAAATATGTCTCACTCGTGAACAACAGGTACCTTTCTTTGTTCTCCATGTTGATGAATTCTGAAGTGAACAGGAATTTCAAGTCTGCTGCACCCTCCTGTCAAGGGTGAGTCTTTGTCAGGCTGCTCCTTCACGTTCACTGATGTCTTCTTCCCAGGGCTAAATGAGTGTCTAGAATTAAATCCTGCTTATAAAACCCCATTTTGAGAAGGAATTGGGAAGATGGGAGGAGAAGAAAGTGCCTCTCACCAATCTGCTTGCAATATACAAACTCCAATATGCTTGCATACCTATGAGACAGGAAGAAAGGCATCTTAAAACCTCATTTCCATGGATAGTGTCCAAACAGGTACTTGTTGGGAGCTGCCCTTGCATTTCCCAAAATATTCATCCTATACTCAGCTAGGATTTTTCCTGATTCATGGGTTTCTGTGTTTCAGTTGGTAGGAATTCACTTTTAGGAAACGAGACAAGCTTTTGGGAGCAAGCTATCTCACAATTTATTTTGATGGAGATCAATAACAGCACATAGAATTGGAAAGCAGTTTGGTTTCTTTTTTTTTTTTTTTTTTTTTTAAATATACATTATTCTATGTGATTTTGCCTGAAAAAAATGAAATGTGGGGTTGGAATCAACCATTTCCACTCACACGCCCAAATCAGTGCCTTTTTGAGAATCATTTTACAGTTGCCTGGCTATATTCTGTGGAAGCATCTAGAAAGTATAGCATTACTTAATAATAAATTATTGGCTGCAAAGAAAGTCTATACAAGAAAAATAGTTCTGTAGTAGCTCTCACCAAGATGCACTCCCATTTAGCTAATCCATACATAGTCAGGTAGAGTTGTCAAATTCTTATTTCTTTAACTTTTGACGGATCGTGACAAGGTTCTCTTCGAAAAAATGTGGATTGCTTATTAGCCAGTTCTTTACCAGTTTAAGCAGGTCTTTGTACTGTGTTGATAAGGCAAAAATTATTTTATCTGATAAAAACACTCAAATAACTCTTTGCTGATTTTGGGTTCTTTCTTACAAACCTTTACCACCTCAGATAAAACTGAGGGTATGCTGTAGTCCTATAGAAGTAGGCTGATTTTATTCAGAAATGTCCTGATCTCTCTATGTGTTAAGTCAGGTCTTATTCCTTTAAGTGTAACTTTATGTCACAATCTACAGTTCTCTGAGAAATCATATTAATATTCTAATAGCATATATAAATACTTTTTCATTATTGTATAAGAATTTCTCTTATACCAGCTGCAATTAAAATTTTTACACTTAAGAAAATAAAGCCAAAAGAAGCACTGAGTAACACAGAAGAATACAAAACTCACAAAGTCCTAAATCTAGACGTGTAATCATTTTTGGCCTATTACTCACTTTGTCACTAATTATGCCCAGACTGTTCTTTTTTCAGAAATTTAAGTCCATGTGCTGATTTATAGCTTCTATAGATGGTTAATCTTTGCCTCCTAATTGCATCTTGATCATATATTTCAAAAGTAGCTGTTTTCTCCCGAGATTCTAAAGATGTTTCAGAAATTTCAGTGTAAAGTCAGCAGCTAGCAGTGTGGAGAAAATTTCACTAGAAATCTTTGAATGGTATTTTACATATTTTCTGCATCCTGAGAATGAATTATGTTATCCTGAGACCTTAAATGCAACAAATCTGGCCAGCATTCTATCTGGTAACTAAAATGGTACATTATCAGCTAACTAGAAATTGCTGACAATATTCTACTGGAAGAACACATAATTCAATTTTTTTTTTTAACCCTTGTAATTCTGATGGTGATAAGACAAAAATTTTTGTACCAAGCATATTAAAATACATGAATAATAGTAGATAATAATTTTCAATACTTGTCCTAATTTATGTTGAAATGCACTTAGACTATAAAAGCACCAACCTTTATTTTGGTACGCACATTTGAAAATGTGGAAATGTGTGTTGTTGCTTGTTTGGCTTTCAAAGCAGATTTTTGCTGTCCGAAGTTGGATTAATGCTTCTGAATAAATCCTAATGAATGAGCTTTTCTGCAAGCATTTATCACCGCACTATCTGAATCCTTCACCAATAGTAACAAATTTATTAATTATTTATGGATTGTGTTGAGACCTGCAAAAGATGAAAGCAAATGCTAAAATCTCCTCTCTCCACTGTTTCCCATAATGACAAATCTAGCCCTTAAGGGGACTGAGAGTTCAGATGTTAAAGCTGTGAGTCTTTTTACTCTGGAGAAAGCATGATAAACACAAAGCTAAGTTACACTGTTCCTACTCCTCTGGTAAGTACTGGGCAGAAGAGAAGAAGGGGCAGGAAACTGGGGCACACATTAAAATCAGGATATCAGCGGGATAAGAACATATTCAGTGGAAAAGGAGCAAGCTTAGTTTTTAGTTTTATGCTTCATAATTTCATACCTCAGTGTTTTGTGCTGAAAAGAGTTATTTGGGTTGGGAGGGCAGAACTTCTCGCAAATAGATCTCCACATTCCCCCCCCCAGATGGACTTTTTCCCATCTTTACATTGGAACAATATCAAACCCTCACAAGATTATTTTTTTTTTTTCAATTTCCTTTCTGAATCTCTGGTGATGCTAAACCAAAGACATACAAAGACTAAGAGTCTAAACTGCTCTCCTTCAGCAAATGACATGAAGGTGCCTTTCTCTTAGATAGCATTGATGTGTCTGTTAGCAAGCAAATGGTTAATTTGCTCTATTAAGTTCCATCCTCACAGACATTTAATAGAAATTTCAAATTTCTGGAAAAAATTTGCTTGACCAAATTGTATTTGCGTCTATGTTTTCTAAGAAAATCTTTCTAAAGATTTTCAGAACAGTTGCACGTAAGAGGATCTGAAAGTTTAGGTACTGAAATGTCACCCAGCCCATGACTTTGCTTTTTTACCAGAATAAGGTGGAAAGAGAAAGCCTAAACTGAACAGACTATGTGGATCCACTAGGCTGTTGGCTTTTTTTTTTTTTTTATTTGTATTCTAGCATGCCAGCATTTTGAGTGCACTATCTGTTTTTTCAGGAACTGAGATCTCATTTTTATGCTGTACCTGTGAATTCAATCACATTTTGACCACTGAGTGACAGAAACACAAATGCTTGTCTTCAATCTCATAAACTATCAACTGCTATTATAACTTTTAAATTATTTTAGAATTCTTTTTTGTAATATGTGCCCTAAAGCTCATAGATGATAGTGTGAATTTTTACTGACTGAGAAGCAACTCTAAAACCAGCACAGTTTAATGAAATCATTATTTTTGGTGCAACCATAAAAATGCAATCTTCATGGGTGAAATGTAACTGTTAATGATGTCATATTTGTTTTGCTTGGACTAGAAGTAACCAAGTATGTGAATGCTTCATCCCTGGTGGCGTTCAAGGTGGGGTTGGACATAGCCTTGGACGGCATGGTTTAGTGGGAGGTGTCCCTGCCCATGGCAGGGGGGTTGGAACTCGATGATCTTGAGGTCCTTTCCAACCCTAACTAGTCTATGATTCTATGATTCTATGTTTTTCTTTAATCAGCTTAGACTCCCACTGAAAATTACACTTTTGTTGAAGAAAACTAATAAGTATGCAAGGAACTGTATTCTTATTATTGTAGAGACTTTATAACTTCATATAGAAGCAAAGGAATACGTATACAATACTGGTTTGTTGTTTTTTTTTCTTTTTGTCTCAAAGTACGTGTTAGACTAGCTATTACTAACTTCTAGGGCCTTTTCTGAAACTTTTACATTAATTTTTTTCCTGGCAGGTGAACAAAAGCCAGTATTAACAATTCATGTCGCCTAGTTAAATTTTTCTCAATAGCTCTTCTATTCATACTTAACATGCAGAAGGTATATATTGTCTGAAGAGGAAAGCCTACATTTGAGGGAAATATGTCATTCTATACAATTGTTCTTCTCCAAAATGTTGTTATTACACCTGGAGATTGTGGTATTTTTTCTTTGTGCTATCTGAGATCACTTTCTTCTCATGTCAGTTGCAATGTATTACTATGGGTATAGACAATATTTTAGTAAGAATAATATTTCATAGGCAGCTTTGGGGATGGAATAACAACTCTAGCTTTTTGTTCATTTTAATGTCAGTTCTCCTGAATTCCTGACTGGCCAATTATTCCAGCCTGACTGGGTAGCAGAGCAGGTGTTAGTGTACAACTTGAGAAGCTGCATTCCCTTCTGTCTGAAGTCCACTGTGGTGCCCTGAGGGTACATTGCACCTTCACGTCCACTCCTTGCTTCCTCGGTGAGGACCAGAAAATGAATCAAACTCAGACCATAAATAAGAACACATGACAGTTGAAAAATACCCTGCAGATTCATCACTGCTATGGGCTCAGGTAGCTTCTCCAAACTGTCGTGATTTAAGCCCAGCCCGTAACTCAGCACCATGCAGCCATGCTCTCATCCCTCTCTCCCCCGAGGCGAGATGGGGAGGAGAATCAGAAGAATGTAAACCCCACAGGTTCAGATAAGAACAGTATAAAACTACAACTACTAATACTACTAATAATAAGGGAAATAAGAAGGGGAAAATATATAAAACCAAAAAGGGAAAGGAAAAAGAAACCCTAGCAGCTAGCAGGTCTGCACAATAAAATTGCTCATCACTGGCTGACCAATACCCAGTCCGACCCAAGCAGTGATCTGGGCCTTCTGGGTAACTCCCCCCAGTTTATATACTGGGCATGAGGTGCTGTGGTATGGAATATCCCTTTGGATAGTTTGTGTCAAGTGTCCTGTCTTTGCTTCCTCCTGGCTTCCTGTGCCCCTCTTCACTGGCAGAGCATGAGAGACTGAAAGGTCCTTTATCTCAGCAAGCGCTACTTAGCAACAACTAGAGCATCGGTGTGTTACCAGTATTGTTCTCACACTGAAGCTCTAACAGAGCACTGTGCCAGCTACTAAGAAGGACAAAAAAAATAACTGTTACAGCTGAAACCAGGACACAAATTGAAAGGAAAAATAGCTATTCCTGCAAACAGAATACCTGATCCTATATGCCTCCTTTTCTTCTCAGTCTTGTACGCTTTCTTATGGCTCTAGCAAAAAAAAAAAAAAAAAAAAAAAAAAAAAAAAGAAATCCTGAGCTTTAAAGTGTTTATTACTTTTCAGAGAATACTTTCTTTATGGCAAATCTAAGAAAAGCCCAGCAAATTCTCTTTCAGTTCAGTGTTTACAAGAGAGCTATTCTTACTCTTATTTACATAAAAGACATGAGTCAGGCTCCTTCTACTCATTATCTGGAAGCTCTTCCCGTATCTAGTATCATAGTAACATTTAGATTGGAAAAGACCTTTAAGATCAAGTCCAACTGATCACCTAATACTGCCAAATCCACCACTAACTCATGCCACATCTCCACACCTTTTTAATACTTCCTGGCTGGTTGCTCAACTCTGTAATAAGTCCTCGAAGTATATGGCTTTCATTCCTTGATTTTTTACCTGTTTTACCTTTGGCATCTTAACTGCATTAGGACAGAAGTTATGTATTGATTTTCTCTAATATCTGGCTTTGAGTAAGCCTAAATCTTGGGATACCTACAAGTGAATTATGTCTCTGCATTGCATAAAAGAAGGTAAACCTTTATGTAAAATCTTTCTTTTACTTTCTCCATGGAACTGGAGAAAACTGTGGTGGCACTTCAAGCAGGGCAGAAAGAGCAGGAGAACATAGCCCTGCACAAGTTATGTTACCAACTTGTTTGCTAAGATCCGACTTTCCATGAACAAAATTGATCTAACTCCTAAATTTCAAACTCCATAAACACATTCTCTTTTGAACTACAGATCTGGCATATAGAAATAAAGAAACAACAAAGGCCAAGAAAGTCACACACACCTCCTCTTGGTACTGGTTACAGAACAGCACTATAGCTGAGCTGCAAGTGATCATCATCTGAGATAGTTTCAGGAGCGATTAATAGTCTCAGTAGCCCTGGCAGACTGTGAGTGGAGAAACACTGGGGCTGATGATAATCCTTTTTAGTAGCCAAAATTATACATTATGCTCCTCTACGAAGAATGTTTTGATCTGGAAAAGGTCACTGCTAGGAGAAGGAGACCAAGCATTACTGAAGAAACAAATTGAGCCCGTCCAGACAAGAGGTATTTCCAGGGATCACAGGCTGTGGTGAACAAGAAGAGGGGTAGATACAGACCCTAAAGGTATTGACCAGGAAATACAGGGTCTCCCCAGGCACCACAGTAAAGCAGGCATTGTGGCCCAGATCAGAACTGCAATGAATATGCTGAAGAAATGAGGATTTGCTCACTAGCACAATGCTGGCAGAAGAGTTGTGTGTGAACCCTTTGTATTACTACTGTTTGTCATAATCGTTCTGGCTTTCCATACAATGTGAATTTTCCCAAAACATATTTCAACAAAATCTGGCTTACTGAGCTAAAAACCCTATTGCTTCCTCCTGTAGAAGGAAGTTTAACCAGATCACCCTCCAAGTCGTGGCCAAGCTGGCATCCAAACATGATGCCTATTGACAGAAAAGAACCGGAAACACAGGAATCATAGAATCATAGAATCATAGAATCATAGAATCATAGAATAGTTAGGGTTGGAAAGGACCTTAAGATCATCTAGTTCCAACCCCCCCCGCCATGGGCAGGGACGCCTCACACTAAACCATGCCATCCAAGGCTCTGTCCATCTGGCCTTCAAGACCGCCAGCAATGAAGCATTCACAACTTCCCTGGGCAACCCATTCCAGGGCCTCACCACCCTTACAGAAAAGAATTTCTTCCTCATATCCAATCTAAACTTCCCCTGTTTAAGTTTGAACCCATTACCCCTTGTCCTCTCACCACAGTCCCTAATGAAGAGTCCCTCCCCAGCATCCCTATAGGCCCCCTTCAGGTATTGGAAGGCTGCAATGAGGTCTCCACACAGCCTTCTCTTCTCCAGGCTGAACAGCCGCAACTTTCTCATCCCATCTTCATACGAGAGGTGCTCCAGTCCCCTGATCGTCCTTGCGGCCCTCCTGTGCACTTGTTCCAACAGTTCCATGTCCTTTTTATGTTGAGGACACCAGAACTGCACACAATACTCCAAGTGAGGTCTCATGAGAGCAGAGTAAAGGGGCAGGAGCACCTCCCTCGACCTGCTGGTCACACTCCTTTTGATGCAGCCCAGGATACGGTTGGCTTTCTGGGCTGCAAGTGCACACTGCCAGCTCATGTTCATTTTTTCATCAACCCACACCCCGAAGTCCTTCTCCACAGGGCTGCTCTCAATCTCTTCCCCGCCCAACCTGTAGCTGCACCTGGGATTGCTCCGACCCAGCTGCAGGACCTTGTACTTGGCATGGTTAAACTTCATTAGGTTGGCATCAGCCCACCTCACAAGCATGTCAAGGTCCCTCTGGATGGCATTCTTTCCCTCCAATATATCAACTGATCCACACAGCTTGGTGTCATCAGCAAACTTGCTGAGGGCGCATGCAATCCCACTGTCCATGTCACCCACAAAGATATTGAACAAGACCGGTCCCAACACTGATCCCTGGGGGACACCACTCATTACTGGTCTCCAGCTGAACATTGAGTCATTGAGCACTACTCTTCGCATGCGGCCATCCAGCCAGTTCTTTATCCACCGAGTGGTCCACCTATCAAATTGATGTCTCTCCAACTTGGAGAGAAGGATGTCATGTGAGACAGTGTCAAAGGCTTTACACAAGTCCCGGTAGATGACATCAACTGCTCTACCCCTGTCCATCAGTTCCATAGCCCCTTCATAGAAGGCCACCAGATTGGTCAGGTAGGATTTCCCCTTAGTGAAGCCATGCTGGCTGTCACCAAGCACCTTGTTGGTTTTCATGTGCCTCAGCATGCCTTCCAGGAGAATCTGCTCCAAGGTTTTGCCAGGCACAGAGGTGAGACTGACTGGTCTGTAGTTCCCCGGCTCATCCATTTTCCCCTTCTTAAAAATGGGGGTTATATTTCCCTTTTCCCAGTCATCGGGAACTTCACCTGACTGCCATGATTTTTCAAATATGATGGACAGTGGCTTAGCAACTTCATTTGCCAGCTCCTTCAGGACCCGCGGATGGATTTCATCCGGTCCCATGGACTTGTATACATTCAGGTTCCTAAGATGGTCTTGAACCAGATCCTCTCCTACAGTGGGCCCAGGGTCTTCATTCTCACTGTCCCTGCGTCTGCCTTCCAAGACTTGGGTGGTGTGGTCAGAGCATTTTCTGGTGAAGACTGAGGCAAAGAAGTCATTAAGAACCTCAGCCTTCTCCAAATCCAGGGCAGCCATTTCTCCCGATAACTTCTGGAGAGGACACATGGTGTCCCTAACCTGTCTTTTATTTGCAATGTACCCATAAAATCCCTTCCTGTTATCACAGAATCACAGAATCACAGAACAGAATCACAGAACAGCAAGGGCTGGAAAGGACCTCAAGATCATCGAGTTCCAACCCCCCTGCCATGGGCAGGGACACCTCCCACTAAACCATGCCACCCAAGGCTATGTCCAACCCCACCTTGAACGCCGCCAGGGATGAAGCATTCACAACTTCCCTGGGCAACCCATTCCAGGGCCCCACCACCCTCGCAGTAAAGAATTTCTTCCTCAGATCCAATCTAAACCTCCCCTGTTTAAGTTTAAACCCATTACCCCTTGTCCTCTCACCACAGTCCCTAATGAAGAGTCCCTCCCCAGCATCCCTATAGGCCCCCTTCAGGTATTGGAAGGCTGCTATGAGGTCTCCACGTAGCCTTCTCTTCTCCAGGCTGAACAGCCGCAACTTTCTCAGCCTATCTTCATACGAGAGGTGATATCTGTTGGAGGGATGGTACGGCCCGGCACAAGCAATCCAGAAGGTTCCTCGATTGCGTGGAAGACAACTTCCTTCTGCAAGTAATAAAGGAGCCGACAAGGAGAGGTGCCATGCTTAACCTCGTCCTCACCAACAGGGAAGGGCTGGTTGGGAATGTAACACTCCAGGGCAGCCTTGATTGCGGCGATCATGAGATGGTTGAGTTTGAGATCCTCAGGACAGTGAGAAGAGCGTGCAGCAAGCTCACTGCCCTGGACTTCAAGAGAGCAGACTTTGGCCTCTTCAGGAACCTGCTCAGTAAGGTTCCATGGGATACAGCCCTAGAGGGCAGGGGGGCCCAAGACTGTTGGTTGATATTCAAGGATCACCTGCTGCAAGCTCAGGAGCGGTGCATCCCAACTAGAAGGAAGTTCAGCAGGAGGGCCAGGAGACCTCCTTGGATGGATAAGGAGCTGCTGAGCAAAATTCGAAAGAAAAAAGAGGCTTATAAAAGGTGGAAGCAAGGTCAGGCGGCCTGGGGAGAATACAGGGATGTTGTCCGGGAAGCTAGGGACCAGGTTAGGAAAGCTAAGGCCCACTTAGAATTAAACTTGGCTAGGGATGTTAAGGATAACAGGAAGGGATTTTATAGGTACATTGCCAATAAAATACAGGTTAGGGACACCGTGGGCCCTCTCCAGAAGCTATCAGGAAAACTGGCTACCCTGGATTTGGAGAAGGCTGAGGTTCTTAATGACTTCTTTGCCTCAGTCTTTACCGGCAAATGCTCTGACCACACCACCCAAGTCTTGGAAGGCAGAAGCAGGGACGGTGAGGGTGGGGACCCTGGGCCCACTGTGGGGGAGGATCTTGTTCGGGATCGTCTTAGGAACCTGAATGTATACAAGTCCATGGGACCGGATGAAATCCATCCGCTGGTCCTGAAGGAGCTGGCAAATGAAGTTGCCAAGCCACTGTCCATCATATTTGAAAAATCATGGCAGTCAGGTGAAGTTCCCGATGACTGGAAAAAGGGAAATATAACCCCCATTTTTAAGAAGGGAAAAATGGATGACCCAGGGAATTACAGACCAGTCAGTCTCACCTCTGTGCCTGGCAAAATCTTGGAGCGGATTCTCCTGGAAGGCATGCTAAGGCACATGAAAAGCAACAAGGTGCTTGGTGACAGCCAGCATGGCTTCACTAAGGGGAAATCCTGCCTAACCAATCTGGTGACCATCCTTAACATCCCTAGCCAAGTTTAATTCTAAGTGTAATTCAGATCAAAGACTTGCTAAAGCAAGGTCTCCCATCTAGCCTGTGTACCTTTTCCGTAGGAATCAATAGCATAAAGCACCAGAGTATTTCCCCATCACGTCTGGGAAGCATGCTTCTGGATTTGGGCTCTGGGAAACAGTTCCGTACCCCCTTGTTTGCGTACAGCCAGTGCCATCAGAAACACCTCCAGCTTGAAAAAATGCATGTGCTGGGATGTGCATACAGTGCACATTGCAGTATGAGCACAAAGGCTTTTCTCTGGCATGGCAAGAAAAAGCAGTTCTGCATTATTTGGGATTTTGAGGAGGAGGGGAGGCAACTTATACCTGCAAGACAAAACCTGAGGGATATCTTCTACGGCAAAGTCAAAAACACTACATGGAATTTTGCGAGAGATAACATGGGTGAGGTATCTTCCTAGGAGAAAAGAAAAAGGTATCTGGTGTATTAGCATGTGTAACACAGTGCATGTTTCCAAGCTGAGTGTTTTCCTCTGGCACTGAACAAAAAAGTTGCACAAAAAAAAGCAATCATTGTAATTACATTGTTTTCCTCTGTCCGCCAAGAAGTTATTTTGAATTTAAAGGAAAACTGTGCCACAGGGTGTTCTTTAAAAGAAAAAACAAACCAAACCAAACCAAACCAAAACAAAACAAAAAAATAAAACAGAAGAAAGAATCCTTTCCTTCTACACACTTATCAAATAACTTTAATAGCCTTTTAAAGTGTAATTCAGGGAGCTTATAGGCATAAGGAATTTTCCAACTGCAAAACTCAGTCTGGGCAAACCAGACCATGAAATAATACAGTGTTATTTACTGATGCCTTAGGAAAATGAGCACTGTAAAATCTTATTTTAAAAATGACGCCTGCACGGTTAAGAAAGATGAATTCAGAAGAAAAAAACCCGAAAAACCAGCCAAACAAAGCAAAGCTTGACCATCCCAATTTTAGAGTTGGAAGGAAGACTATGAAGAATAGTAATTCATTGGTGAGCTACTGATCAAGGGCAAAATTGAGGCAGCTGATAGAAGAAAGACTGATTTGGTGACCTCTTTTGAGGGCAAGGAGAAAAATCCTGTTGTATGAAGAGGGTGCAAAATGAGAAATACCTTCAATCTTTGAAGATCATTTTCACAGCCTGAAGGGCCCCTGAGCTTTGCAATGAAGATGGAGAGGATGACAATGAGGTCTGAGTTAGGCACATGCTAGTGCTTATGCTGATTTGCAGTCACATTTGAACTGAAAAAAACCCCACTTTTTCTTGGCTATAGTGATAGAAATATGCTTCTATTAAAGCCTAAGTGCTTATTGCTGCTGCATCTGACCACGCCCAAACTGTTTTGTATATGTGTACGTAGCAGAGGTCCCATGGGGCTCACAGCCCCACAGCAGCCAAGGTCCTATGGGAGTCAGTGGCAGCCCACAGCAGAAGTATGAAAACCAAGTTACTCTGCCTCCCGGCTGTGTAAACAGTCAGTGCATGTGGTGAGAACATGCTTGCATGTAACAGGAACCAGGCAGGGGAATCAAGTTTTAATTAAAGTAGGTGTTCAGTCACTGAACAAACTAAACAGAATTTGGTCAGTCTGGGATGGACAATGGTGTGGGAACTTTGGGCACAAAGCCACTCACACTGAAGAAATCCTGTCAGTAAGGCAAATGTTGGCTGGGAAACGGTACTAGAAATAACAAATTTGTGTAACATGTAAAAATTGGGAGAAATAAGGAAAATACAAATAGGAATATGCTGTTGGGAGGACCTTAGAATGAGAGTGAGGGTGCAAGTGTGGCAAAAACGTGAGGTCTGAACTGAGAGAGAATAAAAGAGTAGATTCTTACTGTCAAGAGTGTGGATGCCAACAACCAGAAGTGATGCTGACTTGATGTCCTGGCTCATCAAAATGCCAGAGGGACCTCCTGTTCTATGGATGTGCTGTCCAGACTTGATGTAGAGGAAAACAGATTTGCACTTCTGTACTTACCGAACTGTAATTCAGTAGTGATCAGGTATGTGATTCATTACAACTGTAATTAAGAGCTTTATAGTCAAGCATAATAGTCTGTGTTATTATATAATTGTTATGGTTGCCAAAATCATTTATCCTTCTGCTGCTCTACCAATTTCCTCATGGTTTGTTCATTAATCAATAAACATCTTAATTAGTTGGCCTTAGTTATACTGTAGCCTCTAATTTAGCTGTGGGAGTACAGTGCCTTGGCTGCAAAGAAGTGTTGGAAAGGATGTTTCTTTCAGCAGCCCCTGGGATTAAATGTTTGTGATTCTGGAGGATCACATTTGTCTCACAGAGCAATCATCTTCGGATGAGGTCCACCTTCACTATGCTATGTCTCACTTGGCTTTCACAGTCAGGGGCAAGCATAGCCTAATACTTGGCAAAGTAAGACCAAGTCTTCATCTCACCATTTGAGAGACTTGTATTGCTCTTAAAATGAAGATGTCCTCTTGCCGTGAGCAAACTTCAGCTAATGATGCATTTGGGAATGACTGCTAGCTGTCATGCAAGGCAACACACAAACGAAACCCCAGTCACTGCTTGTTCCTCCGGCAACATTTTACATCATTTCATTGAAGATCAGATGCTAGTTCTAGGATTGCTACTGTCAATGGCTGTAATGCTGATTGCCCTACGGGCTTTCATAATTGTGGCTAGAGAGGGAAACTCAGTGAGTGGAATGTGAAGTGGCTTTGCTGACTTTTCTGCTCATTTTTGTTAGCCAGGAGATGACCTGCTTTGTCTTCACAGGCTTCCTTACACTCCTTACAGTCTCAGTTATGCTACTTCAGAATTAAAATTATTCCACAAATACAAGAGTTGTGTTACCTGTATTAAATGTTTCAGCCAGCCTTTTCTGCTTTAAAGTATTTTTACTGATTTATTTTTTTTATTTTAGTAAATTAGAATTAATTCTAAATTAACTTTAAAATACTCTTAAACACTTTAAAATACTTCTCAAGAGTTGCAATTTGTGATTTACAAAAGACACAAAGGATGTGACAATGACAAGGAACAGTGGTTTGGGAGAATTACTTGAACGAGTACAGCTGCATTTGATATACACTGGCTGTCCATGAATTTCTCTTCTACTAGATATTCTTGGTATTGCGGAGTTAGGACCCTTGCCTTTCTGCATTGAAAATATTAATTTAATATTACTTACTCTGAAATTAATGAGTAATTGTATATACAATGCTGATTTGAATGCATGCTTCGCCTTCTTTTTGTTTACTTTTAATGTCTTGTGAGTAGTTATGAAAAAATCACCTCTGGACAAAAAATACTACATGGTTATCACAGTCTCAGGTAAGCACATGTGAACTTGTATGTTCAGCTTTAGTTTCTGTCCCTTGGATTTTACACATACTTTTTTAGTCCATACAGGCCAAGGAAAGAGAGAAGCTATGAGGTGTGTGATGTTGGCTAATAACCTGGAGCTATTTTGGATTAGATGACAAAGTGATAACCACATCTACCAAGGTGTTTATGCAGACACTGAAATGAGAGGCAGAACAGGTAAATGTAGCTCTGATCTGCATGATGAATCTTGTGATCTGGTGCATCAACCCTTGTTATCCAGTCATGCTTATGCACAATTTTTATGGGGAAGGGAGTGGGAAGAAGCGGTAAAGAGCCAATAGTAAAATAAGTGGGTGGGACAAAAAGAGAAGTGTGAATATGTGTGCATATATGTATCTACCAATTCAAAGTTTTGTGGTATTTAATTAGGGGCTTAGTGACTTCACTCCTTAACTATAGATCAGCTAATAACCAGTGGCTGGTGGAGAAAGTTCATGACTACATCATATGCACTGTATAAAGACTTCTAGAATTTCATGAAAAGTGTTATCGCAAAGCTCTGTAAACTTGTGGAAGTTTTTTCCCTTTTTCTGCATCAAAAATAACAGATTTTGAAAAGTAGAAAAAATAATTGCTCACATTTTAAAATATTTATGAGAAAAGTGCTGGCTTGTCATTATCCTTCAATAGCATGTCTGTTTTTCACTCAGTTGTAAAGATAATCAAAGTCTGAACTCTGTGTAACAAGAACTGTTCTTAACAATTGACATTATTTGCATAGAATGTGTTTGGTATTTTCTATAATATTTTAAAATTCTTAATGCAATTTCTGGCAACAAAAGGACATAGCTATTACATTAGACCTCACAAAGTTATTTGCTTCTACTAGAATAAGTACAGATTTTCTTTGTATTTCTGTGTAATTACTAAATCATATATGAAATCTGTTTTTCTTCAACACAGGAGAGGCAAATAACATCCTTGCTCTTTAATCAAAATATTGTCCAGAAGGCAGTAAACTCTGCCTTGAAGAATTGTATTTTTAACTGTTGCTTTATACTTTTCCTTATGAAAATACATATGCCATAAAATTCTGAGCTTGGCCTGTCTTCTTACAATCAATGAAATACTTCAACCTCTGCATGACCTAGCTCTGATCTGCTATCAGCTTTTGGCGGCTTCGCCATTTGTAGTTCTCTTGAATATTTAAAAAAGCCTAACTGATTTCTTTCAGTGAATATGAATGTCTGAAAAACCCCAATACCTTCAGTAAGCTCACTTCATCTTTGGATGGATTCATTTTAGGACAGCCTTGCTACATAGGAGTGTTTGGAGCAAAAAGCTCAAACTACCCCAAATGGGAGCTGAGAGGCAGATGTTGCATGGTTGATTGGGATAGCAGCAGAGTTGCATCAATCGTCAGACCAAACCGTAGGCTAATTTGTAGGCTGAACAAGTTGTCCATGCTGACTTAGCACAGGTAAGATTAATATAGTGCTCCATATGCCCAGGACAGACAGACTCACCTTACTTCTTATTTTTCATCTATCTTCTCAATCCTTTAGAGCTTTGGTGTTTCCTTCCCTCCCCCCTCCCCCTTCCATTATTGGTAGACCTGCACAGTTTTTCCACCTTTAATTCAAGACAAGATGACTTTCACCTCTATCTGAGGGATTCATAGTATATTTTACAGCTCTTGAGTCCTCCTGCTGAGCAAACAATCACTACAAGATGCTAGGAGGAGATTTCGCCCTCTGCTGCTCTTAAGAAAATAGCTGAAATGTACTGGTGACTCCTTCCACTCTTCTGTCATCACGTGCTCAGATCTAGGGAATCCTTTATATTAATGTTTTGAAATCTTGTCACAGGAGCCAATGGACCCATTTGGAAATCACTGAAGCTTTGCTAGTTTGGGCTATTTGGCATCTTGTCCACTGTTACATGAAGGTAACGAGGAATATTTCAATGGAATTTTTGGTAAATAATACCAGTTGGCTGCAAAGACTTGTGTGATCCAGACTGGATTTGGGGTTGAGGTAACTGGAGGCACATGGGTGGGGAGATGTGGACTGCAGAAAAGCAGGGAGGAAGAGGGAGCTCCCATGGGTTGTTAAAGTTAGAAGTATTAAGTCACAGGTCTACCAAGTTCAGAGATGAGATTTAAGTTTAAATATTCCTTAACATTTCTTTTTCCGCTCACTGAATGAATATGAATGGGCTACTACAGAACAGATCAATCCCCTTATCTATTGTTATACGACTAAGGCAGTTAAGGATAAGCAGAGACCTCAAATTTTGACATTAGCTGTGATGACCATAACTACCCCATGGAGCACTGGTTGCTGAGGCCTTTGTCCTCATCTTTTGGGACAGCTTTTATCCAGTAAGACTGGGTTAATGGGTTAGATTAATCAAACAGTACTACATGGCTTACAGCCGGCTCCCCTAAGCTCCTTTTGATTTCAATGGATGAAAGATTAGTGGAGTGAGATTTGTTTTACAGTACTAACTAGATAGCTGAAATCAGTTATGCAAATTGCATAGCTTATACTTGCTGCCTTTAGTCAATAGCCTACAGGGCTGTTTGCCCTATCCTATGATGGTTTGAATTTAAAGCCTGATTCCTCTACTGATTTAAAAAGATTTAAAGTCTGACTAGGTCAAACTAATTTGTAACTCCTGGAAATTTCCAGCAGGATGCACTTAGGTCTAGCTCCTAAAGAAAGCAGTAAGTCTTAGCATGGCCTTTGTAGGATAAAGCTTTACTGTCCACATTTAGAACCTATCACATCCTGGACCAGTTGTAATTCAGTAAATCCAGAGAGGCTGATTTTCCTCAGGGCGATAGCCTGGTGTGATGACAGTTCTAAGCCACCTGAAAGGTGACATGAAGAGAGGAGCTGTTCATGTCTTTGTCTCTTAGAATCATAGAATCATAGAATAGTTAGGGTTGGAAAGGACCTTAAGGTCATCTAGTTCCAACACCCCTGCCATGGGCAGGGACACCTCCCACTAAACCATGCCACCCAAGGCTCTGTCCAACCTGGCCCACAATCAAAAAAATATATTTTGCTACTCTTTTTTTTTCACTTTTTCTTCTTTACTTATTACTCCAATCTGTTCCCATTGGGTAGCAACAGAGATGTTGAACCTTCATGAGGCCATGATAGAATCAAACACAAGAGCAGGAAAATGAAGGAGACAAATGAGCATTGACTGTTGCTTCTGCTAACAGACCTGTCTGGATACTCAGGGGAAAATTGTTATGATTTGCAAGGTCTCGTTGAGAGGGATATTTGTTACCCAGCACAAAGCTCTTGGAAGGGATTGCTTCTTGGCATGGCAAACCCTTCCTCCAGCAGATGGCATTCGCAGCTCATTTCTTCCTGATACACACAGAAAACACCCTGAGGATGCCTGAGCCCAGTCAAAGCTCTCTTGTTTCTGAACAGTGTGCACGACTGCCTCTTTTAGCTGTGCACTAAAAATGATAACCCAAGCACCAGATCTCTTTTAAAATAATAAGGGAAAAAAAAAAAAAAAAGCTATAAACGGCATCTGTGTTGAAAAATTTGGGCTTTTTGTCTTTAAAGTCTTGGGTTGCTATTGGTTTTATATTCTCTCTGTTATAATGCCTGCCAAGTGGATTTTCAGGAAAGTAAAAGCAGGTCATGAAACTGATGTGTAAGTGTGCATGTGTGCCACTATAAAATGAAGCTTCTTTCTCAATTTTTTTTTTTTTTATCTTTGTCTGGGCTAAGGATCCGCAGCTAAATCTTGCCCTATATAACACATGAAGTCCCAGGAAAATTCATTGCCTTTGAAAAGATGGAATATTAATCACAAGAAATAATAATAAAAATAAAAGTCAGAGATTATGATACATTTCCTCTTTTTAACCTGGTAGGTAACGACAGTCCCTTCTGAGCTTCCATCAAGGCCTACTGTGTTGTATTTCTTTCAGTAGGCTCCATGCTGACAGGATTGCGCATAATAATTAAGGTCTTGCAACAGGCAAAGTGAATATTACTATTTCTGTGGAACTTTGTTTTTCTAATCCAAGGACTCTGGAAATTGAAAATGAAAGACCAATCAGTGGCTACAACTTGTGACATATATGAGACTGTGTATTAAATCATCACCCTAAAATGTTTTGTGCCATTTGTTACTATTACCTTCTAATGAATATTAATTCAGTCACCCAATTTTGTAAGGAAAAGGAACACTCATCAAAGACATAATTCATGCGCACATAGAGGAAAAAGCTCAGAGCCCTGACAGAGTCAAATTAAAAACACCAGAGAGGATAATTTAACCAGAACAGTAACTGCATCAAGTGAATAGAAAGTGAGGGAAAAATTATCCTGTGCTTTTATCCATCTACAATTTACTGCAACTTATTTAAAGATACAAGTGTGCACAAGGTATGCTGTTAATTACAAAAAGGTCTTATCTACGACTTCTCAATGTGTTTTAGTGTTTTTGAATATTGGGCAAAAGAATCCCAGGTATGCTTGCATAAAGGAGTAATGCAGCTAGAGAAAGATGTGCAGTGGCATTGCAGCATGTGGTACTTTGGTGAAAGTAATAGCTAATTAAGGAAACTACTAACTTAATATAGCAATTTGCCATTGTCCAACATTGTTTTAAATCTATCCCTTTGGTAATTGCTGAGAACTACTGGCAGCTTCTGGCCATTGAGATGGTGTCCATGAATTGAGTTGTCCTTAATTAAGTTTTTGATGCAGATTTCAGGGTTGCAAAGAATAGCAAAACAGCTGGCTGTAGCCAGAAATTTCCTGGCAGAAACCTCAGAGAATGGGGAAGAAGTTAGAAGTTAGGCTGCTGGTCTTACACTTGAGCTAGATGTTTTTCCTTTGGATACTGCGCATTCTTCAGCTGACTGGATGTCTTTGCTTCAGTTCTTGACTTAAAGCTTGCACATATTAACACTTCTTTGCTTGAAAAGGATTCACTGGCTGCTTTTTGTGGTCCAAGCCACTGTAATTTCCTTTGTGGGTACCTCATCATGTCTAGATGAGAGAGTTTCTCAGGTCAGGAGGAAATTACACATGTAGCTATCATACTTACAAAAAGAAGAGAAGACATTGTTTTCCAAGACATTTCTGCAGCATCAGTTTGGCAAACCCAAACAGGTGCCTATGTTCTTGAAAAAGTGGGTTTGGTTTGTTTTACATCAGTTTCTGTTTCCTACTTTTGCTTAATAATTAATGCAATTAGAGGGTAATATAAAACATTTGGAGACTGGAAGGAGGTTTTCAATGATTTAGTTCTGGCCCAGAAGTCATCGACAGCTTTCAGCCATGTAACTCACCTGCCTTTTTGTATCATTCTATGCCTTAAAAATGTGAAAATGCACTAACATTCATTTGTTGTAGCTGGATATTGGTGGAACTACAGACAGAGTAGTTTACTGTATGTTGTGATTTCTACTCATATTAAAGACCCTAATCCTAACAGCCCCTCACAGAGGTTGTCAGAGGTCAGAGTCATGTAATGGCTGAATCTTCAATGTTTTGCCATTAATTTTAATTCTTGCAATATTCAAGCTTTGGTTAATGGCTTTATGTGATTTCTTTTTTTTTTTTTTTTTTTTCCTCCCTGGTGATAAAGAAGTTAAGTACATGCTAACAAAATCCATGCTTGGTTGTCAGGCTGAGAATGACTGTCTTGACAAACTGGGTGTAAAGTAGACTATCAAAATCAAATCACTTAGGAAACATGGGAGCAACATCTCATTTGTACCCTTCCTGTCACAGTTGCTGAGAAATTTTTTGCAGCTGCATATTCTCTACCCAGGATGGAAGGAAAGGCCAGTGAAAGACTTTCAGAGACAAGTCAGTGACGTGTTTCTACTTACATCCTTTAGTTATGTTGTACAAATTATGATTTTAGATTTCCTGAACTTATTTTCTATTTGTTCTGTATATGGAATATATTTGATTTATATGATAATTGATATGTATAAGTTGGGGAATTTTCTGTCTTGTGGTATTTAATATTCCAAAAAGGGGACTTGAGGAAGTCTGCCAAGTGATTTTGGATTTCACTATCCTTGAGGATGTGAAGAGGCAGTTGTCTTCTATAGTTCTGAGGTACTCTTGAGGGTGAATAACTGGCCTGTCTCTACATTCACTAGCCTTTTCATTCCTCAGTGTTGCACTGATGTTTTCCTCTTTGTTATAGTTTTGCTTTACAAAAGACTTCCCTACAAGACAGAGCCACCTTTCCAGCTCTGCAGTAACTGCAAAGCCTTTGTTAGAATATTCTGATAATGATTCGAAGCTGGTACAGCTGGGAGAGATTTCTTTCCTCCAGATTTCTGGGGAAATCTCTCCAGTTGGGAGAGATTTCTTTTCTCTTGATTCTCTCAACAGCTCTTTCAGGGTGAGTAAAGTGGTACAGAAACTGCTTTTTGCTATTTTTGCTCTTGATGTATTGTTCTTTATAGCTTCTTTGTTTTCAGTAGTTTGCTTACAGTCCATGCTTTCAATTTCTTCCTGATTTATTTTATCATCAAATTAATTAGAATGGCTGTTCCTTATTTCCTCAGAATCTGATGCTGAGTGGTGTTTGTTGAGGGGTTCTCCAAAATGCCCTGCTTTATCTGCTCTTTTGACAGGGTGAGGTTTGAGGCTTTTCCGTTGTACCCATTTGTAAGTATTTTTTCATGTTATTCTTTCACTGCTTTTGGCTGGTCCATTCCTGTTTTTTTACAAGTTTCACCTGGAGTTTCACTCTTTCCACAACACTGTGCTTTCCAATCATAGCAGTGTTTGCTCCAGTTTCTGTTTCTGTTGTAACTCCCTTTATCTCTTCTTTCACCGACTCCTTGAATTTGCTGCTTGCTTATACTTGCCTTCTGTTTCGTTTGATACTTGCTTGGTCTCAGCATAGGCATTCATCCTGACACATTTCTCCTTTCCAGTGAGGTCTCTTGGCTTGTCTAATTCTTGCTTTGCCTCTGTTGGTGTCCAGCCTTGACTGCAGCAGTTCAAGTCACACTGGCTCTGAACACCTTGCATTTTTCTTCAGTTCCACTCTATGTTTTACATTTCCTTGCACTGACAGTATCTTGAATCTCTTCTTCTATTCAAAGGAGAAATCTCTGTGTAATCTTCTGTGTACTCTGAATTCCGTGTTGCTTCTTTTTCTTGTTTTTAGTTATTTGTTTTCATTTACATTTTTACTTCATTTTGGCTGCTTGGTGTTTCCTGGCATTTTGCACAGAAGACCAGATTGGGGAAAAAGTACAACTGTGGTTCATATGACCACACATTTTGGTATGTGTTAAATTCTAAGACAATTTTTTTTTAATGAGAAGAGAGTGCTTTCAGGTCCACAGTATGGGTATAAACCACAAATTATTAGTTCTATAATTTCTGCAATTGATTCCTAGCCACTGTCACTTGTGGTGCCTTTAGTTGCCACAGTGGGTGTTAGCACAAGTCTTACTTATCTCAAGAAGCAGTATTTTGGGGGTCTGCTACTCCCACACCAGGGGTGATTTAGAAACTTTTCATTGTCCACATTTTGGACATAAACCAGCAAACTATGTGTAATGATGAGGAGCCTTTTTGAAATCTTGTGTTTATCATATGGATTCACAAGTTTGCATTTGGTGGGTGACATTTTTCCGCAGCTTGTCATAAAGATTGCTTCTCCAGTGCATGTTGCTTGCCTCTGTGGGGCATGGTTAATGCAGCATTTTCTCTCTTGCATCTGACCATCAGCTTGGATTTCAGGCCATTAGTTGTTCATCTTGCTTGTGATGACTATTTTCTGATTTTGGAAGGCTCTTTTTCATAATCAGCAATTCTCAGTGTGTGCATTTCTCTCCCAGTAGGCACAAATGCTTTCCGGGTCCTGATTTTTAGAACCGACTCTTCAAGGAGTGGTTAAGGACCACTTCTATTTTGTCAGAAAAATCAGTAACACACTGAGCATTGTGCCCCCTTGCTTGCTGCCTCCAAACTTGGCACCTCAGCTGTGGGAATGTGCCCTGGGCAGGCCAGGGCTGCCTACTCTTTTGATGGCCTTGCTGCTTTGGCTTGCATATACTGGGGTCAGACTGAACATTTAAATTATCCCCTTGCTCAATATTTTATCAAGTAGCCACATTTCTCCATTGATAATAATGGTGTGCCTGTATTTGCCGTTTACAACTTCAAAGGACTAAAGAACTGGACTCAGACTTGAAGCACCCATGTATTTTTAAGGATATTTTTTCCAAGGGAAAAGATGACCTGGGAAAATTCTTGAAGTAAAATTGATGCTTCATTGCAGATTTCTGAGCATGTAAAACAAGATTTGACATGAAAATGGTTTTGTGATGGTAACTTAAAAAAACCTCTTGCAAACATAATAATGTTGTAAATAGGTTGCCTAGATAGCTAGAGACATTTAGAATGGTATATTACCATTTTTGTTCTGTTATGTTTTGACCTTTTTGTAATATCTTTTGTGGTCTGATTCATACCATACAGAAAAAAATTAATGAATGTTGAACATCCTTGCTTTTCCTGTCATGTAATCCTTACCTTTTTCTAGACAAACAATAGTCAGATCTGTTCAGACTTAAACAGGGGGGATTTAGGTTCAATGTAAGCAAGAAGTTCTTTACTATGAGGATGGTGAGGCACTGGATCAGGTTGCCAAGAAAGTTGTGAATGCTCCACCCTTGGCAGTGTTCAAGGCCAGGTTGGAGAGAACTTTGGGTGACATGGTCTAGTGTGAGGCGTCCCTGCTCATGGCAGGGGGTTTGGAACAAGATGATCTTAAGGTCCTTTCCAACAGTAACTATTCTATAATTCTATGAAATCAATGGTAGTCACTGATGCAAAAATAGATTTCTCTCTATATCAGCATGATTTTGCTGTGAACTGTGTAATTCTATTAATTTGGATTTTTATACACTGTCTTCTTTTTTGGAAATGCTTAGAATCTGATTAAATAACAGGAATAATAATAAGAATAGTTATTTTATTCTCTAGGATAAATTAATTACCTAAGAATTGTGTATTAGCCATGGCACTTATTGTATTTGAGGTTTAGAAAGGAAAATGGAGACTTACAATTATTAGCTTAATTATTTATGTTGTTACAAACAAATCAATAAAATATCTACTCCTTGGATCAGCACAGGATAAAAGAATTTTAGAAGCAAAATGGATCTGTCATAGCCATTTGGATGCTAATAATCAGCTTCAGCTTACACAGTTGTGTTGAATGGCTGACTTTTGCCAAGTCTGAACTCTGTAAACTCACCAAAGAAATGAAAAATACATTGAACTTCTGTAATTTTTAATTTCTATCTAACTACTATTTCCACAGGCATCTCAATTACTGGTTTATATGGAGACAAGGAATCGTAACACCACTTAGAATTAAACTTGGCTAGGGATGTTAAGGATAACAGGAAGGGATTTTATAGGTACATTGCCAATAAAATACAGGTTAGGGACACCGTGGGCCCTCTCCAGAAGCTATCAGGAAAACTGGCTACCCTGGATTTGGAGAAGGCTGAGGTTCTTAATGACTTCTTTGCCTCAGTCTTTACCGGCAAATGCTCTGACCACACCACCCAAGTCTTGGAAGGCAGAAGCAGGGACGGTGAGGGTGGGGACCCTGGGCCCACTGTGGGGGAGGATCTTGTTCGGGATCGTCTTAGGAACCTGAATGTATACAAGTCCATGGGACCGGATGAAATCCATCCGCGGGTCCTGAAGGAGCTGGCAAATGAAGTTGCTAAGCCACTGTCCATCAGATTTGAAAAATCATGGCAGTCAGGTGAAGTTCCCGATGACTGGAAAAAGGGAAATATAACCCCCATTTTCAAGAAGGGGAAAATGGATGACCCAGGGAATTACAGACCAGTCAGTCTCACCTCTGTGCCTGGCAAAATCTTGGAACGGATTCTCCTGGAAGGCATGCTAAGGCACATGAAAACCAACAAGGTGCTTGGGGACAGCCAGCATGGCTTCACTAAGGGGAAATCCTGCCTGACCAATCTGGTGGCCTTCTATGAAGGGGCTACGGAACTGATGGACAGGGGTAGAGCAGTCGATGTCATCTACCGGGACTTGTGTAAAGCCTTTGACACTGTCTCACATGACATCCTTCTCTCTAAGTTGGAGAGACATCAATTTGATAGGTGGACCACTCGGTGGATAAAGAACTGGCTGGATGGCTGCTCGCAAAGAGTTGTGCTAAATGGCTTAATGTCCAGCTGGAGACCAGTAATGAGTGGTGTCCCCCAGGGATGGGTGTTGGGACCGGTCTTGTTCAACATCTTTGTGGGTGACATGGACAGTGGGATTGAGTGCGCCCTCAGAAGTTTGCTGATGACACCAAGCTGTGTGGTTCGGTTGATACATTGGAGGGAAGGAATGCCATCCAGAGGGACCTTGACATGCTTGTGAGGTGGGCTGATGCCAACCTGATGAAGTTTAACCATGCTAAGTGCAAGGTCCTACACCTGGGTCAGAGCAATGCCAAGCACAGCTACAGGTTGGGCGGGGAGGAGATTCAGAGCAGCCCTGTGGAGAAGGACTTCGGGGTGTGGGTTGATGAAAAAATGAACATGAGCCGGCTTCAGTGTGCGCTTGCAGCCCAGACAGCCAGCCATATCCTGGGCTGCATCAAAAGGAGTGTGACCAGCAGGTCGAGGGAGGTGCTCCTGCCCCTTTGCTCTCATGAGACCTCACTTGGAGTATTGTGTGCAGTTCTGGTGTCCTCAACATAAAAAGGACATGGAACTGTTAGAACAAGTGCAGAGGAGGGCCACGAGGATGATCAGGGGACTGGAGCACCTCCTGTATGAAGATAGGCTGAGAAAATTGGGGCTGTTGAGCCTGGAGAAGAGAAGGCTGTGTGGAGACCTCCTAGCAGCCTTCCAATACCTGAAGGGGGCCTATAGGGATGCTGAGGAGGGACTCTTCATTAGGGACTGTGGTGAGAGGACAAGGGGTAATGGGTTCAAACTTAAGCGGGGGAAGTTTAGATTGGATATGAGGAAGATATTCTTTACTGTAAGGGTGGTGAGGCCCTGGAATGGGTTGCCCAAGGAAGTTGTGAATGCTTCATTGCTGGTGGTGTTCAAGGTGGGGTTGGACATAGCCTTGGATGACATGTTTTATTGGGAGGTGTCCCTGCCCATGGCGGGGGGGTTGGAACTCGATGATCTTGAGGTCCTTTCGAACCCTAACTATTCTATGATTCTATGATTCTATGTAAGCTGCAGCTTTTCCCTCAGGTCCACCTAACTGAAATTCTGTTCTGTCTACATGTAAATCTCCTCTCGAGATTTTCATGGGAAATGTACTGCTATGAATGATTTTTTTGTAAATGTCTTCTTAAAAAGTAATTGGCAAATCTAGATAGAAGGAGTTCAAGATAACAGGGGAAGCTGAGCCTCAAGCACAACTATTTTTGTGAAGACTTGTGATACAGACAGAAGCCTAAGCCTTGAGAAGACAATGCTTCTCCTCTATTCCTCTCTATAGACTATTAGTGGAGTCATTCACAGACATTAATAGACACCATTTTTAATTTGCCTTAAGCGTTTCTGTAAGCAGGTAGGTAACAAATGCATGATAGCATTGCTTTCCTCCCTTGGTATAGACACTCATGAGCCAAAATAAAGCTGTGAAGAAAGCAAGAGCTGGAAAAATAGGTGCTGCTTAGAAATTCATGACCCTGTGAGTGAGGGAGAGCACCTGAATGACTATTAAAGGAACCAGTTGTTCTTCCTACTATTCAAATGCCAATAGTGAATTTAAGAACTCAGATTCTCTTCCTGACAAAGAAAGTCAATATCAAGCTTGTTCTCCTTTTTCTGGTGTCTGACACCACCCATTTGCTGCTGGTATTTCCATCATTCTATTTCCCATCTCTCAGTTTTCACTTATTTGCATCTAGTTCTATCCTCTCAGAAAAGCCCTTTCTCTGGAACCCACTGACATGTTACTTTTTCGGAAGGAATTACATCCTTTTAAAGGAGAGAAACAAACAAAAAAATCCAAGTGTGTCAATTAAAAAAAAATAAAATAGGATGTTTTCTACTGAATTTCCTCTCTATTTCCAATCTTCTTAAATTTCCCATTGCTCGTTTTCTTCCTTCTTTTTTTTTAGCTATTGTTTTTCCTTAGGTTGCTTGTATTTACCTTGAGTAGATAGCTGGGAATACACAATGAAATGCATGCTGCTAAGAACAAATGTGACTGAGACATTCATAAAGGGAGTCACAGTAACAGTTAACTGACTATATTTCCCTGCCCAATGCTACCAGGCCTAAAGCTTCAGAGGTTGTGATGCTTTTTTCATTCCATGGTGTGTGCTCTGTTTCACATTCTCTTTAGTATTCACCAGTAGTCAAGACATGAGGCATCTGAAGAGTACCGTCTTCTGCACAGTGAGGAGTAGATTTCGTATTAGATCTTAAATGTATTCTTGTTACATAATGTCCCATAATGTATGTATGACTAATAATTAGAAAACAAACCAGTCAGGAATTGTTAGATTCAATATTAAATCATAATAGAGTTCATCTCTGGGCTGCTCTTGTTGCCAGCAGATTTAACTGCAAATTTACACAGTGATACCACTACATGTTCTGCTTTGTAAATGTTGCTAACGGATAATGGGGATTGCCAACTCCTGAGAAGCCACAAGAGCTAAATCTAGGGCCCAACAAATTTATCTGAACAGATATACATCAGTGAAAGCACTTGCTGAGTGGGTATCTATTCCCATTGATACAAAAAAGGTACCAGTCAGACAGATTTTGCCTTCAAAACACAGCATTTGAGCCAGAAGAAAAAAAAAATAAACGATTCTACAGGAACAATTTAATCATAAAACTCCTTGCAGTGGCAAGAGAGAGTCAGGGTTTGGTTAACTGTGTTGGTCTGGATTAATGAAGTCAAAATATGTGAGATTCCTTTGTTCTGTGAACGTATGAAAAAAGAAAAAAAGGAAAATGAGAACCAAATCCTGCTGCCTGGCCTATATATCTGCAGAGCATTAATAGGTGAAACACTCTGAAAAAAAATTCTCAGTGAGCAGGTGCAAATTAGCTAAAAGCCTGAAGCAAGATACTGCTGCTGTTTCCCCCTGCTGCTAGATTATTTTGTGTTTATCTCTCTTTTTCTCTCACTCTTGCATGCTGCAAAAACAACAAACAAGTTTTAGGTACTACAGCAAGTCACGTCAGTTAATAGTATTTATCAGCCTTCTTTTAATGTTTCTCTAAATACTATCTCAAAACATACATACTAGAAAAAAAAAGAGACCTCCAAAGAAACAGGCAAAGATTAAGTCATAAAATTTCCTTGCTTCCCTAAATGGTTTACACAGAAGTTAAAAGCACCTGATTGTAGCTCAGCAACTTTGAAAATACAGCAGTTAATTAGATACTTCTGCACATGCTTGGAGAACTGAATTTAGGCAGCCATTTATTAAAGACATTTGTCCATACTCTTTCCGCTTGAGCTTGCTGTGGTTATGGATGATAAACTACTAATGTGTGATGGTTCTTATTATGGGTGTTTTTCAAGCTCCTGTTCAGACAGGAAATGCTAGTTTGAAACAATGGTTTTAGCTGCTTACTGAAGCCTGACAGAACCCCTCAAGATAAATACTAAGTTGTTTCTTTTGTGAAGGCATGCTCTTTTTTCTTTTTAATTGTGATAACTTTTAAATATCTCTGTTTAGAATTTCAGCAAAACCTTGGAAATGCAATGGTAGATGAAATGAAACAAAGTATAAGATGGGGAAAAAAAGGTGGTTTCCAGTGGTTTTGAGATTCCTATATTCTGGAATAAATCCATATATACTTATATCCACAACAGCATTATGGTTTGATGGTCCATCTCTGCTAATGACTGGAGCTAAATATTTTATAGTAAGTTTATGAAATTATAATTTATATGTAAATTATAATATAAATTATAATTATAACTCAAAGCTTCACTACCCACTTTAAAGATCCCTTGCTAGTCTCTTCATTTAATGGTAGACCTCTGTAACGATGTGTGTTTTTTGTGAGCTTTCTCTGCAGTAGTGCAAACAAGGGTCAGATACTTTCTGAAGGTAGCTCACCATCCCATCTTCAAAATTCTCTTTTAATTTGAAGATATGGCAGTCTACCTTCATGTGCACAGGTGGGGGAAGTCTACCTAGGGTAAGACCTGAATGGTCAAGGTTGTGTGAGAAATTCAGAGTGGCTGCTGGATTGGCAGGTAAATTTGGAACACATTTGCGTAACAAGGGGAAGAGACACTTTCATGCCTTAGCTGGCATTTTCTGTTCAGCTGTCTTAGCAAGAAAAGGAAATTTTTACCCATCAAGGCCTTAATTAAGGTACAAAGCTGAAATAAAAAATAAACAGCAACCCTTTTTTTGCAGTGACCCTGGATGTTGCTGCTTAAACCCAACAGAATATTCTAAAGCATTTATTATAGGTCAAGTTTCACAGAATTTTCTTTCATCATTATCTTTTCTCTTAGACACATGAGTTTCTGTCATCTGCTAGTGCTTTTTCTGCTTCCCTCTTCCTCGCCTTCCCTTGCCTTAACAAAGGGACCCAGCTTGCGGTTTAGAGACTGCACAACCCACTCCTTGGTGACATCAATTTAAAACATTTTTCCAAGCACTTTTACTTGTCTGTATCAGATTGCACTTAAGACAATTTTTTTTTAACCATAACTTCTCACACACTGAAAATCTATGCTTGGTTTTAAGCTATCTGGCCCTGCTGCCAGTCGAAGGGCACAGTACTTGTGCCTTCCCTTAGAACACTGACATGTTTTGAATTTGCTTCACATCTGTGCATGTTACATCCTGCCATTAGTGTATCTGGGAAACTTTATGCTCATTATATAACAGTTTTATTTCCCCTCTGTCTTTTCTTCAACCTCCTTACCCCTCTGAAGCAAAGAATACAGCCCCAACGCCCAAAGAAATCCAACAGAAGTAACAAAAATCTGGTTTGCTCTATTCCCTGGCTTTCTGTCAGATTAGCTCTCATCCGTCCTCCTTCATCCAGCAGAAACTTCATACTGCATCCTGTATCTAATTTGTCAGAAAAGCAGTTTTGCACTCTTGCCTGACCTGGGTTAAATTTGTATTGCTGAAAAACTCACAGTTGTGCTGATCCAATATTAATGACTGTGAAACTGCAGCCTTGAGCAGCTTCTGCCATGCATTGTCTCTTGTTTGCATTCCAATTCCAACCAAGGAATTTTCTTACAGCTGTGGAAGCCTTTCTGTGATGGGACTGAGGGTAGGAAGCTAACATCCAAATTGCTACATGGTGTTATTTTCAAGTCAGTGTAAATTTGGAATAGCTATGCTCATGTCAACAGAATCAAGCATAGAGTAAACTTCTTGTACTCCACGAAACCTGAACAGGTCATAGTTCTGTACTTAGAAATGGTAGATGCAAATCCTATTAGTTGTATCTTACAAGAATTCCTATACTTAAGCAGGACTAATTTTTTCAGTATAAGGTTGATCCACAAAGTATGAATTTTAGGATGGTATTATGAATTTTGATTTTCAAATTCAACCTAAGAAAGTAAGCTATTGTGTTTCCCTACAAAACAAGCCAATGAATAAAATACACCTGTTGAAAGCTGGATTTCAGGATAAGAGATGTCTTATATTCCTGAGTGTAGTGTGACAATCTTTCATCATAAGGGTCAAATTAAGCATGTCCTGTGTACAATCAATTTTAAACTACTGGTCTTCACCTTGCTCTTTTCATTTTATTACCAGCAGCTTATTTGAACATATCACAATTGGGTGCAAAAAGATTGGCACAATTGTTCTGCAGTAGTGGTTTTGCTGAGCTGGGAAAAAATAGCCAGGAGGTGAGTAATATTTACCTGGTCTCATAGAGCACTGCCAACCTCTGCTGTTGTCAATCTCCATCTCACTTCAGTCAGTTCATGTTTCCTGACAGCCTTATTGATGCTGAACAGTAGCAATAGCTGAAGACCTTGTAACAGACTCAATAGAGCAGTAAAAACAAGTAAAATAAAATGTCTGTATTAAAACAAGTCATGAGTGCAAAACAGCAAACGTGTAAGTGGTGGCAGAAAGCACAGAACCATGGGTAATCATGGGCAGCATTCATGGAACCATAGAATCATAGAACAATTGGGGTTGGAAAGCACCTTAAGATCATCTAGTTCCAACCCCCCTGCCATGGGCAGGGACACCTCACACTAAACCATGCCACCCAAGGCTCTCTCCAACCCGACCTTGAGCACTGCCAGCGATGCTGAATTCACAACTTCCCTGGGCAACCCATTCCAGTGCCTCACCACCCCCACAGTAAAGACTTTCTTCCTCATATCCAATCTAAACTTCCCTGTGTAAGTTTGAACCCATTACCCCTTGTTCTATCACTACATTCCCTACTGAAGTCCCTCCCCAGCATCCTTATAGGACCCCTTCAGCTATTGGAAGGCTGCTCTGAGGTCTCCACGCAGCCTTCTCTTCTCCAGGCTGAGCAGCCCCAACTTTCTCAGCCTGTCTTCATACGGGAGGTACTCCAGTCCCCTGATCATCCTCGTGGACCTCCTCTGGACTTCTTCCAACAGTTCCATGTCCTTTTCATGTTGAGGACACCAGAACTGCACACAATACACCTAACCTGTCTTTTCAAAGACAGACTAATGCAAGATGTCTGGAGTGGACCTATATCTCATCAAGAGGGAGCTTGTGGGTCCCTCTGTGAGCCTACTCATTAGCATATATGAGTGGCCAGAGAAATTTGGTGTATAATCATTTCCTGCCATGTTAGTGAGCTGAAAGACCTCAGTAAAAGGTCTGATGAGCACCAGCACTGGTGGAAAGGAGCAAGCAGACTGCTTAACTAAGATCAGTTAAGGAAAGGAAATCTTCCTGGTAGTAGTGAGCAACAGTGAAACTTGCCCCAAAAGACATGAGGTACAAGAGCTGCATGGATTAAGAAAATCCAGAAGAACCTTAAGCCACCTCAGGAGAATACAATTCACTGATTTCACTTAAAAAATAATGATAACAGGAGGTGGTAAAAAGAAATCCACAAACAAATAAAATCTTTCAACCAGAAGTCACCAGTATCACCACCAGTAAATCAGAAACACTTTGTGGAAAACAGTTGGCAGAAATCCAGCTTGATGGTCTACTGAAGCTTTGAGAGAGCAGTCTTTACGAAGAATATTTAATAAATCTTTCTCCCCATATCTTGCCTCTCCTTCCTGATCCATCCTTAGTTGTCCCCAGCTATAAATTTTTGGGGTTGTGCTGCTGACTGCATCATGGAAAGTATGTTTTCAAAACTACTTCCCTTTTTGGAAAGTAATCTCTTGTGGAATTATCTCTTGAGACAGCTCTGTAATTATCTAGATCATATTTCTTACTACTTAATAATTTCAGAAAAGAAAAGTGTTCATTCCACTACAAGTAATTAAACAGAAACTTTCGTTCACGGCCTTCACTACAAAGATTTAAGTATGTCAGTGTCACTCTGATACTGATTTTTACTGCTGGTGTTTCCAAAACTCATTTCAGATTTAAGTCATCTAAGACAATGTTCTAATGCAGTCTCAGGAGACCAGGAATGACTAGACTGCATGTTGTGAAGGGTTTTTAGGCTTTGAACACATCCTTGGTCTCATGCAGGATGCCTTGAAAACAACAGGTCATCGACTATTTAGACATTGGATGGTTAGGCACGGATAGAGAAAGGGATTTAGATTCCAAATGAAATATAGTTAGGTGAATCATGAAACACATTGATAAAAGGATAAGCAGTGATGCACATGACCCCTTGAGGTTTTCTAAAAGCAGGTCCAGGTATAGCAGGGTGCTCAGGGCTGTGTCTTTTTGAGTTTTGGCTGCCTCCAACAGTTGATGCCCAGCCTTTCTGAGCAAGTTTCTCCTGTGTTTGATAACCCCTGTGCTAAATTCTTTATATCTACTGGAGTTCCCTATATCTCAACTTGTGTCTGTGGCATTTTGTTCTGCCTTTATATTCTTTCACCTTTTTTGTAATCTGCCATGAGATCGTTTGAAACAGGAACAAGATCTTCCCTTCAACTTCTCTTTCTCAGGCTGAACCAGCCCAACTCCCTCAGGTTCTTCCTGTATGTCCCGCGTGTCCCAAACTCTACTCCCTCTATGTTCCTACAAACCAAAGCAGCAGGAGAGATTCCTGTATATCACCCTCATTAGTCTACATTTCTGTCCCTGTTACCCTCATATTAGGCAAATCATTACCTGAAAATCTTGCATAATCCTTGATTACTTTTTTTATTTTTTTTTTTTCTGGTTTAAGAAATTTTTAAATACTAAAACCTGTAATAGTAGCACAGAGTTTGACTGTGTTTCTTTTAATTACCATGCCATACCAAGGAAAAAGAAAATCCTGTCCTACCAGGTTGTCAAGCATGAAAGAGAAAACAGTTATATAGCATATGGGTATATTTAAAAGGAATCATCTCTGTTTGTGCACTTGCACTGTTACAGACAGCATACAGGCATTTCTTCTGCCAACGTTCTCAGCTCTGCACCAGGGACTGGCATACTGGTGAAGGGACAGACTTCCCTGGGGAATTGACACTATTCAGGCCCCATGGCCCAACATTTTTGCTGCAATATGTCATCCAAGACTTATTTAAAAAAAATCATTACTATGATAGAAAAAGCTTACTAGTTGTTTTACCCCCTACATTTTTTAATTGTTCTGTTTATCTTTATTTACAGATCTGTGTTCCCAAAGACTTATCTCTGTTCTTTCATATGAGAAAAAACTCTGTCTCTGAGTTTTGGTGTTACAAAAGATCTGTGCATTCAAAACATTCTTTAATTTTCATGCTGCAGCACACTTAAATTTTCTGAATTCCTCTACAGGGCTTAAGACGATTAATTATTTCTAAAGTTATGAACAAGCTAAGCTGACCTCAAATGCTGTTCCTAACATTAAATATTTTTTTTCTTTAAATATGTATATGTATATATATTTATGTATATATATATATACAAAATATGTATATATATTATACATATATATTTTCTTATATATGTTTAAATATAATGGCTCAATGTCCAGCTGGAGACCAGTAAAGAGTGGTGTCCCCCAGGGATCGGTGTTGAGACCGGTCTTGTTCAACATCTTTGTTGGTGGCATGGACAGTGGGATTGAGTGCTCCCTCAGCAGGTTTGCTAATGACACCAAGCTGTGTGGTTCAGTTGATTCGTTGGAGGGAAGGAATGCTATCCAGAGGGACCTTGAGACGCTTGTGAGGTGGGCTGATGCCAACCTGATGAAGTTTAATCATGCCAAGTGCAAGGTCCTCCACCTGGGTCAGAGCAATGCCAGGCATAGTTACAGGTTGGGCAGAGAAGAGACCGAGAGCAGCCCTGTGGAGAAAAACTTGCTGGTGCTGGTCAATGAAAAAATGAACATGAGCCATCAGTGTGCGCTTGCAGCCCAGAAAGCCAACCATATCCTGGGCTGCATCAAAAGGAGTGTGACCAGCAGGTCGAGGGAGGTGATCCTGCCCCTCTACTCTGCTCTTGTGAGACCTCACTTGGAGTGTGCAGTTCGGGTGTCCTCAACATAAAAAGGACATGGAACTGTTGAAAGAAGTCCAGAGGAGGGCCACGAGGATGATCAGGGGACTGGAGCACCTCCCGTATGAAGGTAAGTTGAGCAAGTTGGGGCTTTTCAGCCTGGAGAAGAGAAGGCTGCGTGAAGACCTCATAGCAGCCTTCCAGTATCTGAAGGTGGCCTATAGGGATGCTGGGGAGGGACTGTTCATGAGGGACTGTAGTGAGAGGACAAGGGGTAACGGTTCAACCTTAAACAGGGGAAGTTTAGATTGGATATGAGGAAGAAATTCTTTACTGTGGGGGTGGTGAGGCACTGGAATGGGTTGCCCAGGGAAGCTGTGAATGCTTCATCGCTGGCGGTGTTCAAGGTTGGGTTGGACAGGGCCTTGGGTGACATGGTTTAGTGTGAGGTGCTCCTGCTCATGGCAGGGGGGTTGGAACTAGATGATCTTGAGGTCTTTTCCAACCCTAACTATTCTATGATTCTATATATACATATTTAAAGGTCTATCAGTACCTTGTGGATAAAAGTTCCTTTGAATCCAGCAAGACTTCTTGAGTGTCACCAGAGTGAATTCTGGCTGAATCTGGCATCCGCACCCAAGCCAAAAGCTGTGTTATTCCTTAGGTCTTCAAAGAAAATTTCAGACTTAAAAATCTCCTTTGTAATCCTGAATATGAATAGCATCTAAAACATCTATTACCTTTGCATTTTGAATGTTTTTCCAGTATCTATTGCGTTTGCATTTTGTTGTTCCTTTGAGTATTGTGCTTAATTGAAAGAGGTTGTTACATAGACACGAATAAATGTGAATGTACTCAGTGCATGTACGTTTTTGTCTTGAACAGATGGAGCAACACTCTACCCACATTATGTCATTGACATAAAAAGATTTAGCTGATGCACAAAGTCTTTTATGCTTATGGTATGGTAGGAAGCTATTATTACACAGTAACTATAATAAGGTGACACAACTGGGGAGTATCTTTTCTCCATACGGGAGCTGTTGCTGCCACATTATGTAGATTTTAAAATGAGCTTAATTAGATCTCTGTCGAGGACTGTTTGATTTTTACCTCGATTCAATGTAATTTGCAGCAACACAGGAAAAAAATGGTGACACACCCTCCCTCAAATCCCCAAAATTATCCAGCTTTGAAGTTGTGGGAGAATATCAGAACAAATCATTCAAAAGCCAGCCATGAGCTGTGTGTCTGAAAACTGAAGAAACCATGGCCAAGGAATAAAAATGTAAACATATTTCTGGTTTTGAACGAATTGAGGACTTAAAGGACAGCACTAAGTGTGCCCTAATCCTCCTGTTCATATGGTATATCTAGACATTAGACATGGAATGCAAGCAGAGGAGAAAATCATAGAATCATAGAATAGTTAGGGTTGGAAAGGACCTTAAGATCATCTAGCTCCAACCCCCCTGCCATGGGCAGGGACACCTCACACTAAACCATGCCACCCAAGTGTCTGTCCAACCCGGCCTTGAACACTGCCAGGGATGGAGCATTCACAACTGCCTTGGACAACCCTTTCCAGTGCCTCACCACACTTACAGTAAAGAATTTCTTCCTCATATCCAGTCTAAACTTCCCCTGTTTTTTAACCCATTACCCCTTCTCCTCTCACTACAGTCCCTAATGAAGAGTCCCTCCCCAGCATTCCTGTAGGCCCCCTTCAGATATTGGAAGGCTGCTATGAGGTCTCCATGCAGCCTTCCCTTCCCCTCCCCTCCCCTCCCCTCCCCTCCCCTCCCCTCCCCTCCCCTCCGCTCCCCTCCTCTCTTCCTCAAATGGACAGTTTTTTTAGATTCAAACTACTCAGAAAGATAGAAGCTGTAGAGAAGAGTTCCAGAACCATGCAAATAATTTCAGCAATTCTTCTATGCTGCAAATGTTAGATTCATACTCAAGATCCCTATTTTTTTCACCCACTGTAGAAAAGGACTGACACTATTTGCTCCAAGGAAAAAAAAAAGCTAAATTCAGACAAAGAATCTGAAAGTGAAGGTTCATAATTCAAAAAAGTAAGATGTTCAGGTGACTTTGAAGTCCCTCAAATTAATATGTGCTGTTCATAAAAGAAACCCAAGCCTACAATTTTTTATCTTCAATTTTGTCTCACCTCCTGAAATCAAAAAACAAAATAATAAACAAATAAACTGACTCCTGTGAAGAGACCTTGTTAAACAGTTATGGCAAAATAATACAGCAGGCCAAATAAAATATCCATAATGCTACAATTCAGAAGGCAATGTATTTGAAAATTTGAACAAGACCATTCTTTTTCTTTGGGTTCTTATGTTGCTAGATATATATATTTAGAAGTAATTTAGCCCAAAGTTATTTTGGAGGATTACAGAATAGAACTAAACAAAGAAACCCCAGCAAATGTCTTTTACAGAGGCTGCACCAGGTTTTCGCTTTCTTGCATAGATGTTCAGCTAAAAAAATATCCTGCCATTTCCAGTTGCTTATGTCTTAGCAAATAACTTTGTAAAAGTTAATCAGGTTGTCCTAAGGATGATTTTTAAAAGAAACAAATAAAATAAACCTCTATTACTTAAAATGACAGTGACCCTATTTATTTTTCTGTTGCAACATGAAGTTTTATGGGTTGTCTTTCTCCAGCTGCAAGTAAAGATGAAGTCAGATCTCAGTTTATCATATTCCCAGTGTATCTTTCCATCTAATCTAGCAGTTAGTGTGCAGAATGGGAGTCTGGCTGTTTTCTGAGTTAGGTGAACACTGTCCAACAGCACTATTGTGATTGTTGGTGCTTACTAACAGCAGAGTCGTCTCAGAAATACAGAAACAATTTGGCTGAAGGTTAATCTGCGCAGGACCAGCCTGCACGCAGCTATGAGCAGCTGCATAGCCAGAGTGAGGCAATGCAAAATCTACATTTGGACTCCTGAAACTGGTATTATGTTTTTCTATCCTCACTTTATTCTAGCTGTTGAAGGGACAAGATACCCGTAAAATTAAATCCATTTTTGGTGAACTTTTGAGCTGTCTTCTACAGCTAATATGAATGTTCTAAAAATTCTTGCCCCAGGCATTTTTATGTGAGGGACCCCCAGTAGGTCCCTTGTTTATCTGTATGTGCAAAAGATAGAGAGGGAAACTGTAGGCAGGGGTGATGGAAAGGCAGCTGTAACTTTGAATTGCAGGGAGAGATAGGAATTGATAGGCTGAGAAAGTTGGGGCTGTTCAGCCTGGGGAAGAGAAGGCTGTGTGGAGACCTCCTAGCAGCCTTCCAGTATCTGAAGGGGGACTATATGGATGCTGGGGAGGGACTCTTTGTTAGGGACTGTAGTGAGAGGAGAAGGGGTAACGGGTTCAAACTTAAACAGGGGAAGTTTAGATTGGATATGAGAAAGAAATTCTTTACTGTGAGGGTGGTGAGGCCCTGGAATGAGTTGCCCAGGGAAGTTGTGAATGCTCCATCACTGGCGATGTTCAAGGCTGGGTTAAACAGAGCTTTGGGTGACATGGTTTAGTGTGAGGTGTCCCTGCCCATGGCAGGGGTGCTGGAACTAGATGATCTTAAGGTCCTTTCCAATCCTAACTATTCTATGATTTTATGATTCTAAGAGACGTCACAAAATTCCTTGTGAAATACAACACTGATGGCAGTAGTAAAGCTGCCTTTTTAGTCAATTTTATTTCTCTTTCAGTAAATTTGGGACTTCTTATCTGAACTCCTTTGGCATCTCAAGCCACAGCTGTGCTCAGAAACTGGCATGCCGTTTCCTGTGCCCTGCTCCCAAGGCATGCGTAGACACAAACATCCGCTCTGCATGTAGGCTCTCAAAGACTATGCTTCTGCTTACAAATTCCTCTGTAAGAGACAGTCACAGAATCATAGAACACCAGGTTGGAAGAGACCTCAACGATTATCTACTCCAACCTTTCTTGGCCAAAGCATGGTCTAGACGACATGGCACCACACCCTGGCAATCTGTCAAATGTTGAGGAATTACCAATTCTCTGGGGTGATTATTCCGATGGCTGATTATTTTCATTATGGGTTGGCTCCTGGTGCTCAAACACCAGCCATTTCTGACCAGACAGTGTCACTGTTTTTTTGCAAAGCTGGTCTTTTCATCTCCATGATAACCGGGGTAATATTATACACTGTTTTCAGATGTCCGTCAGGCTTAGAGAAAATATGTTGACTATTTTTCTGATGTTTGTTTGCAAATGGAAATTATATCAGTATATGGAAGTCAGAGGGGCTCCACCTGATAAACTGTCAAACATTACTATTGTTAGACTGTGATTTAGTCACACAGACTTTGGTACTTCAGGAACAGGAAGAAAAAATGTTGTGCAGACCTCACAAAGTGTTAATAATATCTTATGCTGCCTTTGGATATTTATTAAAATGTAGCTTTTTCCTGGAAATGTTTGTAATGGATCAAATGTTGCCTATATTTCTGCAGCTGGCATGAAGAACATGAAATCTAAATAGTGTGTTCCAGCAGGTCAATAGAAATGTAGTCATATAGTCAGCCTCATCTTCTTTGTTTTGGAAAGGAAAGGCATTTGGCTGAGGCTTGGGCCAAAAATAATCATAGGTTTTGATGGAAGAGTGCTCAAAAACTTCATAGTTTTGACTTTCCTAGACTCTCTAGGCCTCATTCGGAATAACCTTTTTTTTTTTTTTCTTTTTTTTTTTTTTTGTTTTAACAAATATTTAGTATTATGATGCAGAAATTGTGTTTTGTTAATCTTCCTTTGTCTAGGGGCAAGTCTATTCTGAAAGCTACACCTCCTTTGCTCACTTGACATTACCAGTTGTCAGTTGAGTAGATTTTTTTTAAATTTTTTGCATGGGTTATAAACACAATGATTAAAATCTTATTTCACTGCTGCCCAACACTGCTTATTCTAAGTTTTCACTACCTAATTTGGGAGAACAGTTTCACAATGCTTTTCTAGTAAAGGTCTGACACATTTTAGGATAGATATTGAAATGTGTTCTGGAGGTGACTGTCTCTCTGTTGACGATAAAGGGAGTCTAGGGCCATTTCTTTCCTAATTTATTGAAGATTTGTTTTCAGGAAATGCAAGTTAATTCTCCTTATGCCGCACTTACCCCAAAGGATCTAAGCTGACAGCAAAGAAAACACGTGCAACTGCAAAGAAAACCTTGTATTTCAAGCTGTATGAGGATTTCAAAGTTAGTATATCTCCAAATGAATAATTACTTCAAACATGTCACTTTTGAAACCTAAGCAGAAATCACTGTGTGTTGCTGCTGTGCTAGGAAACCAAAGCTAATATGCATGGTCCAAGGGTGTAGGACTCCACTGCCTGAATGTCTCCTTTGTGGGACTGAAAAATGGAACAAGAGAGAGTATAAAATACAGCAAAGAATTAAGTATAAAACACATTGCAAGAAATCCTTTTGTCCCCTATTGGTATTTAAGTGCAGCATGGGGACTGAGCTATAGCTGAGCTGTCTTTGCAGAAGAGCAAGTAGTGTTCTGGCTGCTGCCTGCAATGTCTGATTAGAATAGTTAAACAAAACCTGTCAGCAACGTGTTTTAGGCTGATCAAAGTACAAAACAGAGAAGTGGAATAAAGTAAAAATTTGTGACTAAATGACTGTAAAACAATAAATTTTGATTTATCAAAAGTGTGCAAAATAATTCTTAATCATAGAATCATAGAATAGTTAGGGTTGGAAAGGACCTTAAGATCATCTAGTTCCAACCCCTCTGCCATGGGCAGGGACACCTCCCACTAAACCATGCCATCCAAGGCTATGTCCAACCCCACCTTGAACATCGCCAGCAATGAAGCACTCACAACTTCCCTGGGCAACCCATTCCAGTGCCTCACCACCCCCACAGTAAAGAATTTCTTCCTCATATCCAATCTAATCTTCCCCTGTTTAAGTTCTAACCCATTACCCCTTCTCCTGTCACTACAGTCCCTAACAAAGAGTGCTTTCCCAGCATCCTTATAACCCCCCTTCAGATACTGGAAGGCTGCTATGAGGTCTCCACACAGCCTTCTCTTTTCCAGTCTGAACAGTCCCAGTTTTCTCAACTTATCTTCATATAGGAGGTGCTCCAGGCCCTTGGTCATCCTCATGGCCCTCTTTTGGACTTGCTCCAACAGTTCCATGTCCTTTTTATGTTGAGGACGCCAGAACTGCACACAATACTCCAAATGAGATCTCACGAGAGCAGAGTAGAGGGGCAGGATCACCTCCCTCGACCTGCTGGTCACACTCCTTTTGATGCAGCCTAGGATACGGTTGGCTTTCTGGGCTGCAAGCGCACACTGAAGCCGGCTCATGTTCATTTTTTCATTGACCAACACCCCCAAGTCCTTCCCCACAAGGCTGCCCTCAATCTCTTCTCTGCCCAACCTGTAACTGTGCCTGGCATTGCTCTGACCCAGGTGCAGGACCTTGCACTTGTCATGGTTAAACTTCATCAGGTTGGATTCAGCATGTCAAGGTCCCTCTGGATGGCATTCTTTCCCTCCAATGTATCAACCGAACCAGACAGCTTGGTGTCATCGGCAAACTTGCTGAGGGCGCACGCAATCCCACTGTCCATGTCACCCACAAAGATGTTGAACAAGACTGGTCCCAACACCGATCCCTGGGGGACAACACTCGTTACTGGTCTCCAGCTGGACATTGAGCCATTGAGCATAACTCTTTGCGAGCAGCCATCCAGCCAGTTCTTTATCCACCGAGTGGTCCACCTATCAAATTGATGTCTCTCCAACTTAGAGAGAAGGATGTCATGTGAGACAGTGTCAAAGGCTTTGCACAAGTCCCGGTAGATGACATCAACTGCTCTACCCCTGTCCATCAGTTCCGTAGCCCCTTCATAGAAGGCCACCAGATTGGTCAGGTAGGATTTCCCCTTAGTGAAGCCATGCTGGCTGTCCCCAAGCACCTTGTTGTTTTTCATGTGCCTCAGCGTGCCTTCCAGGAGAATCCACTCCAAGATTTTGCCAGGCACGGAGGTGAGACTGACTGGTCTGTAATTCCCTGAGTCATCCATTTTCCCCTTCTTGAAAATGGGGGCTATATTTCCCTTTTTCCAGTCATCGGGAACTTCACCTGACTGCCATGATTTTTCAAATATGATGGACAGTGGCTTGGCAACTTCATTTGCCAGCTCCTTCAGGACCCGCGGATGGATTTCATCCGGTCCCATGGACTTGTATGCATTCAGATTCCTAAGACGATCTCGAACCAGATCCTCTCCTACAGTGGGACCAGGGTCTTCATTCTCACTGTCCCTACGTCTGCCTTCCAAGACTTGGGTGGTATAGTCAGAGCATTTGCCGGTAAAGACTGAGGCAAAGAAGTCATTAAGAACCTCAGCCTTCTCCAAATCCAGGGTAGCCAGTTCTCCTGATAGCTTCTGGAGAGGACCCACGTTTTCCCTAGTCTGCCTTTTATTTGCAGCGTACCTATAGGATCCCTTCCTGTTATCCTTAACATTCCTAGTCAAGTTTAATTCTAAGTGGGCCTTAGCTTTCCTAACCTGGTCCCTAGCTTCCTGGACATCATCCCTGTATTCTTCCCAGGCCACCTGACCTTGCTTCCACCTTTTATAAGCCTTTTTTTTCCTTCGAATTTTGCTCAGCACGTCCTTATCAATCCAAGCAGGCCCCCTGGCCCTCCTGCTGAACTTCCTTCTAGTTGGGATGCATCGCTCCTGAGCTTGCAGCAAGTGATCCTTGAATATCAACCAACAGTCTTGGGCCCCCCTGCCCTCTAGGGCTGTATCCCATGGAACCTTACTGAGCAGGTTCCTGAAGAGGCCAAAGTCTGCTCTCTTGAAGTCCAGGGCAGTGAGCTTGCTGCGTGCTCTTCTCACTGTCCTGAGGATCTCAAATTCAACCGTCTCATGATCGCTGCAATCAAGGCTGCCCTGGAGCATCACATTTCCAACCAGCCCTTCCCTGTTGGTGAGGACGAGGTCAAGCATGGCACCTCTCCTTGTCGGCTCCTCTATTACTTGCAGAAGGAAGTTGTCTTCCACACAATCGAGGAACTTCCTGGATTGCTTGTGCCGGGCCGTACCATCCCTCCAACAGATATCAGGGTGGTTGAAGTCTCCCATGAGAACAAGGGCCAGTGAGCGTGAGGCTGCTCCTATTTGTCTATAGAGCGCTTCATCCACAGAGTCCCCTTGGTCAGGCAATCTGTAGCAGATCCCTACAATAATGTCACCCATCGCTGTTCTCCCTTTAACCCTGACCCACAAACTCTCTGTTGACTGCTCACCTGTCCCCAGACAGAGTTCCATACTCTCCAGCCTATCCTTAACATAAATAGCAACTCCCCCTCCCTGCCTACCGGGCCTGTCTTTCCTAAAGAGCCTGTAACCTTCCATTCCAACGCACCAGTCATAGGAGCCATCTCACCATGTTTCTGTGATGCCTATGATATCATACCCCCGTAGACTTGAACACATCTCTAATTCCTTTTGTTTTTTTCCCCGTGCTACAGGCATTTGTATAGAGGCATCTGAGCCAAGATCCAATTGAAGCCGGCTCATTGGCTGGAGCATCTGGAATATCTCTACATTGCTCCGAACATTTACTATAGGTGCTAGCAACCGACTGGGTGTGTTGGGATGGAACAATGCCCCCCTCCCCCCAACACATCTAGTTTAAAGCATCCTTGACCAGTCTGGCAAGCCTCCTACCAAATCCACTCTTCCCCTTCTTTCTCAGACCAGTTCCAATAGCCCCCAGGAGACCTGGCCTACTAAATTGAGTCCCATGTTCAAGGTACCCAAACCCCTGACTATAGCACTACCCTTCTAACCATCTATTAACCTGCCCAATCCTCCTAGCCTTTTCAAGGTCCTGCCCTGTATTCTGGAGAATTGACGAAAAGACAATCTGCTCTTCAGAGCCCCTAACCGCCTCTCCCAGAGCTCTGTAGTCCTTCTTTATGCTCTCTGAGCTACTGCTATCTATATCAGTAGCACCTACATGGATCACTAGAAGTGGGTAATAGTCAGTGGGACCGACTAGAGCAGGCAGCTTCTCAGCAACATCCCTGATCCGAGCCCCTGGTAGGCAGCACACGTCCCTTGAGCCTGGGTCAGGCCGACAGATGGGTGCCTCTGTGCCTTTCAGATTAGAGTCCCCTACTACTACTGCCCGCCACTTTTTCCTGACAGCACCAGTAGTGATCTTCTTTACGAGTTCATCAGCCAGTTGTTCCTGGTGTGAGTGTGTTTCGTCATCAGCCCCCTGCAGGACAGCAAAGCGGTTCTGGGTGGGGACAACAGATGTAGGAGGAAGCCCCTTGCTTTTAATTGCCCTCTTCCTCCTTTTGTTGTTGTTGTTGTTGTTGTTTTTTGCTGTTACTCTTTCCCAGCTTCCTGGGTTAGCAGCCTTCTTTCCTGCATGAGCAACAGTAGCCGCTTGAGGCACCTGCACAGTCTGGTCCTGGAGTAAGCAGCGCTGCTCCCCCTCAGCTTCCCTGACACCTTTCAGCCTGGTAACAGCTTCCTGCAGTTCAGCCACCTGCTGCAGGAGGACCTCCACCAGGGAGCACAGAGTGCAGCCCTGGCCATTGCTCACCCTTCCCTCAGGACAGCAGTGCAGGCGCTCTTTACACCCCGAGCTCTGCACTGCAGCCTCCCTTTCCATCGGCTCTGTCTGGGCAGCCAGAGCAGAGCTCCGAGAGTGACCCCTGCTCATATGGCGAGTGCTCACCATCCTGCTCACCACCCCACTCGCCTTTCTGCACAAACTGCCTCAAACCTCCCCTGGTCGCTCACGCTCCCTGGGGCAGGATTTTAACCAGTCAGCTCTGCCGCCGGTCCTCCTGGCACCGCCCCCTCTGAGTCAGCCGCTCGCCTCCGCTGAGCTGCAGGCTCCTGGGCAGGCCTTGTCGAGGACTTGAGGCTCCCTCGGTGCAAGTTGCTGCTCCGAGGTGAAGCTCGTAGACACCGAGCCTTCCCCCCATCAGACCCTGCAGGCATCCCCTCTCGAGACAGTCACCTCAGCAATGGGCCGGAAATGGCCAATGATGCCCAGGTTGAATCTGCCCCCGCTCCTCCTAGCGCCGCCCTCTCTGAGTCAGCTCCTCGTGTCTGCTGAGCTGCAGGCTCCTGGGCAGGCCTTGTCGAGGACTTGAGGCTCCCTCAGTGCCTGTTGCTGCTCCGAGGTGAATGAGATAATATATCAGAGGAAATATTCTTTTTGCTTTACAGTGGCAGATTCACTGCCAGGTTTACCATCTGAGAACCTGCTCACACAACATCTTCAGGAAGCATTCTTTGAGCAGCAGCTGTGCTCACAAGCCATTTTTCTATAACAAGCACTCAAATTTGGGTGTTTGAAGCAGTGACTGAACTGATCTTTGTGACAAAATTTCCACTGGTTTCAACGGGGATAAGTACGAGCACCCAGGCAGTTCCCCAGGACCACCCTGTGGGAGATGACTGACCTGCTTTTTAGACCATTGTCATGTACCTGGGATGCTCAGCAGAGGGCTGCACCAAAGTCAGTTTGGTTGAGCCAACCTTTGGGCTTCATGAGCCAAGCACACACCATTGTGGGTTGTAACTGGAGAAAAACCTCAGTTACACAACATTCAGTTTCAATCCTGTTGTCATAGCCTTTTGCAAAAGAGATGAGGATTGAAAACATGGTCGATTATTCAAAATGGCTAGCAGACTGAAAACAAATTCTAAAACCATTTGCAGTGTATAACCTACCTGTCTTAAATTACATTCTCTCAGCACCTACCACCCAGTGCATTCAGACATATACTTCTAAGGGTCATCCTAGTAACAGAAACATTCAAAAACTTCAGTTTAACCCTTGGTGATTCAATAACATTAAAAGAGGAAAAATTTCACAGTCAATCATTACTGAGGTTTAAGCCAAATTTGTCCGTGAGTTCTACTTTTTCATCTCTAATCTTTTCCTCAAGATGACCCATGGATTCTACCTCTGGGAAAAGGCTGATTTTGTCTCAACATTTCACTGTAAATTTATCAGGGGGGAAAGAAAAAAAAAAAAAAGGCAGCTCCATCTCCTTTTTCAGAGAACAAAAAATAGCTACTTTATCAAATGAAGTTTTCCTTCATATTTCTGAATTTCCTTTTTATTCAGACTAGAAGGATTTTGTCTGTATCTCTCATCAGATAAGGAGATTACCAAAATACATATAGAGAATCTGATCCATATGCACCAGCAGCAGAGGTTCTGTCACATCTCTATATGCAAGTGTCACCTTTAAACTAAATAACATGACAAATACTTGTTAGCCATAATATCAGACGGATTTTGGAGCCTTTTGTTGCTTGTATCCTACTCCCAGCGTGCTGAGACTAGAGTATTTGACAAAGGATTTCTACTGCAATTTCAGTTTTCAATTTCGTTGTCCTTTACTGTGTTATCTGTGCTCTATTGTATGTGTGTGTGCAAGTGTAACGTCTTCATGGTAATAAAAACACCCCATCATAGCTTAGCCACCTTTTTATCTGGTTCTCTCTCCTTCCTGTCTTTGAATGGACCTTCTCCTGGAGGAATTCTCCACTCAGTCACTAGAAGTGTTGCGAGGAGTAGAGATTAATGTCCCCAGAGTTACAGATTCTATTGAAGTCAATGTGCATTACTTAAAGCTTTTAAACCCCAAGGATTTTCAGACACCAAAACCAGAAGTACAGTCACTCTCTACAGGTTTCTAAAACGTAAGGATTTTATTCTGACAATGTCACTCACAATACAATCTGACTCTTCTGACTTTAGGTGGAAAAATTCCAGTGTTGTTCAGTTTCCCCTCTTGGAGGCACATTTACTAGCATCACTTATTTTGCAAATCATCTGACATGAGTTTACCAGGTGAAAATGAATCTGGGAGCTCCAGGGCCTAAAGCTGACCATGGTCTTTCTGGAAGCACAACTTTATCTCCACTTTTGCAGAATGATCAGTAATAGAAATCTCTTACATAGTCCCAGCATGTCATCAGCTGAATGAGAAGTCATTTGCGGCGGTTAAGAACTCTCCTGTTACATCTAGAGGTGATGTGAAAGTTTGCCCTTTGGTAGTGGGAGCTGAATGGAGAAAAGAAAAAGACTTTTGCCCTTAAACTGCTTAATTGAAGCTGCAAGACTGTAAGAAATTTTCAGGGAAATTCAAATATTTTTCTGTGGATTGATCTAACAGAGTGTTTCTGGAGGTATGGTATGAAGCAATGGTTTCCTTGGCATCCAACCATAGCAGCTTGCATTAGTCACTTTCACCTTTGCTGCCCAGTCTCTTTGCACATGGTAAACTACAGCATAATATCTACTCCATCTTCATCTGATGATACTTTGTTCAGAACAAAAACTAAAAATGCTCCCACTCTTTTAAGGAAATGCCATCAAAGGACTACAGAGTGAATAAAAAACTGTTCAGTGAAATACTGAAGACAAAGGAAGAAAAATATGGCATATTGCCATGCAAGATGAGTTTAGGATTTCCACCATATAATTTATTTCATTATCAGTGCCAGCTTCAGAAAGTGCTGCCATCAGTAAGTGAATAGATTGCAGGAGTGTTGAACTGGAGTAGGTTTAAAATGTTGTGACTGCCTTAACGGCTACATATCCTCTAAAATGCATTCATTTTCAAGAGGGTGATTATGGTTTGCTTTTTATGTGCCATTATGTCTAATTTGTTTTATGCTCCAACAGAGAAAATTATTTTCCTCCTTCCAATTTATAAGACAAACACAGAAGAATAATCAAGTGAAAAATATATTCATTTAATATGATCATACTCGGCTTCCCTGTATAAGTACATACCACTTCTGAACTACATTAGTGACAAAATAACTGTATACTTTAAACACACGCAATTCTCCATTATCTGAGGTATAGATTTTTAAAATAAGTTAAACTTGTAATCAAAGAAGTGAAAATATGTTTTAAAGAAACAAACCCCAAGGTCATACTGACTTAATATTGCTCTTGAGCATGAATTTGTTTTAGACTTAGGACTTTTGTTAAAAACTCACAAAAAAGCTGTCTGAACATTATGCTGCCAACATACAAAGTTTCTTTTAATTCTGAAAGAGAATTTTCAAATGTCTTAATACAATTCCCATATAATTTTTAGACGCTTTAATAAAAATGTTTTTATGTATTAAATATTCCTTATTTTCATAAAATGATGAGGTAAAAGATTAAATAATGATGAAGATTTTATTGGCTTTTAGTTCAAACTTCCAGCACAGTTTTAAAGTAAAATCAAGGAAGCCTCATACACATTTTTAATGAATGTGTTTTGGAACTCAGACTTTTCTCTATATCTTTTATTATATTTTATTTATTTATTTACTTTTTTTTTTTTGCTATGTTAGAACTATAGCAGCAATATGGTGGTCAGTTTGAGGTAATGATAGAAGAATTAGAGATGACCTCTGTGAATCTAATTTCTTTTGAAGATGCTACATTTGAAAAAGAGCTTTCTTCTGCTTTTAGTAACCTCCAAAATCAATTATTTAGTATTTGAGATTGCAACAGCCTAAGCTCGCTGAATGGAGAAAAACCTGTCTGCTTTAGTAAAAAATGTTTTCACAGTTCAGCATTTCATTTCAGATGTTTGCCTCTGGTCTGATAAAGAAGCAAATTAGCAGTCAGGGAAAGAAACAAAGCAATATCCACAATAATTTTTGTGGTTTGAGTATATTGGAAAAAGTAGAGGTCAAAGGAGAAAGAAAAGCAGAATTGTGCTGTAAAATGGTGATTTCAACGAAAAGAAAAGAGAATCTGCATTTCTGCTCACAGCTACACATGATCAGGTAGCAAGATGGCATTTAGCTGACATGCAGGGAAGATACTTGTGTTTTGATAAAGCTAAGTGAGTAGGCTTGCTCTTCAGCTCAGCCTTAGGCAATGGCACCTGGAACTGACATATGAGAAAGCAAAATAGGAGGAAACTGTCAGGAAAGGCAGGCAGGAGAAACAGCATCTGCATAAGTAAGCAAACAGTACACAGAAACAAAATGGCTTTCAAGTCCAGCTGATGGAAATTGTCCTAAGATTACTCCTCACATAATTTATCAAGCGCCAGTGCGCCATAGGGAGGGATGCCAATGACCTATTTCTTGAAGATAGGAACTAGGAATTGACTGAGAGTGACATAGATTTCTTTTTTCTCAATGTAAACTGTAATGTTAGCTTCAGACTCTTAAAATCAATGTCTATAACACATTGTGAACGTGCTACAGGATTCAAGCTGTAGATTTCTTTTAAACTCACATTGTCCTCTAAGTTTCTGTTCATAAGCAAAATACCTAAGTTTGCATTCTGAACTAATAAGTCATCATTCAACTTAGCATGCTGAAACCCATGGCATTGCACTTCTTTTTAGAGGGGTAAATCCATCTCCATAGGTCTTTCATCTCTTCATATTTCAGGCAATTGTTATTTCCTCCATTTATCAAAGTCAGTCAGTGAGTTCTTGGTCCTGCCAGTCCTTTAGGCAGTATAGGGGTGACACATATGCTGCATAAACATGCTTAGCGTGAACAAACTTTCTTTTTGTGCAGATAGCCTGCTCCAAACCCACTCAAGCCAACAGTGTAAACAGAAATAGCATGTCATTCAGTATAACCAGCTGGAAACTTTACCTCCTACATCTTTCTCCAGAAGCCAGGTTTAAGGGATTCATAGAAAGTAGTCTGAGAAGCAGCCCAGGAGCCATCTCTGTGTGTCTGTCTGCTACTGCCATGGAGCTGCAGCACAGCTACAAACATTTCTTTATGTACTCTCCCCATTTCATTATAAGAAAAATAAAAACAGTTGTGTTCCTTAAGTTTTTTCTTACCTCTGGGGAGACCAGTCCAGGTCCAACAGTTTTTGCAGTACTTAGGACCTTATTAATTTTGCAACACCTCTTTGACATATTGGGGTATGGGTCTGTGCACCATATTCTGGTATCATTCTTACTATTTCAGTATTTAGAAATAAATTTGGCACCCTACTGTTTTCAGTCCCCCTTTCTCATCTAACTTCTCAGCTAAGCTTCATCCTGACCTTTATCAGAGAAGCAAGGTTGAAGGAGTCTTAAAACTTCTGGCAAGATATGTAGAATAAGCCTGGTCGACTGTGAAAAGAAGCATTTGCTTCTCACCTAAAAAAGTCTTTTTTTTAATTATTTTTGCTGGTTTGCTTGTTTGTTTGTTTTTGATGGCTACTTATTCCACTTGAACCTGGCAACACGCAGAAGCTCCAGCCTTTCACCAGTGAAGAAAAAGGGAATTGTACCACACATATCAGTAGGCAAAGGACCAGTGGCTACCACATACCTGACTTTTCGACATGGGAGAATGAAGACACAAAAGCAAAATGGAAAAAAAACCAAAGAAGCTTGGTGACCAACCTACCTTCTGCCACTAGAAATGCATATTTGGGTTGTCCATTCCTCTGTAGAAGGAACCTTTTGTTAATTTAAAGTACTTTTACATCCTTACAGAGATATACTAATGGCATGAAATAGTATGTAAACATATGCATGACTCCTTTTCTTGTTCAAGATTGCAGTGTGCTCAAAATTAGATACTACTGTGTATTTCTTCTAATTAGATTAAAATTAGATACTACTGTGTATTTCTTCTAATTAGATTCCTTTCTATTTTTTTTTAATGAGACTTAGAAATGTTAACATTCCTATTAACCTATTCTAATTAACCAATTTTAAAATGTCAATATTGCGATATTCCTTGAATGCCAGAACAAAATTATAAAAGATATTTTATTTTAGCATGAAATTCATACATTTCGTAATATTTCTAGGCAATCTGAGTCTTTTGGCACTAAAGACAGAAATAGAAATTATTTCTTGGAGGTGTGGGAGTTCCTCTCTAAATTAAAATAATATATAATTTGCATTCTGTGACAACATGAAATCCAGAAGAGGGAAAAATGCATGCTCTTAAGTCCATTGAACTTTGTTGGGAACTTACAGAGCTCAGATACATACAAAAAATGTTTTTATACTACTAAAGAAATTGCAGTCTCCCAGCTGCATATTCGATGCATTCTGTGAAGCTAACTTTGGACTTTCAACATATCCAGATCAGTGGAAAAGTATCCAGTTAAGAGGGACAAAAATAAGACTGCCTCTTAAACATACAAAGAAGACAACTGGCAACAGGTGGGTATTGAGTTTTCTACTTCCACATTCATACACTTTACCTGACAATTACCCAGTAAAAATCAAACCAACTTAATATTGAGAAAACTGCAATAGGGACAATGAATAACTAAAAAGTAACTTTCCCCAAATTAGAACTTGGATATAATAACAAGGAAAACTTGAAACTGTTAGACATGTAAACAAATTTATGCAAGAAAAGTGTTTCCTGTGACAAAGAATTAGTAAAATCCTAGTCCTGATGAGCTAAATAATAAAGCGCTTTGAAAATGAATGGTTTCCCACGGATAATTCAGTTATAGTTGCTGAGTTAAAGGATAGAGTGTGATGCTTGAGTGATTATGAGAAGATCAGAAATACTATATAAATGTCCAAGTAATGCTACTCAGAAAAGAAAGCACTGGACAGTGCTAAAGGGTTGCTTTTGTTAACTGTTTTAATCAGTCGTTGCAGGCAGCCCATCATATGCACACTGCTGGCTCATACTGACCTTTTAATCAGCCAACACCCCAGGTCCTTCTCCTCAGGGCTTCTCTCAGTCCAGTCTTCACCCAGACTGTATTCCTGCTTGGGATTGCCCCGACCCAGGTGCAGGACCTTATACTTGGCCTTGTTGAACTTTATGAGCCTGCCAAGGTCCCTCTGGATGCCATCCTTTCCTTCCAGCATGTCTACTGCACGACATAGCTTGGTGTTATCAGCAGACTTGCTGAGGATATACTCAATCCCACTGTCCATGTTGCTGCAAAGACACTGAAAAGGGCTGGATCCAGTACTGACCCTTAAGGAACACCACTCATCACTGGTCTCCACTTAGACTTTGAGCCATTGGCCGCGACTCTTTGCGTGTGGCCATCCAGCTAATTCATTATCCACTGAGTGGTCCATCCATCAAATCCATGTCTCTCCAAATTGGAGACAAGGATGTCATGTAGGACAGTATCAAATTCTTTGCATGAGTACAGGTAGATGATGTCAGTCACCCTTCCTTTATCCACCAATACCATGGTCCCATCACAGAAGGTGACCAAAATTTTCAGGCATGATTTGCCCTTAATGAAGCCATATTGGTTGTCACCAACTACCTCCTTATTAGTGTGCTTTAACATAGTTTCTGGGAACATCTGTGTAGTATTGCCAGGTTAGCTAGGGGACTAAGTGAATCATCATAACTGCTTGTTGTCTGAATGTTGGGCATTGCTTGCTGCAGACCTCCACTATGATTGCACTGATATGAGCTCCAGCCAAAGTAGGGATCTTGGAGCATGTTGCTTTGCTACTGACTTTATTTCTTCCTTCCTGGGTAATGTCTTACAACAACTGGATGTGCCCTGCATCAAGGATTTTAGAGCTTAACAACCCAAAGCAGAATTTAGGATGCTGTATCCCTGTTAATTTCAAAATCAATACTTTTTTTGACTGATGACAGATTTACACACCAACAGAGACCTTAGCCTTAACCTTAGCCTGATCTTCATGGCCTTTTCAGAAAGAGACTAATTCAACAGAGTAAGTCGCTTTTCGGTAAGCATCTGTACTGTCTGTTTTCCTTGATGTACAGCTACAAAAGCTAAGCAAGTATGATTTTATTCATATGTAAGAAAAGTCTGACAACCTAAATTGATAACTCACTTAGATAACTGATTCAGGTCCTTAAAATAGATTAAGTGAAGGCATGAAAACTGGTTAACTAATGAAATTAATACATATAGCAGATGCTAATAATTCAAATGTTTCTGAGAACATAATGTTGTTCATAAACTCATATGCATCCTGCTGACCATAATATGTTGAAAACACAGGCAATTATGACTCATCTTTAAGACTGAAACAGTGCATTTCAGGCTGCAAAGTAACAGTCTGCCAAGTAAAATCAACAAAAACTAAAAGGAAAAGGAATGTGAGAATTTTCTCTAAACCTTCTAAGACATTAATTGGACAAGAATGTTTCTAGGAAGAAGGCAGGCCTTGACAGTCTCTCCTTCACAGTGAAAGCTCAAAGAACTTAATAGTTTTACGTAATGAGATTTTCCTAGCATGCTGAAAATTTTCGTACTGTTCTTTTGACTCCTGAAAAACACGATGCCAGTTAGGCAAAGGTACCATTTTAGTACTGGTTCTTTTCTGGGTGTCTCACAGGCAGCCAAGATCTCTGAATGAAATACTTCTTGCATGTGAATTCAATAACAGGGCTACCACTGCCTTCTGCAACACCGGGATTTTGATCTTCTTTCTCAATTTTCTGTTTATAAAATGGATGGTGATGCCACCACTGTCACACATGCAGGAGCATCTGATCTTTACAGGAACCACTCAAAACCACTCGCAAAAATATCTGAAGCCAGTATTTAAGACCTACAATGTCCCTGAAAGGGCTGTGTGACTTTGCCAGCCACTTCTCATGTGATCTGTGAAACTCAAAGAATAGTTAAATCACAGAGGTTATGTAGGCGCTATTTTCTTAATATCTAAATTCAAGTGTTTCTATAGCAAATGCAGACCTTAAAAGAGGGAGTGTAGTGTTTGTTTAACAAGATGAGGCTGAATAAAACAAGATGACTAACCATTCAATCACAGCAAATCACACTGTTATTGAAGCAGCCCAAGTGCTGAAACAAGATATCTGCATATGAATTGGGTACTCAGTAATTTTCCCAAGATGAAGAGAAAATACTTTTTTCAAGTTCCTTTAAAAACGAACTAATGAGTAGAATTGAGAAATGGACTGTGTAAGTGGGTAAAAATGATATATGCACAGTTGTCTGTTTTCATTTGTTCAAGATTAAAAATAAAGTTGATTGGTTTTTTGTGGGGTTTTTTTGTGTTTTCTTTTTTTTTTTTTTCTTCCAGTAGTGTTATGTGAATTCTTCAAATGATGTTTCACATTTCTGTTCTAACTGGGAGAAGAGCAGCTTGTAGATTCATGGAAATAAAGAAAGAAGAAAAAAAGTGCACCGTCAGCAAGAATCAAAGATAAGACTCTTAGAAATGGTTGTAAAATCATACACATTTTAGCTAAAAATGCTTGCATGAAATGAATACCACCACATCCATAAAACATTTCAAATGACTAGTAGATATTTCATCATTTGACTAGAATCTGCATAGTATTTTCTGTTTGCTACTTGTTCTGGTTTAAAATGAAGACTTATCAGTGGAGTTTGTTTTGATGATTACATCTGTATTGATTTCTTTTGCTTTCTGTCCTAATTTTTAGGTGTATTCTTTTCTGCCAGAAACTTTTTCCATTGTACTTCTTTCAGCCAGGAAGAAATATGGAATTGCTATCGACAAACCATATATGCAATTAAAGACAGATTATGGAAGTTCAGCAGCTTCTTAGTTCTTGGATGTCTTGTAACTAACTTTGTGTTTCTGATACAAACACATCCCATATACAAGCACGAACAAGAGAACACAATATAAATGTTCTACAGTCCCAAGTGGGATTGAACAACTATTGGGAAATAGTCTCGGAAAAAAAAAGTAACAGAAAGTGATAAGCAAAAGGGAGAATATTTAGGTTATTCTGCAGCTGAAGTAAAAGAGGAAGAGGATTTTAGCTTTGCAGTTCCTACACAGTCCCCTAATTACTTTTTCAGCTGAAATTTCACATAATTTAGTGGTGGTGGGGTCAGTGACGTCTACCTTATATTTTTGTTACAGACCATTTAATGTATTTGTCCTTGGTGATTTCAAAATATCTGGGTTGCTTTGGCTTTGACAAGCCTGGAAAAAACAGACATCTCTGTTCTGTTAAACAGTTTTATAGTCAAATAATCTAATACCTGCCAGAACTTGCAAAAGTCTTAGTTACATTGGTGAAGAGTCCTCAGATTTTCTGTATCTGAATCCAATCCTCTGGTGAATACTTCACAAAGAGTTACTTCTGACTAAAGAATTAGCCTCAGTGTCTCTCTGCTGTTATTATAATGAAGCTGTTGCGTGCAGCAAGCTCAAAAGACATCTGTTTGACTCTAAAGCACTCTTGAGGAGCAAGGCTAAATAAAAAGTGGATCAGGATAGCAGATTAAGAAAAGAAGCAAAGTTAAGATGTTCTTAAAAAGTTAAAACTGTAGTGGGAAAAGGACATTTATGATTCCCAGTAACTTACTCCTTTTCTCTTTGCAGGCTTTTTTGTGTTTGAAACTCCTCCTTGACTTGGTATCCTGAATCGTGCGGCTGTGCAGCGGATGCTGCCCTTGGGGGATCTCTCCAAAGGGTATATGAAGTTCAGGAAGGTGTGGAGCTGCTACTTATGTTTGGTGGCCATTGAAGAAGGCTGCTGAGAAGCTGACACTGGTGATATGTAGCAGCTGATGTTTAACAGCTACTGGTACAGGAAGGTTAAAGAAGACTTAGATGCTTGCACTCTGCTTTGGTATGCAGAGCTCAAAGGGCAGTGCCCTTCAGAGATCAGGTAATGAGGACACAGAGAAAAAAGCCATGGGCTAGATAAGGCGTCTGACCCCAGGGACTGTAAATGTCTTGACTCATGCCTGCATGAGGTCTTCATTAACTATAGCACAAGCTGAACTTGGCAGCTTGGGAGATAGGACTAAGATGGTTATGAAGAGTTCCCAGAAGGTCAGTAGTGCAGTGTTGCAAGGAGAGAACTTACTGGGAGAAAGGGAAGGGGATTTGGGGTTGGGAGCAGCTCATGATGGAAACCCTAAGCACCTGTACAACCTCTGAAAGAGCTGGTTGCTGGCTCCTTGGTTCAGTGTGACATACACAGCAAATACAGAATGGTCTGATAAAGAACATGCCTTGATACACTGCTGAAAAGCAGAATTGCAGTGAGTGTGGCAGCAGGTCTAGCACGCGGTTAAATAGGTAGGCAGATTATGTGCCTAAATTTTAGATGAACTAAAATCTTGCTCTAGTAATTTTTCCTCTTCTTATCTTACAGTTATTCCTGTTATTTCTCAATACAGTTGCCTTTTTCACTGAACTGATTTGTGGTGCAGACAAACATACACTTTTCCCTTTCTGGTTCAGGGAAGCAGCAAATAGGTGTGATCGCAGTTTCCAGCCTCGGTCTCAACCCCAACCAGGAGAAATGAGGCAGTAGAAGAGGGAAATAGTTTGAAGCTGGTCAATGTATCGTAATTCTTTCCTCTGCTCCTATGCAATGAAGTGTGCTGCCCTTTCCTCAGGTTTAAATAACATTTGGGTCTTAATGTGCTAATTGCTTGATGTGATGTGTTCTGCTGACACTCATTGGGACTGACCTGCTTCACTTTTTCTCACACTTGTTGCTCAAAAATTTCACTAAATACTACACCTGATATAAGTCACATAAGCACTAGCTATGTCAAAGCCTTCCCTCTGTATAGCAGTCTAGGAGGCTGCGTATTGTGCCTGAGCACGTTCACACATATATGCATAATCATATTATTAATGTGTATGTAAATGTTCTCCTTCTGAGTGGCAGAATTTAGTGTAGATTACACTTAATATAAGTTTCCCACTGTGTGATGGTGAATGAAGGAAAGTAATGAAGCTTGTAATTCCATGCAAATACAGGTATCCTTGGATACTGCTGACACAAATGGCTGTTGGGATAATAAGAAAAGGGAGATACTGAGCTCAACATTGTGACTTAAATACCAGCAGTGTATCTAACGAATTGTTCTGTCATTTCTTTATTGCCAGGGCTGGAACTATAGTCATAGTTATATGGCCAAGTCCAGTTAAATCCTCATGATTAATTTACTGCTTGTAGAAGGTGAGAAACTGTCAGTCTAAAAAATGGATATGTTCTACCTCACCACATGGCACGCATCGCAGAGGTGCAGCGCTGGCAGGATTGCGTATTGAACAGAGGGGATAGGGGCTGTCACTGAAATGGAAATGAAGCTGGGAAACAAAGCTAACACCTCCCCACCCTGCAACTCCTCACATGCAGGCATGCATTCAAAACAGTAATAGCTTATGACACAGCTTCTTAGGGTTCCTTTACAGTCCAGTCCATTGGTTGCAACTCTCTTTCAGGCTCTGTTGGTTCTGGCTGTCCTGTTACTACTTCAGCCTGGTCTAAAATCTAAGCATCTTTTAAATATATCTGTTAATTGCTCTTCAGAAGCAATATAGCTTCTATTCTAGTGCCAAGAGGGATTTAGTAAACTAGATAAAAAGAAGAGAGTAGAAGTACTGCGAGTTAGACTAAAAGAAGCTGCTTCTTTGTTTAGTCAAGTAGAGGAGGAAGCTGTACCGTCAAACAGTTATCAATCAGGACACTTACACTATAAATTCAGCTTCTTTGGCATATCCAGGGTACAATAAACCTTCAGACCTATTGGTTAATGGAGTTTTGTTAATGTGAGTTTTGATAGGATATCTTACAGGATATGAACTGCTTGCGGAGTAAATTTCCACAATTTGTTTTCTTTCTTTCTCTCTCTTGCTAGATTTCTCTCATGTTGGAGAGCAGATAACAGCTTTTATGTTGTGCTCCTTTCCTTTAGAGGTGCACATTTTGAATTGTTCTACTCAAGAATAAACCCCAGGTTTAGTTAAGATAGTTTTCCAATTCCCTGATCTCACATATCTCAACACATCCTGTGATCTTTCTTCAACAGCTTATTATCCATGAACAGATGATTTTGTGTTAACTTCATCTTAGTTTCTTCTGCAACCTGCTTAGGTTCCAGGTCTTCATACTGAAGCTATGACAAGTCAAAGACTTGTCAACTTTAACACTTACAGGATCAAACACTCCCAACAATTTCCTGTGCTAACCAAACAAAATTTTTGATCTGTGCCTTAGTCTCATGGTAGCATTGAATCCTGTCTTCCATTCCCCAAGCAGATGTTAAATATTTTCTGCGATCATTTTCTTAATGCAAGTCAGACTATCTCCTCCCCATGAGCCATGCTGCTTGGGAATTCTTGCAATGGTAAAAAACAATCATCCCTGAAAATGGCTGAGGCTTGATCCTTATGTGTTGGTAGCATTATGTTGATTAATATGAGCTGAGGAACTGACACAGGATACGTTTAAGCTTCTTCTATTCCTCCTCCTTGCTGCTGTATATTGAGTGCGTAACATAACCTACTGTTAGGGAACTGGCAAGATGCCTAGCAGCAGCAATTACAACCAGCAAGTCTCAGCTTTCCTGCTGTCTTTTTCAACTCTTGCCTTCAGAAGAAGTGATCTTGCACTTCCTAACCATCTTGGATGCTTGCAGTGGTGATGTTAAATTATTCTTTAGGGCTATTAACAGTGAATTTGGACAAAGTGAAATATTAAGGAGGAAAATGGAAGTGTCTTGAAGTGCGAAATCATTTGAGGTGATATAAATGCGAGAGAGAATATTTTTATCTACACTGCACTACAGCTTCAAGCTACCTAATGTTGCCTGGTATCTAGCGCTGAGACGCCTTTTCCAGGCTATCCACATGTTATAGCCCCATCCATGGTCCTAATTATCCTAAATTAATCCAGTACAGAGCTTGTATAGAGTAGAATCCTGCATCCTGATACCTGCACTGTAACCTGGCAGGTGATTAACATAGTTCTTCTCTGACACAAATGACTAGGAGTGTCTTTTTTGCGTCTAGGGAAAAAATGTGACTGTGGATGTACAAATACTCTGGGAAAACTTGAGAAGGCTTTCTGATTCTGCATTTTGTTGCGCAATTCAATGTCAGTACTTTGGTGCCGATTAGACTCACCTATGTCTTCTCTCTGCTCCTCATGTCAGTTTACAGTGCTGTCACATGAAAAGATGATCAGACTGCAGGCTTCAGCGATGGACTGATATTTTGAGCTTCTTTTCATTGGTGTGATGGTAGGATTTTGTCTCTGTACTGATACGTATTGATGTATCTTTAGCGTTATGTGTTCTGTTACGTATTGCCAGCAAATGAATATGTGCTGGCCTGAGCTTTACATAGCTGAACAGAGCATAAGAAACTACTGGACGTAACACGAGAAATTGCTGGCTGTGGTGATAATAGTAAGAACCTGACAAAAGTTATCAAGAGCACTAGAAGGTGGCTAGATTTCTTAGATTGTAAGTGGAAGTATGTGACTGATAAACTTCAGAGATGTAACTGAGGGGATCTTCTGAGAAGTGGAGGCTTGTGGTGCAGCAGTGCCTAATCATGTCAATAATACCATGTAAGGCCAAGGTGAACTAGGTAACAGTATCAGAAATACCAAACTTGGGTATGGAGACAGCAGAACTGTGGTCGAAAGGGGAAATTAGGCTGTTTATTTGGAAGAGAAACACAAGTTGGAAAACACGTACAATAAAGCATAAAGGAAGATCAAGAAATAAGGAAAGGAAAAAGAGTGGACAGTTGGTAGCCGTTAGTTGGTACTTCTGGAGATCACTTTCAGATAGTTCTGTGCTTCATCACTGCACGCTAAATGAGCATAGCAAATCAAAGCCGTTGTTTTGTTCCCAGAACATAGGTCTCAACTCACTGGCTTCCAGAGTAGTGAGGATGGGAGCGGCTGCTTCCTTGAAGAAATGCTGGAAGGACTATCCAAGCATCCTGGTGTGCCTGCACAGGGCCTGCCTCCAGAAGTGACTTAACTAGCAGCTACTGAATATATACAAACCTGAAATAGCAGACCATAATCTGAATACAGACAAATGAGTGAAGTGAGTGAAGTTCTGGCAATTTTTCTTGGAACGATCCTTTCTGTTAATTGAAGCATTGTGCTTACATTTCCTTCTGTCCTCACATGAGAGCCTAATTCATTGTTAATTCCATACAGAGAGAGGCCTAAGAGAATGACTGGGTATAGTAACAGCTTTCAGTTTTTGAAGGGGCGAGGGTGAGTCAGGGAAACAATCTTTAGCAAGCAGCAACAAGAATCAGTCATAGTGATTATTATAATCTGGTTGATGGCATCCAGAAAAACAAAGCTATTTTTAAGAATTACTCCATCAGTTTTACCAGTAAGATACCCATTCCCTGGGGAAAACCCCCATTTCTATGGTAAGCAGAGATATTACAAAGCCTCGTTTCCTCTGAAACTATCTCTTACGGGTCCTAGCTAGGTTATATAGCTGAACACACAACCTTCTGCTGAAGTCACTCACCTGAATCTTTCCCTTAATTTGTCAGAAACATGCAGCACCCCAGTTTCTCTGAGAGCTACCCCTCTTTGTCAGATGTGGCAGAAATTCACCAGTGAGCTCGAAAATTTTGGAGGAAGGTGGGAGAAGAAGTGCAAACTGGAACTATCTACACAATCAAATTAGTCTCATTTACTTCAGAAGGTAGGTTTTATGGTGTTTTTCCTAATTGATATGATAATTAGTAGAAATATGCTTGAATGCGCCTGCACATTTACTGCTATACAGCATTTCAGGGCACTGCTGTAAAATATCCTACTACTGCATATAATGCCGTTTAACTTGTCTTTGGTGCTCTAGTTCATCCATATAAGTAGCAGCTGCTAACTGCTCTGCTTTTATTTCTATGCCTTTCTAAGGGGTTATGGGGAAAATCAGTGAAGCCAGAGCTTTGTCACCTCTTGGCTCTGAAACTAACTTAACTGTGGAGAAGAGGAATTACATGAACATGCCTTCATCACATTTCATCATGACATGATCATCCTTCTCTTGTTTCACAGCCTACTTCTCAGGCTGTGCATACGGTGAATTACTCTATTCTGAGAATTGGTGTGGATAAAATAAGTCTCTACATATTCATACCTGACATCTGAGACTGTAGCATGAAGAAAAAGGGGATAAAATGAAAAATGATTTGCTATCTTGAAAATTTTGTTGAGGCCTCAAAAACTGAAGTTGTTTGGGCATCTCTTAATAAGAAGCCATTTGTTTCACTGTAAAAGTGTGTTCCATAGAGAAAAAGCTTCATTTTAGGAACAGCCTGTCCTCAGCCTGTCCTAACATTAAGCAGTAAGCAGTTGCATTAAGAGACTTTTTCTCTTAGACAAAAATGCTAGCTAAAAGTCATGCAAGACCCTGATTCAGAAAGTCAGCATATATTCACTACATGTACTCCCTTCTTCCTCAGAGCCAGTGAGCTCCTGGCAGCACGAGCTCTGAGGCTGCATGATAGAGATTCCACCCCTTTTCATCTGTAAGCCTGCTGTTTAACAGGAATCTCAGTGGACCTTCTATGAAATCAGTCTTTTATTTTGTGCCTACTGCTCCTGTCAGAAACATCTCAGGTTTTTGTTTTTGTTTTTTTTTTTTTTTTTTTTCCAGTAACAATACAGAGGTGAAAACAAAAGCCCCACTTCATAATTTTTCCAGCTTCATCTACTTTTCCCAAAGTCTTGCTTACTTCTCTGAGCATACTGCTGAGGTCTCAAACAGGGATATAAGTGGGGTGAGTTTTCTCCACAGGGGATTGAATGGTCTACCCTGTACACAAGAGACTTTACTATCCATCAGCATCTAACCTGCTTAGTCAAAACAGCTTGGTAAAATGACTGGCAGGCACTTAATACCAGCTGTGAACACACAGAGATGGAGGCAGAAAGCAGAGCAAGATATTCCTAAACAAACAATGCTTTACATTACAGTGTTTAGGGAGATCCAGCAAACATTTATCTCTGGGCTGCTTCACTCATTCTGTCAGAGCCTGGAATAACTCAAGTAGCCCAGCATACCTAGAGTAGCTTTATTTTACTTATTTAAATATTTTTTTAACCAAAGGAGATCATCTTATGCAAAACTGAAATCAGCAGAAGTCTTCGTTGTATTTTCTCCACAGGAAGAGTCTGATTTGAAGAAATTGTTGGTCTGACAGCTCTATCTGCATTAGCGCTGATACTGTGCTGGTCAGACCTAAATCAGCAATGATCCTGAAGGAAAAATCTTAAGTTTAAGGATTTGCAGTGAAAGCTTTTCTTTCCAAAGAGCCAGCTATGGGTGATATATTCCAGTAAGCTATTTTTTTGATAAATTACTATCATGAGCCATTAGCGATGAAAAGAGAAGGCATGGGATATTCCCTGCTGTAATGAATCTGTAGTCTGAGACCCTAAACCAAAGCTCATTAAAACCAAATAAAAGCCCACGTCACTTGTCTGAGAGGGCAGGATTGGCTCACAAGGAGAGGAGGAAACTGTTTTCCTTGAACAATCTGTATAATGAAAATCTCATGGCTTGAGGATGGTCAGATCTGTACAGAATCTGATTAATCCTTTTTATAAAGATAAGAAAATAGAAATAATATTTTAAAAAGTCAAAACCAGACAAAATGCCCCTTCTTCTTCATGTCCACTTCTTTCCTCCTCCTCCTCCTGCCGCACCCTGCAGTAGCCTTCCTTATTTTAAGAGCAGGATACCATTTTTCTTATTTTAAATATCTCAATTTGTGATCTTATTATGACTTCAGCTGTCTGAACAGCTATGTTTATATCAAGGATTTCATTCCACTGAGGGAGGCGAGCTTTCCGTTAGCTTGATTCAAAGTCAGCATGGTTTTTCCCCCTTGGTTCCAAACAAAACCAGTTACTTCCTTGTGTCTAAGCAAAAGACCAAGAAAAAACACCAAAATGCATAGAGGAGGATGTAACAACTGCATTTTTAAAGAAAATGTTTGGAAATACTTTCAGTCATGGACAGTTTATTTCTAGGCTACCAAAAAAAACCCCAACAACCCAACAACCAAACCCAGCAAAAAACCAAACTGAACCCCCCCAAAACCCTAAAAGAAGAAAGAAAGAAACAAATTATATTCACAAAGAACTGAAGTTCTATCTCTTTGAGAGTTCAAGGAAGTTGGAACTAGATGGTCTTTAAGATCTCTTCGAGCCCAAACCATCCTATGATCTTAAGAGTAACTGTTTAGAAAGAGCAAATCTGAAAATATGGATACATAGGACAGATTTTAACAAACCCTTAAATTCAGATTTGACTGGCTGCTACCACTGTAGCACAGAAAAACCACTATGAATATTTCACAAAAGTTGAAAGAATTATCAGATTATTTAAGATTTTTGAACCAAAAAGACATGCAAAAAATATTCAGTCTTTATGTTTGATCGCATATTGAAAACAAGGGGCAGGAAGATTGATAAACAGCATAGATAGTTGAAGATAATAAGCATGGAAATTCTGTTCTGCCATCTCTAAATTCATACAAGGTTTTTGATCCATTTTACTCCCTGGACACATGTGTACATAATCCAAACCAGTCTCACTGTGAGCCTTTTTAAAGAACACTATGTGAAATTGAACTTGAACAGAAAAATAATGTAGTTCATTAAAGAACTCATCTGTGTACCAGTCTTCTTATTAGTAAACCATTCAGTTTAATTTTTTTAATTTACAGTGCCATTTTGGGATAATCAGAAAATTGATTCCTTCATATCACACTGCCATGCGTACACTTTAAGATAATTAGATGTTCAATATCTGAGACTCCTACAAAAAAAAGTAGGTGTGCGCCTCACTCTGTTTTGAAACTCGAAAAAATGGGGTTGCATTTTCACTACTTCTTTTAATCAGGTGAATTTCCCCCTCTCCTCTCCTGGCCTTTTGCCATCCCAGTTCAATTTTGGAGGTGTTTTGCAACTTACGTTTGTTGTTGTTTGAGTGCCGGGTTCATGAAAAAGATGAAAAAGCACTGGGAATATCTGCCAGATCTGTTGGTGCTGTTTCAGAGAGCAGGGAACTGAGTGGTGGTGACTGTATTCTACTTGTCATCTCAGTGTAAAAGTTTGAGAATTTTAAATGTACAGAAAAGTTGTTTAGATTAAAACAGTGTCTTAAAAAAAAGTAGCATGAGAAAGAAATAAAATACAAAAAGAGAACAAGGTTCACCTACCACAAGCTCTCATTTAGGAGGCTGTACATCACAGCGAACTATACTTCGAAAATACTGCAGTTTTGCTGAAGTCCATTTAGACAATGATCTGCATCAGATGGAGAGCTGAACTGTGAAGCTAACACTTCATTGTCTAACACTACAGGAAATAGTTTTGATTTACCTTTTGTTGCATATTTTCAGATTTTTCCCTGCTCTCTTAACTGACCTGGGACACATATTCAACAAACGACTCTTTGATTCCCCTGGTCCCACTGCTCATCTGATTTTAAAATTACTGCCCAGAGCTTTGTGGGAGAGTAATTCAAGAAAACTGTGGGTTTTCTTGCCTGCAGTCACCTTCCCACTGCTAGTTTCTCTTGCCACAACTGCCTTTTCCAGTCTCTGTCATGGTGGGATCACTGTGTTGACTCCTGTTTCATCAGTCAGCCCCTTTTTGCCTGAAGCAGGAAAGTCGAGCTGTGATACAAAAAGGGGATGCAAAGCACAAAGTAGGTGGGACTAAAACTATAAAAAGAACATAATGCTCTGCCAAGTCCTTGACATGGAAAACATGCCCTCCAGAACACAAAGTCTACCTCTTCTGTGTCACTACCAGGAAGAGTGCATTAGATAAACTGGAAAGCAGACTTTGCTAATCTGAATATGTGTGGCAGTGTCTGGTATCCAAACAAAGATGGGACATGTTTACATGTCCTCATGCCCCCAGATAGGAGGACATGTGGGAGACTGCTGGAGGGTTTGAAGTGCTGATTACTAGCATTCATTCCAATCCGACTGGACTGACAGAAGGTTTGAGCTTTGGTGGAGTTGTAGAAGATTTTGTAAGCTTAGGCTAGTCCTAATTTGCAAATAAGAAATCTGTAGTGCCATGTTTACCAAAGGGCTTATCTCCTCTGTCACCACAAGCAAGATGTTTTTCTTTATGCCACTTGTTTTTTTGTCCTGTTGTTTAATTTCTTTACATTATAATTGAATTTTCTATTGTGCTATTCAGAAAATTTTATTTTATCCTGAAGATAATAGTTTTACAACAGGAAAACCATATGGAGCCTTCTAAGTATTTAATGGTGAGCTGCTTGAAAATGATTGCAGATCCTCTTTACCCGAAACATTCTACACAGAATCAGTTCAGCACCAAGCTGTTTTGCTCTCATGCTGTACTGTCTTCATGAAGGCTGTGGTCAGGTAGTCTGATGTGCTGATATTTTGCAGGTCCCGAACCTCCTGAGTGAATTCTAAGGGATGCAAAATCTCCCCTGGCCAAGCCACATGATGCAAGATGGAAAGCAGGAGAATTTGGCTCATGGTGAATAACATAATAAAAAAAAATGCAGGTCTCATCAGACACTGTGACACAATAGCCATAGAGATCTTAGGACTGAGCTGACCTGAAACAAAAGATTTAGTGTCAGTTAAAAACGTGTTCTGCCTTTTTGGAGTCTGTTTTTGCTCACTTCTTTTCTTAACAAGGCTTGAATTGAACATTCAATTTTTTCATCACCTTTCAGGATCATAAAAAATTATCCTGAAGAGAGCTGAATAACCTGAATCTTTTCCTTTTAACAGCCTCTGGTTTTTTTTCAGTCTTTTATATAAAACTATGAGCAGTCTGAGAACACCGTGTTCATTGTTATTTGGTTAAGGACCAAAATGTGGTAAAAGTGCAAAAGAAAGAATGACTTACATTCTAAGTCACAAATGCACAGATGCACAAGTGTTGATATATTCTGTATGTGGGAGGGTGTGTGTCTGTGACGCAGCTGCTGGCTGGACCCACAAGCAGCACCAGCCACAGTCACATCCTTGGGCTGGGATGGAGGGACCCCTGGCTCACAGGGCACTTATAAGGAGAAGGGTACAGGTCCTGAAGGCCGTGGGGCCTGGAAGTTCCTGTAGCATCTGCAACAGTGTATATTTAAACTCCTGCAGAAATTTCTCTCTTGAGATCCCATGTGGTTCTGTGATACAGAAGGTATTAATAACAGCCAGAAGTGCAACACTCCTTGAGATATTAGGATTAAAAAATGCAGAGAAAGGCTATTAGAGCAAAAGAGTGTCACCTTGATGATAAATAAACCCCAACAATTGCAGGCTGGAAGGAAAATAAAAAATTACATTTATTATTGTGTTTTGGTCCCCACAAGAATTCCACTGCTACTTTAACTAGACAATGTAGACTTTCGGTAAAATCCTCTGAGTCATAAAATGCCTCATTTAAAGAGAAAAAAAATCAATAACTCTAACTTCCTATGTGCTTTTACTTTACTGAATGTCTCTATTTAAATGCATATTTTGACTACAGTGCTGCCAAAGAGTACTAATATAACATTCCCTATAGAGGGAATTGCAGAAGAATATTGTAACCTTTTGAGCATGCAGGAGGTGGGGGGAGAAGGGAAGCAAGTCTTCTACCATTTTTAAAGGAAATTACATTCTCTAACTGCCTAAATAAATGAACTTTGCAGAAATAAGAATGTGTTCTGGATCTGACCCTGACTTTAAAAGAAGGCATAAAAACAGATTAAAATCCAACATTCACTGCAAAATTAGGCACTGGTATTAAGTAGTAGAGGTGTCAGCACTCTCTGCATGTTCACATCTTTTATGTAAAGATAAATAAGATGCAAACGGGAAAGGGCATCCAAAAAAAGCCTGTAGAAAGAAAGATGATAGTTACACAAAGTAAAGCTTAGTTATTTCTTTAGTTTAGAAAGCTAATTTAGAGAGGGCATGTCATCAAGCCTACACACTTTCTCAATAATATTAGTTATTTGTAATTTACTAGGGACTTGATAAGTCCAGGAGAAAAGAACCCTGAAACTTTACAAGACCAAATATAAGGCAGTAGATGAGAGTTCATGAAAAACCAGACAGGAACAGAGAAAAAATGGTATGGCAGCATAGGATGGAATGGTGAGCACTGCTTTCTGCTTATTAACAAGTCCACCATCATCAAGGTTCTCATAAATAAAATGAAGATGTCTTCAGGAAAGCAATGAGGTGGTTTTGCATATTGTCATGGGAATTCTACCTTGGTACACAAACGCTATCCTTACAGAAGGACTTTAGAATTCATGTATGATGATATTTCATCTACAAATGCACTGAATTGGATAGAGCACCTTTTTTATGTATGGCTTTTCAACCAAAGATCCTATTCTCCAGTGGGGATTATTTATGCCCTTATTCCTTCATCCCAATTCCCTACCCAACTGTCTGCTAGAAGCCCAGAGCCTTTTGCTTACCAGAGAGATAAGGAAATTAGTAGCAGACAAGTAATGTTTTCTTCCTGATTGCAAAAATGACCTCTGTGACTAAAACTTCAGACAAACACAAGTACTGATGGAAGACATTATTTGCAGCTGAAGTGTGACAGAGGTACTCAGAAGACTCCAAAGCTGGTGCTTCTCTGGGCTCTCTCATATGAAAACCCTCAGTACCCCGAAAAAGATTAAGAAACACTGACAGACAAATCGCAAGCAGAGGAAATGTCCAAAGAGCTGTATCAGTTTCCAGAAATTATAAGCGTGCAAACTGTCATATGCTAATGTGATTAAATGTGCCAATGGTGAAACTCTTCAGATCTTCAGAGGATGTAGCCAAGCTGAAAAAGCAAGGATGAAATCCAACACTGACTCAGAAGTGAGGCTTTTACAGAGGACCCCAATTTAAAATGCAAAGGTTGAAATTATTTCTCGTGTCATAGGTTGGTTGCAAGTGAGCTAGCCATTGTGAGGAGAGACCTGAGGCAAGATGCTGCATGTGCTGGACCTTTCAGCAGCATATTTGCGATATGTGGCCCTAGTTTTACCGCTTGCCTCTTCACTGTGTCAGTGTTATTTACCATACTTGCTGCATTATATTGGTCTGATAAGCAGAGACTTGTCAAGAATCTTAACTTAGGATCTTGCCTGTGTATTCATAAAGCAAACTGCAAAGCCACAGCAGAATCTTGGGTACTCTTGTGGGATGACTCCTCCTTTGTCATTCCCCTCAGATGGGGCCTTTTGACATTACAGTCATGCTCCTGAGAGTTTCTGCAAATTCATCCCCAGCTTTCCTTTATCACCATGTGCTGCTGTGCTCTGGAGGACATGAAGGTACTGGGCATTGTATGAGTGAGATGTAGCCTAGCCCATGCAGTGGACATTTTAGGGGTGCCCTTTCAGCAACCGAACTATTTGAAGGTGCATATGTGGCTGCTCATAATCCTTAGCCATTTCAGATAGGTCAGGAGTTTTCTATTTTTACTTTTTTCTCTTTTTTCCGGGTGATCCTTTGTCATGAGGGTTTTTTTATCCACTGCTTTTTCATCCTGTCTCCCTTTCGGAGACCTGCTTTCCTGTCACATATTTCATTTAATTTTCTCAAAAATGACATCCTGAAGTATTCATCCAGGCTGTAAGTGTCAGCTTTTCAGTTCACCAGTAGCTTCACGGACTGTGAATGAAAGAGACTAAAGTGTCTCAGCACAGTTTACATGATTTAATTTCACCTGAATAAAAGCAACCTCTGTCCAGCTGAGACACAGATGATCTCCACTTGATAAATTCATTTATCGGTGCATTAGAAAAGTCTGTCTTGAGGGAAAGCTCCAGAAAAAGGGTAATTGAGAGAGAGAGGAGAGAATAAAATTAACGCTGCTGCTTCATTCTCAGCCTGTTAGTATGATTCAGTAGTTCTCTGCATGAGGTCTGCAGACAAGAAGGAAAATGTTAAGACTGACAAAGTCTGAGCCCTTATTTCCTGGTTTTGCCCAGGCTGTGTGTGTGTGTAAGGCATCCTCCTGCACCAGAAACCTGGCCATGGTAGACAAGCTCTGAAGTTTTGAAAACTAAATTTATGCAAATCCAGGTCTTTATGACTTTAAGTTACCCCCAGAATTAGGTGTACTCACTAGGACTCATCCAGAAACAGCAGAGCTGAAATTTAAAGCCAAAACTAAGCAAATGGCAGTGATCTAACCAAACAAGCGAATGGACAGCAGTAACAAGAAAATGAGGCTTTGCCAATGCTACCATTTTAAATACACTAACTATGAAATAATTAAAGGAAAAAAGCCCAACAAAAATGGTATTCATAAATCATGTTATATTCAATTAGTTGGGCATTTCAGTAAATCAAGAACCACTTAGTTTGGTCACAACAACTTGGAAAACACTAGTTTTCAGAAATTGAAAATCTGCTTATCTTACTAAAAAGGAGCTTACTGTAAACTTTGGGTTAGCTTTGAACAAACCAAGGAAGAACTACTAATGTAAATCCAACTCGGATTGTGCTAACTGTATGGGGTTTTCCTTGTGTTGTTTTTTTTGTTTGTTTGTTTGTTATGGGTCTTTTATGTATTTGTCTTTCTTTTAACATTCATGAGGTTCATGTTGACTGCCCAGATACTCTGAAATGATCTTATATCCTTGTGAATGTTCCCATTTAAATATTAATATGCAATTAACATATAGGTTCCTAGACATGCCTTTTCATCCAAGATATTCTAGTGCTAATGAGTGTTGACATTATGTCATACTTGCCTTTTGAGCCAGGGTGGATCACTGGACCATGTAGCAGGGGCTTTTATATAACCAAATACTAGTTGTCTTATTCTTCAACTTATAACTTGATTAATCATCTGAACTAAAATAAAGTGCTAAAAACCTAAAATAGAACAAAAATAACAGCAAATACTTCCCTGGTTCAGATGTCTGCAGTGATGCAGCAGCATGATTGTTTAAATTAAAATCATTTGTCTTTAGCACTTGACCGGTAATTGTTATTGTGCATTTTTTAATAGATTGCAGAGCTTTTCGTAGCACTTTACATTTTAACCCCTAGAAGATAATCACCATTACTGTAATAATATCACCACAGTTTGATCTGAACAGTTAAAAAGATTAAATTCCTTAATTTTCACAGAATTTTCTTTCTTCAGTCTAATATTTGTGTTTTTAAGCAGACTTGCTTAAAAAAAAATCCGTTATGACTGCAGGTGCTATTCCAGCATGATCACCTTCTTAACTTTATAGTCTTTGTTGGGTGAAGAGTATAGGCCGTCGGGAAAGCCATTAGGGAGGAATTTGTTCATGAAAAATGAAGGCATTTTGTCTTCACAAGTAACTCTATAGTAACTCAGCCATCCCATCTCCTGTGAAAGAAACTGCAAGGAATTCTTTCAGGCTAAAATCCTCTCCAGAGTTACTTTGGCGAATGCATAGATCCTCATGGCTTTCTGGAACAGTTATTAACATTCCAACTAAATAAAAAATTAAAGTTAATTAAATCTGAGGTGGGCTAAGTCTTCTAGTGAACTATCCCAAATAAGGAATAATGACATTTTCTGAAATGAGCAGATGAAGCTGAGGCCCTTCCTTGGAAGAGCAGTCTGAATAAGTACATTCACTTCATCTACAATGCACTGCATCATCAGGAGCACTTGCTATATATCCTCTAACTAAGAAGCAGAAATGAAAGGTGGGAGTTAAAGAAAGGCAATATTCTATTCTGCATTGTAAAGTATATCTCTAATTTATTGAGATGGGCTTTTTTTCTCTAATGATTCAATACATACAACAGAAAATTCACCAGACAAAGAAATATTTCTGAAGAGCCAACAGACGAGGCATGATTTCTGATATCAGTGAGAATTTTGCCATTGATATCAATTGCACTAGAATCTCACTTTCTGGAGAGATAGTTTATACTTTCTAGCTTCACTTGTAAGAACATTTGATGAAAGAAAATTTAGAAATTATTTGAGCAATGCAGCTTCTCTCACTTTAGGGCACAATCATCGGCAGCACAGAAAGTTTCATTGTCAGAAACATTTCACTTAAATGCCTTTTATTAATTTCATTTTTCTATTGTCGATAGGTACCACATTACTATCTTAGATCAACTGGCAGATGTTACATAGAATTTCCTTGAAGAAAGCAGCCAATGCCTTCCATCCCTAGGGATGTTGTTGCTTTTAGGGAGACCATGAATTGAATGTTACGAAATAAAGTGTCCTTGCTTAAAAAGTAACCAGCTATTATTAACTTTACAAAACATTGTCTTAGTACAGCTTTATTGACTTCCTTTTCAGTGTTGGATTTTCTTTAGGACAGAGCTAAATGAATTATCCAAAAGATTTGTATATAACACAAAATTATTCCCAAAGTCTACTGAAAATCCCATGTCAAAAATAATTATAAGGTTCATAATAAAAGCCCTCTAAAATTCTCATATAAACTTCAACCACTTTGCTTTTAAATGTATAAATATTATTAAAATCTTGTCTGTCCAGAATAGATGGTTAATCCAAGTACTGACATGCAGATGTTTTCAAGATAGGTGAATTGGATTTGAATCCAGTGGAGATCTTGATCTCATGTCTCTGAATCCGCTACAAAAGACCTTTGCAGGAGTTTCAGAGTAACTTTATATACTGCAAATGCTGAGTTTCAGTTTCACAGCTTATCCTTTTAACATACAGCTGTGTTTTCAAGACCATGTATCTGTATTAATTTTCATCATAGTAACTGGCATTGGGCTACGTTTTGGATTTGTGCTGGAAACAGTGTTGATGTGCAGGGATATTTTAGTTAGTGCTGAGCAGTGCTCACACAGAGCTCAGGCCTGTTCTGCTCTTCATCTCACCCTACTAACAAGCAGTTGGGGGTGCACAAGAAGTTGGAAGGGAACACAGCCAGGACAGTCGACTCTAACTGACCCAAAGGATATCTCACACCGTATGGCATCATGTTCAGCATAAGAAGCTGCGGAAGAGGAAGGAAAGGGGGACACTGGGAGTGATGACATTTGTCTTCCCAAGTCACTGTCCCATGTGATGGAGCGCTGCTTTCCTGGAGATGGCTGAACAACTGCCTGGCCATGGGAAGTTGTGAATGAATTTCTTACTCTGCGTTGCTTGTCTGTGCAGCTTTTGCTTACCCATTAAACTGTCTTCATCTCAACGCATAAATTTCCTCCTTTTTACGCTTCCAATTCTCTCTCCCATCCCACTGCAGGAAGAGTGAGTGAGTGGTTCCTGGGGGCTTAGCTGCCGCTAGGGTTAAACCATGACAAAGTCCGAAAACATGTATGTACACATGCACTAGTGATGAACCTAGTAGTACTGCAAGGACAATTTCCAAAATGATCTGGCTTGCAGCCCAGAAAGCCAGTCGTATCCTGGGTTGCATCAAAAGGAGTGTGACCAGCAGGTCGAGGGAGGTGCTCCTGCCCCTTTACTCTGCTCTCGTGAGACCTCACTTGGAGTATTGTGTGCAGTTCTGGTGTCCTCGACATAAAAAGGACATGGAACTGTTAGAACAAGTGCAGAGGAGGGTCACGAGGATGATCAGGGGACTGGAGCACCTCCCGTATGAAGATAGGCTGAGAAAATTGGGGCTGTTGAGCCTGGAGAAGAGAAGGCTGTGTGGAGACCTCCTAGCAGCCTTCCAATACCTGAAGGGGGCCTATAGGGATGCTGGGGAGGGACTCTTCATTAGGGACTGTAGTGAGAGGACAAGGGGTAATGGGTTTAAACTTAAACAGGGGAAGTTTAGATTGGATATGAGGAAGATATTCTTTCCTGTAAGGGTGGTGAGGCCCTGGAATGGGTTGCCCAGGGAGGTTGTGAATGCTTCATCCCTGGCGGCGTTCAAGGTGGGGCTGGACATAGCCTTGGATGGTATGGTTTAGTGGGAGGTGTCCCTGCCCATGGCAGGGGGGTTGGAACTCGATGATCTTGAGGTCCTTTCCAACCCTAACTATTCTATAATTCTATGATTCTATAATTTAAGGTATCCCAAGTACACTGGAGCACAGACTTTTGTGTTAGACACAAACTCTTAAACGAGATACTCACATCTGGGCCAACAAATTTGGAACATAGGGGCATAAAATTCTACTGTTCAGCAATGGATCTGGACTTTTATTCTGGACAGTCTGAAACCAGAGGTAGTGGCGTCAGTAGGCAAACATGAGACTTTGACTGAATCCCAGCTGGAAGCTCTTGTGATTTTCTGTCCAAATGGAAAATTTGTGTTTTATATCAAAAAAAGTGCTCAAAGAATGCAGTTTGTGCCCTTTAATTACCAGAGGAGACATAGCTCAGGAGAAGCTGAGGTTTTGGTGGAGCCAGCGCTAAATGCGTGATCGTCACATAATGAGAAAGATTTTTAGTGTTTCACCTTCAATTCCATGATTATGTTATTTTGTATCTCTTCATTTGAAAGGTTGAAAAATTATTTTGCCAATTACTCAGGATTATTGGAGTTCTCCCTCTGTCTTTTTCCCTCGCTAATTTAGGTTAAGCTTTCTGAGTAAGAGATAATGCCTCAGGCTTGCTCCTAAGCTGGAAGGGATAAGATATTTAAAGTTTATCATGACCCTCCAGGTATTACAGTAATCCACTCTAATGCATCCTTGAGGGCTGTGATTTCTTCATTCCTCTGGTAACTTAAGATAAGTGATATTATATCACCTAATGAAAGAATTTTTTCTAGCTTTCTCTCTTTTACCAAAAGTCAGAGAGCTTAAGACAAAATCTAAGATCATAGGAAAAAGGCAGGAACGTTAGAAATTTTCCATGTTTGCATTCTTTTTGAAGACCAATGAAACTTCCTATGAGGCTATTTTGCAACCCTATAGTAGATGATTAATGTACCCAAATAGTCTTCAGAAAAAGGAGAATAGCTGAGCAAATGCGTAGCATGGGTAAAGAACTAATACCATTCTTTTAATTCCCTGTGGAGATACTTGCATTTGGAAAGAAGTAGACTAGAGCACTCATGTGATAACAATGAGAAAACTAAGAAGAAAAAAAAAGAACAGGGGAAAAAAAAAAGAAAAAAAAACCTGCAAAGCATTCTAATGATGAAGAAATTGAGAGTGGCAGGAGCAGGAATCAAGAGGTAGACAGGAGTACTGCCTCTTCATGCCTGAGCCCCTGACTCTCTATCCTGTAGGCTGAAGAAAGAAGTGCATTTAAAGAAGGTATTTAAACAAGAGGAAAGTTTCTATACCAATTATATAGGCATATTTATAAGTTACTGTAAGAAACAGCATTTCACATGAACCAGATTGGGCTGGGGTATTGGCAGAAAAAAGGTATGGCAACAGCTGTGACTTGGAGAGAAGAGGCACGTAGGAGCATTGGTGACTCAGAGAAGCTGCATTTAGCACCTATAGCAAGAAGAAAGGGTCCCTTTCTGTCATTGTGGTGAATCAAGAGTGAGATGCAATGTCATTGTGAAAAATGTGAGTAGAAGATAATTGTTTTGTTAAATCCATTTAACGCAAGGCTGAGTTAGTAAACAACTGAAACACGAGAGGCTTGAGCATGAGTTATGGTGGAGAAGGAGGATATAAATTATGATAGAAGTACTAAGATTTGGGATGCAGTTGTCTTTCAAATGGACAGTGTGGCCAATGACTGCACAAAGATTTCTCTTTGCTTTTGTTTTACACACTGGAAATAGTAGGAAAGAACAAAGCTTGGATGTCTACCAGCATTTCTAAAGCCAAGAAAACTCCAGTCTCCTGAATGAATGGTGATGCAGAAGCATTAGGGGCCTTATCTCCAGAGACACTTGTAATGCAAATGCAAGTCACTGCCGGCAGCATCATAGAAAATCATCCTTCTCTTATGTGATGTGAAGGGTGGAATACTGGTGTGTATCACTGACCACAGAAAAGTTATTTCTCTTATCTGCTCCAATATATTTTTCACCTTTTTCCTTAGGCATTTAGACTAAAGTGTTCACAGTACAAGCATGTTCATGTGTGCACACATTCTCATGTCAAATAGGACCTAGGTTTGTTTCAGTTCATTTTCGTTATGTGACCAAGAATGAAACAATATCTGCACACATTTCTGCTTCTGATACGGTGTGCTGGCAGCAATTTCACGTTGCTTTACAGACACTGACATCTTAGTGGCACACAGGAGGCTTTTCACAGCAATGTGACAGTACAGAACTATCAGGGCTATCATATGTTCAATGAAACTGTGAACTCAAGGAAGGATTTTTAGCTGTCATTGATTTAGTGCAAACTGGAATCCATCGTGCCTTGCATTGTAAGTTAGTGCTGGAGTAATGGTAATGAATCAGGTGTTTAATGTCATTATATACTTTTCAGACAAAAAAAAAAAAAAAGAAAACAAAAGCCATAATAATAACCTAGAGGAAGGACAATAATGCTATGGAGAGCTGAAGCCATTGACACCTGTGTAAAGCTAGGTGGCTTGTGTCCAGCCCATTGGTTTTCTCTATATCAATGCCAGGGCACACGTAAATGCGGCACAGAAGCTGGCATCTTTCTGCCAGCCTCTCCACTGAATGAATGTGCTGCAGGAAAGCACTGTGTGTGCATGACAACTGAATAACAATCACTCTGTGGCTCATGGTGTTGTCACCATCAGGAAGAAAACCATGCACACTGGCTCAGCAAAGCCAGTGAAAATGTCCAGCCAGTCAGGTGTAAAAGAAACATTTAATGCTGGAGATCAAGAGGTACTTTCCATGGGAAGAGCTCAAATATTCATAATTTTTCCACAGAGTCCTGTGGAACTTCCAGCCCACTCAGAAGACTTGAAATCTGTTGGTTTTGAAGAAAAATGGTTTTGGGGTTTCCCATATGCCAATTCACGGATGAGCACAACCTACTGCAGTCTAAGAGATACAGGTTAGCAGTGAGAAATGTGCTTGTTTAGTGTAGCAGGCTGCTGTCTCATTATCATATTTCTGCTAGTGTTCTTAAAGGGAGGGTGTCTCTCTCAAGATGAAGATTACAAATTGGCCCTTGTGAAGCAAAGTTTTTTTGTGGCTGAAACAGGATAACTTCTAAGTCTTGGAAGGCAAAAGGCGAAGATGCACAGAAGGGTCAGAAGGAAGCAGCCTGCTGGTAATGAATCATTTCTGTTTTACTAACTTGTAACAGCTGATGAATTTGCCTCAGCATGAAAGATGTGGATTACCCAAACTGAAGAGTTTATGGTCTTTTTCACGGGGTGAAGACTATCCAAACGCAATATTTAGAGAGGTGAGACACTGGCTGTAGCTCCCTATCTGTTGGGGAGAATCCATACACAGAATTGTACAGAATTGTGAGTCCACAGAGAAATCACCCCTCCATGTCCCATGATGTGGGGTGGTCAGAACAAGCGCCTGGTCACCAAAAGCCATGGCACTAGTGGGAGCTGGAGGGCAAGGTGAGGCCCTGGGCTGGACTGAGGGGAGCATGAAGTTGGTGGATGTCACAGATTAGAGGTGAAAAGCTCTAAACTGAGGTTTCTGTCTACCCACTATACCACTCCCACTTAATAAATTGGGTGATGTGGGTCTGTTCTTTCACCAATCTCACCTCTAATTTCCCCCACGACATCTTGGCTGAAAAGTGATGTCGTGACATCAGTGCTGAAAAGATACGCTTTTATCCTTGAGGCTCAATAACACTGGGGCAAGCTTGCAGAGTGGCTGGGAACCGATCTTGATGAAAGGCAAGCTCCGACAAAAAAGCAAAATCTGACATTGAAATAGGGTGTTGCAATAGATACGAGTTCATTTTGCTGATTTAAAATTACACTACCTCCCACCTGGAGTTTCCCAGTAAACTTCAGAACACTCAGAGTAGTGGGTGACCAAAAGGACTACTGGTCAGTTAATGGGAGCCATGGATATGAAGCAAGTATCTGATGTGCTATTTAGTTTTCATGGTTGCATATAAAATCACACATAAATTACCTTTATCTTCTTAAGGCAAATAAAGTATTAATCATTAAACTGCATCCTTTTATATTTACATTTAATTGCAGAACCTTTAATCTTCCTGAATCTTTCACATTTCCTCTTTAAGGTATGGGTGTAACAAACTTTAAAACACATAATTTATCAAAGCAATTAAAGCAGGTGTTTTGTTAAAAGAAATGTAGAAGGATTAAATTCATAATTAGGTGGAGATAATCTCCAAGAGGAAAAAATAATATTTTATTGTGCTGAAATGGGAAGATTTATCTATTGTTTTAGGAATAAAACTAAAGCTGAAGACAAAATCAAATTATGAGATTTTAGTGAGTAAAATGTGAGTGACACTGGAGTTTTGCAAAATCCTCAGTAAAATTTAACAGAAAACATACAGGAAATTAATGCTCAGCTACTAAAAGACATTTTATGATAGTTTAATATGCAGATAAAAAATGGCTAGTATCTATTTTCCTGCTATTTAACACTGCAGTGTCTGCCTCAGTTTTATTTCTAAATATAGAAAAGAACCCCATGACGAATCTAATGAAAATTAATACAATAATTCTTTGTTTCTATTGGAAGGCCAAGAAATTTGAGTTTTAATTTTCCAGCTTTAGATTATGAAGAAAGGAGCTTATGCAGCAGCAAATTTCACTCTGAAAACATTTCTGCATGGAAATTATCTAACCCTAGAAACATACTTTTAAAACTTAGAAATAAACACAAATTGACCTTTATAATCACATATCAAAGCTTGCTTTACAAATCCCTAATTCAGTAACATGGATAAAGCAGTCATGCCTACTCCTATCTAAACACTGATCCTTCAATGTGCTGAGGGACTCCTACTTAGGGTTGAAAAGTGTGATTCAGTACCATAAAACCTTTGCTTCTTGATTGACAGTGGGTTGATATCCTATACATACTGATCATGGCTTGGATTATAAACTTGCTTACCTCTTACGGAAAAAGAAATGGATATTGTGACCCCAAATTGTTATAACTAGTTTCAAAAACATGACATATATTGCATAAACAAGTTTCTCAGGTATTTCTTTTTTAAGTCCTCCAAAAATATAACGTCCCCTCTTCTCACTTCATTCTGCGGCAGCTTCACCAATAAATTTACAGTATGTCACGTTGCAAGCTTACACGCTTGCTTTTCAGCAGTTACTGCCCTTAACTAACAAATGAACTACTGGGATTCAGATATTTCTCACCAGTGAGGGTGCTGCTAAGTATGACCGACATAAAAAAGAATAAATGACCTGATATTTGGCCAAAACAGAAATGCTTATTATAAAAAAGTGCATTATCAGTGTGAAAATATCTGAGAAGTTAATAGAAATCTGTTTCCTCCACATTTGTACAGTGTCTAACATAGCTGAATTTCAGACTATAAGCAAGTCTTTAATGATAAAAATTGCCATTCACCATTGCAGTTTTCTTCTAATTTTAAAATTGTACATCTTAGAAACCTGCAGCTAAATAAGCTAAACATGAAATATCGACGGAAATGTACCAATGGAAACAGTGGGTACATTGCATTTCACTGCAGTGTCATTTTTTATGTGTTGAGTGCAAAATGCTAGACAACACACTGACATATTCTTCACTGTAGTGTCATGATCTGTTGATAATATAGCTAAACAGAACAACAAATAGTGTGTAGCATTCTGAATTAAGTAAATCCCCATATAGTTTATTTTTTTTTTCATATGAAACAAACCCAAATATCGTGCTATTTACAAGAAATCCCATATTCACATTATGTAACTCTTTCTCATCAACAAATAAACCTTTAAAATACATTAATCATCAAAAGAAAACCAGAATCTACCCTCATTTTGTTGAGGTTTTGTTGGCATAGTTAACATAACAAATGCTTAATCCTAAATAAACAGAGCAAATAATGGCAAAATAATAAAAGATGTTTGACTGCTAAAAATATGTTGTGCTGGCAGAAAGCAGAAATTACTGACCTGACTTTAAAATTGTGTTTTGTAAAAATTTGAGTATTTGAAGTTTGAATTAAAAGCTGCTGGTGTCGGCAAGGTCAAGTAAGTTATATTTTACTGCCTTCCAAACAGGAGTTAACTCCTACTTGCAAATGATATGCCACTTTGTGATAAGGACATAGAAGTGATTTTTTTCAAAAGTACCTCATTCTCCACAAAGTCCCTTGATTGCTGAAAAGTTGATGTGCCTTTACAGCAGCACAGTGTCTTCTCAGAGGAGGTCTGACCACCACAGATGGAGATGTGGAGCATTTGTGCGCACAGATAGGAGCATCTTTATCAACAGCAGGAGCTCATAGCTCACAAGGCGTGAGGTGAAAAATGTCATAGATTTTGTATGCATTCAGCCTTTGAAGGTACATGTTCTGAATGTAAAGATGCTGGCATAATGGCCAGATTGGCACAGGGCAAACGCAGGCAAAACAAAAGAGCACATTTCCCCACAGTAATGCTGGTGTGTGTGTAGCATGTGCTCTGCTATGTGTTGCCTGCTTGCAAATGAGTTCCTATGAATGACAAGATCCAGATTATGGTCAAAACTTCCTATCAAGAGAAGCATCTTTGCATCATGCCCTGTTTAGGCAAGCAATTTTGAATAAAAATTACCAATGTCAATAAATCCTAAAATAGAGAACCAAACCCCAATATTTGACAGTTCTTACTTTCTGGATCATTATTTTCAACCTGTTGTATTTGCCTTGCAATGTGTAGGTGTTTTCTGCATAGGTTTAGTGCTTTGCAATGGGTGCCTATCAGAGCAATGGAAAAGAAAACAAATGTCTGAGCTGATAGCATTACAGAAGAGAGGCTAGGTGCATTTTTACATGCCACTAGCCTTTTAACAAAGCCCTGTGGGTGGTAGCAATTTTTCAATCATTATCCCAGTTAGATTCTTGGGAAACCTTTCGTTTTAATAGCATACTCTAACCAGATCTCTCACAGTAGCTTATTACGTTTTTAGCATGCTAATCTATACTGAGAGGCCTTGTGCAAAATTAAGTCTCATCAGTAACACCATCCTCATTTCTCTTGTGTCAAATCAGCAGTAGGTGCTGTGAAAATGTTTGGTAAGTTCTGCAGGAAGCCTGGCTGAAATTGGTACAGAGCTATCATTCTGCTGTTTATCTGTCATTTATTTAATTATATGTTTATTCAGACTTCTTGGAAGCAGAAGGGCGTTCCTTCAGGAACAACTTCCAGGAGCACAGGAAATACACCTAGGACCTGTCACTCATTTGTTTATTAGATGTGTTCATAATTTGCCTACTGAACTCCCCTTCAGAATACCTTAAGTACACTGAGTTGTAACACTGGCATCCTTAGACAGAGTTCCTGATGAAGGTGAGAGTGATGGCAAAGAGTACATCCTGACCGTGAGAGTGCTGATGATAATACAGAGGACCCTTTAGTTCCAGCATATGTAACTTTTGATTAGAACTGGAAAACATTCTATTTTCCTCATAAAAAAGCTGCACCTTTCCAGCTGCACCTGTCCATGACAGTGTGTCAAAATCCACTCTTGGCATTCTTCCCTAGCATGTTGTAACCAGAAAATAATAGTAGGGAGTGATTTCCACCCTAAACTACAATTAAAGTTGTAGAACATGAATGGAGCATCACGATTCCTAAGATAAAATGATATTTCGTATTTCAAACTGTTGCAAGAACTTTTGGGTGGACAGTTTATAGACAAATCCATTTTCTTTCACACGTTGATGGGCTACAGAAATTTCTGAGTTTAAAATAATTGAAATGAAACCCCGATTTTATTTTTAGGACATAGAAAAAACTCTTGCTCCATAGGTCTATATTTCTTGAACTTCTTGGAGTGTTTTTCTATTTTTTTTTTTTAAATTTGTAAATAGCTATAACTAGGACATGGTACGCTTGAAGAGGCATGTCCTGTAGTTCAATCGCAGGACTTGATCCGTAAGGCCAGTTCTTCAATTCTTGGGGCTGGTGTGCTCAGAGCAAGCTTAATCTTTCTGTTTCAGGTTCACATCTGTGAAACAGAGATGAAATGTTTCCTTCTTACATTCTTTATCCATGTGATTTTGTGAGCTCTGAAGAGTAGCAAATGTCTTTCTTTGTGGATAAGCAACATGCTGTACAACGCAGCCTTGAATTTGAATGAGTTTCTTGAAGCTCAGGAAGTTCTTGTGAAGTGATGAAATTCTCTGGTAACTGCAGTTCACTCTCTTCAAAAGTGAAATAAAAAGCATAACTATAATACAAGGTATTAATACAGTTTTACCACCTTGTACAGCAATGCAGTTCAATACACCACAGGATTTTTGTTACTGACGTTCAACTTGATTTCCACAGGCAGATGATTCTCTCCACATGCAGCAGAATCAAGGTAAAATAATTTATTTGCATTGCTGCTTCTTGAGTAAGTTATTTTCTGCATATTGTGGATCCCATTGGCAGATAAGGTCCAGCACATAAGGTGACATCAATTTAAAAGATAAATCTGTTACTACAGATTGATGGATCATAAGAGAAAAATAATCTGAACTTTCTTTATTCTTTTGTTCTTTCATTATACTTTCTTTAGTCTCTATATATTGTTATATAAAGAGAGTGGGAAATTCTTTCATTTTTTGCTTAGGTTCCCTAGGAAGACTAAGTGGTTTTCGCTGCTGTTCTGTGAATTGCAGGACTACTATTTGCCAACAGCTAACTGGCATATGAGCCTCAGTAAATGGAATCTGTATTCCTAATTTTGTCTTCATTCTCTTTGCCAGGATTCAAGACTTTTTAAAATGAGTCTGTCTAATTCAAATTACAAATTGGATTCTTTGAACAATAAGACATCAGAAGGTACGAAATGAATGTGATTAAAGAAACAAGATATATTTTACAAGAATATATCTTATTTCATGAAAACACATCACAATATGAATTTTTGATGCAACCAACCTTCAGTCTAGTGCATTAACACAAAATATACTTGCAGTTCAAGTTTAGTGTATGGCAGAAGAATTCTGGCTGATTCAGAAGTCTCTTCAAAAAGTGAAGTCTCCTTTAAGCATAAAAACAGAGTAATGAAAAGGAAATTATGGAATGTGATTATATATTATCTTAGTATTGTGGGAAAATATATTTAAAAAAATGATCTCATTGATAACGAGCCTATAATTTGTTACATAGATTTCAGAATACAGGATCAGTGAGGACATGTTTTCTTCCCTACAAATGGAATACTAGGATTAATCACCAAGCAACAAAATCTATTAGCATTGGGATGTTTTAGATTCTGTACCTGGCATGCTCAGATATGTTCTATTCCTTAATAAACACTGTGTTAAAAACAAGACAAAGGTCTGTCATTTTTGAGTATACAGCAACACCACTTATCAGAATAAACAGGCATATAGAGCCTTTATGTTGTGAAATATTTTTTAAAGACAGACCTCAGCAGGAGAGTCTTTTGGTTTTTAGCCATCATCATTCTCAGTAAAAAGGGAATTACTGTTATGAACAGTCTGAATGTGCTGGACTCACCTGCTGGTGCAGCTTCTATCCACGGATGAATTATTTCACTCACTCTTAGTACTGTTCTCTGAAAGCATTAAAATTAATGCAGAATTTTCACTCAATGAAACTTCCAGCCAGGAGACTAGTTGTTGTCAGCACTGTGTCTATTGTTTCTTCATACAAATGTTCAAATTAGCTAGCTTGGGGACTCATTTTTTTCAGCATCCCAAATGAGCACATTGTGTATAAAGATTTTTCATATGTTCTAGAACCAGCAGACTGCCTGTTAATTGCCTGAAGTATTCCCAAAGTGACCATTAGGAAAAAGAACTTCTGCAACACTTTCATGTCCCCCCCTCTCCTTTTCTCCATGTCGCCAACCCTCAGCTGAGAGATAAGTGCCAGAATATTCTCACTTTGTGGCACCTTTCAGTTCTCCAACTGGCAGACCAGACGTCAACACATTAGGTGCTTTGAAAATACTCTAAAATATTTGTTCCCCAATGAGTCTGTAAAAAAATGTAGTGCCTTGTTAGATACTGATTGCATTTGCCATGGAACCACAACACTGGAATTTTCCAAAACACATTACCCATATGTCAAGGTATTCCCTTAGCTCCCCAGTAAGAATAAAATCTCTTATTACATCCCTGTTAATCACAACAATACTGTTATTGTGCATCAATACACATGTGCTACCTACTGGAGATAGCTTTCTGGTGCAAGATTTAAGAAACCCACTTACTGTCTGCAGGAATTTAATTCCTTTTTTGTTCATTAGCATGATCTGGGCCATGGAAGCCTTATCCCAGCTATGCTTTTAAGTCACTTTAGATACAGAACTGTTAGTGGCCCTTCTTTGCTCTATGGGAATTGTTCCAGAAGAATGAATTTTTTCCAAGGTAGCCTCATTTGAGTACATGTCTCCAAAACACGCAGGGTTACTATACTTAGTTTTGTTTGTTTTGTTTTATTTTTTTAAAAAAACAACAAAAAGCCACCAAAACACACTCAGCTTGCAACAGGCAATATTGAATGGTTTCATTATGGAATGACTGCGAGCATCAAGAGAGAACAGCAACATTGGGAACACTGATTTCAGCAACCTGGTGGCATGTTATCTTCTGCTTTCTCTCACCCTTCGAGCAAAGTACTTAAAACCAGAAAAGGTTTTGCAGCTGCCACAGTCTCTCACAATACACCAGCATTGCTATCACCCCTGCCACTGCCCCAGCTGAAAGATGTATCTATGAAAGTTCTGCTTCTTTCATTTTTTTTAACCCAAATGGTTCAATTTAACCCTTTTTTCTGTCAGGTCGAAAGATGCCCTTAGAATTTGAGTTGAAGAAAAATGGCATTTAATGCACTCAGGCAATTTTATGCTCAGCAGCCTGATGTTGCAATGTGGAGGCTGAGGAGTCCGAACCATTGAATTTCAAGCCAGCTATACGAGCATGTTTATAATTACACATCTAACTGATAGTCACATTCGTTACACTGTTTGGCCTTCATGTGCAGACTCTCTAGCTATAGGGGACTTGCAGTCTGAAACAGATATCCACGCTCTCTAGTAAAGAAATGTTGTTTTATCTTTGGTTTTGTCAGGGGAGCTGGCATAAAAGTGCAAAAACCTGTAGCATAAATTCCCACGTCTAAACCCTAATAGAGATCTGTTGGAGTTATGCATTCAAAGACACCTGTGCCTTCCTGAGTGTGTGATGTTTGATCCTTGAAAATTTCCTTGCTAACAATAGATCTCCTAATTACTATAAAGGAGGCAAATGCAGGTATTTGCTGTCCTGTGGCTGCATATTCGAGTGATGGTACTTGGGACTCAAGCTCTTCCACACATTCGAAGTAAGATCCAAATTTAATGACCGTACCCAAATGTTGCAACATATCTGTGGTCACCAAGGAACGTCAGTTGTCACTCAGACACATATTACAGACTTTGTTAATTTGCAGCAGCTGCTGGATGCAACTGGACTTTCCACGTGTACTAGTACAGCTTTCCAGTGAGCATTGTTGGTGGAACAGAGAACTTTCAGTTAGTTTGCTTAATATTTGCTTTAAGAGATCCAGTTATCAGTTGCTGTTTTGGTCAGAATCTTCATGTATTGGGTCACTGCTGCAGCCTTACCCTTCCCTCAGAGCTTGAACTCTAACAGCTTAGGCATTTCTATACATAAAATTACGTAAAGTAGCTTGGTTTTCTTCACGTAAAGGGAAGTTTTAAGGAGAGAGTGCTATTTGTTATTTTTTGCATGTTTTCTTGCTTTCAAAGAAGACTTTGAAGTCCATCTGGGATTTGAATATTTTCACAGCTGAAGACTCCATAAACATTTTAGGGAACTTGTTCCAGAATTCTACCATGCTTCTGTAAAAAAATAATGTTTTTTCTTCTGTTCAGAAGGAATTTTCTGTTTCAGAAACTGTCAGTCCGCGGCCCATTGCCTCCTGTCCTGTGACTCAGCGCCACTAAGAAGAGTCTGATTCCATCAGCTATACTTTCCCCACTGGGCATTTATGCATATTTACATAGATATATATATTTATGTGTAGATATATACACACATAATGAGTGTGTATATATATTATACACATGTATTATGTGTAATATATATAAGTATATATAAAAAAGTATCTTTATGCATATCTTCATACACATACATATGCTTATATATATAAAATGCATATCTTCCTTGAGCCTTCTCTTCTCCAGGGTGAACAGCCTCAGCTCTCTCATGCTCTCCTCACAGGAGAGATGCTCCAGCTCCTTCAACATCTTTGTGGTCTTGCACTAGACTTGCTTCAGTATGTCTATGTCTTTCTTGTACCAAGGAGCACAGAACTAGACCCAGTACTCCAGGTGTGTCTGACGAGGACTGAGAAGAGGAGAAGGATCATCTCCCTTGACCTGCTGACAACAGGATTCATAATGCAGCCCAGGAGGGGCTTTCTGAGTCATGAAGGTACATTGCCAACTCCTGGTCAGCTTACTTTCCCAACAGGACTCTTCTGTCCTTGTTCTGCAGACATGCTTTCCAGATGGTCAATTCCCAGAGCACACTTGTGCCTTATGGGGTTATTCCTTCTCAGGTACAGGCCTTTGCATTTCCCTTTGTTGAACTTCATGAGGTTCTGGTCAGTCCACTGTCCAGACTGTCAAGGCACTTGTGAAAGGTAGCGTAACCACCCAGTACATTGGCCTCTCCTCCCTCTGTTGAGAGTGCACTCTGTTCCATCTTCCAGGTCCTTAATGAAGGGGTTAAAGAATATATGAAACTAGTTTTGATCCCTGGGATGCACCAGTAGTGTCTGGTCTCTAAGTAGACTTTGTGATGCTGATGACAACCCTTTCAGGCAGTTTTCAGTCTACCTCAATGTCTTCTTATCTGGTTTGTACTTCATCTATCTGTTAATTAGGATGTCGCAAGGAGACAGTGTCAAAAGCCTTACCAAAGTCAAGATAGACAACATCAACTGCTCTCCTCATCTACCAAGAAAGTAATTTAATTGTGAAAATCTATCAGGTTGGTTAAGAAAATTATTCCCTTCTTAAATCTATGCTGACTACCTTTCATCACCTTCTTATCCTCTGTGTGTTTGGAAATGGCTTCCAGGATTAGTTGTTCCACCATATTCTCTGCAATTGAAATCAGGATGACAGGCTGTATCCCAGATCCTACTTGCCCTTCTTGGAGATAAGAATGACATTCGCTCTTTTCCAGCTATCAAGAGCCTCTGCCAGTCACCACTGCCATGCGCTGGCATCAGCCGTCTTATGGGTGTAGTCCACCTAACTCCATGAATTTGTCTATGTCTGCTCTGTTTAATTGCTTTCTGATGTGTTCCGCCTCCACTGAGAGTAAGTCTTTTTTGTTTCAGACTTTCCCTCTGGTGTCACTGGTCTGGGATTTCTGGCAACTGGTCTTAACAGTTAAGACTGACAGAAAGAAGACATTGAGTACTTTAGGTCTTTGTCGCCCAGTCCTCTGCACCATTCAACAGCTGGTTCACATTTTCTCAAGTCTTCTTTTTGCTGCTGATGTACCTGTATAAGCTTTTCTCATTTTCCTTCATGTCTCTTGTGAGATTCAGCTCAGTGTGGGCTTTAGCTTTCCTAACCCCATCCCTCCAAGCTCAGACAGTATCTATATTCTTCCTAGGTTATGCTTCCACCTCCCGTACACTTCAGTTTTATGTTTGAGTTTAGTAAGGAGTACCTTGCTCATCCTTGCATGTCTCTGACCTCCTTTGCTTGACAGTATGGACCTTTCTTGAGCTTGGAGAGGGTGATCCTTGAATATTAGCAGCATCTCATCAATACCTTCTTCTCTTCGTGGCCATATTCCACAAGATTCTTCCAAGCAAACCTCTAAACAGGCCTATGTCAACTCTCCTGAAGCTCATGGCTTCCATTTTTTGCTTTGTTCCATTGTCTCAGGATTCCGAAGTTCACCATCTCATCATCATCTCAAAGTCTTCAGCCTGTCTTTCACTGTTGTCCATAGGAGGTCCAATAGTGTTCTTTCTCACATTAGCTCCTCAGGAAATTGTCTACAATCCACTCCAGAAACCTCCTGAATTGTTTGTACCCTCCTGTGCTGTCCCTCCTGCAGGTACCAGGGTGGTCACAGTTTCACATGAGATCAGATTCTGCAACCATACGACTTCCTGCAGTTGTCTGAAAAAGACCTCTTCTACCTCATCTTCCTGGTCAGGAGGTCTACAGTAAGTAGCCACAACAATGCCACCCGTGTTGGTCTGCTCTCTAATCCTGACTCTCACCTGTGTAAATGGTTGAATTATAAATCTCTGAAAAGTTCTCTTTGTGTTTTCTGAGTTGGTAGATGTTACAAGTTGCTTTAAAAGTCTATTCACAAACATGTTTCTGTTACTTTGGTTTGACTTTCTGTCTTTTTTCTGTCTAATTATTGGGCTTGGGAGGACAGAGGGGGCAGATGTGTCATTTCTGCCAAAATGGAGAACAACCTGAGCAAAGAGATGCTTATGAATCCAGACATCTGTCCAAACAGAAATTGAGTGGTTCCTTTTTCGCAAAAATTTTCATAAATGCTTAGTTAGGTAACAGGATTTTTTTTTTTATTTTTTATTCTCTAAATTGTTCTAGTAAACATAGAGTCAAACAGCATTGATCAGTAGTTCAGATTGGTACTCATAAAAGCTATGACCTTGCATTTATTACTGAAATGATTCTGCTACAGTGGAATAGCTCCTGTGAAGTCTTCTTAAATATTGACTAACTCTTTCCATGTTGCTATTTCTGGCATCTCAGCCTTTTGCTTGCTTTCAGGGTTTAATCTATATTTGCATAACTGTCCCATACAAAACCAATCCTAGCAGAGATGCACGGATTACTGCATTCTGATATTTTTGCCAAGCTGGAAAATAACCACTCATCCCACTGCAATTTTCTGGCTAAATACATAACCTCACTGAATTCAATGACAGAACTTCTCTCACTTCAGTGGCATTCAAATTTCACCACCTGTTTCTAGTCCATGGCAGCGCTTTAAGAATTCCCCTTCACTAGAGAGTTCATCAAAGCCTGTTGGAATTCCAAATAAATTATATCAAGTGTTATTCCTTTAAATGTATGCAGAAAACTTTGGTTACTTTTTTTTTTTTTTCCATCTTCCAGCATAATGCTTAAATGTTTATTATCAAAGACAGAATTTAATCTTCCTGTTCCTGAGATGGTTCAATAAGGAAAAATGCTGATATTGAAATGTGGGTTCTGTGCCCTTTCAGAAAGGTATCTAGCCCCAAGCTCCCTGGAACTCTCTTGTGTCAGTCCATTTCTCCTGCCTCTCCATTTGTTTCATGTCACTCCCATGGTACAAACCATGTTTTGATGCATATAGAACAGATGTTGCTTTCAAGCTGGCTCAAGGCCATCTTTCAAGAGGGTTTTGAGTAAAGCTGTTTCCCTGCAAACTTTCTGATGGCACCTCTGCTGCACAGATTTCAGACTTCATCACAGACACCCATTTCTTTGTGCATCTGAGACATGATGCTGCACTGAACACCATTTATGTTTTGTGAGAATGGCTTCTTCATGACAGATCATCATGTGTGGACCATGTTCAGCTTCCAGGCGCACACTGTGTTGGGTGCTGAATATGCAGCCAGTAGCCCGAGTGGCTTATAAATCAAAAACATGGGACTAGGAAAAGGTGAGAGAAGAAACAGAAGTGAAATGAAATCTCCTGAGCTTAAACAGCAACTCAGTTGGATCCTGGAATCTGTTTTTAGCACCTGCTCTTAATGCCTATCCTCTTTACTGCATTGTCCTTCTGTTCTTTTAGGTATTTCAGCTAACCAGATTTATTTGGACTTTTTATCTAGGAATTGGGTCATTGTAAAGTACAGATATACTGCTGGAGAGTTTTTTTCTTGTCTGAGGCCCTCGTTATTGTTTTTATCTACTCCTCCTGCTTTGTCTTTTTCCTGTTTTTCTCTTCGCTAGCTATTGTCTGTATTTGGGTATTTGCAGGTAGGTGCTTCAATAGTGCAAGAAGAAGATATATTAGCCCTTCATTTGCCAGTTCAGCTTTGCATAAGAGCAAAGCTTTCTATTGTACACTTACTCCTAAAGGAACAACACCAGCTGTTTTTATCTCTGAGCTGTGTCACCTTGTATTTATCATACATTTAAGATGAAGTTTTATATGTCTGTGATGCAACTTGATTATTTTTTTTTTTGTTTAGAGCTTGTTTCAGCATGCCTGTCTAAAAGCATTATTATGACACTTTTCGCTATTACATGGAAATACTATAAAGTCTCCACTTTAGATTCCTGCCACTAGATTGTCTGACCTCAGCATACTTTATGACTCTTATACTTGTATATGCCAAAGGGCTGCACAGATTCTCAACAACAGTAACTGAATTCTCTGTCAGAAATTTGTGGTATGGGAGAGGCTTTCTTTTTACAAGTGATGAATCCCCACTCCTAGAAAATAACCTTCCATCAAGTATATCCAGTTATCAGTCCAAACCAAAGTGCTTAATGTGTTAGAAATTATAGTCCATCATCACTCCTAACCAAAGTGCCTAATATGTTAGAAATGTAGCCCATCATAATCTGAAATCCACAGTCCAAAGTGCAGAACTCAATCTTGTTGCACAGGCTTTCAGGGACTGAGTATTTTTATATTTAAAACTTATTTTGTTGGAATTTTGCCATAGCATAATGCTCATACGAGAAATGCAGCCTTCCAAACAAGATGATCAATCACTGTGTGACTGGCAACAGGAGTCTCTACTGCAAAGGCCCCCTGCAGGGCCGTCCTCAGCTGGATCTGGAGATACTTCCCAAACCCCAGCTTGGCTCAGTTCTTATACTCCAGCTGATTGTGGTTCTCTATAAGCGCCACAGCACAAGCATATTTCTTCATTACTGATATCCCTCATTAATCTGAACCACATGCAAAACGCTTTCTAACTGCCTCTGTATGAAAGACTATCCTATGTGATCATTTCTGTATTGGCAGCAAATGGTTTCAAATTACAGTTGACAAATACATCAATATCTCTGCACAGACTAGTTTTGTAGCAGTGACCACTGAAGGTAGGCTCTGGAAGTCATCCTCCAGGCTGGATGTTAAAAAGCCTGGAGGAATCTCCAGAATCATCTAAAGTTACCACAGGAGTGCTCCTGCACAAAATAAGAGGTTTTGTGTAGCAGGTAGCTAATTGTGAGGATGGCCAGGAGTGCAGGCACCCAGTGGTAAAAGTAGTTCCATTGTCTCCAGCCAAACCATTGTCTCACCTCTGCCAAAGACCTGCTGGGGAGCTCTTGGGCAACCCCAAATTAACAATTCAGGTGTACTGGGTGTGCACACAGGCACACAGCCCTGACATCCAGATGCATCACAGTTTCTGTTAAATGGTAGGCTTGCTTTTCATACATATATCTCATTATCAGTTTAAATTCCACAGGTCTTGCCACAGTATTTTTGTTAGCATTTAAATCTTTTCTCTTTCTGTGGCTGTGCTAAATCCTGATTTCATATGGGGAACCTTTCAGAAGCTGTATTTAGTTGCTATTTTGAAATAGCCTGCTGGGTGTTATGCTTTCCCCATTCCATGTAAACAAGCTTGTTCTCCAGAATTGCTACAGGTAACATGGCATTCCATCTTTGTCTGGCTCTGATTTAATCTTACCTCATTTTTCTCATTTCACTTGCAGATTCTCATTTGGCAAATGTGATCCCTCATCCATTTTAGTCAGTATCCAGGTCTCTTCCATCAATATCCATTGAAAGTTTTACCTTTTCCAGGATTACACAAGCCCTTAGCAGTACTGTTGTCTCATAGTTTATTAGTATAGGTGTGCTGGTTTTGAATGTGAAATATTGCACGGTTCATTACAAGCTGCATTCCTGTAATATATGGTAACCCCTTTCTGACTGACTTCCTATAATTCGTGTCCTCTTTCAGGAAACTTTATTGCAGTATAATTTGGATTTCAAGGGGTTTGCATTCAAAAAGTTTTTCTGGCAATGTTTTTTTTCTTGGGAACTCACAGTTTGAAGAGGGCTTTCTTTTCAGCCTACTTTTTCTAGCTGAAGTGGTAAACTAACCAGGCTGGATTTTATTTCTGTTTTCATCAAAATGAGGGTGTTTGCTAGCCAGTATTGCTGGACTGAAGTAGAAAAAACAACCAACCTATTAAACAACACTGTCTTCTTCCAAATCTGTCAGGTGATGGAACCCAATCTTCCTGTGCTTTGTGCAGGAGATTTTGGCACCGTGTTATGATCTGGGCACCAGTTTAATCTTTATTTTGACTTTCTGTATAATTTTTTATTTATATACAACTTATTCTTTTTTTTTCCTACAAATTGTTTTACAAATACAGCAAAAGTAGACTGTACTGGGCAAATATTTTTCTGTTATATATCTTTGCAATGCTGTGAAACTCTGGAGCAAGTGCGGTCATCTGAGTCTGTGTGCTGCACTGCCTTTACAGAGAAAGATGCTGTTCTATGCTTTTAAAGAGGGGTTTCTGTCTTGGTGAGAGCATGGCCTTGCACGAACGCTCCACTCTTACACCCAGTGTACCTCCTTTGTGTCATCGCTCCTGGAGAAACAGTAAATTCTTAGGAATTTATAAGGAATTCATCCTTATCCCAAGCAAAGAATATATCATGTCCGCTTCAGTAAAAAGCTATGCTTTTGAGATATTGACTGCAAAGCTGAGAGGGAGGTAAAAAAAAACACCCCACAAACAAACAAATAAAAGCATCAAAAGAGGAAATTAGAGAAATGAGGTATAGTCTTGCAAGATAGCTGACATATAAGTCTTTCTTTGTGTACAACCACGGGTCTTTCAGGCCCTAATTTGCTATGGCGTCTGACAACTAAGCTGGAGCTGTCTGCCTTTGTACTTTCCCTTAGAGCTTGTGTTGGGGATCTTGGCCTTTTTGTTTTCATGGCACCTTTTTCTTTTTGGGTGTTTCAGAGAAAGTGAAACTTCAAAGTAATGTGACAAAAATACATCCACTCAATTCATATCTTATTTATAGACCTTACTGTGCTGAAGTTTTCTTCATCTATTTGGACTCAGACGATGCAAATGAGGTATCTGAGAATGATTGTCCTTTGATGAACATGAAGACTGTTCATTCATGTTTATCTTTATTGCTCAGGGAAACAATTAAATTTCAGCTGTATTGTTACATCAGAAACCCTTCTGAATTTGTACCAGATTACACAGTAAGTTATTCTTATGCGGAAAAATGTCTAGACACCAAACATGCACCATAATAAAACAAATGTTGAAGGTATGGACACAGTATTTGAATTAAGAAAATTCTGTCCCCTCTGTTCTTGTTGTGCAAGGACTGCAAAATATAATGACAAATCAAAAATAATGTAGGCAAGAAGAATAGTCCTAGACACTTAAATGACATACAGTCTTTTGTTTCCATTAGATACTGCTAGTAATAGTGAGGGCATATCTTGCGCATACCTTTTTATGGTATTGCATAGGTCACAAGTGATGTGGGTAGTGTGTTATTTGCTCTGCTCACATGCTGAAAGGCTTAGTGCATTATTGTTTTTCTTTTAAAAATTCCTCACCCAAAATATGGGCTAATCAGAGACTTTTTTTCTCCCTGTCATATATTCCTGAAGTTGTCATACCTTTTTGCTCTCTCAGGCATAGCAAGTACCCTCTCTCATTACTGAGATAATTAGATTTCTGATCTACAGCTTTCCACACAAAGGGTAAAATTTACTCTTGGTCACATCACTGACCCAAGCCTTAAGTGTCTGCAAGTGCTATGCTGAACACTGAAGTGAAGAACAGGTCTTGTGTTAGTCTTCCCAGAGCAGTGACTTTCACACTTAGTGTTTTGCAGGTCCCAGAGAAGTCATTTATGCTGGCTGGAAATGACAAAGGTTCACTAGACTATTCCAGCAACCATAATAAATATAGCTTGAGTTAATTTTTGCATGTGTCAAACTGCTCCACTGAACAACAAAAATGATTTCTAGCATATTAATCAAACAAAAGGAGAGTAATGCAGTCATCCTACCATAACCTTCATGACTGTAACATCTGAGCAGCGTCAAATGCCGTTCTCTTTGCATGCTTAAAAATCCTTTTATGCCAATATAGTTACCCAGAGAAAATAAGCTATATTTGCCATAAATAAAAAATCCATATGCAAGTCTTTTAAAGTTACTACCATGTTGAGCTACAAGCAAGTAAGGAAAGGTGCTTTATTCTATGTTACTGCTTTAATTAAAGTGGTTAAGATAGCAAAGTATTTTAAACAGCAAACATGCCTGAGATGAAAAGTGAAGAAAAACTGTAAAAAACAATTCTGCAAGATGGAAAACCAATCTTTCTTTTTTGTTCTTAACAACCAAATGGCTGCTAAAAGGCTGTTTGGGGAAGTTTATAGAAGCAGAAAGCTCTGCAGACTCATAAAAATTAGTGATATTATGAATAAGGTGTACATGATATGAAGACTAAAGTATTGAAAATTAAAGGCATTCTAATGCTAAATTACTCTATTTTCCAGGTTGTCTATCTCTTACATGGACAAAGTCTGATTCAAAAGTGGGCAAATGACTGATTTATAATACCTCTTCTGGAGGTCTAAGGGATATTTGCAATTTTTTTCTTTCTATGGCAGCCCTGTGATAATATTAGTCTCTCATTTGCATGAACAAATTATTCTGTAGCTTTGCTTCTAACAGTAGTCAGTTCAGGCAAATGGTAAGACCCACCCAGCCTCCAGCTTTCACTTAGAGCACAGCAGCAGGTGAGGGTACACAGACAGAAATGTTCATGATTCTCTCTTATAATTATGTGTATTTAGTGTGCTATTATGTATACTTGTTCTTTTTGAATAGTGCTTTTGATTTCATAGGCTTAAAGATACACTTGTAGGAAGAGTCATTTGAAGTAGTGCTGAGCCCACCTGTTGACGCAGAAGTCCCGGACACAGCACACAGACCAATATGATCGGGCTGTGCCAAAGTTTATTGCGCAGATAGCTCAGTATATATAGGCACTCTACTTGTCTATCATTAACACACACAAGTCTAATTGGATACATGTATTGTTCACGCGGCTAAATACAGAATAGGATTCACTCAGTAACAGCTTAATGATTGGTTAACTATGACAGCATATGCTTCAAGGTTACAGTTAACATTCCTTCTCTGCGTATCTCTTTCAGTAGTTTTCCATGCTAACTTTTCCCAAGGCTTCTGCACGTACACAAACTTTAGTAACCCTCAGGTGAGGCCTCAATGCCTGCGAGTCACTACCTTACAATTGTCAAGCAGTTGTCTGGATTGCTCACATGCCCGTTCACAGCCAAATAGCTCTCCACAAATCCCTCTTTTTGTTTTTGAGCAATCCAGACCTGATTCACAGCATGAGATATCATACCGATAATACACTTCCACAAACAGCAAAAGATAAAAACAATAATAATCAATACCATTAAAACTCTTAAACCTTGTTTGATTAGTACTCCTAGCCAACCACTAATACCCCAACCCTGTAATAATCTTTGAAACCAATCCGATTCTGAGAGTACTTGTAACTTTTGCACTTGTGAGAACCTAAAGTGTGTTTTTTGTAAGCAAGCGGGATTTATAGTCCAATTTAGCAACCTTCTTATCTTAGCTCCTTCTTATCTTCCAGGCCTGAGTTCTTGTTTCATTAACTGTCCGGGAGTGGCTTCTATTCCATGGTCGGCTGCAAAGAGGTAACCAGGAGTTACCCCTGCTACATGGCCAGCTGCACATGCTTGGCTTTCATTCAGAGCAGGCATATGTCCATTCTCTAACAAGAAATCATCCACATCTCCCCCTTTTCTTTTCTTGAGTAAGCCAAAGCTGTTTTACCGGGTTTTCAATTATACCGTGAATACATTGCAAAATACAAGGTACAATCATAACTATGGTCAAGATTACTACCAAAATCATTCCAATACCTTTAATCAGAGATGTGAGCCAAACATTAAAGTCCCAAGATGTAAGAAAGCCATCTAACCAAGGAATTTTATCGTTCTGATAGACACCATGAAGTACTTTCGCATGCTTCCAAATTTCTTTAACATCTTTCAAGGTCTTTCCAGACTGATCAAGATAACTACAACAAGATTCATTAATTAAAGTACATACTCTGTCTACTTGAGCTGTTAATATATCTAAAGCCTTACAATTCTGCAAAACTATCTTTTTTAAAGAATTTACTTCTACTTGTGTTAACTTTGTCGCATACATATTACCATTAAAAACAGCATAACAAACTTCCACTGGAATCATTTTGCACACTTTGCTTTAGTCTTGCAGTCACATTACATCCTTTGTTACATTTTATAACTTGATATGGTTCTGGTCCTTTCCACTCGTTATCATGTAGGTCTTTATATAGAACTGGTGGTTTGGGCAAGGGATCATCTGTTAGATGTCACAAATGCTGTACTGTAGAAAGAGAATCAAAACTAGACAAATTTAAAAGTTTTTTGTACAAATTACGTTTGCAAACTGTTTGAAGAAAATCCTTACATTTCCCTCTTTTTTTTTCTTTTTCTTTTTGTTTTTATTTTATATATATTACCTGCTTTAGACGACCCTACTTGAGCAGAGGATTTGGACTAGGTCGTATCTCCAACATATGCCAACCACAGGCTGCTTGGCCTGCTTTTCTCTCCTGTATAGTTCTCTGATAGCAGGAGAGGCCATCGCTCACATCAAGGTCTGGCATGGCATGTGTCCCCACCACTCAACGCCTGCTGGGTTGCAGCCAGCAGCGGAGCTAAAGGTTCTTCTTGGTGGCAAACACAGAGGTCAACCCAGTCTTGCCCTTGACTGTGATAGGAGGTATTTGGCCAACCTCAGTCATGGCACCTTGTTGTCAGTGTAGAGGTTCACCTGCTTCATCCAGTAACAAATCACTACTATGGCAAAGCACATACAGATCCACATTAGCAGTATATACGCTACAGGGTGCAGCAGCATGTTGAAGATGCCATTGGCAGTGAGGGACCAGCCAAAGAAAATTTTCCACCAGTGATGTTCTCCCACCCTCTTAATTCATTCCATTACCTGCTTTATAACACTATCATTGTATTAGAATCTTTCTAGTTTTTGCCTTAGCATTTTCTAGCAGCTGCTGCAAATATGCATACTCTAACATCTGTTTTACAAGTGACAAATACAAACAATACAAGGTGTAGTTTCTTATTAGCAACTGGTTAGTAAGTACAGGTGGTTTTATACACAAAATCACAGCCTCTAATAAGAGCTACTTTACATGCATATACATGCAAGCTCCTGTAGCTAAGGCACTGGGTTTTTCCACTTGTCTGTCCAGCTCATGGCAAGGCTTCAGAAACTTTGCAGGCAGCCTCTGTGGACCTATAGGTAAAACACAAATATATCCCTTCCCCCATGTTATCAGCTCTTGAGAAGTAAGTCAGGTTAAAAGGATACCATAAAGCAAAGGCATTCTGATGAAACAGGAACGTGAAGCAGCTGCAGAAGCAAACTGCACCGCGTTAACAGTCAAGGAGTTTGCTGTGTCATTATCCATTTTTTTTCTTTTTTTTTTTTTTTTTTTTTTTTTTTTCTCTTTTCCATCTCTGCCACCCTGGTGCTGTTTGGGTGGAGGTTGGTAAAGCTTGGATTCTTCCCTAGGTTACCTTAAACACACTGAACAGGACTGCTCGGCAGCAGCTACAAATGCCTGCCTGCCCAGCAGCAGCTACAGCTGCCAGCCTGCTGAGCAGCAGCCATAAATCTCTACCGGCAGCACCACTTTTCTATTAACCCTGTCTTGCCCAAAAATGTTAATCTGCTACCCATTAAAAACTTTTACATTAACCCAATAACAAAAAATACACAGAACACTGTCTGCCCTCAACAGACACACACATACACACACATTCATGGGATCCCATAAACACACTCCACACAACTACAGTATGTGAAACACAAAATGCAGACACTCATTACTCCCACTACATGGTCCCACATACAAAACATAATGCAATGACCCTGTGAAGACAATCAGGAAACCAGCTCCGAGCCGCAGCATCGCAGTGCAAGGTGGCAGGCTCAATCTCAGCGGGCGTCCCCGCAGAGGCTCTGCCTCCCCCACATTGCATGAGGCTTGGGCTTTTATACTGACCAAAATGCACACTCATTCCAATGCAGGTGGCCAGCCTACATCAGGAGAAGTGGCCAACAGTATCTATAAAGGTCTGCAAGGGTTGATAGAAACACAGACTTAGTTACATTTGCTAACTTTTAGTACATGAATATCACAGAGAGACTATAAGCACACAATATATCTGCATCCCCCACCCATCTTACTTTTCCCTTTATAACTGCCCATTTGTCATGGGGATCTGGGGGATCTAAATCAGGCTTCTTTTCCGGACCAACAGGTCTCAGGTCAAAAGGACTGTCCAGGTCGGCATCAGAATTATCAGGCATCAGAACTTCAGGAGCAGCAACAACAGTCTGATGAAAATGCACAGGCTCCTCATTAATGTGTTCTGGAGTTTCAGTGTTATCAAGTGCAATTAAAACATTTCCTCCCGCAGGTTTCAGGTGATCTGAGAGTAGGCTTTTTCTCGGGATTAACAGGGTCTGGGGCAAAAGGATCGCCTTCATCCCCGTCCTCAGCCTCTGCAGCCGTAGCAGCGATCGGTGGAGGTTCTGGGGGGTGGGGGTGGGGGGGTGGTTTGGGCTCCACTATCTCATTCTTTGACTTAGCCATGTCGGAGAGCTGTAAATTTCTAAGTCCGTCATGAAGTGTCTGTACTTTCTCATCTAACAATCCTGTCCATTTGTCCCACCCTTGACGATCTTGAGGGTCGGGCTCTGTGGGGAGGGAGGCCAGGGGCGGCGAAAGTGATAAAGGAAGATACAAATTAGTATCCACTGGCCCATCCATCTGTTCTGGTTTTTCCCATTTGTTCCATGGGGGTGGAAAAAGCTCTTCTGCTTGCATATTTTTTAAAGAGTCAGTGATTAATCTCCACACAGTGGGGTATTTGCTTGCCTCCTTGGACCCATTACTTATCTCTTCCCACAGCACTGCCCCAATTTTCTCCCAAGTTGCCATTTGAAAGGCAGCATCCCCTGAGGGGATCAACTCTTTTCCCTTTGCCCAGTGTAGCAAAGCTCTCAAGGCAGGCTCGTTATAATTCGCTCCTCTCACAGAAAGGATGTGTTGGAGGAGTTTCACCACTGCTGACTCTTCCCTGGTCAGTGTGGACCCCATCTCCTCCCCGGCCGCTCACCTGATCAGGGTGAGATTCCCAAACTTTTTGCGCTAGCGACTTCCGAGTGCTGGGGCAACACCCAATATCGACTGGCTTCTGCCCCCTCCTTCCTGTCGGTCTCGTCGGTTTTATCCAACGCCGATCTGAGGGTCCCTGTTCGGGCGCCACTTGTTGACGCAGAAGTCCCGGACACAGCACACAGACCAATATGATCAGGCTGTGCCAAAGTTTATTGAGCAGATAGCTCAGTATATATAGGCACTCTACTTGTCTATCATTAACACATACAAGTCTAATTGGATACATGTATTGTTCACACGGCTAAATACGGAATAGGATTCACTCAGTAACAGCTTAATGATTGGTTAACTATGACAGCATATGCTTCAAGGTTACAGTTAACATTCCTTCTCTGCGTATCTCTCTCAGTAGTTTTCCATGCTAACTTTTCCCAAGGCTTCTGCACGTACACAAACTTTAGTAACCCTCAGGCGAGGCCTCAACGCCTGCGAGTCACTACCTTACAATTGTCAAGCAGTTGTCTGGATTGCTCACATGCCCGTTCACAGCCAAATAGCTCTCCACACCCACCCACAAGCCACTTCTGAGGAGCAATTTGGGAAGGTTTTGAATTAGTTCTACAAACCATATTTAACACAGAGAATAATAATTTTTTCCTGAAACAGAATTCCTCTTGTTAAAGTCCATCTTCGTTCTCTGTTCAGAATAAAATTCGGGCCTCTAACAGTAGCTTTTAAGATTTTACAAATGTGTTTCCCTATCTTTTCTGCTCTTTTTGGAGCTGCTAAGTAACGGCAACAATAAAAATGGTGTCTGGCATTCCCTTGAAATATCAGTGTCAAAATGCGGTTTCCCACTGCCCCTTTAATTTAGGCTCATAAACTGAAATTTGAAAATCCTTAATTTCCTCTCTAGGTATATGAAATCTAAATGAGTTCATTAAAGAAAAAATTCTAGCAGAATGATATGCTAAGCTGTATGCCAAGAGCTATACTAGGACGGTTGAAGTTTTAATATGTTACGTTTATTTTCATTAAAACCTTCCATGTCTTCTTCTCTTTTTCCACTGTTTCTGTATGGACTTTCTGTTCCTGTAATCATCTGAATTCAGATGAGAATTTTTCCTTTCTTCCCTTTTGATCTGTGGAAAAGTCTACATAATTTAAAGTATGATCTTTTTCAGTGATTTAGTAAAATTAAAAGGAGACTTATAACTGAACTACAGAATTACAGAGGAAATATGCTTGTTTTTTCACTGGCCTCTTCTTTCCTGCCCTCTTGCCTGCACTGGCTACAGCTATTTTTACAGCCTTTCTGGAACTCATTTTCCTACTTCTCCCATTTCACAGCGGCGTCTTGCCTATGAAAATGCTCTGTATGAATGTGGAGAGGAGCTGTGCTGGGTCAGGAAACAGCACCAGAACAGACCGATGAAGAAAATTGACTCTCGAGCATCTTAACATAATGTTAGAAGAGAACAAGGCACATGAGGTAGAACAAGTTATCCTTTCTCACTAAACAAATGTTTAGTTCCAGCCTCCCTTCTTCATATACTTAAGTATATATGTATCACAATATAATAAATCATATAGTTGTAATGACCATAACTGCATTTTATTTTGCTGCTTATCAGAGATTATGCTTATCAGACATAATTTCAATAGCTGCTCTGAGCACTGTGTGAATAAAAAAGTTTCTGAGTTTCGATTAAATCCATGATGAAAGTTAAATTCCATGTTTCATATTTCTTTCTCTTTAAAATCACTGTACAAATAAAAATCCAGACACAGTGATTCTGAAGGTATGTGTTTTTGCAAATGAATGAAAGTATACGTAAGAAATCCGAGAAGGTATTTATAAGCGAATAAAGGAATTGATTCTTGAAATTGCGAGGATATAAACATTTCCCAGGGGTTTGCTTGATTGATGTATTCAGAATTCCTGAAACCTCTCACATTCACTTCCCACTCTTAAACATCTTGGTTTTTGCTCTACCTGTATCTTTTACAGATGTATCTGCAGGATTCTGCACCAAATTTAAAAATGTTGCTCAGATTCTTCATTAAATATCATTTACTACTCTCTTCTTGCTTAAGGAAAGAAACATATATTCATTAGAAGGATTCAGCAAATCCTGCTAAAATAAGAAATGCTTTGTAAAGCCATGTTTAGTGCCCTAACATACATAGTTATCTGTCAGCTTTCCAGAAACAGATTGGCTATTACAGATAACAAAACCTTTTAATTTAAAATAATTATTGTACTCTTTGCATTGAAGTTTCAGTGAGTAGACTCAGTATAACTATGTGGCCTCATTCTCCAGCCAGAGCCTGGCTGTGTCTGAGAGTGCTTTGGGGAGAATTAAGGTAAATTCTGCAATCAGACTGTGTACCCTTTGGTCTGTTAGGCTGTTAGTCCTCCTTTCATCTAGCAACAGGAATATGAAGGTTCTATACAAATTAATAAAATAAAATAAAATAATAATAATAATAATAATAATAATATTACATTGTACAGGGCATTTGACATTGTCCCCCATGGCATCCTTTTCTCCAAATTGGAGATACATGGATTTGATGGGTGGACCACTTGGAACTGGGTGCATGGTTGCACTCAGAGGGCTGTGGTCAATGCAGCGAAGTCCAAGTGGAGAACCTTGATAAATGGTGTCCCTCAGAAGTTGGTGTTGGCACTGATCCTGTTCATACATCTTTGTCAGCAACATGGACAGTGTGATTGAGGCACCCTCAGCAAGTTTGCCAATGACACCGAGCTGTGGGGTTCAGTTGATATGCTAGAGGGAACGAATGCCATCAGAGGGACCATGACACACTTGAGAGGTGGCCGATGCCAATCTCATGAAGTTCAACAATGCTAATTGCAAGGTCCTGTACCTGGGTTGGGGCAATCCCAGGTGCAGCTGCAGGTTGGGCAGGGAAGAGATTCAGAGCAGCCTTGTGGAGAAGGACTTGGGGGCGTTGGTTGGTGAGAAAATGAACATGAGCCAGTAATGTGTGCTCACAGCCCAGAAAGTCAGCTGTATCCTGGGCTGCATCAAAAGAAACATGACAAGCAGGTTGAGGGAGGTGATCCTACCCCTCTACTCTGCTCTTGTGAGACCTCACTTTGAGTATTGTGTGCAGTTCTGGTGTTCTCAACATAAGAAGGACATGGAGCTGTTGTAACAAGTCCAGAGGAGGCCCACGAGGATGATCAGGGGACTGGAGCACCTCCTGTGTGAAGATAAGCTGAGCAAGTTGGGGCTGTCCAGCCTGGAGAAGAGAAGGCTGCGTGGAGACCTCATAGCGCATTCCAGTATTTGAACGGGGCCTACAAGGATGCCAAAGAAGCATTCTTCATTAGGCACTGTAGTGACAATACAAGATGTAATGAGTTTAAACAGCCGTAGACCACTGATAAATTATAAGTAGAAGGTATGGGTGGGAAAGCCACGCTATCACAAAGCATATATCCAAGTCTGACATGTATTACCTGACTGTTTCTGTAGGGCTGTGCACAGCTGAGACTCCTGTTGACTTGCCAGGAGTGCTGAAGATTACTTCCAGACCTCAAGTGCAGGCTCTCCTCCATAGACTTCTCTACTAAGCACCTTTTACAAAGGACGAGGAAAGGCTGAATGAGCTGTTGGCTGACCTTAGGCATCTACCTGGACTTGTGTAAAGCCTTTGACACTGTCTCACATGACATCCTGATCTCTAAGTTGGAGAGACATCAATTTGATAGGTGGACCACTCGGTGGATAAAGAACTGGCTGGATGACCGCACGCAAAGAGTAGTGCTCAATGGCTCAATGTCCAGCTGGAGACCAGTAACGAGTGATGTCCCCCAGGGATCGGTGTTGGGACCGGTCTTTTCAACATCTTTGTGGGTGACAAGGACAGTGGGATCGCAGGCGCCCTCAGCAAGTTTGCCGATGACACCAAGCTGTGTGGTTCGGTTGATACACTGGAGGGAAGAAATGCCATCCAGAGGGACCTTGAGACGCTTGTGAGGTGGGCTGATGCCAACCTGATGAAGTTTAACCATGACAAGTGCAAGGTCCTGCACCTGGGTCAGAGCAATGCCAGGCACAGCTACAGGTTGGGCAGGGAGGAGATTGAGAGCAGCCCTGCGGAGAAGGACTTGGGGGTGTGGGTTGATGAAAACATGAACATGAGCTGGCAGTGTGCGTTTGCAGCCCAGAAAGCCAACCGTATCCTGGGCTGCATCAAAAGGAGTGTGACCAGCAGGTCGAGGGAGGTGATTCTGCCCCTCTACTCTGCTCTTGTGAGACCTCACTTGGAGTATTGCGTGCAGTTCTGGTGTCCTCAACATAAAAAGGACATGGAACTGTTAGAACAAGTGCAGAGGAGGGTCACGAGGATGATCAGGGCACTGGAGCACCTCCCGTATGAAGATAGGCTGAGAAAATTGGGGCTGTTGAGCCTGGAGAAGAGAAGGCTGTGTGGAGACCTCCTAGCAGCCTTCCAATACCTGAAGGGGGCCTATAGGGATGCTGGGGAGGGACTCTTCATTAGGGACTGTGGTGAGAGGACAAAGGGTAATGGGTTTAAACTTAAACAGGGAAAGTTTAGATTGGATCTGAGGAAGAAATTCTTTCCTGTAAGGGCGGTGAGGCCCTGCAATGGGTTGCCCAAGGAAGTTGTGAATGCTTCATCCCTGGCGGCATTCAAGGTGGGGTTGGACATAGCCTTGGATGGCATGGTTTAGTGGGAGGTGTCCCTGCCCATGGCAGGGGGGTTGGAACTCGGTGACCTTGAGGTCCTTTCCAACTCTAACTATTCTATGATTCTATGATTCTCCATTCTAGAAGTCTAGTCCCATACTTGGTTTTACTTGTTAAGTATCCTAGGAAGAGAGCAACATGAAAAGACAATTGTTCAACCACTGCAGTGGAGAGATAAAAGGCTGTTAATTTTTTCATTCTTTTATTGTTACACAAAACCAACTTCTAATACAAAATGCAAGCAGGAAAGGAGTTAAGATTCTTGAAGCCAGTGAAATATTTAAGTTTTCAAAGAGAAGAGTAGTGGGATTTGTTTTTAGTTTGTTTTGATTGTGCACTTACTTTTGCTTTTGAGAGTATGTGCGACTTTAAGTCTGCACTGTTGTTCTGATTTCTGGCAGAGTAAGGTGTGAAAATAAGGTGCAATTTGCAAAAAGCTAAAATGAAATCTGTTAATAATTGCTTTGGGTTGAATTGTAAACGAACACATTATGCTGCCAACGCTAAGTGGACAATTTGTGCAAATGGTAGTACGTGGATGCCACAATCCCCATGCGCAATAGGTTCATGTTGCAGCAGATGTTGGAGACTGAGACACTTCATCAGCCATAACTTACTTGTTTTCACCATGCATTACTTTGGAAATCCAGGCTGTACTTTGTGCTCATATGGATTTGGTGGTTTCCAAAAACTTCATTACTCTGACATTAGTGACAGTGCATTTTCCTCTGCCAATGTTCTGCCAATGTTCAGCTTTTAGAGGCAAACTTGTTTTGTGTAAGTACACAAATTAAGCTTTCACATTATTTGTAATCTCTAACTGGAAGAAAGGCCTTTCGATGAAATGTGAGAGGTAGCAAGCTCCCTCAGGTCACCACAGACAGGCAATGTCATTCACCAAAACCTACTTATAATGCGTGAAGTCTACTGTGCTTCTGGAAGGATACTAAAGTATGAACATTCACTTGAAAATGCTACCCAGTGTGTTAAGAAACAAGGATGCTTTAGCAAGGCCATCTTACTGGTAATAATAAGTGTTGGCTTGTTTTCCAACTGGATGGCTGAACAACGAGTGTTTCTTAAATTTTGAACCATCTCGGCTTTACTAATGCATTGACTATCCCCTGCTGCAAACCTCACCCTCCAAAAAAAAGGTGGGGAGGAACAGACCCCAAAAGCCTTTAATCTTAATATTTTCTTGAGAATGAGGACAGGAGTGAATGGCATAGCAAATCATTACTATGTCTCTGTTGCTTCAAGGTGTATTTTGCTTCGGTTAGATAAGCTCTGTTTCCAGAAAACTGAATTTTCTGCATGATCTAGCAAGCCTGTTTCAGTTACACTTGTCTGGGATATTGAAACAAGCCAATAAGCATAAAACCTGCTTTGTGCTTTCCAAACTTGTGAACACAGTGCAATGGTCTTTCTTAAGGAATCAAATTTATTTTTCTGATGGTCATGGCCATGTAGCAATTCTTCCTCTACAAGATACTGCATGATTTCCATCAGCAGAGAGAAACGGTGCTTTTCTTGCAGACAATTGTATTTAAAGTTTTGTTTATTTTATTTCTCTTTGTGGTGATATGATAGTTTTTTAAGAGCAAGTATAAACTCACTTTGGATTAGAAAAAGGTAACATAGGCTCCTCCTGGTGTCAATGCATACATATATACGTGAGTGTGCATATCTGTGTGTTTAAGCATGTATATGTATGTGCACATGCGTATGTTTATATACACAGATATATGCATAAAAAGAAGTAGAGAGATGTAATTTGAATAAGGAAGTTAGTAAACAAATGTCAAGGGGATTTAATAATTTGCAAAGGTACTGTTGGTTGGCAAAAATGCTATTTTTCCATATGTGATTTAGTGAGGATTAGAAAATTAATCCTATAACAAGTATTAGATGCTAAACCACTGAAATAGAAAGGGAGGAGGAAATAATCTTGATTGGCTATTTTAATGCAAATGAGATAACAAGCTGCCTCCCCACCCTCATGTATGACCTTCTGCTAGTCCCTGGACAAGCTGCATCCCATTGCCAGTTTGACATTTTGGAGCTTTGGGTGACATGGTTTAGTGTGAGGTGTCCCTGCCCATGGCAGGGTGGTTGGAACCAAATGATCTTTAATGTCCCTTCTAACCCAAACCATTCTACGATTCTATGAAGTGACTGGAGATTACTTAGGTGGAAATCTTGCATGTTAAGTTTGTTGATTCTGTTTAGAACACTACGTGGGGCAATATCCATCCTGGAGACAGGGAGACGAATCATGAAACCTTGTGCCCTCTTCACTGTTTACTTCAGTGGGCACACAATTTTAATCTTTGTTTCTTACAGAATCCGTTTCCTATATTTCATATGGTTTATATGGGTTTGTAGTGTGCCCTCTTCATTTCCCCCCTTCAAACAAAGAAATTAAATTTTTTCAGGTACTTTATCTTCTAGCAGATTCTTTCATTTGTTCTGCTTACTGAGTAGATTTTCTTCAACTAAAACCACATCTTTGTGAATAATCATATTTGAGGACATCTGGAACTTTCAGTCTTCATGTTGAAAACTTTATAACTGTCGGCATTCTAAAAAGGCAAGAAATATATAATTACCAGCATGTTTATAAAGAATAGCTTGAGAAGGTATTCCAGTCACGTATTACTGGAGGCCTATGCTCAGATGAGGCTTTTACTTTTACTGAAAGAAAGCAAGGGCATACCAACGGGGTTTGTCCCTCATAAAAATGTTATGGCTTCCTCTTGAACTGGGCAAACGGGACAACAGAATATTGCTAATCACTCAGTTAGAAGTCGGTCTTCTGCACACTACTGGGAACACCATCACTTCAAGGAAGCATATGAGCAAGGTGAATATATACTTGTTAGCTCTGGAAATCAGCGCAGCTGTATGTACATCAGATAACAAAGTAAGATTAAAGGGACAATTGGCAGTCTCTCTTCACATCTTTCATAACATATGTGCCCTGAATTTATTATAAAGACAGACATTTTTGTACATTTATTGCAGAAGATCATTGTTGAACTCAAGTGGAGGGTAGACATTACTTTCCAGGTGCAATATAATTGTTCAGATCTCTAACAGAAACTGCATGCTCTTGAATGAGACTCAAATTGCTGAAAGCAAGAAACTCTGACATTAACACATTTGGTGAAAAAAAAAAAGCCCACATTTTGGTAGTGCAGTTGAATTCCATGCTTAAACTCCAGCAATGCAGTTTGTTGCTGGTTAAGTTTTCCAGGATGAGGACTGCATCCCCACAGGTCATTTGTCTGTTTTAAAGGATCTTTGTGTGCTTGAGCTTCCTGCAGGATTATTGGCAAAAACTACTCTTAATGCCTGTGTTTTATCAGTATTTAGGCAAAAGGCAGCTGTGACCTTAGTGCTGTGAATTATAAACTGACAGTTGCACATCTGAAGGGCACAGGCCATCAGTGGATGTCAAGACATTTGACAATTTTCGTGAATGATATCTACTGAGACTGGAAATGCTCATGCCAGTAGTGTATATACTTTTTGCCAAAAAATTGATGCTCATGGGGGATGGGGAGGTGGAGGTTTCATTCATGTTTGGTATTCCTAAGCTCAGCTTGGAAAACCATTATGCCAAATCCACTTCTGAAGACTCTGTTATCCCTCCTGTAATGCTTTTCCTGCCCTCTGCATCAGAAAAAAACCTACTTTGTTAATGCTAGAGTAACTTGACATATTGTTTAGTATGCCACAAAAATACAGTCTGATTGAGGAAAAGTTACCACACTTTTAACATCTTCATCTGTGTTTTTGTGATATCCTTTTAAACCTGGGCGTTTCAGAGGCATAATAGAGGTACTGGTAGCATTGCTTGGAGCAGTGCTATGCCCTGTTCTGAGGTGAAAGGCATTAGTGGGGTAGCGTATAGATTTAAAACACAAAGACTGTCATAGACTTCTTAAAACAACGGATAGTGCCGAGCCCAGGCCCTGAGGCTCAAGAGAAAATGTGATCAAACCCCCTTGGGTGTAAACAAGTCATTGAAGATAATCTTTGGAGTTGCCTAAAGCCTGGTAGGTCAGAGCTAACACAGTACCTTAAACAAGGCTTTTCCTCAAATCAGGCCAGAGAAGCCATTAGCTGAAATTCATGTTTCTTAGATAAAAATGTTTTAATGGAGAATTGCAAGTGAGAGTGTGAAATGAATTCTTTTTAAACTAGAATATTACCTACAGAGAAACCATTTTATGTACAGATCATGAAATGGATAGACTCTGGAATGTTTTCCATGTTCACTGTGTGCATTCCAGCCATGTGTACATCTAAAAAGTGACTATGGCATAGGCTTGAGATTATTTTTTTAATTTATTTTTTTTCTCAGTCTGTCCTTCAAGAATTGGGAAGGAGTTTTGGTGTGTGAGGTGAACTGCTTGTCCGAGTGGGTGATGAGTTTTTTTGTTTTTCATGGCTTGCTTTAAAATTTTTGGCACAATGTTCCATATTTCAGGAGGTCAGGCATCTCTGAGTAATTTACATATCTTGAGATATAAGCATACTACCTAGGTGTGTATGTGTATTTTTGATTTGAGGAACCTAATACTGACAACAGTGGTATGGCAGTGATACCATCAGAAGTAACTAAGAAAGTTGTTTTTTATACCTAGGATAAAAGTACACACTTGTAACAGACTGATTAAACACACTTTCAAAAACACATTTTCAAAAAAAGATACCAGAAAATATGGTAAGCCGTAGAACTTTGTTGGTCATTTTGTTATTGATTTCTTAAGGAAGTAACTCAGACACTTTGCTAATGGTGGCAGCTTAAAACCTTCGAAAGACATATATTTTGATGGCTAGTCTGAAGGTATTGACTTTATTATCTAAGCCTGTCATTTGGGCCCTTAATGAAGTGCAGCTATTGAAACAGACCAGGCAGGGGTCACTGAAAAGCCTGCTTTTAGAATGTTCATGGGTTTTTTTTTATTTTAAAATCCATTTCCTCCAACAGTAGATGCAGATGGGCTGACTGTCAAAATTCCTTCGTAAAAAGAGCTGCTGTTACCAGGAGCGTTTTGTCGAGGGTATTCACAATCATTACCTTTCTGAGAATTTAATTAAAGTATGTTTAACAGCTCATAAAAATTAGTTTTGCAAGAATACCAAACTGCTGAAGTCATTATTCTGTTTCAGTTATCAGCATTTCTCAAGCCCCTAAGTCTGCTTTCCATCACTGAACAGGGCTATGGTGGCTACTGCTATGGACAGTGAAAAGTGAGCATCAGTGCCACTGGTCCCATGTGGGAAATGTAGCTCCTCTCTATCATACTCTGACTTGTTGTGGAATGAAATAGTGTCTTATTAGAAAATGTATTGAGTCCATGTGTTTCCATCCCACCTGAGAAACAATAAGAACCAGTGCGTTCTTCAGAGGGAGATTCTTCCCTTTTTGTAGGGGTTGTGCCTGCTGTTTTTCTTGTCAGTGGCAAGTGGCAGGTGCAAAAACTTTTATTTATTTGTGGTTATAGCTGCAAATACTGATTTGCTTTCCTCCTATGACTGCTTTTTTTCAGGGGCAGCCTCAGAAATCAGAATAATATCTTTGTTACTTTGTGCTTGTTCAAAGCTGTAAACTGCTGTTTTAAATTCCTTAGAGAAATGCTGACACCTATCACAGATTTTTTAAAAGAATTTGTTTACTTTATTAATTTACTTTTTGCCCATGAAAATCATGGAGGATACTTTTTTTCAGGTGTCCAATAAATAATCTGAAAAAGAGCTTTCACATGTCAGATGTGTCCGTCTAGGTAGATCTCACAGATGACCCACTTGAGAAAGAAAATAGTTGTAAGTTTCTGTCTATTTAGGAAATATTTAAGGATACCAATGACTTTCCCCTTTTCAGACTACAGGGATTATGGGCTGTTAAACCCAACAGAACTGAATGAAAATCTGGAGGTTGTTCAGCATGCATGTAAATAGCCAGATAATGAGTATTTGTTTTGTTAGATGTCTCTAAGAGACCATGTTTGCGGTATTAGACGCCTGGTCCTGAGAAGTTTATCGACTCCAGCTTTACAACAGAAAGACAAAGGGAAGGAGAAGATAAATGTTGTTATTTGTACTTAAACCAATAGGGGACTGAGGCAGAGAGAGTAAACATCTTCCTGGAATACAGACTCAGTTAACCTTCTTCACTAGGGGTCACATCTCCTGTGTGGTTTTCAAATGGCAAGTACCAGGAACAGAAACCACAGACTCCTTCCCAGGGTGTTTCTGTCCAGTGATGGAGGGAGATGAGCATCTCCCTGGCTCCAGGGAGATCCACTGAGCAAATTCACCAGTAATGCCTTCCTAACCTTAAACTTTGAGATATTTGTCAAAGTGGTTTCAAAAGATGAAGCTCAGTTAATAAGTCAGGAAAAAAAAGGTGTGGTTTTCCTTTCATTATTTTCAAAGATGAGTCTGAAAGTCTAGAGGCTTCATAGCAAGCCTTGCTTTCTTGTAGAGCCCTCAGTATCCAAGAAACTCTGGCTTGTCCTCTGGGAAACAATCCTGTTACAAAGAAGGCTGCTGAGAAAGTAAATACATTATCAGTGCTGATATATAACTCTGATTAAGACTGTAGGAATAGCTAAAGAAATCACTCCAGATAATAAACCTCCTAGGCTGAAGTTTATACAACCTGCTTTTGTGCTTTATGCTCACTTTTCTGTTTTCTAAATTGCTCTGTAAAGCATAACACCACAACCTATTTCTGTTATTGTTAACTTTCCATTGCTGCAAAGCTCTTCATGTATTGTTGCTCTGGCAGTACTACCTGAGGCTGAGCTTTCCCACACAACTGCATCATTGCTTTACAGCAGAATAATGTAGAATTTGGAGCTGGAAAAAACATTTTTGAAACAGAAGCAGCAACAATGATGCAGAACAAGCTTGCTGCTACCCTGCAGCCTATTAAATTAACAGAATCTATCACTTCTAGGAAAGGTTAGAGTGATTTGATAGCATTCAGGGATAAAACACCTCCTTTTCAGGGCAAGGCTAGGTCCTTTCTGACACTCCCACTGTTTTTTAAATTACTCTCTGCTGATCCCCACAGAGCAGAGAAAAAAAGGTTATTTTATACAAAACATAAATATATATATATATTTAGAACTTCAGTCTCCAGAATGAAAAATGACTTTATGGCAGATTCCTCCCTGTCACAGGACAAGGTCTTCTTTGTCAAACTACTAATTAATGCTAAAATTAATTAATTAGTTCTAGATGGTAAATTCATGATGTTTCAAAACACATTTTAAACATAAAAAGCCTTCACCGCTGTACATGCACACATACACATATGTGTTACAGATATTCTTTAAACAAATTTTCCAGGTAAGAAATATGGCATCTATTTCATGTGTAATCCACCTAGTTTGTGACTCAGAAGAGTTTTAAATTAAAAAATGTGGTTAGTACCAAAACCATGCCTATTCCTGTTCAAATACTAATAAGGGTGATGATAGTCCTTAACACCTGCTGAAATAGCTGAACTCTGGACCTTAGGGAAAACTGCAAACTTATTGCTCTTCATAGATTTCTCTTTGTCTTACAGTAGGATAGTCAAATTAATATGAGTGCATCAGAGTTGCATAAGAGCATAGATGTCAGCCCAACCACTGCAGAAGACAAAGTGTTTGCATGGAACATGTTATCCTTTGCAAACTGGATAGGCAAGCAAAAAAATCCAGCAAATCCATTCAAATGAAGGCCCTGTGAACCCAGATTTACTGTACCCGTTTAATCCTGAGGTATGCTCTTTATACTACTCATGACTATATAAACTGAGGATTGAAAAGACAGTTTTATGTCTCCTGTCATCCTTAAAAATGTGCAACTGGAATTTAAGAACACCTGACATTTACATATTTACATGAAATTGAGCTTTTCTTGTTAGTTTCAAAAATAAAGGTACCAAAACCACATATAGAGTATCACAGTTAATTTTCTAGAGGCTTAAATAGCTCAAGAGAACTAAAAATAAGGAACATTTTTAGTATTTTAGTCCTTCTGCTTTGCATACATTATTCATTTCTTGACACATATATATTTTCAGAAACCCATGTTAGCCTCATTGTAGAGGTGGGATTTTGCAGGCTTTTTGGAGGGCTTCCCCATCTCTCCCAGATGGATGGGTCTGTTTGCCTGTGCTGATAACATACAGATCTACTAACCACTTCAACACTGAGCTGAATAAACCGAGACTCATTATTGTTTTCTGATATGTGCAATATTAAAACAATTGCTTTTCTTCGTAAGGCAAAACATTGCCAGTGGTAAGCCTGCACTACTGTGGGTTTGCCAGGAGGCAGAAAATAAAAAAGTTCTTGATGTGTGACAATCTCTCTTGCAGAAGAATCAGACCTCCTGCTTTTAGAAATCACAAAATTAAATTGACAGAGTCTTTTCTGCCCCACTAGATATGGAATATCTAGGGGAGACCTTATCATCATGTTCCAGTATTTAAAGGATGGCTCCAAAGCAGATGGAGTATCCCTTTTTACAAAAAGTTGCATGGAAAAGACATAGGGAAATGGGCACAAGTTACTTCTGGGGACATTCCAGCTGGACACAAGAGGGAAATTTTTCACAGTGAGAACAATCAGCCATTGGCAGAATCTCCCCAGGGAAGTGGTGGATTCCCCAGCACTGAACACTTTCAAGATTTGGCTGAACAGGGTGCTGGGACATCTCGTCCAGGTCATGCTTTGCCTAAAAAAAGTTCTTTCCTTCCAACCTGGCATTCAATGATTATATGATTATATGATTTTCTAAGCAAACTCAGATAAAAGCTGTGTCTCATCAGGGATGTTGGAAATTTTTTATATTTGTCCCCTGAAAATATGGCAAGCTGTCAAAAATGCTGGTGTCGGGACCAAAGCCAGGCTGTCTGGCTCCAAACAAGTGGAGTCACATGCAGTTAGTTTGCCTGGGTAGAGTCATGACCAAGCTCATACTTGCCACACACACACAGGTGCTACCAGCTTTTGTGCTCTCATCCTCTACCCTTGGGGGCTTCAGCCTTCTGTATGTTTCCCATGGCCTGAATTTACAGGAGTGGCAGCCAGGTCTCCAAGTATTCAAGGTTCCCACTAATTGCACTTCCAAAGATTGCTGGGAATGGTTTTGCTCTGACTATCAGCCATGTTCCCTTGCATTTCTCAGTGCCTCTGGATCTGTGCAGGTGGCTATTTGAGCTTATGGTGATATTTCCATGCTTGGGGAGCAGATGGGAGATGTGATGATCTGCCATTGTACTAGATGAGCAACAGAGAAAAGGGCATGCAGCATGCGTTTGTGCTAAATCCAATTTGCAGGTTTTGATTCATTCTGAGGAGGTTTTGGCTTCCATGGGGATGACCCAGACCACTCCTTCCCATCCAAGCCACAACCCCATGTTGTACATCTTGCAGGAAGGTTTCAGTGAGCAGCTGTCTACGGGCAGCGATCAGTGAGCAGCCTGTCACATCAGCTAGAGGAGGTCTCTGACAAGGATGCTTGCAGCTTAAAAGCACTTAGAGGTCTACAGCTTTAACCTTGCTATGCTGCCTTGTGTATAGCGAAAAGCTAATTAAATAGTTAGGGGCAAATTTGACTGCTCCCTTATAGAAGCATGGAATAGTAAGGCACAAATAACACATCTGACATTGCTTTAAAATGCCCGTGGCTTTGCAGAACTTGTGAAATCTTTATAATCATCTAATAAACTTGCTTCCCAGACCTTAGTGTTTTTGCTCCAAAAAATCCAAACTCTTGTAAAGTATTCTGTTAAAACCTTCCTGCACCATTTCTTTTACTGGTCTACAGCCTACAGCCTCCTTCATTGAATTTATAATAAATAATATATTTTTGACTGTTTACCTCTCAAAACTGCAGGTTGGTTTTATCTTATGGCAAGAAAGCAAAGGTGAGATTCATAAACAGTAGAATTAATGGTGTGTTAATGCATTAATTTTTTCACTCCAAGAAATCCAGTCCTAGCTCTGGTTGTTTGTATGACCGCTTTCTCCATGGAGAAGATTGAGAAAAATGAGACAATATGAGCAGATTTGTGTGTGAATGGGCACATGGGAGGGGCAAGTACATAAATCTTCAGTTGTGAAAACAGGACTCAGTTGTCCTTTGTCACGGAGATTATTATATTGATAAAATGAGTCTTTTTAGTACACATGTTCACAGGCAGGGCAGTTTTCCTGCAAGCACAACCTGATTTTTTTTTCTTGTCTTATTTTTCTTATCTCCCTGTTTTCATCTTGGTTTACAATGAGCAATTTGGTAGTTCTGCTTAAGAGATAAGGCCAGCATGTGGTGAACTTTCAAAGATCAGAGGCTTCTGGTTTCCAGAGTCTTATCTTCCTCAAGCCTTTCCCAAAGTGAGTAGGAAGAGGCATCCCACACTGCCAGAAAGCTTTCAGACATTTCATTCATTTTTCTGCTTTACCCTAATGTTTTGTGCAAAAAAAGAGACACAAGTACAAATAGCTTCATGAGGTATATGGCAATGATTAATGGAGCTCTAGTTTACTTGGCTGTGGGAGATGTCCAGGTAATTAAACTTCCTCCAAGACTTCCTTGCTATTTTGTCCCTACATTTGCAAACTGTGTGATATACTCTGCACTCTAAATGTTCTATGCCATTAACTGCAGCTACTGACTTATGACGAGCTGATATGTTTCCTACCTTGCATTACTAGCGCCGTTTGCCCTTAGTTTCTCTCTTTGATCTGTTCTTAAAGGAGAGAAAAGCTGTCATGTTTAGCTGGTAAACAAATTCCTCATGACTTGTCCAGTCCAAGGCATTTGCAGATCTGAGAATATAATTAATTTTTTTTGATAGCTATTTAGAGAAATTTTAAGGGAACTATGTTCTACTGAAATCATAGTGCAAACTTAGGATCATTTCCCTGGAAGACTGATACATAAGAAAATCAAAATAAAAGTTAAAGCAATATCAAAGACACTTGCTTTTTTATTTTTCAAGTGTTATGCTCCTTTATAAAATTTCTTTTCTCAAAGTTACCTTTAATTTGGATAGTTAATTTTTTTTTTTTTTTTAAGTAAATGAAACCTGATTGCCATGCAAAATCTTTTAAGTAGCAGCCATTGATTGGGAAACATCAGTTTGGGGAGTTTGAAAATTTATCTTTATGTCTGTGCTTGTAAGAATCCTTCATGAAAATTACATTTGTTCTGCCTTTTGCTGAGTGGTGGTATTTTTTTCTAGGTTTTCTGAGTAATTTTTTACAGAATGCAATCCTGTAGCATCAGGGTGAATGAACTCCACCATCTAAAAAAGCTTCTATTCACAGATTCCGTTTGATCTTCAGATACTGAGCTGGAAAGATAAAGAGAATTTGAGTACGCATTTCTGAACTAGCCTGCTTAAGAAGAGACAGGCAATTTTCAAGAAAAATGAGACCCAGCAGAAGAGAATGCAGCTATCCATTTTGTTTTCATAGAGAAAGCAATACCACCTTCATAAAGGAACAATCCAGCATATAAAAAGGGACTCTGAGCACTGAAAGCTTTGAGCTGCAATATGATAGAACAAAGATGCTTATAAAGCTAGCCCAGTAACTGAGCTTTCACAATGGAATGTTAAGGCCAACTGTATGAAAACATGAGCAGAAAAGTAAGGCAAAGTGTTTGAAAGAATCTGTATCATCTGCCAAAGGATTTAATTGAGCTAACACAAATTATCCATTTGTACCAAATCAATCTGAAAAGATCCTGAATGTCTGACCTTTAGAAAAAGGGTATCAGGGGAATTTGAAGTTGTGGTCCAATTGAGCTCTTATCTGATTCAGTTAAGTCTGACTTTTACCCTTAGTGCTTGACTAAATATCCTGTTAGCTCTGTTGTTTGGATGGGCAGAGAATGTTCTGCTTTTAGGATAATTATCCAAGGCTTATTTTTTTGTCTGCTGTTAGTACTATTTGCTGAAGCTGACGATGAAGTTCTGTATGTGCTAAAATGCATAGCCTCTGCATTTTGCAAAGGAAAATCTAGAGGGAAGGGGTTATGCAACAAATAACTTCAATCTTGTGTATTCGTTTATCAGTCTCCCAGTTTAAAGAGATTTTTCACATAGAAAAACTGCATGAATCCTTCATTTTCAAGAACAAAGGGAGAGCTGATTTGCATTTAACTCATGTGAATTTCCTTTACTTTCCAAGAGGGCATTTTGAATCAGTAAATTGACTATAAAGTAAAATGAATATAAGAAGAAAAATAGGAATTCAGGCTTTTAATAAAAAAGAAGCTGTATTAAAAAAAAGATGAGGTTATTTCAACCAGGCCAACTTACATCTGGACAGCAGTACAGATAAAACAAATCCTATCTACTATAAAAATAAGGATGTGTGTCCAGAAACTGTTCGCTGAGAATGTTGAATGCATTGAGAGGTGTTAACATAAGAAGAGACAGTATATTATTTCCTTCTTTACTTTATACACAATGAAAGAGCGAAACTTCAGTCCTGCAAAAGCATAATGAAGTAGGAAGTATTATGGGATTTTTTTAGGTGAAGTACATCTTAATATCTCCTGTGGTTATTCAAATTTTGATCCATTGTAGATTATCTTTTGAAAGTGCCAGGTTTAAAAGCAAAAGAACACTGGTTTTAATTGGATGTTTTGCATGAAGAGCAGAGGCTTTCTGAAAGTGTAGGAGGATGACATTTGAATTTTATTTTGGAACTTCAATGCTTCTTACTGAATTGATTGTTAAGGCATTTTTCTAGGTAAGTAGGAGTATTCATCTGAACTCAGTTCGACCTACATGTGATAAAATCAGCAGCAATGAAAATTTACTACATGATCATAAGTAGAAAATGGCCATAATGTATTAACATGCAAATGCTATACGACTTAGCTTAACATAGAGTAGAAGCGCTGGAAAGCATAACTGATCCAGCTGTTTCCCACTAAAGTTTGTGGTAAGAACAACATTTCCAAAATCACACAGATCTTGCTTTCTAAAATGGATGAAGCTTCTAGAAAGCCAAGTTGTGGTCCTGAGTGTAAAACACAGGTTCACATGTGAAGCTCTGCTGCAGTGAGCACAGGGCCCAACATTTAGAAGGGTGGCTTGCCATGGCTGGTACAGATGAACCCACTGAAAGCCAAAATACTGGACCCTTATTAGAACCTTGGCATCTTGTGTGATTACAAACTTCTGCTAAATACCACTCATTTCAAAAAGTCACATGTTGCACTTTGCATCTCACACATATATGTAGATGGTTGGAAGAGATGAAAGGGTAAAAATCAGCTTCTGCTTTTCTCCACTGTCATCATTAAAATATTTAAAACAGATGCAGTAATCACTTCTCACCTGCTATGGTGGTGTGTTGCCTGTTCCTTTTCTACCCTACATGTGTGTTTCCCTTGATGCCAGATTTTGCTGGATACATCTCCCTTCTTTGTCAGGACTTGGTAACCTGTGAATTGCCATCCAATCTGGACTGTTTCAAAAAGTGTAATGAGCATTCGCTTTCACCCAGTTTTCAGACTCATAGCAAAATGCAAGAAATATATTGCTGTCCTAGTAGACTTTGCTGAGTGTGAAGTCCTATTAGGCAAAATCTGCTTAGTCTTCATTGATTTTAGAATTTTTTTCCCATTGCTATTGTGACATAAGGACAGAATCCAGAATACACTTTCTACTTGTACCTCAGTTTTTAGCTATTAGCAAATTTTCATTTTTATAGGCAAAGAAAGATAAGGCACCCCAACCTGAAGATATAAACATTTGAGAGAGCTAGTATAAGAAATCAGTAGATCTCCCCTCAGCTGGACTTTTACTTCCTCTAAAGTATAAACCAAAGTTCATATTTTTAGTCCATACACATTCTGCACAAATTGATATGCTTTGTGACACACAAGATTTCAGTGTAGATATTAACATCTCATCTAAAAGTATTTGAGCTGATCCCCTGACTTCTGGAGACTCACCAGAGACATGTTCTTGACACATTCTTCCCTACTATAAACAAAGGTTCTGCAGATAAACTGGGCTTCTGTGTTTGTTATCTGAAAACAACAAATTGCCTACCTTCAGGAAAACTACACTGCTGAAGAATAGGCCAGTAAACAAGAAAGAAAGTATGGATTTGCAAACGTCTCTTCAATGAGGGAACCACTGAAGTGTTCCCTCACTGCAAGCAGAAGTATTTGGAAACAAAAACCATTCTCCTTAAAGTATTTCTCTAACACGATGCTGCCTCCCAGGAAAGACAAGTCATTAATAATAAGGGAAGATATAAACATCTAGCCTTTTTTATCTTCTAGGACAATCTATTTTTTTAATCAGTAGAACTTGTGCATTTTTCCTTGAAATATACAAAGCAGCATCTTTCTAAACAAAAATCTGGCCTCACTTTTGAAAGAAAAAACAAGCAAAAACTCATATAAAACAATGCCATATTTTTTTTTATTTTCTCAGGAAGGGAAAAAAAATCAAAACCTCCAAATATTTGTTGGTTAGTTTGCTTTGTTGGTTGGTTTTCCCAAAAAAATACCAAAACGTGATTTTCTGTTTATTTTCTTAAATGAAAAGTTTCAATACAGCTCTACAGATCAGGAAATTATACAGTCAGAGCATACCCTTAGGAGCAATGGCAGATATTTCTTTATTTGAGAGATCTTGTTTTCTGGGTTAATCCTCTACTTCATCAGTGGAAATGAACTTAAGGCTGGAAAATCATATTGATAAATCTAGAACAACATACTTTTGGTCCTACTTTTAAAAAAGGGTCTTTATAAGAAAAATGATTTAAATTTAGACCATCTTAAAAATCTAGAAGAATTTAATTATGTGGATATGTATTTGACATACTATGGTCAGGGATGTCTGAAATATGGCTTACAAAGTGCTTAGAGGAACTGTTTGCATGCATCTTCTCTGGGGTATCCATGCTTTCAAAAGACAGACAAACCTGGCTCCACAGTGTTTTCAGCTTCTGGAGACAGAAGGTCTCAGAGGGTATAGGGCGAACACCTTTAGTAGCTGGCAGCTAATTTTCCCTCTTCGATGTTGGCTTTGTGTAAGTATGCTTAGTGTGCATTTAATAGGCAGAAAGTTGATGGAGAAAACCACACTGGTTATATTTAGTAATAGAGACTTCATAACTGAACCATAATTTGTCCAATATCCCTTGTTTTCGACAGACTTTCTTGACTCTGTGTGTGATATTCTAGATTTTCTTCTCTTTTAAGACACCACTGATCTGCTAGTTCTTCGCAAAACACTTTCAATGAGTCAGGTTGCCCACAGAGGCTGTGAGTCTCCATCCTTTGAAATATTTAAGAGCCAACCAGATGTAGACCTGTGCAACAATATGTAGGTTGGGCCTGTTTGAGTATGCGGGTTTGGCAAGATGACCTACCAAAGGTCACTTCTTCCAACTTCAACCATTCTGTGATTCTATGGGTCCATCCTACAAATTTAGACACCAAAACACTTCTGCAAATTCCAGTCACAGTTCAAGAACTTCAGGCAATCACATGAAAAGTCCATAACGTTAGAGTTAATAATAGAGAGCATAATTATCTCCCTATCCGGAGAGACCACCTTTTCCTAGCCCATGGAGAATTTACTGCTCCTCAGTGGGAAAAAGAAAAAAGAAAAAAAGGTTTGTCCTAGATTCCTCTTCTTACACTTTTAAGGTGATATTGTTAAAAACTTCTGCAGGGCATAAAAACCAAAATCTGGTTTTCAAATGTGTTTGCCATAGAGAAAACAGCAGGAGCTACTAACTGGCACTTCTGGAAGTCTGGACACTCATGGTAAGTGTTGAAACATGGATTAGGAGCTGACTTTTAACAGCTGGGTTACAAAATCGTCACCTTTAGTCTGTAGAAGTTAATGCCCCTTCATGCTGTGTGAAAAACTGACCAAGATATGCAAGCTTTCATCTGCTTTCTATGATCTGTAACCTATCATTTTCTAAATCTATAAATGAAAAGTTCCATTAGTTTCTTAGGGGAGAAAGCAGAACAGGAACACCCCAAAAAGCCAACAACAACAAAACCCCTTCGTCTATGTCATAAGCCTTTGAGGCATGTGGCAAATTACATCTCCTCCTAGCTGAGGCACACAGGAAAAAAAAGATGCCTTAAGCCACTTTTATGAAGACTGATGTCTTGTTTTGGAAACTAATAAAAAACAATTCATAGCAAACAAATTCTTTTTTAGAGCAATGCAACTTTTCCCAACTTTTCTATGATTTCATTATTGAGTGACAAAAATGTCTTCAGCTTGTATTTCATATAAATGGAGTTTGCATATTTTCTGTCACTATGAGTTACTCTAATGAAATCTAGCATAGTAAACCTCTTCCCACTTCCCTTACAAAGAATAAACTGGTTTAGGGCTTTTTGTTGTTTGTTTGATTTTTGGTTTTTGTTGGCTTTTTCTGTTTGTTTTTTTTGTTTCTCCTCACCCCCTCCTTCCCCACCCCACCCCCCCCCCCCGAAAAAAAGTGTATTTTTTGGATGTAGAAGTATATTTATTTCATATATAAAATGCTTAGAGGTTTATTTTTATAGGTAGGGACCACAGGCACTAGTTGTTCTATACAGATGCTGCAGATACCATCTAGAAAATATATATACCAAATGAAGTTTCTGGGGCTGCAAAGTCAGACTGGTAGGAAGAACATCATGCTCCCACTGAATTACAGAGCTTGGCTTTTGTCACAGTGGAAGCTCACAGAAGCTGTATGGCTCTGCCATCCAGAGGTCTTACAGGCACAAAGAAGGCTTTAACACCATATCACCTCCTTTTCTTAAACATAATATATCTATGTGTTCTGGAAAAAAACACTTGCTGCCAATGTATATGTTACAAAGTGTGCTCTCTCTGCAGAAAAAATGTTTTTTATAAATTTGGACATCGTTCTTGTGCATCCTCCCACCCCCCACTCATTCGCCCCACCCCCCCACTCCCAAACCTCCATCCCCCCCCCATTAGCTCTTTGTAATTTTTTTCCTTTGTATATGTGTATATTTTATTTATGGACAGGATTCTCAGTTACCACTTGGGGTCTGAGGCTGTCCAGGGCATGGGAGACCAGACTGAAACTTGCCCTCTCTCCAGAAAATCCACACGATTTTCCGAAAGATTATCACCTACAGCAGGTGCTCAGCACCACGTCCAGAGAGGTTTTGAAGGCTGTAGACTCCTTAACCTTTTACAGCTATCTGCTCCAGAGTTTGGTCATAGAATAAGAAATCTCTGGTTTTCTTACATTTAGATAAATTTCCCCATATTTAATTTTTTGCCCATTTCCTTCTGTCCTGTCTCTGGGCACCACTAAGAAGAAAATCTCGCTCCATCTCCCTCACATTTTCCCATCAGGTATTTATAAAAGTAGAAAAGATGCCCCTGAGCCTTCTGATCTCTAGTCTGAACAGCCCCATCTCTCTCAGCCTCTCCCCCTGTAATGCTCTGATGCCTTCACTAGCTTTGTGATGCTTCACTGGACCAGTATATCCATGTGTCTCCTGTACTGTGAAGCTCAGAACTGGACCAGCATTTCACATGTGGTCTTACCAGGGCTGAGCAGATGAGAAAGGTAACCTCCCATTACCTGCTGCAGCCCAGGGTACTGTTAGCCATATTTGCACCCCAGATACTTCTCTGCAAAGCTGCTTTCCAGCAGGATGGGCCCCAGCATGTACTGGTGCCTGTAGTTGTTCCTCCCCAGGTGCAGTATTTGGCATTTGTTTGCCTTGCTGATGATTTAAGCAAGGGAACACAGACCTGTCCTTGCAACCACACCTTATGAATTATAGCTAAAATGAAAAGAAAATGATTTTTTTTTTGTTTCCTTTTATAGTGTGACATGCATAGGTGATTAGTATTTAATAAAGATGACAGCTGCAAACTTCTGTATGTGTTAACATATGAACTTTTTTTATGTTAGAACCATTTTTGGACAGCATATACTGCTGAGAAGAACTGCCCTTCAGGACTGATAAAAAACATTATTTTATCTTTGTCAATAAAACAACTGTTATTTTGAAGTCATCACAACCACACCTCTAGAAATGGGTGTAATATTTCCAAGACCTTCTGCAACATCAAATTACGTAATGACACTTATTTCCCCTGAAGCAGCAAGCCAAATAAAGGGTAGTGGTGATGTTGTCTTACCTGCCCGCTTACTACTGTTTGTCTCACTCACAGTCCTTTTTTCTGACATATTATGTATAATTCACCTATACAGATAGAAGTTTTGAGGTTCAGCGTGCTTTCTTGAGAAGCTATTTGCTTCAAGATCCGTCAGATTAGCTTATCCCCATTTCCAGTATGAAAAGCCTTAACAATGGCATTATCTAGCCAAGACAACTTCACAGAAACTGATGAATTCAGTTTAGAAACCTAACGAAAACTATATAATACAAAGGAATGACTGTATTACAGAAGAAAATAGGACGCTGATGTCATTCAATTAGGCATCTTATCCATTCCTGATGTCACCATTGTCTTTACTCAGATGTCAGATTCCCTTGAAGGTTCAGGTGTCTGACAAAGAAGAAGTTGCTCTGGTGAGCCTCATCAAGACCAGAGTAATGTTGGAAACAGTTTGCAATTAAATCCAGAAGATATCTGTCTCTCTCTTATTAGTGGCCTGATGCACAAGGACCCAAAAGTCTATGTAATTTTCTAGGTCCTTTTCTGGTGATTTCACAAAACAAACTTTCCCATTTTCATACACCTTTTTTGTATATGAGAAAAAATATTAATGGAATGAAGAAAATGCCACATCATTTGCCTTTTGTCTCTACTCCAGTTACAAGGCAAATGAATATGTAGGAATAATTTTTATTATGTTCATTATGAAAAAGAAAGAAGGATCTCAAAGTTGCAAAATGATTCCTTCTCACTCCTATTTTCAGAAAAACAAAAAGAGAAAGAAAAAAACCACATAAATTTTTGTTCAATTTTTAGTTTTAAACATCTCTAGGGATCTTTAAAAATTAAATATGTGAAATTCCTAACTGAAACCCATGAATAACTCAAGAAAATTTCTGTTAATGACACATATTACCAAAATTTTAAGTGAAGTATGGGATCTTTGAAGTTAATCCTTATTTTTAAACATAAAAATATTTCTTATAAAGTCTCTTGTGGCTTTGGTTCAGGAACAGTCTTGTGTTTATTTGCACCAAACCTATTTCATTCCTCTGCTAATTCCATTGAGTGATGCTGACATTCAGATGAGTTTAGATGTAAAGGTAATATTGACATATTACAGCATACACAGCCAACACAAGATGTTTCCTTATTTAGCTATTTGGAGATAATATTTGCAATAAACTCTGATAAACTGAAGTGGGGAGATGTGAAGGAGAGTTCAAAAAAAACCAAAACAAAAAAACCCAACAAACAAACAGGATTATGAACATGACAATGGTTTCTGCAACTCTGGGAAAGCTGAAGTGAGGCCTGTACCTGGAGTGACTTAATTTCTCATACAAGAAGACTACATTTGATGTTATTTAGAGTGAACACTAATTTAATTACGTTCTGTTGCTGAGCATATAGCATGTCAACAATATTTCTATATAGAATCATAGAGTCAACCAGGTTAGAAAAGACCCTTAAGGTCAGGAAGTACAGCCATTACTCCAGGACTGACAAGACCGCCACTAAATCATGTCACTGAGGGCCTCATATACACAGGATTTGACTGTATATATATGACCTCATATACATGGGGTTTGAATGGTGACTCCACCATTCCCTGTGCAGCCTGTTCCAATGCCTGATCACCCTCTCTGTGAAGAGATTGTTAGATTGTTCCTACTACCCAATCTCAACCTCCCCTGGTGCATCTTTATTCTATTACCTATTGTCCTATCACTTGTTACTTTGGAGAAGAGACCAACCCTCACCTCACTACAACCTCCTTTCAGGCAGTTGTAATTCTTTATGCTGGTTGGAAATAAACTAGACTCAGAGAAAATAATGATTGTGAGAAGCTAGCAGTGAAAGAAACTTGCCCCCTCAAAACAAATGTTTTTCTTTCAAATAAAAATGAAAACAATAGTGCAATCACAGAAAATGATTTCTTCTAGTCATGAATAGCTGAAGCAATTTTTATCTGTAATAATTCTTTCCCATGCTGAAACCAAGCAATGCTATGGTGATAGGTTGGAATCAATGTATATCAGAAAGACAACATGTTTCCATTTTTAAAAAGGGTTGTTTTTAAAGGAGTTGTGATATAATTAATACAGAAGTCAAAGCAAAGCTTTAAGCAAAACAGCACACTATTTCTCACTGTTATACAGTGGCTGCGACATATTCTGCCTTCCCTTTCTAATTGCTAGACACAAGTATATACACTAGTGTATGCATTTTTCAACTCTTTTCAGAAGACGAAGAAGGAAAATGCATCCCAGTCATGAGAAATTATTGTTCTTTGCATCTAGAAACCAAGTAAATAAATGATACTGACCCAAGAATGAGAATGAAAGAAATTAGGCATCTCATGACATATGAAAACCTCATGTTTTCTTAAATGTGCATCCATTCTCCTTGCAATACTAGATAGCTTCTTTATAAAAGCGAATGGAATTGTGCTTTCAAAATGGATTTTGAAAACTAGTAATTTGTTTTGAGTACACTGGGCTATGGGTGTCCAAGCTGACATCATTCACAGAAACTGCTACCTTAGGAAATGGTATACACACACTCTTCTGAATTGGCTTGGAAACCAAGTATGAAGGTAAGCTGCAAAGGCATTCTTCTCCAGATGTGGATATGAAAATCTGTGAAGCAAATTGCCTAAAAGTAGGCCATAATATAACATTGACATAAAGTGTCCTTTGCATTTGCTAACTACTGCTGCAGCTTGAAACACCATTGTGAGACTGCACTACTATATATAAATAGTAAACTAAATCGTGGTGAATTTGACTCCAAGTCAAATTTGACTCCAATTTGACTTACAATTACAATATTGGAATGTTGTCGATATTACATCACAATATTGTGATTGTACCCTGATGGATAGGGACAGAACAACTGACATCATCTACCTTGACTTGTGCAAAGTGTTTGACACTGTCCCACAAAACATTATTGTCTAAATTGGAAAGACATGGATTTGATGAACGGGCCACCCACTGGGTAAGGAATGGCTGGATGGCAGCATGCAGAGAGTTGTGATTAGTGAGTTAGTGTCTACATGGAAGCCAGTGTTGGGACCGATCTTCAACATCTTTGCCAGTGACATGGACAGTGGGACTGAATGTGCCTTCATCAAGTTTGCTGATGACTCCAAGCTATGGAGTTCTGTTGATACATTGGAGGGAAGGAATGCCTTCCAGAGGGACCTGGACATGCTTGAAAGGAGGCCAATGCCAACCTCATGAAGTTCAACAATGCTAATTGCAAGGTCCTACACCTGGGTAGGGGCAATCCTAGGCACATCTACAGGTTGGGCAGAGATGTGATTCAGAGCAGCCCTGTGGACAAGGAATTGGTGGTGCTAGTCAATGAGAAATTGGTCATTATTTGATATTGCTTTAGCTCATCAGCATGGCATGCTCTGAACTGTCAGTGTTCTCTTAGAATCATAGAATCAAAGAATAGTTATAGCTGGAAAGGACCTTAAGCTCATGTAGTTCCAACCGGGCCGCCATGGGCAGGGACACCTCCCACTAAACCATGCCACCCAAGGCTGTGTCCAACCTGGCCTTGAACACCGCCAGCGATGGAGCATTCACAACTTCCCTGTTCTCTTCTGTTTAGATCCAGTGGAAGACCAGCAAATCTAACTACTAAACTACTAACACATAGAAATTACAAGCTGAAAGATCACGAATAATGTAAGACTGAGGCAAATATCATTATGTATGACGCATGACAAAACATTATTTAAGCAATAAATGAATCTGCCATTTTCTTTAGAAGCCCACTGTTTCCTTAATTTGACCTTAACTGTGACAAAGTAAATTATGTTAAACATATTTTGTTTAATTATTCTGGGATAATCTGGTTTCATTAGGTAAAAAACATTTGTGGCTGACATTTAATGCTGCCTTTGTTATGCTAATGAATAAAACTTGTGCACTACACATCTGCTTAAAATTATATTTATCTAGGATTTTTTCTTTCTCCTCTGTTTTATAAAGTTGGATGCCAAAATAACTTCGTTAAAAAGTAACCGTTACAGTATTTAAATTCATTAAACAATACAGATGTAAACTATGATAAATAAAATTACTGTGATTAGAGCTGCTGGCAATTCATGACATTTAAAATGTATGTAAATAAAGAAAGACTCAATCAAGGCACTAAGGTGCCCAGTTTCTGGTGATTCATTTTTTGGCTGCCTGACTCCAAGAGATATTTGGTGGGAAGGACCCTTTACAGAAGAATTGTTTCAGATTGACTATTTCTTTGGAAACTCAGTGTTACTTTTAGATTCTTTTATGGCATTTGATGGAGCACAGGCCTGGCAGTAGGCCCTTTATTTTTTCTTCAGTGTTATACTGAACCACTTGGTACATTGATAATTGGTTAGCATTACAGATGGCAAAGAATTGTTGCTGATGTTTCTCCTCTCCTCTCCTCTCCTCTCTCCTCTCCTCTCCTCTCCTCTCCTCTCCTCTCCTCTCCTCTCCTCTCCTCTCCTCTCCTCTCCTCTCCTCTCCTCTCCTCTCCTCTCCTCTCCTCTCCTCTCCTCTCCTCTCCTCTCCTCTCCTCTCCTCTCCTCTCCTCTCCTCTCCTCTCCTCTCCTCTCCTCTCCTCTCCTCTCCTCTCCTCTCCTCTCCTCTCCTCTCCTCTCCTCTCCTCTCCTCTCCTCTCCTCTCCTCTCCTCTCGTCTTCTCCTTTCTCTTTTCCTCAACATTGAGGCATTCCTTTCTGTCTTAATGTCTAAAATCCTTTCCCTGTCCTTGCCTTGTCCCACTATCATGGTTTGGCAGTTTGAAGAATACATCCTACAACGAATTCCAACTAGAGGGCCACAACTTCTAGTTCCAGGGCTGGAATTCTCTATGATATTAATGCATTTCCAAACAGCATTTGTGAATAATCAGTGTGAAAAAACCTAGCTTTTAAAACACACTTCTTTCTTGAAATTCCCCCCTTCATAGTTGCCCAAAGCCTAGTAGCCACCACTGGTGATTTCTTTCAAATGGGTTTCCCTTGTATGCAGTGCACCTATAAAGCCATGATAATCTGAAAAGATCTTTCACTACACAACTTTTCCATAGCAACTTCTATACAAAATCTGGCTCTGTTAAAATTTTCTCTTCCTTTTTCTGTATCATATCTCCTAATTTTTCCATCTCATTGCAAACTCCTTATGATCACCTACATCTTGCACACCCAGTAGCACTTTTTGACTGTTAGCAGTAATTTCTCACTGTCTTACTGTATGAAGGAGATGGTTTGGCAGTATGATTGATGCTGAAAGCAATAATTTAATTGGTTGCAGCTTTGCAAGTTCACTTTTTTTTTTTTTTTTCTTTTTAATTCAGTCCTTTAAATCCAAGATCAGTCTCACAGGAAATAGCCTAAATACAGTGTGATGTGCATTGCGTAATCCTGCAAGCATGTTGAGCAAAAACTAGCAGAAAAATTAATTCAGTGCTCTATTGCAATATCTGGGAATAAAAGCGGAGGAGTTTTTTGGCAGCTGCATTCCTTAAAAAGCTCCATAACTAACAGAATCCTTTTAGTTCACCAACAGAAAGTAAAACACTTGTGTTTTTGCTGGCTGATCTGTAACTATTTGAGAACATTTCCCTGTTGTAATTTGTAATAACAAATGGACTACATGGACAAGCCACTATAAGGCTTTTTGGTCAGCATATTGACAAAGAAATGGTGCTGAAGTTTTGTTTCGGCTTTGCACATATCCTACCCAAGCATTACCAGAATATCTCATTGAGAGTGGCAACCTTGGCACTGTAACTTCTCCAGTTGGAAAATCTTTTCTGAACTTAGCCCAGTAAGTGAGAATCGGCTTTGGTTCATTTGCTCTGTTCTGTTATTTCGGTCAGAAAACTTTCCTTTGGTCACTTAGGTAACTTGCAGAATACTTCCATGAACATTTCACACAATCTCACAACAGCAACCAGCAAGAAGAAAATCTGAATTCAGAACCCTAAACTATTGAGCTATTTTAACTTTTCATGTCCATGATTTTGTATCAGAGACAATGAACAACCAAAACTCTGCTTAAAATGAATGATAGATTAGTCTCTCTGAAAAGCTAGGTTTACTATATTATCTGAACTGTAATTTCTCAGCTTTCTTCTCTTTAAACTTCATTTGTAACATCATAGAATCATAGAATCATAGACTAGTTAGGGTTGGAAAGGACCTCAAGATCATCGAGTTCCAACCCCCCTGCCATGGGCAGGGACACCTCCCGCTAAACCATGCCATCCAAGGCTATGTCCAACCCCACCTTGAATGCCGCCAGGGATGAAGCATTCACAGCTTCCTTGGGCAACCCATTCCAGGGCCTCACCACCCTTACAGTAAAGAATTTCTTCATCATATCCAATCTAAACTTCCCCTGTTTAAGTTTAAACCCATGTCACAGATAGTCATGCCTGCTAGATATGAACATAGAATTATGCTCTGTGACTATGCCCAGGCTCCAAGATAAACTTTCTGATATTACAGTCCCAGAAATTTGTCTGAGTTTACTGGGGATGCAGGGTAAACTACTGCAGGCAGAACTAACATGGATGGGTTTATATCTCAAAAATATGCATTCACATTTGCAAAAAAAATGTTTTCATTTCTGTTTCCCCACCCCATGTTAACATAAACTTCATTAGGTGTATGTGCAATCAAACTTAAGTTTTATGTTTTTACCAATCTTTTTGTCAGAAAAGGTGAAAGTTATTCCACCTTGCCACACAGTCCACATTGCACTACAAAGTTTTATTTATAAGCATACTCATCCTATGTCTTTTTTGGAAATAATTTAGGAAAAGAATTTTTCCCCCTTTTCCTGAAAGCTGGTAAATCCCTTCTAAATATAACTTAAATTCAGCTGTAAAAAAAAAGTGACTTGTTTTTGAACAGCAAACTTATTCATGTCCACAGTTCAGAGCTGTGGCAGACATATCCTTTGCCATGTTTAGTTGGAGTATAAAATACTTGAAAATGGTTTCACTTATTTTTCCTGTGTTATTTGGTTCCATATAAACATCAAATGTTTTATATTTCATCACTAATAATATCTGTAAAAGTTTACAGCAAAAATACTTACAAAACCTACCATCCCTGCATTAAAACCTATTATAGCTCTAACGTGAACTATTTTACCATTGGGAAGATGTAGTTAATACATGTATATCTTTGTTTCATTGCTCTCTATTTTAGTCGCATGATCAGCTACAATGGAACTCTGATGTGTCAATTACAAAGCATTAAAGAAAGTTCAGTGGTTTTTAAATGTGATTGTTATTAAAAGGCTCTTTTGGAAGGATTCTTTTCTAATCCTACATTAGTCTAAAGACAGGCTTCAGGTGATGAGAATAAGTCCCTATAGTACTGTTGACTGAATCCTAAACAGCCTGATGTTCAGGACTGTAAAACTACTATTTGAGTGGGTTTACATTGGCTGAACTCCAGGTGCCCACCAAATCTGCTCTATCACTCCTCTCCTCAGACGGACAGGGGAGAGAAAATAGAATGAAAAGGTTGTGGGTTGAGATGGGGACAGGAGAGGGATCGCTTACCAGCTACTGTCACCAGCAAAACAGATTCAACTTGGGGAAATGCGTTTAATTCATTACCATCCAAATCAAAGGGGGGTAATGAGAAATGAAACTAAATCTTAAAACACCACCTCCCCACCTTCTTAGTAGCTGGTGCAGGGCTGTGTTTTTGGCTTGCAGCCTGGGAACAACGCTGAAAACACTGATGCTTTTAGTTTCTGCTCAGTAATGTTTACTCTGACCGTAGACTTTCTGAGTCTCATGCTCTGCCAGGCAGGAGGGGAAGCTTGGAGGAAGCAGAGACAGGGCACCTGACCCAAACTGACCAAAGAGGTATTCTATACCACAGCACCTCATGCCCACTACATAAACTGGAGGCAGTCATCTGGAAGGGTTAGATCACTGCTTGGGTCAGCCTGGGTATCGGTCTGCAGGTGGTGAGTGGTTGTATTCTCTTCCCCTGTTATTTCTGTTGTCATTATTATTCTTGGTGGCAGCAGTAGTGGTTTGTGTTGGTAATACATGTGGGTGCTACTGATATAGATAGCAGTAGCCCGGAGACTATAAAGAAGGACTACAGAGCACTGGGAGAGGTGGTTAGGGGCTCTGGAGCGCAGATTGTCTTTTCGTCAATTCTCCAGGATACAGGGCAGGACCTTGAAAAGGCTAGGAGGATTGGGCAGGTTAATAAATGGTTAGAAGGATGGTGCTATAGTCAGGGGTTTGGGTGCCTTGACCATGGGACTCAGTATAGTAGGTCAGGTCTACTGGGGGCTGGTGCAGCTGGTCTGACAAAGAAGGGGAAGAGGGGATTTGGTAGGAGGCTTGCCAGACTGGTCAAGGATGCTTTAAACTAGATGTGTTGGGGGAGGGGGGCGGCATTCCATCCCAACACACCCAGTCGGTTGGTAGCACCTATAGTAAACGTTCGGAGCAATGTAGAGATATTCCAGCTGCTCCAGCCAATGAGCCAGCTTCAAATGGATCTCGGCTCAAATGCCTCTATACAAATGCCCGTAGTATGGGGAACAAACAAGAGGAATTAGAGATGTGTGCACATCTGCGGGGGTATGATATCATAGGCATCACAGAAACATGGTGGGATGGCACCTATGACTGGTGTGTTGGAATGGAAGGTTACCGGCTCTTTAGGAAAGACAGGCCTGGCAGACGGGGAGGGGGAGTTGCTATTTATGTTAGGGATAGGCTGGAGAGTATGGAACTCTGTCTGGGGACAGGTGAGCAGTCGACAGAGAGTTTGTGGGTCAGGGTTAATGGGAGAACAGTGATGGGTGACATTATTGTGGGGATCTGTTACAGACCGCCTGACCAAGGGGACTTGCTGGACGAAGCGCTCCATAGGCAGATAGGAGCAGCCTCACGCTTGCAGGCCCTTGTTCTCATGCGAGACTTCAACCACCCTGATATCTGTTGGAGGGATGGTACGGCCCGGCACAAGCAATCCAGAAGGTTCCTCGATTGCGTGGAAGACAACTTCCTTCTGCAAGTAATAGAGGAGCCGACAAGGAGAGGTGCCATGCTTGACCTCGTCCTCACCAACAGGGAAGGGCTGGTTGGGAACATAATGCTCCAGGGCAGCCTTGATTGCAGCGATCATGAGATGGTTGAGTTTGAGATCCTCAGGACAGTGAGAAGAGCACGCAGCAAGCTCACTGCCCTGGACTTCAAGAGAGCAGACTTTGGCCTCTTCAGGAACCTGCTCAGTAAGGTTCCATGGGACACAGCCCTAGAGGGCAGGGGGGCCCAAGACTGTTGGTTGATATTCAAGGATCACCTGCTGCAAGCTCAGGAGCGATGCATCCCAACTAGAAGGAAGTCTAGCAGGAGGGCCAGGAGACCTCCTTGGATGGATAAGGAGCTGCTGAGCAAAATTCGAAAGAAAAAAGAGGCTTATAAAAGGTGGAAGCAAGGTCAGGTGGCCTGGGGAGAATACAGGGATGTTGTCCGGGAAGCTAGGGACCAGGTTAGGAAAGCTAAGGCCCACTTAGAATTAAACTTGGCTAGGGATGTTAAGGATAACAGGAAGGGATTTTATAGGTACATTGCCAATAAGAGACAAGTTAGGGATACCGTGGGCCCTCTCCAGATGCTATCGGGAGAACTGGCTACCCTGGATTTGGAGAAGGCTGAGGTTCTTAATGACTTCTTTGCCTCAGTCTTTACCGGCAAATGCTCTGTCCACACCACCCAAGTCTTGGAAGGCAGACACGGGGACGGTGAGGGTGGGGACCCTGGGCCCACTGTGGGGGAGGATCTTGTTCGGGACCACCTTAGGAACCTGAATGTATACAAGTCCATGGGACCTGATGAAATCCATCCAAGGGTCCTGAAGGAGCTGGCAAATGAAGTTGCTAAGCCACTGTCCATCATATTTGAAAAATCATGGCAGTCAGGTGAAGTTCCCGATGACCGGAAAAAGGGAAATATAACCCCCATTTTTAAGAAGGGAAAAATGGATGACTCAGGGAATTACAGACCAGTCAGTCTCACCTCTGTGCCTGGCAAAATCTTGGAGCGGATTCTCCTGGAAGGCATGCTGAGGCACATGAAAACCAACAAGGTGCTTGGTGACAGCCAGCATGGCTTCACTAAGGGGAAATCCTGCCTAACCAATCTGGTGACCTTCTATGAAGGGGCTACAGAACTGATGGACAGGGGCAGAGCAGTTGATGTCATCTACCTGGACTTTTGGAAAGCCTTTGACACTGTCTCCCATGACATCCTTCTCTCTAAGTTGGAGAGACATCAATTTGATAGGTGGACCACTCGGTGGATAAAGAACTGGCTGGATGGCCGCACGCAAAGAGTAGTGCTCAGTGGCTCAGTGTCCAGCTGGAGACCAGTAACGAGTGGTGTCCCCCAGGGATGGGTGTTGGGACCGGTCTTGTTCAACATCTTTGTGGGTGACATGGACAGTGGGATTGAGTGCGCCCTCAGCAAGTTTGCCGATGACACCAAGCTGTGTGGTTCGGTTGGTACATTGGAGGGAAGGAATGCCATCCAGAGGGACCTTGAGACGCTTGTGAGGTGGGCTGATGCCAACCTGATGAAGTTCAACCATGCTAAATGCAAAGTCCTCCACCTGGGTCGGAGCAATGCCAGGCACAGCTACAGGTTGGGCGGGGAGGAGATTGAGAGCAGCCCTGCGGAGAAGGACTTGGGGGTGTGGGTTGATGAAAAAATGAACATGAGCCGGCTTCAGTATGCGCTTGCAGCTCAGAAGGCCAACTGTATTCTGGGCTGCATCAAAAGGAGTGTGACCAGCAGGTCGAGGGAGGTGATCCTGCCCCTCTACTCTGCTCTCGTGAGACCTCACTTGGAGTATTGCGTGCAGTTCTGGTGTCCTCAACATAAAAAGGACATGGAAGTGTTAGAACAAGTGCAGAGGAGGGCCACGAAAATGATCAGGGGACTGGAGCACCTCTCGTATGAAGATAGGCTGAGAAAGTTGGGGCTGTTGAGCCTGGAGAAGAGAAGGCTGTGTGGAGACCTCCTAGCAGCCTTCCAATACCTGAAGGGGGCCTATAGGGATGCTGGGGAGGGACTCTTCATTAGGGACAGTGGTGAGAGGACAAGGGGTAATGGGTTTAAACTTAAACAGGGGAGGTTTAGATTGGATCTGAGGAAGAAATTCTTTACTGTGAGGGTGGTGGGGCCCTGGAATGGGTTGCCCAGGGAAGTTGTGAATGCTTCATCCCTGGCTGCGTTCAAGGTGGGGTTGGACATATCCTTGGATAGCATGGTTTAGTGGGAGGTGTCCCTGCCCATGGCGGGGGGGTTGGAACTCGATGATCTTGAGGTCCTTTCCAGCCCTTACTATTCTGTGATTCTGTGATTCTGTGATTCTGTGTTATACCTTGGTTACTGGACTGTTCTTATCTCAACCCGTGGGAGTTACATTCTTTCGATTCTCCTCCCCATTCCTGCAGGAGCTGGGAGGAGGAAGAGATAGAGTGCGACGGCGGCTGTGTGGTTCTGAGCTGCAGCTGGCCTTAAACCACGACACTTTCTTTCTTGTCTCAACTTTACTCCTGATTTTCTCTACCTCCTGCTCCATCAGTGCAGGAGGATGGGGAATGGAGGTTGTGGTCAGTCCGTCACACATTGATCTTCTGCTCATTCCTCCTAAGAGGAGGACCCCTCATACTCTTCCTCAGCTTCAGCGTGGGGTCCCACCCACAGGACATAGAGAGTCTTCAGCAAGGTGAAGTCCTTCCCAGGGGCTGCATTTCTTTGCAAACTGCTTGTCCTGGGTTCAGCAGTAGCAGTCATTTTTTGTCCTCCTTAGTAGTTGGTGCAGTGCTGTGGTTTTGACTCTCCGCCTGGGAACAGCGCTGAAAACACTGACACTTTTAGTTGTTGCAACGTAATGTTTACTATGTCCAAGGACTTTCTGAGCCTCATGCTCTGCCAGGCAGGAGGGGAAGCTGGGAGGAAGCTGAGACAGGACACCTGACCCAGACTAGCCAAAGAGGTATTCTATGCCACAGGACGTCTGATAAACTGGGGGCAGTTACCTGGAAGGGCTAGGTTGCCGCTTGGGTCAGGCTGGGTGCTGGTCAGTGTTGAGCAGTTGTACTATTTTCCCTTGTTATTTCCCTTATTATTATTAGTGGTAGCAGCAGTGGTTTGTGTTATACATTAGTTACTGGACTGTTCTTATCTCAACTTGTGGGAGTTACATTTTTTGATTCTCCTCCCCATCACTCTGGGAGCAGAGAGAGGAGGAAAAGGGGGGAGTGAGTAAGTGCTGTGTGGTTCTGAGTTACCAGCTGGGCTTAAACCACGACACTGCTCCAGTGTGGATCCCTTCCATGGGTGCATCCTTCAGGAACAGACTGCTCCAGCGTGGGTCTCCTCTGAGGTCACAGGTTCTGCAGCAAACCTGCTCTAGCCTGGGCTCCTCTCTCCATGGGGCCACAGCTCCTGCGAGGATACTGCTCCAGTGCAGGCATCCCACAGGGTCACAGTCTCCTTTGGACATCCCCCTGCTCTGGTGTGGGGTCCTCCATGAGTTGCAGGGGGAACATGCTCCACCATGAACCTCCATTGGTTGCAGGGGCGCAGCTGCTTCACTGTGGTCTGCACCAAGGGCTGCAGAGGAACCTCTGCTCCAGTGTCTGGAGCACCTCCTGCTCTCCTTCGCCAGCCTTGGTGTCTGCAGGGCTGTTGCTTTCACAGGTCCTGCCTTCTCCCTCTGGCTGCAGTTGCTCCTGTGCAGTAACTTTTCTCTCTTCTTATCTGTATTATTCCAGAGACGTTACCACCATCACTGATGGACTTTGCTTTGGTCAGCAGTGGATCTATCTTGGAGCCAGCTGGCATTGGCCTTATGGGACATGGGGGAAGCTTCTAGTAGCTTCTCACAGAAGCCACCCCTGTATCTCCGCTACTAAAGCCTTGTCATGCAAAGCCAGTACAGCTGTATACATTATATATATAATATATATGCTATTCTACTATATTTACCTAAATGAAAGTCTTTGCTGTTTCTTACTTTTTTTCTCCAGCCCAGTGTAGTGTTTTGCTTCATCATATATGCATACATAAATGTGCAACTCTGCTTCAATAGGAAGCCATATGAGGGAAAAATATAACACATAATTCTTATCCTTGCAATTTTTTGTGCCTGAACAAGGCACCAGTAATTAATATACTTATCTTTTTTTATTAATTCTCTTGCATATTCTGCTACTTACAACAAAAGTACTTGAAGACTTCCCTACACAAAAAGCCTGAGTCTCTGTACACCCCTGTAATTCATATGTAAGCAGCTGGGGGTTCTTAATCATTTGTACTCGTCCCTAGATCTATTTTTTGGACAAAAGAACAGATATGGTTAAGCGCAGATGATGAAGTAAAATTTATATTTGCAGTAACAACTTGCAGCCTCTGGTTTGACTACAAGAGAAGCTGCTGTTTAAAATAACTAAATAAACAATATCTTGTCTAACCGAAAACCCAAATCCCTCTTGCTATTATTGCTAAGAACCACGAATGCGTAAGAGTGGTGATGTCATCAGAGGATGACTCTTTCTTCCTTGACTGGCTGCATTGTGCTGTAGCCTGGCACATTCAGGCTGCTATTAAAATGCTGAGTGGGGGAGCACAGATGAAGGCAGCTACCCTTCCTGGGGACTGAAGGAGGAAACTCTTTCTGCTTCTTTCTCATCCCCTGTCATTCTCACACCACCGCCCCGAACATGACATAGGCCACTGAAAGTGACATGCCTAAAATTCATGCTGGGAATAGCAAGGGTTGGCTTTGCATTTCTTCACTGACCAGCAAAAAACAATTTAAGATGCACAGTAATTACTTATCTGACAAAAAGAATAGACCAGCAAAACCTGATCTCTTCCCAGTGTCTCCCTCTGGGCACTTCTGGCCTTCCCCTAGTAGCACTGTCCCTCTGTGGTTTCTCTCTTTTCTCCTTTTTTTCCCTCCTGGAAAGTTGACCATTCAACACTCTTCCTGCTTCCCATGCCCTTAATCTGCCATGTATTTCTCCAGTGTAATATAATAGCTTCAGTTCATTCTTTATTTTCCCCTTTGATTGCAGGTCCTTCCTTCAAAATCCTTTTTCTTTTTTACCCAAACTTCCTTTTTGGGATAAAGCATTTCACTGGAACACATTAGGGACATAACACATGGATGCAGTAATTTTTACACCACTAAGGATGAAATATGGTTTCAGATCCTTTTTTCTATTTTTTCAACAAAGGATGTATCTATATTGTCCTTCGCAAGGAGATGCAACTCACAGTTCTCATACACTGGCATATTTGAAATCACATGGTACTAAATCTCAGTTAAAGTCACAGGCTTAGCTTGGATTGTCAACTTAATAGTAGTTATACGGATTTGGGTTGACTCTGAGAATGACAGAAGTGAGGCAGGAAATCTGCCTTCAAGGTCTTGTAAATGTAGCCAATGCACGACCTGCCTCTTCCTTCTCCACCTCATACTTCAACTGTCAGATTTACAAATAACTTTAGTTTGCTTTGACAAATGCTGTCACCATTTTAAGGTTGAGAAGATTTTATAGAAGCAAATCCAACTGAATAGAAAAAGTATTGACTGTTGCAAGAACCCAAGAGCATGCTCGTAAGCCTGCATGGCTCTTTCAGGACTTAAAAGTTGTGTAGCAACCAAGACTGAAAATCAAATTGGCTTAAGTTCAATGTTAGTGTACTTCTTGTTCATGTTCTTGTAACTTGCCATCTGGAGGTGCTGGTACAAAGCAGGACCTCATGTGAGACAACTGGATTTCCTGAACTTTCCCATTATTTCTTTCTTTGTCATGTGAGTTTTAATGAGCCACAGATACGAGTATATTGAACAAAATAAATTCTATGTGTGTGATATTTTGTTAAAAAAATAAAAAGAGTCTGTAGCTCTGAACTTGCAGGAATAGGAACTAATGTCTGGCAGAAAGAGAATGTTATTTTCAGAAATACAAAGACAAGAGTTAAAGCTTACCTTGCCTTACATTATTGCCATAAGTACATCGCCCTTTAGATCATAGATTAGCTGTCAGGGGATTTGCTGAATAACATGTACCATATAGTTATATGGGCCCAGTAGCAATGCTGAGCATTGCTCGTACATTCCTTTTCCCTTCATTTCCACAGCAGTTCCTCTGCTTTCAATGTCTGTTGTTTTTTTGGCTACCAAGAGGACTACAGTGAAATGTCTTTCATGATCATTGTTCCTTGAGACTGGGAATAACACTGACATTTATTGATGCTAAGGTCTTTCACTCTCAGTGTCTAAATCATAAAGGATTTACTGGGTCCAGAAACAACAATTTGTTTTTCTGTTGTTGCTGTGGTTTGGTTTTGTGTTTGTGTTGGGATTTTTTGTTTGCTTGATGGTTTGTGTTTTTTTTTTTTTTTTTTTTTTTTTTTTTTTGTTTTTTTTTTTGTTTTTTTTTTTCCTTGTGTTCGTGCATTTTATTTCAGGAAGTTTTTTCAAGATTGATTGATATATTGAGGTCAAGGAGGCTCTTTGAAAGGTGAAGAAGCATAACGGACGAAATTAGCGTTAACAAATACAATTCCCTGTGATCACCTCTTTTTTAAAAACACTCCTCGTTGTTTGGTTTCCTTTCTGTAGGACATAGAATCATAGAATCATAGAATAGTGAGGGTTGGAAAGGACCTTAAGATCATCTAGTTCCAACTCCCCTGCCATGGGCAGGGACACCTCACACTAAACCATGCCATCCAAGGATATGTCTAACCCCGCCTTGAACACCACCAGCAATGCAGCATTCACAACTTCCCTGGGCAGCCCATTCCAGTGCATCACCACCATCACAGTAAAGAATTTCTTCCTCATATCCAATCTAAACTTCCCCCGCTTAAGTTTGAACCCATTACCCCTTGTCCACTCACCACAGTCCCTAATGAAGAGTCCCTCCCCAGCATCCCTATAGGCCCCCTTCAGGTATTGGAAGGCTGCTATGAGGTCTCCACACAGCCTTCTCTTTTCCAGGCTGAACAGCCCAAATTTTCTCAACCTATCTTCATACGGGAGGTGCTCCAGTCCCCTGATCATCCTCGTGGCCCTCCTCTGCACTTGTTCTAACGGTTCCATGTTCTTTTTATGTTGAGGACACCAGAACTGCACACAATACTCCAAGTGAGGTCTCACGAGAGCAGAGTAGAGGGGCAGGATCACCTCCCTCGACCTGCTGGTCACACTCCTTTTGATGCAGCCCAGGATACGGCTGGCTTTCTGGGCTGCAAGCGCACACTGCCAGCTGTCCATATGTCTTTCTATCCACTTGGCTCCTTACATTTGATAGAAAGTAAATTACAGTCTCAAAGTAGCTGTTTTGAAACTGCATTTATTCCTTTTCTGTCTGGTAAGGAGTTTTGTAGTCTTATTTTGTACCAGAATTTGTCTTTAAAGAGAACAGAGCCCCTCCTAGAAATGCTTCTGACAGATGATCGCCTTTGATGCATGCTCAGCTCTAGCATTCTGCAATCTTTTTTTTTCCATATGCAAAATATCTACTTGAACGTTATGTTTTTGGTCCTGAGGGGAACCTTATTGATTAAGGGGGGAAACTAAATCAAACAAATATTACAGAATCAGATGGGATGCTTCACAAGGTGTGATACTGAGACGAGTTTTAGCAGTCCTTGTGGGAATCACTGAAACTCAAAGTATGCTGGCTCAATTTATTCATCAATCTAAGTAGGTTTAACTCCTATATTTTATATTTTTTTCTTAATGTAAAAGCTAGCTTGCTTTGTTGTTGCTTAGTTGTTCTCTGTGGCTAACTGGTGAAGTAAATGGCTTTCATTTTGCGAATAAAAAGATTACAAAAACCTCCAAGCTGTGGAATATAAGAATGTTCATATGCCAACTCATTAACTGCTTGATATTTGTGATATAGAGACATTAATGTTGGCCTTAATAAATATTAAGATGATAAACATTAAAACAATAGTTTTTTTTCATAATTTTGAGCTTTGTTAATGTTTTCATGGAATATAATGTGAGATCTAGACATAAAATGTTTTAATAGCCACATATTGTTTTCAGCCCATATTCAGCTGTGCATTTATTTCATGCATAAATAATCTTCATTTTGACCATTACATTTCTATTTCCATGTATGTTAAGAATATTTATATTCTTAAAACCGGGGATCCTTTTCAGATCATAGAATCATAAAACAGTTAGGGTTGGAAAGGACCTTAAGATCATCTAGTTCCAACTCCCCTGCCATAGGCAGGGACACCTCACACTAAACCATGCCATCCAAGGATATGTCTAACCCCGCCTTGAACACCGCCAGCAATGCAGCATTCACAAATTCCCTGGGCAACCCATTCCAGTGCATCACCATCATCACAGTAAAGAATTTCTTCTTCATATCCAACCTAATCTTCCCCTGTTTAAGTTTTAACCCATTACCCCTTGTCCTATCACTACAGTCCCTAATGAAGAGTCCCTCCCCAGCATCCCTATAGGCCCACTTCAGGTATTCAAGGCTGCTATGAGGTCTCCACGCAGCCTTCTCTTTTCCAGGCTGAACAGCCCCAACTTGCTCATCCTATCTTCATATGGGAGGTGCTCCAGTCCCCTGATAATCTTTGTGGCCCTCCTCTGCACTTGTTCCAACAGTTCCATATCCTTTTTATGTTGAGGACACCAGAACTGAACACAATACTCCAAGTGAGGTCTCACAAGAGCAGAGTAGAGGGGCAGGATCACCTCCCTCGACATGCTGGTCACACTCCTTTTGATGCAGCCCAAGATATGGTTGACTTTCTGGGCTGCAAGCGCACACTGCTGGGGGATCTGTTACTGACCGCCTGACCAAGGGGACTTACTTGACAAAGTGCTCCATAGGCAGATAGGAGCATCCTCACGCTCGCAGGCCCTTGTTCTCATGGGAGACTTCAACCACCCTGATATCAGTTGGAGGGATGGTACGGCCCGGCACAAGCAATCCAGAAGGTTCCTCGATTGTGTGGAAGACAACTTCCTTCTGCAAGTAATTGAGGAGCTGACAAGGAGAGATGCCATGCTTGACCTCATCCTCACCAACAGGGAAGAGCTGGTTGGGAATGTGACGCTCCAGGGCAGCCTTGATTGCAGCGATCATGAGATGGTCGAGTTTGAGATCCTCAGGACGGTGAGAAGAGCGTGCAGCAAGCTCACTGCCCTGGACTTCAAGAGAGCAGACTTTGGCCTCTTCAGGAACCTGCTCAGTAAGGTTCCATGGGACACAGCCCTAGAGGGCAGGGGGGCCCAAGACTGTTGGTTGATATTCAAGGATCACCTGCTGCAAGCTCAGGAGCGATGCATCCCAACTAGAAGGAAGTTTAGCAGGAGGGCCAGGAGACCTCCTTGGATGGATAAGGAGCTGCTGAGCAAAATTCGAAGGAAAAGAAAGGCTTATAAAAGGTGGAAGCAAGGTCAGGCGGCCTGGGAGGAATACAGGGATGTTGTCCGGGAAGCTAGGGACCAGGTTAGGAAAGCTAAGGCCCACTTAGAATTAAAATTGGCTAGGGATGTTAAGGATAACAGGAAGGGATAGGGATTTTATAGGTACATTGCCAATAAAAGACAAGTTAGGGACAACGTGGGCCCTCTCCAGAAGCTATCGGGAGAACTGTCTACCCTGGATTTGGAGAAGGCTGAGGTTCTTAATGACTTCTTTGCCTCAGTCTTTACGGGCAAATGCTCTGACCACACCACCCCAGTCTTGGAAGGCAGACGCAGGGACAGTGAGAATGAAGACCCTGGGCCCACTATAGGAGAGGATCTTGTTCGCGACCACCTTAGGAACCTGAATGCATACAAGTCCATGGGACCTGATGAAATGCGTACGCGGGTCCTGAAGGAGCTGGCAAATGAAGTTGCTAAGCCACTGTCCATCATATTTGAAAAATCATGGCAGTCAGGTGAAGTTCCCGATGACTGGAAAAGGGAAATATAACCCCCATTTTTAAGAAGGGGAGAATGGATGACTCAGGGAATTACAGACCAGTCAGTCTCACCCCTGTGCCTGGCAAAATCTTGGAGCAGATTCTCTTGGAAAGCATGCTGAGGCACATGAAAAGCAACACGGTGCTTGGTGAAAGCCAGCATGGCTTCACTAAGGGGAAATCCTGCCTGACCAATCTGGCGGCTATCTATGAAAGGGCTACAGAACTGATGGACAGGGGCAGAGCAGTTGATGTCATCTACCGGGACTTGTGTAAAGCCTTTGACACTGTCTCCCATGACATCCTTCTCTCTAAGTTGGAGAGACATCAATTTGATAGGTGGACCACTCGGTGGATAAAGAACTGGCTGGATGGCCGCACGCAAAGAGTAGTGCTCAGTGGCTCAGTGTCCAGCTGGAGACCAGTAACGAGTGGTGTCCCCCAGGGATGGGTGTTGGGACCGGTCTTGTTCAACATCTTTGTGGGTGACATGGACAGTGGGATTGCATATGCCCTCAGCAAGTTTGCCGATGACACCAAGCTGTGTGGTTCGGTTGATAAATTGGAGGGAAGAAATACCATCCAGAGGGACCTTGAGACGCTTGTGAGGTGGGCTGATGCCAACCTGATGAAGTTTAACCATGCTAAGTGCAAAGTCCTCCACCTGGGTTGGAGCAATGCCAGGCACAGCTACAGGTTGGGCAGGGAGGAAATTCAGAGCAGCCCTGCGGAGAAGGACTTGGGGGTGTGGGTCGATGAAAAAATGAACATGAGCCGGCTTCAGTGTGCGCTTGCAGCCCAGAAAGCCAACCGTGTCCTGGGCTGCATCAAAAGGAGTATGACCAGCAGGTCGAGGGAGGTGATCCTGCCCCTTTACTCTGCTCTCGTGAGACCTCACTTGGAGTATTGTGTGCAGTTCTGGTGTCCTCAACATAAAAAGGACATGGAACCGTTAGAACAAGTGCAGAGGAGGGCCACAAAGATTATCAGGGGACTGGAACACCTCCCGTATGAAGATAGGCTGAGAAAATTTGGGCTGTTGAGCCTGGAGAAGAGAAGGCTGTGTGGAGACCTCCTAGCAGCCTTCCAATACCTGAAGGGGGCCTATAGGGATGCTGGGGAGGGACTCTTCATTAGGGACTGTGGTGAGAGGACAAGGGGTAATGGGTTTAAACTTAAACTGGGAAAGTTTAGATTGGATCTGAGGAAGAAATTCTTTCCTGTAAGGGTGGTGAGGCCCTGGAATGGGTTGCCCAGGGAGGTTGTGAATGCTTCATCCCTGGTGGCGCTCAAGGTGGGGTTGGACATATCCTTGGATGGCATGGTTTAGTGGGAGGTGTCCCTGCCCATGGCAGGGGGGTTGGAACTCGATGATCTTGAGGTCCTTTCCAACCCTAACTATTCTATGATTCTATGATTGTATGATTTTTTCATCGACCAACATCAAGTCCTTCTCCACAGGGCTGCTCTGAATCTCTTCTCTGCCCAACCTGCAGCTCTGCCTTGGATTGCTCCAACCCAGGTGTAGGACCTTGCACTTGTCATGGTGAAACTTCATCAGGTTGGTATCAGCCCACCTCACAAGCGTGTCAAGATCCCTCTGGATGGCATTCACTGATGCACGTCAGTTTAAAGCAGCACTTGCTTGACCGATCTGAACTGTCTACTGATACCAGCCTCACTGGAACACACCAAAATTCTGTCCGTTTAACCCAAATAAGGACTTCTTGCAGTAAATGCTAACTCTCTGTAATTCTGAGGAAAGTGTGCATGAGCATTTTATGGGGACTGACAGCTGGATTTGAAAGATTGTTATTAGGGTATAATTGTAGGGATTCTGTGTTCTTATACTTCAGTTAATTGCACACATTTAATTTCAATTAACAATCATTAGCTACAGTCAAACAGAGCTTCCACTGTGTAGATCAGCATGGCTGATCTGAAGTGAGAAGAGAAATGCCAGTCATTTGCACATGCTTATTTTCTCACTTTGAGGAAACAACATGCTAGTGAAATCATAGAATCATAGAATAGTAAGGGTTGGAAAGGACCTCAAGATCATCTAGTTCCAACTCCCCCGCCATGGGCAGGGACACCTCCCACTAAACCATGCCATCCAAGGCTATGTCCAACCCCACCTTGAACGCCACCAGGGATGAAGCATTCACAACCTCCCTGGGCAACCCATTCCAGGGCCCCACCACCCTCACAGTAAAGAATTTCTTCCTCAGATCCAATCTAAACCTCCCCTGTTTAAGTTTAAACCCATTACCCCTTGTCCTCTCACCACTGTCCCTAATGAAGAGTCCCTCCCCAGCATCCCTATAGGCCACCTTCAGGTATTGGAAGGCTGCTAGGAGGTCTCCACACAGCCTTCTCTTCTCCAGGCTGAACAGCCCCAATTTTCTCATCCTATCTTCATACGAGAGGTGCTCCAGTCCCCTGATCATCTTCGTGGCCCTCCTCTGCACTTGTTCTAACAGTTCCATGTCCTTTTTATGTTGAGGACACCAGAACTGCACACAATACTCCAAGTGAGGTCTCACGAGAGCAGAGTAGAGGGGCAGGATCACCTCCCTCGACCTGCTGGTCACACTCCTTTTGATGCAGCCCAGAATACAGTTGGCTTTCTGGGCTGCAAGCGCACACTGAAGCCGGCTCATGTTCATTTTTTCATCAACCCACACCCCCAAGTCCTTCTCCGCAGGGCTGCTCTCTATCTCCTCCCCGCCCAACCTGTAGCTGTGCCTGGCATTGCTCCGACCCAGGTGGAGGACTTTGCATTTAGCATGGTTAAACTTCATCAGGTTGGCATCAGCCCACCTCACAAGCGTCTTAAGGTCCCTCTGGATGGCATCCCTTCCCTCCAATTTATCAACCGAACCACACAGCTTGGTGTCATCGGCAAACTTGCTGAGGGCGCACTCAATCCCACTGTCCATGTAAACAATAAAGATATTGAACAAGACCGGTCCCAACACCGATCCCTGGGGGACACCACTCATTACTGGTCTCCAGCTGGACACTGAGCCACTGAGCACGACTCTTTGCATGCGGCCATCCAGCCAGTTCTTTATCCACCGAGTGGTCCACCTATCAAATTGATGTCTCTCCAACTTAGAGAGAAGGGTGTCATGTGAGACAGTGTCAAAGGCTTTACAAAAGTCCAGGTAGATGACATCAACTGCTCTGCCCCTGTCCATCAGTTCCGTAGCCCCTTCATAGAAGGTCACCAGATTGGTCAGGCAGGATTTCCCCTTAGTGAAGCCATGCTGGCTGTCCCCAAGCACCTTGTTGGTTTTCATGTGCCTTAGCATGCCTTCCAGGAGAATCTGCTCCAAGATTTTGCCAGGCACAGGGGTGAGACTGACTGGTCTGTAATTCCCTGAGTCATCCATTCTCCCCTTCTTAAAAATGGGGGTTATATTTCCCTTTTTTCCAGTCATCGGGAACTTCACCTGACTGCCATGATTTTTCAAATATGATGGACAGTGGCTTAGCAACTTCATTTGCCAGCTCCTTCAGGACCCGGGGATGGATTTCATCAGGTCCCATGGACTTGTATACATTCAGGTTCCTAAGGTGGTCCCGAACAAGATCCTCTCCTATAGTGGGCCCAGGGTCCCCACCCTCACCGTCCCCGCGTCTGCCTTCCAAGACTTGGGTGGTGTGGTCAGAGCATTTGCCGGTAAAGACTGAGGCAAAGAAGTCACTAAGAACCTCAGCCTTCTCCAAATCCAGGGTAGCCAGTTCTCCCGATAGCTTCTGGAGAGGGCCCACGGTATCCCTAACTTGTCTCTTATTGGCAATGTACCTATAAAATCCCTTCCTGTTATCCTTAACATCCCTAGCCAAGTTGAATTCTAAGTGGGCCTTAGCTTTCCTAACCTGGTCCCTAGCTTCCCGGACAACATCCCTGTATTCTTCCCAGGCCGCCTGACCTTGCTTCCACCTTTTATAAACCTCTTGTTTCCTTCGAATTTTGCTCAGCAGCTCCTTATCCATCCAAGGAGGTCTCCTGGCCCTCCTGCTAAACTTCCTTCTAGTTGGGATGCATCGCTCCTGAGCTTGCAGCAGGTGATCCTTGAATATCAACCAACAGTCTTGGGCCCCCCTGCCCTCTAGGGCTGTATCCCATGGAACCTTACTGAGCAGGTTCATGAAGAGGCCAAACATAATAAATTGAGAAAACTTACTAGCATCAGTAAGGATAAAGAAATCATAAGAAGTCAAATTAATGAAACGATATCTGAGTTGAAGATTAAATGAGATTCTAGGCTTGAAAATACAAAAAGTGTATCTTGGGAAAAAAAACCCCAAACATATTGTTGATGCTATGCTCCAGCAAAAAAAAAAAAAAACTTAGGAAGCGGTAATTGTGTGCAATTTTAAGAGAATACTCGGACCGGTATTTGGCCCTCAATGCTCATTGACTTTCAATAGTATTGGGATGCTAGCTCCACTCTGTACCTTCAAAAATCAATCCACCAGCTGCCAGTGATATATGGTGGTGCTTTCAGGTTTATTTTATTTGGTTTAAAATATCTAGTGGAACACAGACCTGCAAACCATTAGATTTCCTTTTAGGAGAAAATAAGTCCTGGTCTCTCCAGAGAGACTCTGTGTGCATCTGGAATACAGCTGTATTTCTGGAGAAATACTTTTATTGCAAACAAACAAGCTGACTTGCAAAGGAATTAAGGGTACCTATATTAAGAGAAGGAATGAAGTTACTTTCCAAATACATGCCTTATGTTTTCTGTAATGCCAGAACAATGAGATAATTTGGACAAAATGTTCTATACTTTTTTAATGTTATGTCTGATTTTCTATAGAATAATGCTCCAACGGAAACTGCAGGAAGCTATAGTTAAGCACAGTATACCCTCAAATGTACACGCTGCCAGATGTGTGGCAAATAATAGGCGTTGGTAAAGAGGATGAGTAGACAGCCAAATGTTACCTTTTCAGTGTCAGTTTTTAAAGCACCAGGTGGATAGCCTTAGTTCTTTAAGTTGCAAATGGCTTTCACAGGGCAGAAAGCCTCTTTCGGCTGTTAAGATTTTTATTCTTTGAAAAGGGATTCCAAACTGATGCAAAACTGAGTTAATGGAGAAACTACTTAACACTATATGTCTTAAGAAATTATAAAACTGAAAAAGGATCTGCTCCTGATAGCCTCCTGGTTCAGCCACCCCATGTGCCTTCAAAAAAATTAACAGATGCTTTTTTTTCTAGTTCATTCCACTCAATGTAGAATTGCAGACAGTCAGTGTTATCTTTGTGCCTCTGTTTTCCTATCTCTAAAATAAAGATGATGTCATGTACCAAATATCTAGTTTCTTCACCTTCTCCACATTTTTAAATTATCTTTCACCTTCAAATATTTCCACTAGCAATTTCGAAAGAAAGCGTAAAACCCAGCAAAACTTCATTTTGTTACAGCAACACCACCTGTGAAGAGTATAGAGGCTGATAAGAAGAGCATAGATGAGGATAAAGCAGTGGTTCTCTGTGGCTTGCTGGGCATATTAACACTTATTTTTTCAATATAATGTGGACAGTCTTTCTGTAGTTCCAGAAGAAGACTTTCTATTCTGTAACATTTCTCCCTTTCTCTTTTGTTATGCATATATTTCTAATATTACTTTCTACAATGCTGTTATTTAAGCTTTCCTTACATGGCTTACAATTGCTACCATGAATCCCTTACCCACTTTTAATCTTTTGTTTCAGTGGCTTTTTAATTTCTAATGCCTACACTATGTCTGCCTCCTGTCCGAGCCATCCCCCGTGCTGCCTGTCTCTGTGCTTACTCCTGGGTGTTGATCACTATAACTGCTCTGATGTTCTGCAAAATAGCCTGCAAATGTTTGTCCTCAGTAATCTGTTCCACTTTCCAGCAGGCAGCAATAGCAATTTTTTCTCCTTACTGAGGCTGGTGTGCATAGCTTGTGCACAGAGATCCTGTGACACTGGATCAGTTCATTGACAATGAGAATGGGAACAAAGTATGTTTCCTATGTGGATCAGTTCACTGACAGTGAGAATGGAAACAAAATGTGTTTCCTATGTTTCATAAGATGTAACTGGTCTTTGGAAAAAATCAGTCATTGGGTGGCTTTCCATGATAGCAATAAACCTACAGACAGAAGCAAGAGGAAGCGGTTTTGCTTGTAAATACTTAGATTCTCAGTGTGAGTAAATACATTAACCCGACTGGAGCTCAAGACCGTATCTGTCTCCATCCGTTAGAGAAAAATGTTATAGCATTTGCTGGGACCTTGTTGTCCCTTTTTCTGTTACCTCACTGTCACCAGACTCTTAGAAACTCTGCATCCTTCCTTTTGCTTTACTCTGTAACAAATACCTGGCACAAGTGCGCAGGCGGAACTGTCAGGACCCTGGCTGCTGTAGATGGGAGAGGGCAGATTTTAGAGAAAGTTGAACTGAATGATCAGCTTTTCTGAGTTCATGTGCACTGAGGTCAGCCCTGAAGTGTTTTAGGAAGGAAGATGATGCTTTGTTCCTTATTCAGGTGTCTCCTTTTGAAGTTCATCTCGCTAACTGCAAAGTAGGGCAACAGACCTTCATAGAGAAGAGCTTGCCTTGAAGTTGAGTGAGGTCAAGGGACAAGATAAAGCATCCTTTGATGCTGGGACATGACCTCAGACTGATGCAGTGGGCATCCTGCAAATGCATGTTAAGACTGGAAGGATGATTTCATTGCGCGATGATATGGGTTGTCATGGAGCTGTGAAAGTTCTGCTGTGCAACCAGCATCAAGAATGGTTTAAAATAAACCCATCCATGAAACAGTCATGCAGTTCTTTGTTTGTATTATTTTTCCTCACAGCAAACATATTCTTCTTGCACAAAAAATGTAGTTTTTCACCTATTAAACATTCAGAGTCTCAAGGGGCCTCATGTGAGTATCAAGACCTCTTGATTCAGATCTTTTTCTATATAGATCATGAGAGATGCATTTAGTTTCTTTCTTTGTCAGAAATTCTTACTGGAATTTTCTCAGATTTGGATTGTATCCACGAGCCAAATCAGAGCTGGTGTTGTTACAAAGACTCAGGCTTTGGTGGCATCCAGGAGAGCTGAGCTAAGTATTTGAAAATTAAAGGGAAAAATCAATGGATTGAAGCTGATAATCTCTTAGCTAACATAATTTTCCAATGTCTGACAGCTGTGAGATGCATAGTCTGAGACATCATGGGGCAACATAAACTTGCACTCATTTTAATGGCAGCCTCAGAAGTTTAGCATTTTACAAAGTATGACCTGAACTCATTAAGTCTTTGCAGAGAAATCTATCCTTATGCAAGTTATTTCCTCCTCCCCAGACCTTGCCTTGAAGTTTTCCTTTTGTCTTCATTCATGCTAAACTCTTTGTACAAAGCCTTTTTGTGTTATTACTTCTGAACAATGCAGTTTAAGAACAAAACCTTTTGTAACGTACTCTTTATTTCTTTCCTTACATGCTATGCTGCATTTTAAGCAGTGTTTTAAAAAACAGTGTTCAAATACCAAGAAAAATCTGACTTAGAATACTTTCAGTATAATGCTGTGTGGTGCACTGGGGTATATATATTTGGAGGAGTATGAATATCTTTCTCCCTCTGTCTAGAAGATTTGTCTGTATGAGCAGTCAACCCAAAACTTTCTTTAAGATGTACCAGAATATTTTTTATAATGTTTCACCTCTGTATGTCTTTTTCTTCATCTGCCTCGACTCTACATGGCATCCTAAATAAATTCATCTAACTACTGTACATTCAGCACTACTATTGTTGCAAGTTATTCCTAAAATTTATGGGCAGTGTCTTGAGCTGTACAGGCACAGACTAACATCTACAATGCAATTCAGGCATCTATTTTTTTTTTCAATAGTCTGGAGTGTGTCCTTTGCTTTTTATTTGAGTAAAGCATCTGTCTTGTTGGAAAAGGAAAAATATCAGAGATCACAAACTCTGAACATTTGGCCAATTTTTCAGTTTAAAGTGGAGAAAACTAGTGCTGACTTATTCAAGAGAGTAAATAGGAATGCTTTAATGTCTGAGTGTCAGCTGCAGAACCAGACATTAACTATCTCACACCTATTTTGACAGTTATGCGCCTGTTTTGAATTTGCTTACCTGCATAATGTTTCAACGGGAAACAAGGCCTATATTTCTTCTTATAAGATTAATTTGATACAGGTGTTTAGTAAGGTACCAGTGTAGGTATACACAGTCGCTGCTGATGACTGTTTTTTTCTGATAATTCCAAACAGTTTTGTCTGACTATGGAGTGTGGATAGACAATACCAAATTAAAATGGTAACTTGGTTTTATCTCTTCACTGCAGCTGTTTTATCAATTCCATAAAACCAGTTCGTGTTCCCAGTTGTATACATCCAGAAAAGGAGATTACTATGTCTGCTATCCCAAAATCCCTAGATATCATGAGTTAGTAGAACTGTGATCCAGTTGTATATGCAGCTGGCATGAGTTCATTTCAACATGAAACAATTTTTTTTAGATGCATTCTTTTCTATCCTTGTTCACTGATATTACAAATTGCAGGGCACCTTTCCTTTCAGACCTTTCTGTACTGTATCATATTCTACTAGTACAGAAAACAAATGGATATTTCTAAGAAAATATCTATGTAACCAGTATGCATGTGATTTAGTTCCAGATGCCTTATACACTGAATTAGTAAATGTCTGCTGAGCTAGAGGGGTTTTGTCATTCAGAATTGATTCAAAAGTATATATTCAGCAAGCAAATAGGTTATTTAGGTGCCTGCGTGGATCTAGCTTTCAAGGGGGAGCATTGCAAGTCACCTGCAGATTTAAACAGGGGAAGTTTAGATTGGATATGAGGAAGAAATTTTTTACTGTGAGGGTGGTGGGACCCTGGAATGGGTTGCCCAGGGGGGTTGAGAATGCTTCATCCCTGGCGGCGTTCAAGGTGGGGTTGGACATAGCCTTGGATGGCATGGTTTAGTGGGAGGTGTCCCTGCCCATGGCAGGGGGGTTGGAACTCGATGATCTTGAGGTCCTTTCCAACCCTTACTATTCTATGATTTTATGATTCTATGATTTCTTTGTCCGTCCCCTTTCCCCCGTCCAAAACTTCAAACTAAACCTCTCAATGATTGAATATTTCTCTGTGCAGAGCTGTTTCTGGAGTAAGTAGGAACACTTGGGAGGAAAAGCCTGCAAGAAGAGGAAGTTTTACAGGATTAAGAAATGAACTGAATTCTCCTTGCTTCTTTTGTGTCTTCAAGCTTTGTGGAAGACAGTCCAGGTTTCCCACTGCAAAAGAACACTCTCTCTGAAAATTTCTGGGTTTAGTCCCGTATTTGTTCAGTTTGTGCTCAACTTTTCTACAGCATATAATTCTGTTGATATAAACAGAATTAGCCACACTACTTATGTTAAGTATGTGCTCAAATATTTGTAGATAGCAGCTCTGAGACAATACACAAGAATTTGTCTTATCTAGCCCTTCCTGTTCCTATGAAATTATTTTCTATTTATCAAAAGACTCAGTAGTTTGGAACATCTGAAAGGATGTGCAAATCTGTTTCTGAATATTTTTTGGCTAGAAAAAGAAACATGACTAACCATCTTGGAAATCACAAAAATATATTAGGAGTATTCTTATTTTAAAAATTAGGAAAATGAATCCTGAAAGTTGGTGGAATAAATTGTAGTGATAAAATCAAGTTCCTTACTGATACAAGAGGCTGGTGGTTAATGCATTCCCCAGTGCTAGAGAAGAAATAGGTTAACTACCTTAGTCTGAGGTCCCTGGAGTCATAGAATCATAGAATAGTAAGGGTTGGAAAGGACCTCAAGATCATCTAGTTCCAACCCCCCTGCCATGGGCAGGGACACCTCCCACTAAACCATGCCATCCAAGGCTATGTCCAACCCCACCTTGAACGCAGCCAGGGATGAAGCATTCACAACCTCCCTGAGCAACCCATTCCAGGGCCCCACCACCCTCACAGTAAAGAATTTCTTCCTCATATCCAGTCTAAACCTCCCCTGTTTAAGTTTAAACCCATTACCCCTTGTCCTCTCACCACAGTCCCTAATGAAGAGTCCCTCCCCAGCATCCCTATAGGCCCCCTTCAGGTATTGGAAGGCTGCTATGAGGTCTCCACGCGTCCCAAGCCTTCTCCCCACCACCATATTTCACCTTGCAAAAGCTACCATCTGTACATTTGGATATCCACACCTCTCATGCCTCCTTTTTGGTGCTCTGTTCCTTTCTGCTGAATGCAGGAGCAGCCCCATATCCAGAGACCCTCTAGGAGATGTGATACCTACCACTGCCCACACTTCAACAAATATTCCTTTCAAAAACTGCTACACCATCTCTGCAAGAAGTGAATGAAATTCTCCTTATCCTTCAATTTTACTGCGGTACATAAAAATGAACACATTTACAGGATTTTTAACTGGCTGAGCTGAACTTAGGTCAGAATGTGTTTTCACAATTGAAGTTCTGGTAAGTAAAGACGAATCTTTAAATACAAATTCATCTGCTTTAAATTTTTATTCAATTTCTCAGGTACAAAATCAATTATTTTAAGAGATCTAGTGTGGTCACCCCATGACAGCCCTGAAATAAAATAATACTTTGCAATCTTTGTGAAAACCTTGTCTTTATATCATTTATGAAGTATTAGGATTGCTTTAAAGCTTTGTTCTTATTTTTTTTTTTTTTTTTTTCCCTCTCCATTAGAAAACACTTGATATTTGTTCATTTTTTGAATTGTATAGCCTGCCTTTCATACTGCTAAAAGTTTATTTTTTCAGCATGGAGGGTCTTTTTCATTGCCAAGATGTTGTCATGATGACAAAAATGGCACATAATTTCCAGAACTTCTGAATAATCATCCAAACATTGTTCTCATTTATAAGCAACAGTAGGATTCCTGGGATCTTCTTAACAAATGTGATAGTTGGAGTGAAAGAATCATGGAATTTTTTCAGGAAGATATCCCATGCTGCTATGCAAATTCAACTGTCTCCATTTAGGCAAACCCAAACAAATTATTCTTAATTTCTGAAGAAAATTCTTGATTGTTCTCAAAACATAAAAGGCATGGTTGATGTAGCAGTAGACCTCCCTGGGAGTAATTCTGATTTTGACAGAAGATTGATCGAGCAGACACCCATGCCTTCTCCTTTACAATCCTCTCTACCTCCATTTTCATAGCACAGAAGTCATATCGATTGACTTCAACTTGCCTCATCAGTGCTATAGCTTAGTGTTAGCGACCTGAGTAACAAGTGCGTGGATTTTTTTGAAGGGCTGCTTTTGCTTAAATTAGCCATAGTCTACTGATTTCAGGCTGTGGTACACTCTTAAAACACAAAGGTTTTTCATAATTATTTTAATGATTGCCATGGTGTTCTGGGTCTCAGAAACTTATCTCTCTTGCTTTTGAGTGAAATTAATATAAATTAATGTTAGCAACACATGAATGAGCAGATAACTTGAGCCCTTAGTGCTCCAAATCTAAACAAATTCACTGAACATATTCCTATTGACTCCAATGGGAGCTGGACTGTACCCTACATCTCTGGGTGTAAGATAGAGCATTCACCAAAAAGAATGTTACTTCAAGTACTTGAATAAAAATCAAGGTCTCAAGAAGCTCAAGTCATAAAAAGTCTAGAGCTGCAGTTCTTAAAGCAGAATGCTAAGATCAATGATCACTCCAAGTTACTGAGTGTGAAAGAGCCATTTTTATGGATGGTGAATGTGTCTCACAACACACGTTGCACAGGTTAAGCATCATTTATGTTCAAATCACTGTTGATTTTGGTCAGAAAGACCTGAGCCTACCTCAAAACTCCACAGGTAATAAGCTATCAAACGCCTGTGGACAGGGAACAGAATCTGACATTTGATTTTATGTTAGCTCTGTGAAAACGAACAAACTCCTTTGTTTTTTATTTTTCCAGTTGAAATAGAACAGTAACCCAAGACTTACACCTGCTGTAGATTATATGTGCACACACAGGTGTTTAGCTACCTCTTTTTGGTTTATTGTTTCTATTGTGCCCTGAAGGTTAAAGAAACTATTATTTTGTGCAATTGACAGAAAATTGAAGTCTACATGAAGGTCCCCATAGACTCATCTAACTTTGGGTCAAGTCCCGGTTTTATAGGTAAGCATTTGCATTAAAAGATCATTGGCTGCTGTCTGACCTGACATAAGTAGCCTAATAAATATACAAGGCTATGACATATTCTGCAATCAGGAGAAGTGCCAACTGGGAGAAAAAGATTGAATGCAAGTTAACATCAGTGTCAACTAGAATAACTTCTGTTCTTCAGCATCTGCAGCTCTGTATTGGTTCAGGATTTCTTTGGCTAAATGCTGATGAGCTTTTCATATCTGTCTGCTCAAACTGAAGTCCAAATGAAAAAGCAATATGTGCATTTTTAATGCTCTATGGTAGACTTCCTGTCTTCTACACCAGTGTGAATTAGCATCTTCATAATCTGTTTTGCCCTTTGGCAAATGTGACACTTACTCTGTTGGTCCAGATGGCAGGACTACACTGTTTGTGCAATCTAAATGCATGTGTTACAGACAGTGTGCCTGCTGTTTTTCTGCTACTTGTTTGCACCAGCTTTGTCTTTTCAGAAACCTTGTAATAACTTAAGAAATCCAAGATGCAAACTTAATTAACACATGGTCTTTTTAGATAGATGAGTCTTGCAATTCACATGTGAAGTGACAATTAGCTATAGTTTTCATATCTCTCAAATTGTCATATGAAAATAGTCCATCTTGTCCATCAAACTTACTGCAAATGCACACAGTAGGCTTGTTACGATTCAGACTCATATCATGCACAGGCTATACCTAACACCACACACCCAAGATGATCTGTGCTCCTATACATGCCCATGCTGTCAATAAAATTCAAATTCTTGGCAGTGTACTCAGAAGTGAGACTTTTTGGACTATGATTATAAACGGGTTGAGTGCTCATAAAAGAGATCTGGGAGAACCAGATTTTCTTCCGCGTCCTTTTTTATGCTCTGAAATGCATTTCTACCAACAAATATTGTGATGAAACAAATTCAGCCCTGTGAAGACACAGCCAAAAGGAGTTTATTAACTGCTTTATGAAAACCTGCAACTAGCCTGGGTGCTACTGTGGAAAGAACACCTTTTAAGTAGTATACGTTTGGACCTTGCCCATGAATACAGCAGTTGATAATAGGATGTTACAGTAGATCCAAGAAGCTTTAACAAGTGGAAATCTGGGCTGGAAAACAATGCTTTTGGAACTGTTGCATTGGATATTATTTTGAAATAGAAGCCTGTAGGAAAGTGTTGCAAACAGAATTATTACATTTTTGTGAATTGTTTTGGCCTCATCAGCTTACCATAGCAGTAAATTTGATATTCTAAGATGGGTTGTTTGGAAAGAATGTGTTATTGACTCTGCTGCATTTCAACTGAAATCAAAACCCGCAGTTTCTTTCCTGTGACTGAAATAGCGCTGAAATGCTTTCTTGATATTATCTGGATTTTTTCTGTGTGTATACATATTTATATTCTTTATTTTGGTAACCTAAGGTATAAAGGTAAAGTCTACATTTATTCTTAAAATATAATCATGAGCTCTAATTTTTGCCAAGTCACACTTTGATGGTGACTTGTGTTAATTATCCAAAGCTCACAAAACAGCTTAATTTATAAGACAAAGTATATAACAAAAGTAAGCCCAGGTTCAGGAGACTTTGTCTTGTTTCATGTAAATAAATATTGCTCTGCTGAGGTGCTTCCAGTGTAACACTTTTTGGTAGAATATATAAATGTATGCATATATTTATATATATATGTATATATGCCTTACAGATGTAAAAAAGAGAAGCTGTTGGTGTAGCAATATAGAAAAGCAGCATATGAGTGGTATTGGCTCTTTCAGGCTAGTGCGTTTTAAACAGTGGCATGTAAACTAAGCATTCTATGTAATTTTTAAAAACAAATTTTAAAAACTGGGAGTTTTCTGAGTTCGGAGTTCTATACAGTACCAGATTCAGACAAGACTACTAAACTACTGAGGGTTGGCAAATTTGTTCTTTGGTAGAATTTAGTAATGTGTGAAATTAATTGATACGCAAGTAATAAAAATATGAGGAGAACTGGCAAAAAAAATATTTATTTACACCATATCTCTCTGCCACTGTATTTGTGCAATTCCGTTATATTGTCCGATGGCAAAACAACGCCCTTTCAAGAGTGGCTTATGAAATCTTTATCTGTCATGTACCGGGGTATTTATAAATTCCTCAGGTATCCTCAAGAGGGAAAACTGCCTTAGTAATTTGCCTTAAGACAATTTTTCAAGAGCTTTCCTTGTTGCCGCAGCTCTTTCTCTACAATTAGCTTCTGGAATTTTGTGCCTTTTGAAGAAGAAAATCAGGGTCTGTACTCAGAGCTTCAGAAATTCATTTCCTATGAGTTTTTGACCTCACCAGTTTCTCAACAAAAGCAACAGTTAGGCATATGTATCACTAGGTCTGAACCTGGGTTATGTCACCTACAAAAAATTGTGACACTGTCTAACAGCATCTATGACTTACAGTGGTTATTTCTCAGAACTACCAGCACAGTGTCATGCTTGTTTCCATAGCTGCCTGATAGCTAATCCTCATGAATAATAAACAGTAGATAAAATTACAGTTCTGCTAATCACTGTCAAGTAAACAATTTTCAAACTCCAACATTTTAAGAAACATAAAATGGGATTTTTGAACAGAAATTTTGATGGCTACCAAGCTATTTTCTGAAATAAATAGCTATTTCAAGTCATGCTACAAATTTGACCATTATTTCAGACTCATTAAAACATTTGCTATACTTCCATCTGTTATGATGGTTAATGGCCTTTGCATTGCAGCCAAGCATCTAATAGTCACCTAAAGTGTGGTGTATAGGTCAGGTGAAACATCATATGCTCAACTGAGATTTGTGTTAGCTGGAGTAAACCACAGCTCAGGTTGCAGAGATATGTATATGTGCTGGGGAGATGGAGTAGGAAAGAGGGGGGTGGCTCACTTTCCCATGGGGAGATTGAGATCATTTTTCTAAAGTTAACAATCTGAGTCAAGCCCAGGGTAACACCAGGGAAGGAACTCTATGACAGTCTTTCTTGGAAAAGTACTTAAAGTATCTTGATTAAATGCAGATAACCCTAAATATCAAAGTATAAGACACTTTTTAGAGATTTCAGGTTATAAATAATGCTTTGCTTTCAGATAATACTGCTCAGTTTGAGACTAAATTATAGTGTAAAATCAAGATGAAGAGCAAAACTGAATACAAATTTATTAAGTGGTCTTTTCAAGATAAAATTTCACTTGAAAGAAAAAGGAATCTTGAAAAATATAAATAAAAAGCAATTGTTTTTTCTTACACATTAATGGAAACTATGCTGATTTTACATACTAAGTGCTCCAGCATTAAATATTTACTCACAGACTGGCATCAGGATTGGAAGGAAATAAATAAAGCATGTGGATATAACCTGCATATTTCCTCAGAACAGTGAATCCAGGCACAGTTTTGCTAAATCCCTTATAAATAAAGGAAGAATTTTTCATAGCATAATTAGCTTATTAATCAATAATTATGTAATTTCACAGTTACATAAGGCCATACACTGTTTGAATTTCCTTCTCATGGACCACTTTAAAAGCATATTTGCAGCAGCTGTGAAAGCAATATAAGAAACTCACAAAAGGGAGATAGACTTGGAGGTTTATGAGACAATAAAGTTTAATTGGCTGTATTCCATTAAGATTAACTAACACCCATGTAAAATCACAAAACAGTAAGCTTTGCAGATCTTCTTAGCCATAATTCTATTTACCTTGTAAAGTCTACTTCTGTAGTCATACTCTAGACTGGCTATCATGTGGATAACAGCTTGCAAATGCTTAACTGTTTCTCTTCTCAGAACATGGAGGCTGCTGTCAGGGTTTTGCATCTAAGTTCTCTCTTGCTTTCAGTTCATTATCTTGGTATTGTCCTGCAGTTTTTCTATTTTGCTACAGTCTTCATTCTAATTCAGATGTCTAATACATTCTTTTTCTGGTATTTTATTTACTTTATAAGAATATCTTGATGTGCTTGGCTTTCACTGATATTGATGGGCTTATAACATGTAAGGTCATCTTAGTTTTACAACATGTATAATTCAGATTTATTTAAATCTGAAATTGGAATAAATTAATATTTATGCAGTCCCCAAACAGTACAATTATTACCATGATTTTGAAATATATTTGATTTTACTAATAAGGCTAAGAAACTATTTTACAACATGGTGAGAGAATGGCAGAATTTGAACATACTGATTTTCATCACAGTGCTGTGGCAGAGTTTGTTTCATCAAATCACTGTTTTGCTGAACCTTCACTGAAATATTTCCTGAAGGATATATCAAGAGTGGGGTTCAGTATATTGTCACAGATGCACTTCACATCTAAAGATAACACCTGACTGTGCTATTGTCTTTCAGAGCAGCTACTCAGAGCCGGAGTGGAGAAGGGAATGCCATCAGTTACAGAAAAGGAAGTTATTCTGTGTGCTTGTTCCAAACATACCTGTACAGCTAACATTTTCACTCTTGTAGATCATACTGACTAAAATTATCCCTGGAAATGAAATTCTTCAACTTTTGTCTGAGACATTGCATGTACTATTTTATTTCTCCAATCTTTTTTATTTTATAAAATATTTTTATTTTATTTTTTATATTATTTCTCCAATTTTATTTTTAATGAAGCATCTTTAATAACTGGGGAAGAGTTCAGAACAATTCTGTAGTGATGGCCCTTTGCAATGATGCCAAATGCATTTCTTTGCTTAGGCAAATGAATTGAGCATTGCATAGATGAACGTAAACTTTAATAAATCCAATGGCTCTTTCAATTTCTACTTAGACGGCTAAGTGCTTCACCCATCAGCTAGCATTATTTCTGAATTTTCCTTTCTTCCTTGCATAATAAGGCAATAAAATAAATAAAGTTGGCATACACAATGCTTCACATACAGAAAGCATAAAATTATACCCATTTTTGTGCCTTGTAATCTGCAGCTAATGATGGCAAAAGCTAGCATCTTAAAATACAATACTGGTTTGTTTGTTTGTTTGTTTGGTTTGTTTTTTTTGTTTTTTGTTTTTTTTTTTTTTTTTTTTTGTTTGTTTGTTTGTTTGTTTGTTTTTTTCAAATACAATGTCAGTATTGTATTGGTAGGTAACTGCTTATAAAAGAGTATGGAGCTAAACTGTTTCATATCCTACCAAAGCACGGAAGAACATTTCCTCATAAACCTTTGGGCCATTTTTTATGGCTGAATTTAAATAAGCTTCTGATGTACATACACATGCTATACTTGTTAGTAGTACAAAGTGTGTTTCTGTGAGAAAATCTTAATCTCCTAGAGGGCCATTTTCCAGTTTTCCATCATCACATGCATGAGTGTTTCCTGCTACAAACTGTGGACAGCAGATAATGATTACATCCTGATTGCTGCTGAAAGGTTCTTATTTCTCCACCCAAACTTTCCAAATCCCACTGCAGAAGCAGAAATACAATAACAGCAGATACCATGTATGCTGTGGAAAATATTAGACAGTGCCATCTACAGTGATGACAGAAGGAACAGAGACTAACTTGAGGATGTTCTTTGGATAGTAACAAAAATATTATCATACTCTTCAGTCATTTCTAGGCGCTTTCTGTTACACAGAAAGTATCTCTCACAGGCTTCTCTACATGGACATGACCAGTTGCCACTAGAAAGCTTGCTCAAAAACCCCTATGTGAAGAATTGTTTCATTTTTCCTGAAACATGCATTTTTGTGTGTATTTACAGTCAAGAGAAGAACAATCCAGCAATGTTAATTGGTAGCTGGCAAACGAAGTTCCTAAGACACTGTCCATCAGATTTGAAAAATCATGGCAGTCAGGTGAAGTTCCTGACGACTGGAAAAAAGGAAATATAACCCCCATTCTCAAGAAGGAAAATGGATGACCCAGAGAATTACAGACCAGTCAGTCTCACCTCTGTGCCTGGCATAATCTTGGAGCGGATTCTCTTGGAAGGCGTGCTAATGCAAATGAAAACCAACAAGGGTTGGTGACAGCCAGCATGGCTTCACTAAGGGGAAATCCTGCCTAACCAATCTGGTGGCCTTCTATGATGGGGCTACAGAAGAGATGGACAGGGGTAGAGCAGTTGATGTCATCTACCTGGACTTGTGCAAAGCCTTTGACACTGTCTCACACAACATCCTTCTCTCTAAGTTGGAAAGATATCAATTTCATAGGTGAACCACTCGGTGGATAAAGAACTGGCTGGATGGCTGCAATCAAAGAGTTGTGCTCAATGGCTCAATGTCCAGCTGGAGACCAGTAACAAGTGGTGTCCCCCAGGGATCGGTGTTGGGACCAGTCGTGTTCAACATCTTTATTGTTTACATGGAGAGTGGGATTGAATGTGCCCTCAACAAGTCTACCGATGACACCAAGCTGTGTGGTTCGGTTGATACATTGGAGGGAAGGAATGCCATCCAGAGGGACCTTGACACGTTTGTGAGGTGGGCTGATGCCAACCTGATGAAGTTTCACAATGCCAAGTGCAATGTGCTACACATGGGTTGGAGCAATCCCATGCACAGCTACAGGTTGGGCAGGGAAGAGATTCAGAGCAGCCCTATGGAGAAGGACTTGGGGGTGTTGGCCAATGAGAAAATGAACATGAGCCGGCAGCATGCGCTTGCAGCCCAGAAAGCCAACTGTATTCTGGGCTGCATCAAAAGGAGCGTGACCAGCAGGTCGAGGGAGGTGATCCTACCCCTCTGCTATGCTCTCGTGAGACCTCACTTGGAGTATTGTGTGCAGTTCTGGTGTCCTCAACATAAAAAGGACATGGAACTGTTGGAACAAGTGCAGAGGAGGGCCGCGAGGATGATCAGGGGACTGGAGCACCTCCCGTATGAAGATAGGATGAGAAAGTTGGGGCTGTTGAGCCTGGAGAAGAGAAGGCTGCGTGGAGACCTCATAGCAGCCTTCCAATACCTGAAGGGGGACTATAGGGATGCTGGGGAGGGACTCTTCATTAGGGACTGTGGTGATAGGACAAGGGGTAATGGGTTCAAACTTAAACAGGGGAAGTTTAGATTAGACATAAGGAAGAAGTTTTTTACTCTAACGGCGGTGAGACACTGGAATGGGTCGCCCAGGGCAGTTGTGAATGCTTCACCACTGGCGGCATTCAAAGACAGCTTGGATAGAGCCTTGGGTGGCACGGTTTAGTGTGAGGTGTCCCTGCCCATGGCGGGGGAGTTGGAACTAGATGATTTTCAGGTCCTTTCCAACTCTAACTATTCTATGATTCTATGATTCTATGAAACTATTGTTTGACATCATTGTTATCAGCCTAATTGCTTACTTTCATCTACAACTACATTATTTTGTCTGCAGCTTGCCACTAAGCTATTCTTTTCTGAAGTTTTCGTCTCTTAATATCCAACACGTCCCTTTTCTATCTGACAAGATTCCTCTGACAATGAATGAAACTATGTTTAGAAGCATATTAATAAATATTGCCCTAATAATATTTACCTTGTGCTGAAAAAAGTAGCTGTTTTTATTCACCTTGCTATGCTCATGAGAAAATTCTCACCTCTTAAAGGAAAAAAAATAACCTAACAATGTTAATTACCAGCTTTTCTTGCCTTCCTGCTCTCCTTAGCCAATATCAATCATGATGGACCCCTATTAGTAACCTCACATCCTCATTCCTGTGTAAAAAAATATGGTATGGAAGAAGCCTATCTTTCACACTGGAATATGCCCTTGTGGTACATTTTAGCAGAAACAGCTGAATTAGCAAACTGCTGTATGATAAAAAGCACCTAATTTTAGGTGTTGCTCTCCAATGAAGTTATTAACTGAATGAGGGAATCCAGGGGATAAGAATAATTTTCAGATATACAATAAATATGATCTAGAAGGAAAAACTGAACGCTTCACTTTGCATCTAAAGAACAGTGAAAACATAGATACTTTGCTGAATAACAGAAGAATTGCCTTAATCAGAGAAGAAAAGGCTCATCTTGCATCCATGTGAAGGACAGGATAAGAATTGTCAACTGCAGAAAAAAAGGGAGATTTAAATTGTGCATTAAGACAGCTTTCCTAATGGTAGATAATAAAGCACTCAAATTGTCTTAGGATGTTATGGATTTTCTCTAGCTGTAACTTGGACAAGCACCAGCCATGTATTAGATCAAAATTGCTGAGCTTGCCTTATGCAAAGAGATAGGCTAGATGATCTTTAAATTCCCATTTCAACCTTATCACCCTATGACACCAAATGTTGTAAGTGAGGATCATGTTTTAAATAAGGAAAAGCATACCCCCTTTGCAGTGTCAGTTTATGTGAGTACAGTGAAAAATATTATTTCTGTGTTTTCACCAACACAATTAATATGAATTAATATGCATTTAGGAATAATAGCCTAGTGTGGACCGGTATAGTTTAGAAAGACAGAGACATTGGGTTTGGAGTTAAAATTTATGACAACTTTTAGTGTCTACCTGGTCCTGACTTTTAATCATAAACCATCGAACAATAAAACAATAAAAGCAAATGATAAAATATGCTAGCATTCCAGATTAACACTCAGTATATACCAGCATTAGAAAGATTTGAAGTACTGATGATGAAGTTCTGCAATTTTTTTTTTTCTGCGACTATTCTGATTTACATGACCAGCCATTTTGGAGAGGAAAATCCTTATGGAGCTGTCATAGAATCATAGAATAGTTAGGGTTGGAAAGGACCTTAAGATCATCTAGTTCCAACCCCCCTGCCATGGGCAGGGACACCTCACACTAAACCATGCCACCCAAGGCTATGTCCAACTCAGCCTTGAACATCACCAGGGATGGAGCATTCACAACTTCCCTGGGAAACCCATTCCAGTGCCTCACCACCCTTACAGTAAAGAATGTCTTCCTCATATCCTCTTGTTTGTCCCCCAAGCTACGGGAGTTTGTATGGAGGCATCTGAGCTGAGCTCCAATTGAAGCCGGCTCATTTGCTGGAGCAGCTGAAATATCTCTACATTGCTCCGAACCCTTACTATAGGTGCTGGCATGTGACTGGGTGTGTTGGGATGGAATGATGCCCCTCTCCCCCATCACATCTAGTTTAAAGCATCCTTGACCAGTCTGGCAAGCCTCCTACCAAATCCACTCTTTCCTTTCTTTGCCCGACCAGCTCCACTAGCCCCCAGTAGACCTGGCCTAGTTAACTGCGTCCCATGTTCAAGGTATCCAAATCCCTGACTATAGCACCACCCTTCTAACCATTTATTAACCTGCCCAATCCTCCTAGCCTTTTCAAGGTCCTGCCCTGTATCCTGGAGAATTGACGAAAAGACAATCTGAGCTCCAAAGCCCCTAACCACTTCTCCCAGAGCTCTGTAGTCCTTCTTTATATTCTCCGGGCTACTGCTATCTATATCAGTAGCACCCACATGGATCACTAGAAGTGGGTAATAGTCAGTGGGATCGACGAGAGCAGGCAGCCTCTCTGCAACATCCTTGAGCCTGGGTCAGGCTGACAGATGGGTGCCTTTGTCCCTTTCAGAGTACAGTCCCCTACTACTACGACCCGCTGCTTGTTCCTGACAGCACCAGCAGTGACCTTCTTTACCAGTGCATCAGCTGGTTGCGCCTGGTGGGAGCGCTGTTGCTCATCAGCCCCCTGCAGGACAGCAAAGCGGTTCTGGGTAGGAACAACAGATGTAGGAGGAAGCCCCTTCCTTTTAATTGTCCTCTTCCTCCTTTTTTTTGTTGTTTGTTACTGTTTCCCAGCTTCCTGGGTTAGCGGCCTCCTTTCCTGCATGAGCGACAGTAGATGCTTGAAGCCCCTGCACAGTTTGGTCCCAGAGCAAGCAGTACTGCTTCCTCTCAGCTTCCCCAACACCTTCCAGCCTGGTAACAGCTTCCTGCAGTTCAGCCACCTGCTGCAGGAGGACCTCCAGCAGGGAGCACAGGGTGCAGCCCTGGCCATTGCTCACCCTTCCCTCAGGACAGCAGTGCAGGCGCCCTCTACTCCCCGGGCTCTGCACTGCAGCCTTCCTTCTCATCGGCTCTGTCTAGGTGCCTATGCTGGCCACCGCGCGGCAGCCAGAGCAGAAATCCCAGATCGGGCCCTGGTCATAAGGCGAGTGCGCACCATGCCCCTCGCCTGCCCGTGCGAACTGCCGCGCACACTGCCTCGAACCCGCCCTGTTTGCGGCACTCCCTGAGCAGGTTTTTACCCAGTCAGGGTTGGTGCCGCTCCTCCTGGCGCCGCCCCCTCTGAGTCAGTTCCTCAGGTCCGCTGAGCTGCCGGCTAATGGGCACGACCTGTCGAGGCCTTGAGGCTCCCTTGTTGCCTGTTGCTGCTGCGAGGTGGAGCTCCTGGACGGCGAGCCTCCCTGCCATCAGGCAGTGCAGGTGTCCACTCTAAACAAATATCACCGGTTTGCATTTCAGAAGCACAGTACAGAAGAGCACAGTGTTTATCAACTAATTTTGAAGAACACACTGCTTATCAACTAATAATTGTCGACTTCTTTTTAATTGCCTGAACAAACTAAAACATTAATTAATTGGAACACCTCCAAACAACGTCGAATATGATTAGTTTATAATTTATTCTAGGCTAGACTAGACTAGATTAGGATGTTGAGATTGGGACAAATGGTTATTCTCACTAAATTCTCTTTTATTTAAAGAAAACTTTATATTTAGACATAACACTGAACAAGAATGTTGCCATAGGACACTGGCAACAAACACTGCTTCATTAGTGTGAAGCTGTGAATGTATGGTGCCGTCAGTGTGCTGTCAAGAAACAGAGTGGTCATTAGCATTCTACTAGAATATATATTATTTTGATGTAATTGAATTCTGTTGTCCTGCACTCCAGTTTTACAGTGGATAATTAAACAGTCAGACTTACAATTTAAATGACTTTTCTTGATTTATGTGCTGTGCTTGCTTTTTATTTGCCAGGTGACATTTCTATTAGAGCCCTGACTTTCTCTAGTAGTTAGATGGTTTTAGACTTCAGAAGGTAGACTGTTACAATTAATGTCCAATTATATACATAAGAAAACTCTCAAATATCATAGGGTGAAATCATGAGTCAAGTTATGAAGTAAGGCTAATGGGTCAAAAGTGGAAAATAAGATACTTATATCCTGCAAAAGCAGAAGATGCTCTGAGAGAAAAGCTTATGAATAGGGTAAAGCTGTAGCTAGTCAGGGCATTAGTGACCTAGGCTGCATTCACATTGTCTTAAACAAATGTTCTACTTGATACATGGGCTGCAACTAGATATCTGAAACAAAAAGGTTATGCCAACATTTCATGTTGGATGGAATAAAACATTTACAGTCATCAGGCACTTGCTAGACAGTTTTAAACACAAAATAAAAGACAGCTGACATCTGTTCTGACTTTGCCAGTCTCTTTTCTCTCTTCCATTAGAAGAATTAAGCATTTGCTCTTTTCATTAGTGAGACTTTTTAACCAAACTTTCTTTATCCAACTTTGTGTGCTGCACTTCTGTTTAATACTGGAGCACAAACACTTGCAATAACTTTTCTATGAGCCTTCTGATAAATTCTTCTGCAGATCTGTTGGTAGCAAAAACTTCAAAAAACTTAGGGAAAAAAAATCACCTCAGGCAGTTTTTCTTATCCCTGATTTTTATATCTGATATTTCTATCTTCACTAAGTTTCTACAATGTCAGGTGGAAATTATCATAGTTACAACTTGCTGGGTTAAATACAGTACATCAAATGAAGTATTCTCTGTTTAGTATTTGAGGATATTTGTATTTTCTACTTATTCATTTTAAAGAAAGAATGCTATTTTCCCCAAATATGATTAATATTGTTCAGTTTTCATACTTCCATGGCTTGGGGACATTTTACAAAAAACATAATAGCTTCATACTGCATAGGCAAGTGAAAAAGACATATTTGTTAAGAAAGATTAGTGTAGATCAGATGAGACCAGACGCTACTGAGAGAACATAAAGTTGTTGGGGGCCTTTGAAATTCTCATTGACTGGATTTGAAAAAAAACAGCATTTGTTGTTTACAACAGGAGCAGCTGGACACTTCAAAATCTGGTCTTTCATCTGTATGCTTTAGGCCTCTTTCTAAACAGTCTTCTCTGGATTTGTTAAAGTAACCTCAGGGCTTATCTACATGGGTACGTTTGGGAGGAATAAGCTAGGATATGAATTTTTAAGTGTCACAGCTGTTTCCCACAGAGCGGACACACTGGAATGTGAGTGCCTTGCTGTGTTTAAGGTTCATCTACCAGCAGAACAACCAGTTCTTTCTGCATTTTGTAGCTATGGAGTCAATTTCTTCTCAAAAGTTACTGTTCTTTGAGTTTTTCTTTATTTCTCAACCATTGAAATTGGTTTGTTGTCTCTCCCTACGATTTTTTTCTGTTATTATCAAGAATATTTCAGGTGCAACTACAACATTATGATAGTATTACACCAAGCTGGTTTTGGCTTCTGAGACAGCTTGTGTGCTTCTGCATTTACATATTGTGCCTTCAAAAACTGAGGATTTAAAGTCAATTTCCCCCAGGTGCGATAAAGAAATTAGTAACTCCAATCTAAAACTGTCTTAAATTCTATGTCTTGAATAAATCTGCCTGCTTGGTACTGATCCCTGAAGTAAAGAAAGTATCACAGAGCAAACTGATTGAATGTTCCCAGTTCCACTAGTACAGAGTTTAATGGAAATTGTGACATACAGAATTGTCAATAGGATGCTCAACTTTTTTATCTGGGACATTTAACTTTTATTTAAAGTAGAAGCAGATGTCAACTTTCTGTATATTTCATTGTAAATTTGCTAGTTGATGAGAGATGAAGATATCATAGGAAATTTATGGAAATTGCATCAATATGTTAACTAGTCATTTTTGTTATTCCCCTCACCTCGTCAGTGTAGTAATAAACAAACCCCTTACAATCTGTCTCTCTTCCTCTTCAGTAAGTAAGCTTACAAAACATATGAAATACTGAACTCCCTGTACAATAAGCATATTTGTTTTGTGCAACAGAGACCGATTTGGTTTTCATTATTTTCTCTAGTCAGTAAGTTTATTCCACCTCGTATGTGGATGAACTTTGATGTGCTTTTCTGCAGGTGCACAGTTTTCAGGCAACGTACCAGAGAAGCTGGTGCAAACTGCTGCCTGGTGTTGGGTCATTGTGACTGAGAGAAACTTAAGCTTGTGTGCATATGCAACTTCAGTTAAAACAGTGGCAGACTTGGTTGATGTAAAGCTCCTCCTCTTTCCTTTATTGGCTTGACTTTATTTGCCATGATACCTTCAAGTGATGGAAACAAACTGAAACAGCACTCTGTGCTGACAAGGAAGAGACCAGAAAAAAGGATACATGCTCGTTTGGTAAACCAGAAAATAATTAAAACCTAGTAACAATCTGCATTTATAACATGCTGAGGGGTCACTTATACCATTGCAAAGACTGTACTGGGAGACTGTCTTGCCCATCCCCTATCCCCAATGCCCAAAGAAAAGTTGTATGTTTTTTGGTAGTTTTATGTCTCAGTATTCACAGTGTAAACAATAATAACTGATTTTTTCATTGCTATTTTGCATAACAAAAGTTTTACAGTAGGGATAGATTTGGCAGAGAAAGGAGAGATTATCAATGCTAAGGATACATTTTAAAGAATTGCAGAAGGAAAATAAGTTAATTTCTCAGGGTTTTTTTTTTTTTTCCTTTTCTTTTTCTCCCTTAAAATGAATCAGATTTGTTAAAGTGCAGAGTACATCAGTACTTTTCCCCCATATAAGGAGGAATCTGTAAGGGTATGTGGGAGGAGAGTGTCTGCTCCTTTAAGGTGATCTGGACAAGGGCATGCAACAAGGGATAATAAGAAGGAGGAAGCCAGAGAAAAAAAACATGTAGAGATGTAGACCTGACCAAACATGGAGAAAATGACAAGAAGCAGATCTTGCCATTCACACTAGTTGATGTGCTATGAAGAAACAAAAGGTGCGACTTCCAGGAAGATCAACCTGGGCTTTGCAGCAGGTAAGACCTTAAACCAGGACTGGGAGGGGTGCAGGAATTGACAGAGCTGTACAAATGCATGGGGACATGCAGGGAAACAGAGCAACGAGGAACAAAGCAGAGGGAGGCAAAAAGGGTATAGAAGAGGCTGGCTGTATGTAAAACAGGGCTGGTCAGCATATGTATCTGGCTGAGCCCTGTGAGTCAGACCACATGTGGGTACCCTGGCAAGTGGGGGGTTTTAACCTCCAGACGCGTTGGAGGACAGGTGTGTGTCCTGAAAACTAGCTCCTGGGTGGGGGAACCAACATAAGTGAGGTGAGTGAGAGGCTCAGTGCCAGCAGCTGGAGCAGGACCATAGGTCACAGGCCCCATGCTGTGAAGACTATCTCAGTCCTGTGAGTGCGTGTGGGGAGTGTGTGTACTTGCTAATAAACATCAAGTTGGACCATCTGGGATGAGTCTGTGGGTGCTCTGTATGTGCAGCAAGCATCAACCTGAGCCTGCTGGCAAGTTATCACCCAGCTTTGTTACCATGTGAATGTGAAGGCAGGGAGCAGCTGTGCCCCATGGCCTCGGCAGAGGCCCCAGGTCCCTGTGCACTGCATCGGGCTGCAGTGGCTGGGCAAGGGTGAATCCCAGGCTGGAGCAGCTGAAGCAGATGGCTATCTCCTCACATTCCGTAACAGCATCTTGATAACTTCTCCTTCTTTTCAAATTGCATGACTCTGCAGAGACTCAAGTAAACTGCTCCTTTGTATACCATTCTCTAGTTCACTTGGCAAAAAGAAAAATTTCATAATATGGCTTCTGCTGCACAAGGAGGTATGGTAAGCAGTTCAAAGCCGCTGTTACCTAATGCACTACATCAGAAGAAGTAGACATTTATTTTTATTTGCTGTAAATATCTGTATCATGAGGTGTGGGCAGGTGACAGATTTAAACTACTGTCGATGACCATCTCCATGACTTTTTATAATAATACAGATATTTTTCTCAAAGCTTACCTGAACAAGCGACTGGTGAAAAAAAGTCCCAATTTATACTGCTTTGTGTTGAAGCTATTATAATGGCTAATTCGCATGGGCTCGGCAGTGGCAGTCATTTTTCTCCTAGGTGGCTGGTGCAGAGCTGTGTTTTTGACCTTTAACCTGAGAACAGCGCTGATAACACCGATGTTCTTGGTTACTGCTTGGTAATGTTTGGTCTGACCAAGGACTTTCTGAGTCTCATGCTCTGCCAGGGAGGAGGGGAAGCCGGGAGGAAGCAGAGACAGGACACCTGACCCAAACTGACCAAAGAGGTATTCCATGCCACAGCACGTCATGTCCAGGATGTAAAAAACTGGGGGCAGGAGCCCAGAAGAGTTAGTTCACGGCTCGGTCGGCGGGTGGTGAGCAGTTGTATTCTCTTCCCTTGTATTTCCCTGGTCATTATTATCACTGGTGGTAGCAGTAGTGATTTGTGTTATACCTTAGTTACTGGACTGTTCTTATCTCAACCCGTGGGAGTTACATTCTTGTGATTCTCCTCCCCATTCCTCTAGGAGCGAGGGGAAAGAAGGAGTGGGGAGTGAGTGAGCAAACTGTGTGAGTTACAACTTAAACCACGACACTAATTCAAAGAATTATTCTCACTGGTATCTATAAGTTATTTGAATCAGTTACTGCTAAATGACATCTGTTTTGCAGACACTATAAAGTATGACAAACTGAAAAAAAATATTCCCAGAGGATCTATCATGCACATGTGCAAGGTCAGGTTTTCCGCAGCTGTGTTGGTAACAGCTTAGAAGCGTGGCGCTATTGATTAAGAGAGATACTGAAAGTTCGAATGTTCAGTACTATTTTCACTTACTGTTTTGAGTTAGTAGGGATGTCAGAGAATATCAGCAATGTGAAAGATGAATAACTTCTTAACAAACCAGCAAAAAAGCTCCAACCAAACCTTCTTCACCTAGAAAAAAGCATGACAATGCCTATGCTGACACATTGTGCCACGAAGAAAGTTGGCTCTTGTGGTCTGATCTTGAAATTCAGGAAATAATTCCTGACAGCTGTTCATTTAGATATTTGAATAAATAATAAGTTCATTATTTGTGTTATTCTGTCCCTCAGTACAGTGACATTTCTTCTCTTTCTTACCAATGCTTCTTTTTCTTAGAATTTCTTCTTTGTTCTCTTCCACAAACAGCCAACTCCCATTGCTGGTTCATCTGCTGAGGCATTATTACACTGTCAGAGCTTAGCAAATAGTGCACTTGTGCTGCTTCTTTTACACTGCTGCATTTTCAGCTTTTACAGCTGTGAGTGTGCTGGGAAGAGGCACAGTAATGACAGCCAAGAGAGCTCGACAGTCATTTAGTGCAAGGCTTCTTCTTTGCAATTCTTGCGCGCACCTGCAGAGATTCCTCTGTCTGCAGGAGCAAGAGACTGACCACAGGTCTGTGAACCATGCAGGTGCCAGCAAGGGCTGCTGGTGATGAACAACTGCTGAGGTAGATTTCTGCCCAGAAAGAGACTGGAACTTCAATTTTTTTATCACAGAGAGCTTTGATTGACTTGCTGCCAGCATTTATCGTTCTCAGCTAGCTTTGGAGCTGCACCTGATGTACATAAGATTGTAATGGCCTTCCAGACAACTAATCTTTTGCAATCCATCCCAGCTTATTCATTTTAAAAGCCCATCCCCTATCACTAGAGAGCACATGGCTAATTCTGCATGCAAACCAAACTAAGCGATTCAGCAACAACAGAAAATAAACTTCGCAGATTCTACTGCTTAATTCTGAAATTGCTGCCTGTTCTGCTTGCTGAGGAGAAAAAAAAAAAAAAAGAAAACAACCAAATGCACTCTCTGTCCCCATTATTTTAGATGTGAATGCTGTATCTTCTTCATGCAATGAATGTGGTATAAGCTGTTAAGTTATGTGATAAAAAGCTCTCTGCACACCTGCAGAGGAGCACAATGGCTACCAGGAACCCAAATTATGGATTCAAAGGAAGGAACAACCTGTCCAGCGTCCGGCCTCTGGTCCAGTCATGAAGCTGATCACAACTGAGATGAAGGGGTAGCTGCAAGATAAAAGGAGTGTTGGCTGCTGGAGACATCCGCCTTATATCCATGTATACATATACACGTTCCACATTAGTAGCTGTCCATCCTGCTTGGCCAGAGAGTGAAGCGGGATTTGTGTCACTGCTCTGTGTTTTTGCCTGTGCTCATCCATGTGGCTGACTGTGTACATGTGGTATAATACATGCTTAGTCTTGCTGCTGGTCAGACCTGAGGGCATGGAGCTGCAGCAACCTTGACTCTGTCAGCCTGCTGGATCTGGCTCTGTTTCCCCTAACACAGCGAACACACTCTCTAGCTTTTGAAAAAATCAATTATGATCAAAGACACATATTCCCTCTTCTCTTCTCTCTCCCTGATTTGCTCTGTGTTCAGATTTTTCAGTCTTGATATGATCAAAATGTCCACAGCAGTTACCTATTAGATTTCCTGTGCTATCTCCATTGGAGTTTCAAAATCAAACTTCCCAGTACTTTAAAGTAGGCTCAAACTGCACATAGTTCCTGAAACCATTTTTGCCTTCTTTTCACTTCTTGCAAACTAACCTTTCCAAGAACTGTTGCGGAAGAGTTGGGTTTGTTCCACTGAAGATTTATCCAAAATCTGCATTGAGTTGCTCAGGGAAAAAAGATGTTGATGTGCTGGTGGGGTAATGAGGTGGAGAACGTGAATAACTCTTTGAGGTTACAGTAATCTCTTGACTGCCCTTTGCTTCCCAGATCCCAAAAGGGACCTTTTATCTTGCGCTAAAGCAATCTTTCACTTCTAGCACATTTAAAATGGAGTGAAATGGCCTAGACAGTCGTCTTTATAGCTGAAAACTCCCACTTCATGCTTTAACGGTCTTTCCATAGAAATGCTTTTCAGATATAATTCTTGCAAAACTGTGCTTGAGGCCTGCCCATGGCATTTTCCACTTATTTTCCCTTTGTTCCACTGCACCACAGCAGTCTCCACCCAAATATGCTCTCTCTGGGATTTCTTACATACAAAGTGACCTAGGGCTTATGTTTTCCTTTATGCCTTTGTCACTAAGTTGTACTAGTACAAGTGACTGGTTTTAGTCAAATGATGCTAGTGTGGGAAGTTTTAAAAAGGCATTTATCATATTTTTTTCCCCTTCTATTGTGAAGACTTGCAGTATTACTAAAGCACGAGTGTAATGATACAGAGAATGATCACACAACAGCATGCTGATGTGCATCTAAGGCTATAGAAACCAAATCCGTATTTAGCTCTCTAAAAGTATGGGTAAAGTACTTGGTTCAACACAACCAAGCATCACAGATTTCAGGCATTTACTATTGCCTTAACCTCCTCCACCACTCCTTGTTTAGTTTTGAAGGATCATCTGTTACATGAAGGGTTATAATTTCTCAAGCCCGAATCCACTTTGCCTGTGTGCTAAAAAGGTGTTGCATAATAGAAGCCTCCATTGTTGCACTTATTGTCGTTCAAATAATATTGACAGGATAAAAGCATCTGAATCCAGGCAGAAAATACATTTTGCAGTTCATCACAAGGAAACTAGATTTCATGTTCTCTTGTATAACAAAGAGTTTATGCCATTTCAGTAAGTTTAGTTTTAACTCCTTAACTGGCTCGTCCAAGATCAGTGTAAATTTGAAGTTTTTGAAATGCTCTTTCTTCTTGAGTCTTTTAAAAACCTGGAGATGAAAGAGGTAATATGTAAGCATTTATTATATTAATTATGTTAATTATATTTGTATCATATTATGTTATGTTATATTGACAGATTATTACATCTAATAAAGTGTATCACAGTGTAATATAATATAATCTCTTAACATTTTTATATTTTGTTTTGGCTCGTGTTTTCTCTTTTTTGTTATTTTTTAGTCAAGTTTTAGATGTAAACACTGTTTTATTTTATCACAAGAAGCTGCAGGCAAATCTGGAGCTCTCCATGATTTAGTAATGAAGTTCAGTGATTCTTTCTTTAGTTAAGATCTACAGGATAAGAAATAAGCAGTGTTTTCTTCATTAGTCCTTTTGTAGAGAAGATTGATGGGGGAAAACTGCTCTTTATGAAATTTGAATGTAACTATGGCAACACATAACTTGCAGGGGAAGAAGAAAAGGACCACCCCCTGAGCACAATTTATTTTATGACAAGTAAACTATACTAAGGAACTGATATATCCATGAAAGTTGTGGAGAAAAGAAGTTAAAATAGGAGAAGTATTTCCTGCGCATTCCCTTAACTGTCACTCATTTAAGAACTGGGAAAATATGCTGCAGCTAATATTTTCCTGAAATTTTCACAATCTCCTCTGTAACCTGTACTTTCTAATTCCACAGAAGTTACTTTTACTGTAAGGGTTGTGAGGCACTGGAATAGGTTGCCCAGGGAAGCTGCGAATGCCCCATGGCTGGCAGTGTTCAAGGCCAGGTTGGACAGAGCCTTGGGTGGCATGGTTTAGTGGGAGGTGTCCCTGCCCATGGCAGGAGGGTTGGAACTAGATGATCTTAAGGTCCTTTCCAACCCGAACTAATCTATGATTCTATGATTCTATGATTTTATGATTCTGTGATTCTTTGATTCTATTAACTGGTGGCTTGCTGACCACATGCTGTGTGTCATAGACCAGGTTAACGCAGGTCACATGTAGAAGAAGAAAAGGCCAGAAATAAAAATTCTATCAATTTTACTGGGACTTGTACTTCTCCTCCACAGTTCACGAGTGAACACTGATCCGTAAAAACAGTCTCATATTAATAGGTTTGGAAATCCAGATTTCTCATCCAAATGCTACAGGAAATTTGGTCTTCCTGGTAACTGATGTTTACAACCCAATGGAAAGTGTGTGTTTTTTCAGAAAACTGTTCAATCCTTGTTGCTCTTGTATGCTAAAAATTTTGACAAGGAAATAGAAAGCAAAAATCTGCAAAAGGATTAGAATGACATATCTTCTGCTCACAGGATGATAAACAATGCAAAAATACATATTTTTGAGAAAGAAGCTAAAAAGAGACCTGAACTGGAATAACCTCTCTGAATGAGTCTTTTTAATTCATCTGCCTTTTTTATAAAATGGATATGATGATCTGTGAAAGCATCTTGGAAAACAGTAATTTTTGCAAAGAACAGTTTTTAAGCCAAAGACTTACTGGAACTGAATATTCAATCCTCTCCTCAGACTGAGTTTGCCCACTCCGTTCAAGATACTAATTCTCCACATCAGTACGATTGTGAAATAATGATGTTAACTGTGATGAAGTGCTGGGATACTTTAGAAACTAGGATGCATACTAGAGTTGAGCAATCAGGACAGATAATTCTCCCTTAGCGCTAGGGGCACAGACTTTGACCAAAACATTGCTACCATGACTCTGGAAATACCTTAATCATATACAAGATACTGATGTTATTTTTCTCCACACCCTGTGGTATGGCAAATGAGCAATGCTCCTGTCAGTCCAGCATGATCAGCATGCTGGCCCAGATATCCCTCAGGTACATGCTTAGATCAAGGCAGAGGTCTCTAGGCCTAACTAAGGTGCTTATTTCGCATAAAAAGTCTGTCTGTCAGAAAAAGGACTGGGTAGGTAAGGTAGGAACATGGAGGAAAATACTCTTTATCTTATTTTAACCTCATAGTAAAGTGTAAGTATGCATTTTGGAGATCCTTTTTACAGAGTCTGGGTGTGACGTGACTTTGCTCTCACTTGCCAGAAAAATGTATTGCTGTATCCCTCAAAAGTGGCTCTGAAAGTAAGGACATGTTGACATTTCAGCACTAATTTGGTGACATTGGGTCCTATGTAAAAGCCATGTAAAAGGAGAGACCTGCAATCTAAGAGTGAATTTAAGAGACCAGGGAAGACTTACAAATGATGTTTAGATACTATGGTCTTCTCTCAAAAGGAATTCTTCCATTCAAATATAGCAGCCTTGGGAGTCACTAGACCAAAACTGTGACCAGTTCTGTCCAGACCAGAGAGTTGCGCTATGAATGCCTTTACATGGATGATTGTGTGTGTGTGTGTTGATGCTTTTGAAAAAGAAGCTTTTATGTATATGTCTATATTTTTCCAGTTGTATATACTGAAAAGCTGAGGAATATCTAGAATAAATTACTTCCCTGAGGTTACTCAGGAAACTAGAAATGCAGGGGAGAAAGAACCTCTTTACTATTATATCTGCAAGATATTGCTATGTCCCTAATTTGGGAAACATGCTATCTTTTCCACCTTATATTGCGTTTCTAAGAGGCTAATGAAGTGTGCTGAACTGGTGAATTTTGACTGTAAACACGGCTTAAATTGTGATGCTTCTTCGCCTGACAATGAGAAACACAACGGAAACAATCTGAAAAACAAATGTCTCAATGTCTATCATGGTAGCAATGGTTACATGTCTGATCTTGTTTGTGCCTTCCCAGAATTTTAGTGACATTTAGAAATGTATTCATATTTAATGTGAGCTTCAATGTACACATGTCAACACAGCAAGGAAGCTGCTTGTAGGCAAAGCAAACCAGAAATGGTTTTGGTTTCCTGGTATGAGGGTTCAGACATGTCCCCAAAAGTCTCTGGCTCAGTTTCTCCTTTCTTCCAGTCCTTTTGATACATATATTTGGATCCTGAGATTCTGAGGTTAAAGACACCATTAAGAGCTATCCTACGTTACTGAGTGGGATTGCTAGAACTTCCTGTGATGCACATAAAACTCACTATGACACAAATAAAACCTGTGATAGGCAAAGCAACTACAACAATAAAAAAAGCTTAAATTGTGAATGCTGACTGGCAGCAGGTAGTTGCGGGTGTGTGAATATCTGAGTGATGAGTGAGTGAGTGAATGAGTGAGTGAGTGAGTGAGTGAGTGAGTGAGTGAGTGAGTGAGTGAGTGAGTGAGTGAGACAACCAAGCAGGGTAAAAACTCTGATCTTGCTGGGCCTTAAATAAGCTCCAGTAGGCATATAGGCTATGGGTGCACTTGAGCACTTAAGCTTTGTGCGATTGTGGAGCAAAGAAAGAAGTGGGTTGCTTTGGTGCTGCAATGCTTTCCTATTTGTCCACAGTTATCAGCAGAACTGCATTAAGACTGCTCCTTGCAGGGTAGCAATGGTGCACAAGAGGATATATATGAAGCCTAAACAGATATGGTGTCAAGTTATACTGACACAGGATGAGCATGTAAAATCAAAATAAGGATTGGTATGCTCTGGTTCTCAGGAAATAATCGGCTAAAAACTGTGATCCTGGGATACGTGAGGTATTCTGCTGGCCTATAGAAGCTATCAGAGGAGCACAGGTGTCCCAACTCCTACTACCATCAAATCTCACAAGAATGTCAAAAACAGCAACCAAAGCAAAACCTTCACATGAACTAAGCCTCTGAGCATTTAATTCTTCTGTGTATCTAATTACTGTAGAAAGAATGAATAGTGTTCCTTCTCCCAAAGCAGGCTGGTGTCCTCAACATAAAAAGGACATGGAATTGTTAGAACAAGTCCAGAGGAGGGCCACGAGGATGATCAGGGGACTGGAGCACCTCGTGTATGAAGATAGGATGAGAAAGTTGGGGCTGTTGAGCCTGGAGAAGAGAAGGCTGCGTGGAGACCTCATAGCAGCCTTCCAGTGTCTGAAGGAGGACTATAGGGATGCTGGGGAGGGACTCTTCATTAGGGACTGTGGTGATAGGACAAGGTGTAATGGGTTCAAACTTAAACAGGGGAAGTTTAGATTGGATATGAGGAAGAAATTCTTTCCTGTAAGGGTGGTGAGGCCCTGGAATGGGTTGCCCAGGGAAGTTGTGAATGCTCCATCACTGGTGGTGTTCAAGGTGGGGTTGGACATAGCCTTGGATGGCATGGTTTAGTGGGAGGTGTCCCTGCCCATGGCGGGGGGGTTGGAACTAGATGATCTTAAGGTCCTTTCCAACCCTAACTATTTTATGATTCTATGATTCTATGTTAGCCTATGTCATACAGCTTGACCAGGGTAATGGCCTTAAAGACAACACGAAGATGATGTTCCACCAGTTTTTAACTATATCATGTACATTTTCTCCCAAGTTCTTTCAGGGCTTAGTATGTTCAGGTATTTTACCATATTGGGTTTGTCCATGCCTGTGCAACATTAATGCACGTAAACTACAAGTGTGGATTGTCAGCATTGTCCGTAGGTAGTGGGCACTGCTCTGTGTTAGAGCCTTCGGAAAAAAAAAAGTGATCTGACAGCTTCTGCAGTTACAATCCTCCTTCCTGGTCCTGGTCAGTGGGTCTGAATGCTGGCTAAGAACTGTTTGCACATTTACTGGGACTTTCCCAAGTAGTCGTGAATGTCTGACAAATCAGACTAGACCTCTTGCAAATAACTGGAGAACATGGATGGTGCTGTCACAAACAGTCAGAAACAAATCAGTTTATCTGGAATTGCCAACTGAGACACCAGTCTGCGGGTTTGCAGAGCTTCATCTTGAACTGTGCAGTGTTTTATATGTGTACAGCTGTAACAAGATATGGTGCTAAATTTGTAAGGCAGTGATAGATATCTGTTTTTTTCATATGTTAGATTTTTTGCTTTAATAGAACATTTAATAAAAAAAAAAAGAAAACAAACATGTAAACCATCATTTACACTGTAAACCGGATAAAAAATATTGTAGCATACGTGGTTGTATACATGCAAAGTCAGGAAAAGATTCTTAGGCCTATGGAATAAAGAAAAGAAATGAAATAATATGGAAGGTATGCCATCATGTTGTTTGCTTATTCACTCTGCAGTTCTTCAGATTGCACATCAAGAAATCCGCCACCCATTTACATCAGCTGATTGTCTGACCCTGTCATACCAGTTCAGATTTTAATTAGTGTGGGAGTTGAGAACGGCATTGTAATCTGCATTTAACATGCTGTCTTCCAAAAATTTATAATCATCTTGATTTCTACACCACTTCTGAAACATGTTGACCTCTAAAGAAAGTATTTAGTAAATCCGTAATATTTAGCAAAGTTAGGATTAACTGAATTTAACAAAAATAAGATAATCTTCAGAGTCCAGAAAGGTGAAATTAGGGGGACCAGATTACCCTGCCTGGAGGAGTTACAAGTGGATCACGAAGCCACAAAGCCTGAATAAGAGGTGGTCTAGGTGCTTAGCAATAAGCTTGCTTTGCATCTGCAACAGGGTAGAAAAGCACCCTGGTTGGTCAGCTCAGCACAGCCAGCTGATCACTTGTTAGCGCTCATGATGACACGATCCCTCAACTGCAGCAGGGTAGAGAATCTCAGATGATTTTAAATGCTCATTAAACCAAATCATTCTGTCCAGAGACATATAGGCTCCCCAGTACTTTGTTGCAAGGTCTGTTCCGTGTGCTGCAGTTGTAATTATCTGATGGTTGTGTGGTGTGCCAAGAGCAGAAACGTAATTGCGCCAACATATGATATTCTTTCTTATCCAGCCTGCAGGAGCATACAGCAGGTGCTTTCTCTGCTTGTCAAAACCTTCCAGTCTATACCTATACCAAATTACGTTAGTAATTTTCAACTTTCAGCTACAACTGTGGCTCTGAATTACTTGTATGTGATGCGGCCAACACCCTTCCAGCAGTGAGAAGCTTTGCAGTTACAAATCTATTCTTACATTTCTAAGGATTATCACTAGATGGCAGAGCTTTGGTAACTAAAAGAAGTTTCAAATCGCCTTCCTGAAATAAACCATCACCAATGAGGATTAAAAACAGCTTCTGGATTCATGGGGTGTGGATATTGCTGTTACTATTGCATTTCTGGAGGCAGCGTACTACTGTGCCAGGGGGAAAGATGACCCTTATTAAACATCCGTGACAACACTGGAGGGAACATTGACTTAAGCTAGTTTAGAGTTTGTGTTTTACTGGGGAGGGGTAAGATAACAAAATGTACAGAAGAGCAAACAGCAGGCATGTAAGTGCAAGAAAGGAAGCAAAAAAAAAGCAGATCTATTTAGAAAGCTCTGCTTTTTTATTACCCTGAAAGAGGGCATAAGCTGTGCTACTGCTGAGTGGCACTGAAAAGGATGTAGGCTTCTGAGGGTAAGAGTAGGCTTTTGAAGCAAGAGTAGGCTTCTGAGAGATGACAATTTCCCAGAGAGCTCATATTTTGTTCCTACCACCCCACGTCAGTTGTGTTTACATATCTGCCAGAATGGTATCACAATGCTTTCTTTCACAGAGTGGTTATCTCCCTTCTTGGTCTGTTTGTACCTGTCATGTAAACAATGGGTTTATGCATACTATATGAATAGTGATAGCTTCTTGTGAGCCTTCCTAGAAGGTATTTGAAGCCTTCCTGATCTCCTAAAAAAGGTGATTTTACAGTCAGTAGTCATAATTTCTCTTTTTTTAATTTTTTTCCCCAACTTCAGGCTGAGTGGTTTCGCAGTTTGCCGGCATGAATCTCTAATACAACATAAAATGCATGGATTAACCTACGTGTTGGTGAAAATCTAAGCATTTCTGCCTCTGTTTTCCTTGGGAATGACATAAGGTTCTAGATATTTTCTTCTTCACCACGTACAAAGGTGAACTGGACTTTTCTTAAGCTGAGCTTTTTTAGAAAAAGAAGTAAATCCTACCATCCAACTCAGTAGTCTGGTAAGACATCTGTGCAGGCCCCACTCATCATGCTTACAGAGTTGTTTCCCCTTTGTCCTGTTTCAAAGGACACTGAAGCCAAGGAGAAACCTCCATGGAGTCCAATTTGTTGTAGCCCAAAACCAGTTGTGGTACCGGCGTCCTGGACTCAGTGACATACCTATGCAAATTTATAGCTAAATATTTAAGCATATCTAAGGGCAGGAAAGTCAAACACTACAGAGTATTTTATTAGAGAAGAAAGAGAAACAATAAAAATAAAATAATACTTGCAAGAGGATTTTATTAATGCTGTAAATTGCATTCACACAAGCACTCAAGAGCTCTCTAAGCATAATGAAAAACATTCTTTTCTCTTTTACTGACAGATAACTTTTAATTTTTTATGACTGGGCATTGAGATCAATATCAGCAGGCTTTATCTCCCTTGCTTTGCATGTGGAAAAATACAAAGCCAGGAGATAAACTGCTCCTCTGAAATTGCATTTGTGTTGGCAGTTTATTTTATGATTCTGTAATTTTATTAAAAACACTTACATACATTCAACAAGATTCCACGCACAAAATCTGTAAAATGAGCTATTTAAGCTACAGTGGTTTTCTGTGTAAACATATTTATCAGGGCTAAATTGCCAGTCAGCATGAATGTGGCAGAGAAATAGTAACAAAAAAAGTACATAGATCTCCTTTCATTTGTCATTTTCCTGTATTTTATTCGAGTCATACTTTTTAAACTGGTATAATTGTTCAGGCAAAAGTTCCACAGTCTTCATGAAATCCTTGCAGTGCCATTGTCAAGATTAGGAATAAGCAGCTTTCCTTCTACACCAGCCCGTCCACATAGCTGAAGTACAGAGCAAACACTGAAGGTACCTTCTGGCACATAGGACTCAGAGTTCAAAGGAGAAATACAATTATTCTAGAGATTTCACACCCTCCTTTTAATTACCAGTGTTCAGGACCAGAAAAAATCACCTGCTTTTTTTACTGCAGCAAAATTCCAGCTCCTGCAAAGAGTCAGTTCTGATACGTAAAAATACTAGTGGTCATTTCTGTCACGCACTCTATGTAGACTTGAGCAAGTAGCATAATGATAGGACAAGAAGGAATGGACACAAGCTGTGACATGAGAATTGCCAATAAGATTGTGAGCATGGCCAAACAATTAAATAGGTGTCTAGAGGCACTGTGAGTCTCCATCCTTACAGATATTCAAAGCTGAACTAAACAAGGCCTTGAATCATCTGATCTGAGTAGCCATGCCACCGGCCAGCGCATTGCATTGGGTGACCCCCAAAGATTCCTTCCAACTTAACTTAAGCTCTGATTCTGTGAGTCTACCTGGAGGAAAGAGAAAGACAGAAATGTTCCAACTTTATGTCTATGTGTGAAATAAGTAATTGGGGAATCTGTACTGTCTTGTAGCAAAAATAAATTCTCTCTTAATGTTGCAACACTGTATTGAGCTTGTATTTTATTTCATTCTATTTAATTTTTTAGACTGCTCAGTAGTTAGCTATTCCCAACCCAACTTTATCTCTTTTTAGTTATCTTGTTCCATCTTATTGCCTTTCAGGCTTCCCTATAGATGGTGGGAAAACATCCTCTTTTCCTGATGAGTCTGCTTTGGTGCCTGTGTTCATGTGTTTTGAAACAGTGTAATCATTCATGAAGCTCCAGTCAGCAGACTTTAATCTCTCTCTGAAGAACGCTGCATAGAGTTGGCAGATATATAAGCTAAGGACTTTTCTTTCTGTGAACATGTCTGAGTATAAATATTTTTCCCTAGTACTAACAAGACCTGCAAAAACTAACGAAAGCAGCCTGGTTCCCAGTTCTTCCTTTTTGAGGCTGTAATCCTCCAGAGCACTCTCTGACAACGCTAAATATCTCTGAAAAGGCAGTTTCTTTCAGATCACTTTTTTCTGGGACAGCTTTTGTTTTTCTGTCAGAGTATAAAATGATCACAGGATGGGTAATGGTAATTATATTCCTTTTTTCCCCAGCTTCATCTCCTTCAGAAAATGTTTTAGGGTTTGGTTTTATTTTGCTGTTTGGGTTTTTGTTTTGTTTTTTATTTGCCTGTTTGCACCAGCCTTATTCCAGAATGCTAATATATGTGTTAGGCCCCGACCTCTGATGTTATTTCTTCAACAAATCATTTTCCAGATCCTTGACAAATGTTTTACCCTCTTGCATTGTGATCTGAGTTCAAAGAAGCTAAATATGTTCGAGGAGTTCCACCACAGATGCTGAGACAGGGAAATGAAGAGAGGGAGACAAACACAATAAAACTACTAGCAGCGTTCAGAAACTGCAGTTTGTGGTTCTCACAAACCACAGAATCATGGAATCATAGAATCACAGAATGGTTTGGGAAGGAAAGGACCTTAAGATCATCTAGTTCCAAAACCCCTGCCATGGGCAAGGGTGCCTCAACCTAGACCATGTCTTCCAACTTGTCTAACCAACCTGGTCTTGAACACTGCCATAAATGGAGGATTCACCACTTCTTTGGGCAAAATGTTCCAGTGCCTCACTACCCTCACAGTAGAGAACTTCTTCTTTATATCTAACCTGAACTTCCTCTGTTTAAGTTTAAACTCATTGCCTCTTGTCCTGTCGCTACAATACTTGATGAAGAATCCTTCTTCGGCATTCTTGTAGGTCCCCTTCAGACACTGCAAGGCTGCTGTGAGATCTCCATGCAGTCTTCTGTTCTCCCGGCTGAACAGCCTCAACTTTCTCAGCCTGTCTTAATATGGGAGATTCTCGAGCCCCCTGATCATCCTCGTGGCTCTCCTCTGGACTTACTCCAACGGTTCCATGTCCTTCTTATGTTGGGGACACCAGAACTGCACACAGTACTCCAAGTGAGGTCTCACGAGAGCAGAGTAGAGGGCAGGATCACCTCCTTCGACCTGCTGATCATGCTGCTTTTGATGCAGCCCAGCACATGACTGTTTACTGGGCTATGAGGGCACTCTGAAGCCAGATCATGTTCAGGTTGTCATCAGCCAACACCCCCAAGTCCTTCTCTGAAGGGCTGTTCTGAACCTCTTCTCTGCACAACCTGCAGCTGTGCCTGGGATTGCTCCAACTCAGGTGTAGGACCTTGCATTTCACAAGGTTGGCATTGGCTTACTGCTCAAGCATGTCAAGGCTCCTCTGGATCCCATCCTTTCCCCCCAGTGTTTAGATCAAAATCTCTATAGGATTGGCTTGTAAGTACATGCTTCCCTTAGGCTTATTGTGAATATCCATGGGCTGCAGGTTGATATCTGCTCGACTGTTTGATGAGAATCAGAAAAAAGATCAAAGTCATGGGCTGAGATAAGAAGAGCTTAATAATTGAAATAAAGTAATAATAATAATATAATAATAACATATAAGAATAAGAATAAGAATAAGAATAAGAATAAGAATAAGAATAAGAATAAGAATAAGAATAAGAATAAGAATAAGAATAAGAAGAATAGAGAGAGAAATCGAAGTCATGCACAATACAATTGCTCACCACCCGCTGACTGACACCCAGCCCATACCCAAGTAGCTATCAGCCTCTTCTGGCCAGGCCCCCCAGAGTTTATATACTGGGCATAACATTCTGTGGTATAAAATCATAGAATCAACTAGCTTGGAAAAGATCTTTAAGATCATCAAGTTCAACTATTACCCCAGGAATGTCACCAACAAAAAAATGAAGTATGGTCTGCATACTTCTCACACTTTTAAATCTTAGATTACTTCACTCAAGTGCAGAGGACTTTGACTTTCCAAAGAGTAAACCTACATGTGATTCAGGACTGAAATCTGTTTTTGTCCACAGCATGGTTATGCATGTTTGCATGTGTGTCTGAAGGTATGTATTTTGCACTGCCTGTGGGTAGACACATTATTATATCTGGCTTTGGTTAAATATTTTTTGTATCTGATTAGATCACTGTTATAAATGAAATTACAGCAGTAGAGAAGATGGCACCAAAGACAATGAAAACATTAAAAATGACCAGTGTTCCAGCAGTGCATCTGTACTATATGTAGGGGGAGTTTCCCAAGTGAGCTTCGAACCTAGATATACATTGAAGGCATCTAGTTGTGGACATACAAAAGATTAATGTGACATTTAATTTTTTAGCTTTAATTTTTTCTTTTTAAGAAAATGCCAGAAAATGTCACTTTTTCTTTCAGCTCGTGGATAAAAACTAAACTGTGTTTTTTTCCTTTCGATTTGTAGAAGTTGTAACTACAATGGATTTTTAACAGATTAAGTTACTTTCCACTGAAACCCAAACTGCTGTGTTAAATTGCCTTGGGAACCCAAATTACTGCTTCTAGATCTAGCATGATTATGTCTAAACTCTGCTTCAATACACAGGCCCTTGTTGTTCAAAAATGTGTGAAAACTTTAGCTCAATAAAGTAAAAGCTCATCGCCAGTATTTGTAGTGGCTGAGCAAGCTTTCTTCTTTTTCTTTTGGCTCAATTTATTTCTTTCTCTGTGTTATGCAGAACAGACATCTTTAGACTACTTTATTTCATGTTTGTGTTTTGAACAGCTGACTACCAGGGTTTGTTTCATCCCCACATATGGGCATTATGAGAGGATGTTTTCCACTTTTCCTTCCAATTCCTTCCCTCTTTCCTCCTGCCATCCTGTCTGTTGCTTCTGCCTGCTCATCTCAGCCATTCTTCTCTGATTTATGTGTGTGTTATCTGAAGGCAAATGTATTTTAAATACTGGTACGCTTTGGAAAGGCTGTCAGACCCTTCCGTGTGGAAAAGAATAGCATTTTTCTGCAAGCTTATAATTAATCCTGTAGAAAGGAAAAGCAGAACACACAGTTTATATATTGGAAACTAATTAGTATTTAATTCTTGGCTGAGAATGTCAGAAGAAATGTTTTATCTTAGCTATATTGATTTTGAACTTCACAAGCCTCAAAACCACAAAAGGTTATTCCCTGCGTTGAGGAACAGTTCCAAATTTATTTTCCTGCTTTCCTGGTATATTTTGCTCACTATAATGTCAAATAGATAAAAAGAAAAAAAAAGTGCATAAGCCGCTAGTTATTGCAAAATACAGATTTCCATGTTAGAACTGCCATGTGAGCATATGGTAAATATCATCCTTGCAAATAACCTCTCTCATTTTAACGTATAGACAGAAAGCCCCTACTAGAAATAATAATAATTGAAAAATAAATAAATAAAAATACCCCCCTCCCCCAAAAAAATCCCTAATGAAAATTATTAGGAGGGAAAAATTAGAGCTTTTATCCCATAGTTCCTTATGAAGAATATGTTACTGTTTGTTAGACTGGAGTGAAAGGTCTTAAAACCAGACCCACTAAAAGTCAAGTATTGAAAGTGAGTAGACTATTACAATTAGCTTAATATTTTTGGCAAGATTTCTGGAGAGCCTGCAATTATTTGTCTGCTCATGCTAATATAGGCCATATTGCTTCTTGGAGAGACTGGTTTGTTTTCTCATGGGTGCATATATTTAGCTCCCTATCTTTTCTTTCACAAGTCAAAGTTTTCTTAGCTATGACCTTCTTGAGCTCAAGGAAAGTGGCATTTATGTACTTTTGCTTTTGCACCTTGTGGCGTGTGTGCACTGTGAAAGTTTCTGCTTAAGATAGACTATAAACAAGTGGATTAGTTTTATTTCTTTGCTGGATTATTAAAATGCCTCAGTGTATTTCTTTAGCAATGAATACAGGAGAATCAAGAAATTCTCATATTACAAATCAAGTAACATTGGTACAAGAGATCCCAATCTTACTTGATTTTTCCAAGTCCTTCTATATTGGAAATCCTAGTATCTTAGAATTGGGATCTTAGTAAGTTAAGTATTACTTCAGGAGAAAAAAATTGGCCAGCTGCATCCAGAAACTCATTAGTCATCCTAAAGGAAGTACTTTGTATTACCTGAAAAATCATATTATTTCTAGGTATCCAAAGTTCAAACCCCAATTTTTGCTTAGAAGAACCCTTGAACTTTAGTTTTTAAATAGGTATCTGTGAAGCAATATCTGAAGGCTTTGAATGGAAAAGTAAGTCAGAATGATCGAACAGATTACTAAAAATGTGATTGAAAATCTTCACAAGCAATTCTTGCTTGCAGTCATGTGAATGGCAACAAAAAACCGGGTATACATGTATGCATGTGTACACGTGTGCACGTTTCTTCCAAAAGCAGATATTGGCATGCTTTTGAATGAAGGGCTTGTTATGTGCGTGTGTGCAGCACAGGCCTTGACCTCAGAGATGGATAAACCTTTGTTCTTCTGTGAAAGAATGAAGCTCAAAAAAGCTGGGGTTTGAAATCCTGTGAGCAAGAAATCATCTTGAAGACTTTACTGAGATTTCCCACCGGACTTGTGGAAGTTCTAGGATTATTATAAGAGAAGAATCTTGCCTTTTCTGCTTCGTGTGGGATTCTAACTCAGCCTGGCAATAGCTGCGAGTTCACATTTGGTTTCAAGGCATCTCACCAAGTACGCAAGTTTTGCCATCACCATTTCAACTGAAGGATGATAGGTAAATGAATTTGATTGAGGTCAGACTGTTTTAAATAAATAAAACCTGAAGCTCTGCACTCATCAAACCATGCGGCTTCTGAAGAATATTGCAAAACCAGGTTTTATTGAATAGATGAGTCCCATGTTTTCAAGTTTATAGATGCTTGTGCAATCTATAATTGTGCAATCACATGGAGCTCCCTCATCTTACAACGCACAAAGGCAATTTTGCAGTCACATGGGGTTCCCTCATCTTCAGTCTGATGAAGGCTTTTTCTTCTCCATGAGGCATCACTGTGTACCACTCACAGTCACATAGTCAGGAAAAAAAACCTAGATTAGCTATTTTGTTTCCAATTATATTTTTGTATAAAATCCCCTCAACAGTCGGAGAACCTTTCATTTCACTACCTGTAGTTAGATTTACAGCCACACTATAATAAAGCACTGGAAATCTTTTATGAATTGAGGGAATGAAAATCAGCCAGCACTAGCCCTGTTTAAAAAATTACTGACGTAAGCTGAAACTTTATTTTAATAAAAATAGACAAATACCTAATATCACGTCCCCTTACTTTGCTATTGGTATGCTAGTGTCCACTGTCTATGTAATTTTCTCATGGCCATTCATAATAAATGCCCATGAAAACACCATATTTGAGAAATTACTTCTGTGGAGATGCAGGCAGTTTATATATTTCTTTTTAATGGGGTTTTGCTTCCAAGCATATTTTCAAAAAAATCACAAATCACAGAAATGAAGGTTCAGGCAGCTAAGGCGCTCAGGTAGATGGATCACCTAAGGGATGACAGGTATGCGAGAACATCTGTGCTAGTAGATTGAGGTAAATGAATCATCCCCTCAATGAACAAACTGTGTCTCTGATGAGTTCTCCTTTCTCCTGACAATAGCTCACTGATGAGCAGTGCTGTTACACTGACTTCAATTTGGGTCCCTATTTGAATGAACCTTGAATGAGTCTAGATAAATGAAGACAGAAAATCCAAGAGCTTCTAGGATTTCCCCCATTTCCAGATCATAATTCAGGTACATTATGAAATCTTTATTCCACTGAAAAAATTAAGAGCTCACCAGCTTCAGAGTACCATCTTCTTGAGAAAACAACTACCTTGGTACTGCTGTCTGTGGTGTGGTTTAGTGTTTGGTAATAGTTTTTTAATTGCTTGTACATCAAAAAACTGGACTTTAAGATTGAGACTATTGTTTCCATGCCAGGGAATTGACCATTGTGTGAGGTCGAAGTAAGCACTATATTTGTTTCCTTTGTTTAATAATTTGCAGCAGACCTGTTATCTAAAAATTGCTTACAGTCACATTTACTAACAGTAAATAATATGCCCTGTGGCCTCGGAAGACTGACGAATCTCAGACAGAATTATTTACCAAATAAAGGCTTGTGTCTTGCTCCTTCATCACGTTTCTGAAAGCTTGCCTGTACAAAATCACAAAGTTCAATTACACTCCCACAAATTAATTCAGAAAAGCTCTCAGACACAGATTTAAATGCTTTCCTAGGCAGAGATACTTTTCCTGTGATAGCAGGGCACTGGAGGAGCCAGGGCTGCTGGGTACTGGAAGCGCTGGGGGTTCAAATCTTGGTTGCAGGACAGGACTCGGTAGACAGGACCACACCACTGGACCACCACGGAGCAGGGCAGCTGGGGCACCCCCAGCCCTAGGCAGCTGGCACCTTTGTGGGGACAAGGACAGATTGAGCCCAGGCTGTCAGCCTGTGGACACCAAGATCGGGTGCTGCAAAGGGTCCCAAGGTCAGATACAACCCTGGGATGGCTGGGCAGAGTTGAGGGGTGATGTCTGTGGTCAGAGACTTGAAATAAAGGAAATACTAATAAAATGAGTGGTAAATAGAAGGGGAAAAAAAAAAAATGGAATTAAATTGCCCAGGAAACTGAAAGGGACCTATGACACTCCACTGCAAAGATGAAAACCTGACAGTCAGCATGAAACTTGAACTTGAAAACTGCATTTTTAGCCTGAGCTGAGCTTGTGCTTTGACTGTGGGCATGGTTTTCATCTCAGCTTTGAAGGGTCACATAGAAGCCTGTGTCTGCTGTGATGCAGGAACAGGTCAGAGACAGGCCAAGTGTGGAGGGTGTTTTCCTGAGACCCTGCTTTGACAGGCCTCGTGCTTTTGAGTCCACAGACGGATGCAGTTGTTGCAAGGTCCTGTACCTGGGTCAGGGCAACACCCGGTATCAGTAGAGGCTGGAGGATGAAGGGATTGAGAGTAATGCAGAGGAGAAAGACTTGGGGGTACTGGTGGATGAAAGATTGGATATAAGCCGTCAATGTGTGCTTGCAGCCCGGAAGACCAATTGTATCTTGGGGTGCATCCAAAGGAGCGTTTCCAGCAAGTCAAGGGAGGTGATTCTGGCCATCTACCCTGTTCCAGTGAAACCCAAACTGCAGTACTGCATCCAGCTCTGGAGTCCTCACTACAGGAAAGATACGGACCTGTTGGAGAGGGTCTAGACCGCCACAAAAATGATCAGTGGGGTGGAGCACCTCTCATAAAAGGAAAGGCTGAGAGAACTGGGATATTTGGCCTGGAGAAGAGAAAGCTCTGGGGATACCTTATTGCAGCCTTTCAGTACTTAAAAGTGGACTATAAGAAAGATGTGGAGAGACATTTTAGCAGGGCATGTTGCGGGAGAACTAAGGGTAATAGTTTTAAACTAAAAGAGGGGAGATTCAGGCTGACATAAGGAAGAAATTTTTTACAATGAGGATGGTAAAACACCGTCGCAGATTCCCCAGAGGGCTGGTGGATGGGCCATCCCTGGGGATATTCAAGGCCAGGCTGGATGTGGTTCTGGTCAAGCTGTTCTAGTGTAAGATGTCCCTGCTTATTGCAGGGGGGCTGGATTAGACAGTCCTTTCCAAACCATTCTATGATTCTATGGCAGATTAGGGAACGAAACGAAGGGCTCTGGCTGCACTCTGCAGATGCTGAACCCTCTTTCCCCAATCAGCCCCTGTGAGAGAGCCCTCTGTGCCTGTGTGCTGAGGCTCAGTTGCATAAGAAATCTGCCTCAGAAGCAGGGTATCCTGAAGACAACAATCACCAGTGCCTGCTTCAGGACTTTCACTGGGAAACATGGAGTTGTTAGCGATGCCCAGCACACCCCCTTTCCTATGACCATATTACCTGAATGATGACTCTGGTCCAGAGGTCACATACCAGGATGTTCATTTATCCAGCCTGCTGCCCTCCTGTTCTTCTACTTTCCATATTACTGAAGGAAAACATACCCCTTCATCCCCAGAGCTGCCTGCACTATCTGCACAAAACTATGAACACACACTGGAAATTTCACTAATATCCTTAATGAAATTGCCTCTGATTCTGTCCCCAAACACCTCTTGAAGCACTGCCTTGGCATCAGGACTCTCCTGGAATATCTGGGAAATCCCCACCATGCCAAGTGGGACCTCCAGGGTGGCAGATACACGTGCAGCTTGTAGTTTACAGAGCTTTGGCGCCCATGCACAGGGGCTTGAGGGGTTCTGGCCCTCTCCCTGTAGAAGGAAATGTTGGGGACTTGGGAAAAGACAGCATGACTGGCTTGTACACAAGACTCTCAAATCCCTCCGGAGATGTGACAGATCTGCACTCCTGAGTTCTTCCAAACTTGTCATCTCCAAAGAGCTCATGTTTAACAGAAGTACAGAAGGACATTGCCAAAGGGGAGGATTTCTTGAGCTCGGTTGGGGCTCTGCACAGTGCCTGTTGCCTGCATGAACTGCAGGCCAAAGCACCCTTCATTCTCAGTTTTTGCATTCCTTTCCCGAATCATCACCATGGGATCATTCTAATGCAAAAGCTCACTGTCTGGGTCCAGTCCATGCCCCATGGAACAAAGAGCTGTGACAGAAGTGTCCATCACCACCTGGAGGTACCTCCCCTTTGATACAGCAGGGAACACAGGTTGATGATATCTAAGTAACATGCATTTTTGAGAACTGAAGTTATGTTGGTGTCATTGGCAGCAGGGTGAAATGGATAGCATAAAAATGTCTAGTTTCTCTTACTAGCAGGTGGGGCCTTCTCTGCAGTGGCTCTGTGCCCTGCAGGGGTGTGCAGGCATAGATCTTCCTTACAGACTGCACTGGGGGCTGGAAGGATTTTGACTGATGCTTCTGGCCCTGGATTTCTGGTTTATTTGGCAGGGAAATGGAAAGCCACTCATGCAGAAACAGCTGTCACTCAGTGCACAGCCTGAGACCTAAGGAAGCCATAGGTTGAGAGAGATGAATTGGTCCAAACCCATAAGCAAGAGCTTCAGCATTGCTCTAAATTATGCATGAGTCCTACCATCTTACAGCATGAGGGATTTGCCAGGTGACTACCCAGATGATTAACATCCCTAGCAATATGGACTCTGATGGATGCTCTGCCCCAAGGCTTTGTGACCAGGGGGAAAATAGTCATGATACAGCCCTGAAGTCCCTACAAGGAAGGAAAGTCTCCTTTACTATTCTCTTCAAAGGGTAGAGTTCCCATGTTTGTACCTTCCTCTTTGCTTCCACTTGCTCTCTGTTGAAAGGCTGCAGTGATGAAGCTCAGTGCTGGGCCACAAATAAATTCTTCCTGTTTTGGGTTTTAAACTTGCTAGTATAATGAAATAAGGATCTAGTCTTTGTAACTATTGCTAAAAATGCTTTCTCCTCTACAGCTATGCTATGTATATATGCATATCTATCTCAAGGTCACACAATATCAGGCAAGTGCCAGTGCAACTTCCCTGTACAGCATCTTTAATGGGTCATGACAATCAGAAATGACCTGCCTGTTTTTGGATTCTTCTCTAACAGGATCTGGAATCTTCAGTAGCCAGGATTTCTGTGTTAATGAAATGTTGTGTACTCATTATTTTACAAAAAGATTAAGAGTATAAATTTTCTTATAGCCTACATGAATACAGTGATTCAACATTTTCTAGCCAAGTTATCCAGGAAAAATAAAAACTTTGCAGTCAAGCAATTATGCCTTGGGTAATTAAAAAAAGTAAAATATGCAAGTTAGCATTTGGTGGGTGATCCATACAGCTGTTCTCTTTCTTAAGTCTTGTGTAAATATATGACCAAATAACCTTTCAGTAATGAGTAATGCTTCAAACTGACATATCATGTTCCACTAAAGAACTGGAAACACATGCATATGTTTGCATATGAATATGTAAACATATTTTCACGAGTCACCTCTCAGTTTCCTTTTATTGATATATTTTCACAAATTATAAAATAAGACAGAAAGAGACCGGTTTGTCCAAAGTTATGCTGGGAGTCACACCAAGCCCTAAGGGAAAGAAAGAGAATTCCCTTTTTTATTTTGGTAAGTCTGCAATGCAGCCATCTTGTGGCTGCTAAAACTAGGCTCTTTAGCGCTATCTTAGCATCTACCAATCTAGTGGCACATTGCCTTATTGGGATTGCAGATAAAGCAGATAGTTAGCCTTGGAGAGAGATAATGTTGGTTTAGAACTATCTGAATGTTTCAGCATTCACATTTTTCTACCTCATTCTATACAAGAAACAAATAAAAGAACAAATGTAGAAATCTGATGAACGGAAAATAATAAGAGACTTGTCCAACTCTTCTAACTATTCATGGGTACTATGAATAAAATACATTTAATATTTGGAAATCTTGAGAGTTATATGTGTATTTTAAGGGCTTCCTGTGTTAAAAGACAGGACAGGAGAATGTCTTTATTGCTTCAGAACACTGCAAGGATTCATTTAAGAGGTGTTGCAAAAAAAATAGCTCAGTTACTTGACAAAAGTCTGATGACACTGGCTAGAAAAGGGAAATTCTGACAGGTTTATTCTCTTGATCAGGTGGCAAACCACACAAAGACCCTGAAGAAAGGCTCCTTCTTTTTGATGGGGAATGGTGGTTAGATGGAGAATTCAGCAGGAAGGCACTGGGCTGATGCGAGGGGTGTTAAATTCAGCAGGGTCTCTTTAGGCTAATCAGACTATTTCACATCTTGCCTTCTACTGCTGTAAATGATTGTGTCTATTCTGGCAAGCAATAACACAGGCCTGTTTTATTCTTAGGAACTCTACCTCTTCCTTCCTCTCCAATCAGTATTGTCTATGATGATTTTCCTGGTACTGCACCTCAGCAAACTCTGCAGGAAACAGTTCCTCAACTGCCTGCAGGTGGGCTTCCTTTCTTCTTCCATGGTTTCTAGAAGAGCTCCAGGGTTTCTGCAATCAACACCATGAGTATCAGTTTGAATAACATGTCAAAGTCCAGCACCTGAGGCTGGAAGTCAGGGAAGCAAAAGTAATCTTGATCACAGTCTCTTCTTCACAGCTTAACAAGGAGAAAGGAGGACCAAAAAAAGGACTTGTACTAAAGCCAGTGCTGTAAAATGGAGCTACTGGCCCATGTCAGCTTCATCAGCAGTTACAGTGGGAACTATCCTTGACTGAGATTAGCATATTTGACCCAGTGCATATGGCAAGATTACGAGAATTCATTCTACCGGTTGAAGAGTTTGGGCTGATGTGGTGGAGCACAGAAAACAACTCCTTGAAGAGGTCGAGATTGCTCTAGGCAACTGTCAGCCACCCTAGGGGAGCACAAATGTAGTATGACACCACTGCATGAATTCAGTGGCTGCTGCTTCTATGTAGAAGTGCATTTCCATTAAACTCACAGAAACGGTGCTACTGCTAAAAAAAGAAAAGTGTGTGCTTTTCCCAGTGACTTAGCAGAACTACCATTTAAAAATCCCTAAAGGCAGCTCAGCATGAGGTTAATTTTAAGATCTGGACCAATAGGTCAGCACTGCAGAATCCCATGTCATTGTGTAGATCAACAGCATTAATAAGTTCTATAATGTTTCACTGGAGGCTTTCCTAAGCCATATGAGACCCTGTGGTGTTGTGTAGCTTCTAAGGTATGCTAAGTCAGCGTTTAAGTCTCCTGCTTTTCAATTACAAAGCATGGTGTCATTTCTCATTTCCATGACTGATCTACACCAGAATGACTACCTTCACTAAGATACTGCAACCTACCCCCTTTTCATATGAAAGCAGTTTTGTGAAGCAACCTTAAAGGCCTTAAAGAAGTGTTCTGAACAGAGAAATGCTTTCCTATGTTACTTTCCCTCCAAATCCAACCACACAGCAGAAAAAGCTAAGTAATAGAAATGACAGGCTTTTAAATGAGGCTGTCGAATAGCAGGAAAATCCCAGTGCACTATTACTCACTTCATAATAGTGGGGCTGCTTGCAAAGCTTACTCTTTCTGTCCTAATTTGCCCTGCTTGCTTGGCTTCTCCAAAGCTAGCACCGCTTTCCCATAGAGGTCAGCTAATAGAATTTTTGAGGGGATGTTTTAGAGGAAGTTCTGCAATATCAAGAGCTTCAGATAAGGCTCTGAGCACTGCTGTTGAATCCAGAGGGAGCTTCCCTATGACTCTGGCTCAAGGAGGTAGGCTGGATTAAGCTACATGCTCTCACAGGTAGCCATGCTAGCAGGTATCCATCAACACTGTCAGAGCAGGAAGCTATATGACAGGTATACCAGTATTAGTCTCCTAACAGGACCAAGCCCTTCTTTGCCTTCTGCTCTCCTTCTCATGTTCTCTCAGTGTCTAAAATCTGCTTCAATTCAGAGGCAGAAAATAAATTAATTTTTCCATAGGCACACAACAAATCAGGTGCCAGTACAAGAGGAACAGAAAAGACAGAAAATGAAAATGCCAATCTTTTCTACATCTGAAATAGGCAGCTTGTCTTTTTTGTACTTTTCCCTTGCAGCCCCAGGTAGGTCAAATGCAGTTCTTGAAGTAAGCCTGCAGGTTAAGAAGTAGCTGTCACAGCTGGAAGTCAGAAGAAATCATCTTGGAGCACCTCCTGTATGAAGATAGGCTGAGAAAATTGGGACTGTTCAGCCTGCAGAAGAGAAGGCTGCGTGGAGACCTCATAACAGCCTTCCAATACCTGAAGGGGGCCTATAGGGATGGTGGAGAGGGACTCTTCATTAGGGACTGTGGTGAGAGGACAAGGGGTAATGGGTTCAAACTTAAACAGGGGAAGTTTGGATTGGATATGAGGAAGAAATTCTTTCCTGTAAGGTTGGCGAGGCCCTGGAATGGGTTGCCCAAGGAAGTTGTGAATGCTTCATTCCTGGGTGCGTTCAAGGTGGGGTTGGACATAGCCTTGGATGGCATGGTTTAGTGTGAGGTGTCCCTGCCCATGGCATGGGGGTTGGAACTCAATCATCCTGAGGTCCTTTCCAACCCTAACTATTCTATGATTCTATGATACTATGATCTTGAGGTCCTTTCCAACCCTAACTATTCTATGATTCTATGATACTATGATCTTGAGGTCCTTTCCAACCCTAACTATTCTATGATTCTATGATTCTATCTTCAAGGTGTCTGCCAGCAGGTATATAGGTTGGGTTTGGAAGACACCATTCCCTCCACCGTGGAGGCTCTCATTCAGCTACTTTCCCGCTTTCTCACTGACAGCTAGTTTGAAGACACCCACAGATGATAGTCCTCCTTCATAAAATATAGCAAGGAGATCCTGCAGGGTATGAAGGTATGCATGGAAGAACAGTTACATTGGTGGAGAAAGGCCTTGTGGTAAGCAAACCTTACTTTAGAGACAGAAGCAAATTTGGATGAGAAGACAGATTTCTCATTGAGCTGGGATCTAGATGTTGCTCCACGTAGGTTACACTGGGAGGAGTTTGCTTTTGCCCTGCACTCCTTTTGGACTGGTAAAGTCCACTCACTTCCACAAAGTCAGACTTCCTCCTTTGCAGAGGTAAATGAGGTATGGGTCAAGCCTTCACTTTTAAATCTTGAATTCTGCAATGCCCAAAAGCTAGCCTAAATGTCCAGCAATTGCTTAAACTACAGATGTAATTCCCTCGCAGGGGTTACCAATGAAGCATATGTAGCAAGAGCTCTTTTATAGCCTGGGAGTTGCAAGAAGAGAAGAAATAGAATTAGACCTTGCTCATCCGTATGTTTTGGCAGACATAAGAGCTGAATAAAGTTCCATTCCATGAGGAAGGTCTCAGACACATGACAAAGAATCATGGGGAAGATGAGATATGTTGTCAAATATCTGTCTCTCTCTTTCCTTGTAAAGGAGCTAGTTTTTGCTTTTGTTCCCCCATTTAGAAAAAACAGAAGACCTTGTAGCTGCTATGCATGGGAAAGATCTGCCAGGGAGTTACTCCAGGTATCATCACCGTAATGAGGTGACATGTGTGAAGGGGGCTGCAGTGTGGGATGTCTACAAGTAAAAATCTCTTTCACAAATACCTCCTATTTTTACTGAGAAAACTGATCCCTTCCTTACCCACTAGAGACACCAGAGACACAGTAAGCTCAGGTTTTCTGCACAGTTATCAGGACAGGATAATGGGTAGGAGCTTAATAGTATTTTGTGTGACCAGCTCTCCACCCCTCTTGGCCTTTCTTTACAAGAAGCTGCTATTACCACCCAAGGTGTTGTAGACTGCAAGGGGCAACTGAAACAGGGTGGAACAAAGCTAACATTCCTGCCGTCATGTCGGATGAAGAGCTTAGAAGCACAAAATGACCAAGGGTCTATTGGTACAAAGCCTTGGGGAAGCCAGGATTCTACACAGTGATCTCTCCAGATAATCACAGAATCATAGAATGGTGTGGGTTGGAAGGAACTTTAAAGATCCTAGGGGATCCTGAGGGCCAGGCCGGGCTGGGATGCTGCAAGGCTGGCGACCTGGTGCTGCTGCAGCCTTCAATGCCCAGACAGCCAGCTTGGAGGTGGTCTGTGGAAAAATATTCTATATTCTAAACTGGAGATGGAAAAGAACCATCAAAATTCATGACGGATATTAATTTTAATATGTATGAGAGAATGACAATATGCAGCCAGTCATGCTCTGCCTGATGAATTGCTGTCCACTCACATGCAGTGCTTGGAGTAATACCCATTTGCAGTGATGTATCATTTTACCTATTATTTAATCTTCTAGCTCTTTATTAGCACATCAGATTTTATAGTTATTACAGGGCTTGTGGAGACGTGACTAAAAGTTGCGTGCAACATCCCTTGTCATGTGACACAAGGAGGCTGCAATTCAGCAAGTTCACAAGTGGAACGCTCTTGCTTTACCTTGCGTAAATGGTTTATGACACGTCTCACCATTTTTAATTTGTTTTAAAAGCCTTTCAATGAGAGAGACTTTTCCTTTTTTTATGTTAAATTGGCAGTGGTTCGTGTCCCTGAATGCAGAATGGCTTCCTCCTGACTTGCATTGACGAAAGCCAGGGTAAACGGCCTTTGAGGAAACTCCTCAAAAGGTTTGGAGTAGGTATGAGTAAGATCATTTCTAGATGCCAGTTTTGCTTCAAATCTTTCTCCTGCTTCAAATCAGTATTTTAACCCCAAATTTCAATTGTGAGAAGGGACTTCTAAATTAACCTCAGAGAACATGGCAACCATTGCATTGGAACATAGAATCATAGAATAGTAAGGGTTGGAAAGGACCTCAAGATCATCGAGTTCCAACCCCCCTGCCATGGGCAGGGACACCTCACACTAAACCATGCCATCCAAGGCTATGTCCAACCCCACCTTGAACGCCGCCAGGGATGAAGCATTCACAACTTCCCTGGGCAACGCATTCCAGGGCCCCACCACCCTCACAGTAAAGAATTTCTTCCTCAGATCCAATCTAAACTTCCCCTGTTTAAGTTTAAACCCATTACCCCTTGTCCTCTCACCACAGTCCCTAATGAAGAGTCCCTCCCCAGCATCCCTATAGGCCCCCTTCAGGTATTGGAAGGCTGCTATGAGGTCTCCACGCAGCCTTCTCTTCTCCAGGCTGAACAGCCCCAATTTTCTCAGCCTATTTTCATACGATCATACAGATCAGCTAAGATGGTGTATGGCATATCTCTTTAATCAGCTACACTGAGCTCAGTGGTATTTTCTTAGTGCTTTAATGATATTAAGTGAGATCCCTTGTACAATCAGAACAAACAGATGTGATAATACTGGCGCACACAGGTGGTTCCTCATGTGATTAAAAGAAAAGGCCGTGGATGTTCCATCACTTGGATGGATTGTTCCATCAATTATGATGGGACAAGGTAGACTATTAAAGATGATTAAACTAACGAGAGAAATAAGAAAAATCAGCAAAAAATATAATATTGTGTAAAATTTTCAATAAATAGTAAGAAAAGGAATTCAATTTCAGCAGTCGGATGCAAAGTATGTATCAGCATTACAATATTGACAGGGAAACAGATGTAAAATTCAGGAGTGCTGACCAAATTTCTTGAAAAAGAAATTTGAAGAAAAAGAAAAAAAAAGGGGGATCTGTTTTCTTCCAGGTGGGTAAGGATGTTGATCTGTAAAAGCTGCAGATTGGTTAGAATAAAGTATGTCAGCAACCTGCTTCACTTGAATAGCCTAAACTATGAAGAACACAGGAATTGCTTCAAAAGATTTGGATTCTCTAAGGACTGAAAAAATGCTTGCAGGACAAAGTGTGGCTGAACAGTGTGATCCTTCACTTTCAGGGTATCCTTTGTAGCCTTATAGAAAGAGAGGCTAGAAAGCCTTGCCTCAGTTTTAAGGTGAACATGTGGTTCCTCATATGTTTCCTTATACGCAGTTGGAAATGCTGGTGCAAAACGAGGATGAGGTGCTTTCAGCTCAGCACTTTGACAGACACCTATGGCTGTGCTGTGTGTTGAACAAGTGGGATATCAGGTCTCAAGGAGTTAATGGGAACACTGAGACAGTATTTAATGAAATGGAGAGGGGAAGGAAGTATTGCTTCAGCAATGAACAAGTTCTGTACCTCCTGAAGTACCTGACGGTGTACAAACATAGCATCCTTATTTTCAGCTACCATAAAGCCTTGAGTACCTAATCCATTGTGCCTCGTGTATCATGTTAATGAGTAATTGGACTTGAGTTTCCAGTACTTGAGCTTCAGACAGAACAGAAGCAACAAGTCTGAGAACAGCTATCTGTAAGAAAAAGGAGGTAGCTTAAGATATTTGGTAAATCCATTTGTGTTCAGTGCCATAATATTAATAGAAAAAAGCAATACTGATTTTACAAATACAGTTTTTGTATAACCAGTGTTATAGGCATTAAAGCTAGTTTTGCAGACTGGAAAGCTGATTAATAAGTGAGGAAATGAAACCATGGATTTGGCTGCCATGTAAGGTTTGGTTAGGAGGTATATTTAAGTGACAAGCTGTGAAAACCTTTTTCCAATCAACTTTCCAGGTGGCAGGAGAAGGTAAAATGAGTGTATTTCTTCTGTGTTAACTATTGCATGGCATTTATTATAAGGCTAAATCACATTGTAGAGAGGTAGTTAATGCGCAGCAATTAACTGACCATCCTAATATGAAGTAAGAACAGACTTGCAGTGCTGAGTGTGAGATAAAAAAATTGTAGCCAATAACTCCAAAATGTATTCTGATGTGGCTTGAAGTGTGAATTTAAGCATATGGCATTTTTGTTTGGTTGGTTTGTTTTGTTCGTGGTTTTTTTTTTTTTGTTGTTTTTTTTTTGTTTCTTTGGTTTTGGTTTTGTTGGGGTTTTTTTTGTTTGTTTTTTAAAAAGCATTAATTAAAACTTGGGAATTTTAAAATAAAGTAAGTTGCTCTAATTCACTTTTTATGTTTCTCAGTGTGCTAAAGTTGTATCATGCTAATGCTTTTCATTATGTTAATGTGCTGGAGATGCTTAAGAAATAGGGATGATTGGGAAAGCCTATTTTGCCAACTTCAGTGACAATGTCACCCTGATAAAATATAGAAAGGCATCTACAGAAGTGCTCTTTATACCTTCATTAGTTTTCTGCTGCGCAGACACTGCATCTCATGTCTGTACACCAGCACAAAATGAATTTCTGAGTTTGCCTTTGGATTTGAAATTGAAAATGAGGTGCCTGTATGAGCAGAATCCAGAATTGTTGACTCTTGAAATCATGCTTAAGTAGTTCTTTAGACTGGAATAGTTATTCTGCATTTTTTGGTTGCAATTTCTCAGCATGAGAAATCATAGAATCATAGGAATCATAGAATGGTTTAGGTTGGAATGGACCTTAAAGATCATCTAGTTCCAAACCCCTAGACCAAGTTGCTCAAGCCGCATCCAAACTGGCCTTGAACACTTTCAGAGATGGAACATCCACAACTTCCCAGGCCAGCCTGTTTCAGTGCCTCACCACCTTCATAGTGAAGATTATTTTTCTAATATCTAATCTAAATCTCCCCTCTGTCAGTTTAAAGCCATTCCCCTTTGTTTTATCACTATATGCTCTTGTAAAACATCCTTCTCCATATTTCCTGTAGGCCTCCTTAAGGCATTGAAAGGTTGCTCTAAGTTTGCCCTAGTGCCTGAACAAGCCCAGCTCTCTCAGCCTGTCTTCATAAGAGAGGTGCTCCAGTTCGTTCCTTATATTTTTTAGAATGGTACCTTTCCAGCCTCACATTGTTGTGTTACTTCAGTACTTCAAAATCCTACCCTATTGTGGGTTTTGTGGGGAACCTTCAATTCCAGTTCCTCTCCACTTCTGCAAAGGAAAGTAGTAGGCAAAGAATATATAATCATTTTGTTTCATTCCATCTGGTGTGCAAGCAAGCTAGAGACAACTGCAGGTGTTGTCTTCGACTGTATTATTTTATTCAAGAAGAAAGAAAGAGAGAACCTTGCTCATTCAAATAGCTACACAGTCTGTTGTGACAAAATTATGTTCTCCATTACAAATGTGTGGTCCTGCAATGGATGGAAGGGTAGCTTTATTAGTTTTGGGAAGGATAATAAACAAACAAACCAAAAGCAAACCTTAGCATTAGGTACTTCCTGTAGTCTCTTGAGTGCAGACTGAAACTTAGCAGTTCCTGGACAGTGTGAATAAGGAATAAATCCACTGGTTTCTGATATTTTGCATAGTGCTAGTGTTAGCAAACGCATCTTCTCAGTTTAGTATGGTCTTTAGCAAGCTGTAGGTGAAGTTTTGATTTTGTTAAAGGGTTGGTTTCTACTCTTCCTGGGACAGGATTTCTGTTCACTGTAACCTTTCAGACTGAACACTTCTAAATGGCTGTGGCCTATGAAGCATTCAGTATGCTTCTTGGTTTTATATTTTGGACTTTGTTCTGACAGATATTGTAGTTTACAGAACTGAAACAATGTTCAGTGTCAAGACTGGAAAAAGCGTACACCTTTATGATTGCAGCTTTCAAGGGCAACATCTGGGATTGGTTCTATTCCATGCTGCTCCTTGACAGCAAAATTGTTCCTTGGTATTGTTGGTTCCACCACCAAGCTCTAATTTTGTTTTTCAAATACAGGTCTATTACTGTAATCTTTCAGCTTTGAGTTGTTGATAACATTATACCACCAAAGACGAGGTCATTGCCTTTTGTGTCACTCGTGACAAAACAGAAATACTTTTGTTTTGGAAATAGAGACAGTTCCGAGAAAGCAGATGAGAAGTATTCATTCAGATAATTAAAAATGTGTCCTTGGATTCCTCCTTTTGTTTCTCTTCTTTCCATTTAATCAGTAACAGGACATAGTGATAGTGGATTCCTCCTTGTCACAAGGTGTTCTTGACAGTGCTACATTTATATGAAGAACACAGATGAAAAGGTGAGATGCTTCTAGAGGTTTTCCAGGAATGTGGCAGCACATTCCTGAGTTGGAGGGGGCAGTTAGCCTAAATTCAGTTCAGTTTATCTAAATTCTCAAATATTTTTCATATTCCCATTAGCTGGAGTATAGTAAAAGAACGCTTTCAATTTCATTGTCCAGAAGAATTTTGGGCATCCTAGAAAAACCACCCTCTATGCAGCTGGAGAGAGGAGTGAGAATCTGTGAAAGCAGCAGCCCTGCGGACACCAGGGTCAGTGCAGGAGGAAGGCAGGAGCTGTTCCAGGTGCTGGAGCAGAGATTCTCTGCAGCCTGTGGTACAGCCCATGGTGAGGCAGCTGTCCCCCCGTAGCTCATGGAGGTCCATGGTGGAACAGATTCCCCTTGCAGCTCATGGAGGTCTATGGCGGATCAGATATCCTCTTGTAGCCTGTTGAGGATCCCATGCTGAAGCAGGGGGATGCCTGAAGGAAGATGTGACCCTGTGGGGAGCCTGCACTGGAGCAGCATCCTGGCAGGAGCTGTGGCCCTGTGGAGAAAAAAGCCCGAGCTGGAACAAGTTTGCTGCAGGACTTGTGACCCCACAGTGCCCCAAGCTGGAGCAGCCTGTTCCTAAAGGATGCACCCCATGGAAGTGTCCAATTCTGTAGCAGTTTGTGAAGAACTGTAGCCTGTGCGAAGAGCTGACGTTGGAGGACTGTGTCCTGTGAGAAGGACTCCACGCTGAAGCAGGGAAGGAGTGTGAGGAGTCCTGCTCTGAGGAGGAAGAAGCAGCAGAGACAAAGTGAGATGGACTGACCATAACCCTCATTCCTCATCCTCCTGCACTGCTGGGGGAGAAGGGAGAGATTTCAGGAAGAAAGGAGGGTGGGGAAAGATGTTTCAAGATTTAGTTTTATTTCTTATTACCCTATTTTGATTTACTTGGCAATAAATGAAACTAATTTCTCCAAGTCAAATGTTTTGCCCATGATGGTAATCGGTGAGTGATCTCTCCCTGTCCTGATATCAATCTTATATCCTTATTGTGTTTATATCCTGCCCTTTGTTACTTTTTCTCTGACCTGTTCAGCTGAGTCAGGGTGTGATAGAGCTGCTTGGTGGGCAGCTGGCTTCCAGCTAAAGTCAACCCACCACACTTTCCCATACTGTCTCTGATGAGGGAAGAAGAAATTTATCTTATCCAAATATTAGTTTATTAAAAAAATAAGGGTGGAGGAGGAATTAGGAACTGTCGCAGTTGTGCAGTGGTTTGAGGTGCAACTGATTTCCTAGTTTCATAAATGAAACAGTAATTTTTCTTCTGCTGTAAGGCTGACATAACTGATATATTTATGCGTATTGAACACTGCAGCTACAGTCTTTGTCAGTTCTGATGTGTCTTGGGTATTATCTAGTGAAAAGAAAATTCTTTTTTTCCTCCTGTCTTTCATGCTTTTTTCAAGGCATCAATCTAATCCTTTAATAAATACATAAATACACACATCTGGATTCTCTTAGAGATGTAGCCAGAGTGATCAGTTTTGTAGTTGCACTGTTTCTTCAAAAAGCGACGTGGGAACTTCCTCCAGAGATCTATCTAGCTCAGCTAGTCCAGCACTATAATGCTATTTTTTTGCCCAGTGGTGATCAACAGATGTAGAAACCTAGGTTGTACGCAGAGTGCACTTTCTTGGACCTTGACCCTTTCTCTGAGTTTGACTTAAAGCTGCTGGAATGTCAGTAGGATCTGATGACTTAGAAGGGTTGCTTTCTCGTTCTTTTCATACACGAAGATTGCCGCGGCACTTGATCACCACTCATGAATTTCTCCTTGCTGTTTACCCCAGTGTTGTGCTCTAATAAAGCAGGGCTTGCTAGAATGAGCCCATGTGGAAACAGTTTCAATTTTTCCCTAACACCAGGGAAGTAAAAGCTTTGTACTTTATGCTTACCTTTTATCTTAACTACAATGGGGTGAGATCAACAGCAGCAGCAGCAGGGAAAAATAAAATAAAATAAAAATAATAAAAGAGACACCCTCATCTAATAGGGTTTATCTCTGCTTTTGGAGGAGACATCTCCAGATGGCAACTGAGCATTGCTCCAGGGAAGCTGTTATCTGAATTTCATTGAGAGTAGGTCTAGAAGGGAGACTCATGAATGAATGATTGCTTCCATTTCAAGATTTGACAGCAATCTTTTGAGTGACTTCTGTGGAGCCTCAAATTCTCCTTAATCCTACAGAATATTAGACAGCAGAACATTCTTCATGCTTTTCCATAACAGCCTTTTTATTTATATAAATCTTTCTGCTGTACTGCCAGCTTCCTCTTTGTTCCCGCCATTTTAGATTCACTCATCCATTTTGTCGATTCTCAGGATCATATGAGAACTGATGAATTGAACAAAGATGCTAAAAAAGAACCCTTTTCAATGTATGGTGTTGTTTTTTCAAAGTGAACTCTCTGTAAGTCATCTCCTTGTTGCTAATATTTCTTCTTGGTTTTTCCTGCTGATTATTTTTATGGGATTTTCTAGAATACAGCAGTGCTCACAATAAAGATGATAAATACTGATATGTGAAACTGACATGAATGTGATGTATGAGCATCTGGAGCTTCAGTGAGTTCTAGATTTGTCCTATTAGGTAGCTAACATAGAACCATAGAATTATAAAATCATAGAATAGTTAGGGTTGGAAAGGACCTCAAGATCATTGAGCTCCAACCCCCCTGCCATGGGCAGGGACACCTCACACTAAACCATGCCATCCAAGGCTATGTCCAACCCCACCTTGAACGCCGCCAGGGATGAAGCATTCACAACCGCTCTGGGCAACCCATTCCAGGGCCTCACCACCATCACAGTAAAGAATTTCTTCCTCATATCCAATCTAAACTTCCCCTGTTTAAGTTTAAACCCATTACCCCTTGTCCTCTCACCACAGTCCCTAATGAAGAGTCTCTCCCCAGTATCCCTACAGGCCCCCTTCAGGTATTGGAAGGCTGCTAGGAGGTCTCCACACAGCCTTCTCTTCTCCAGGCTGAACAGTCCCCTTTTTTCTCAGCTTATCTTCATACGGGAGGTGCTCCAGACCCCTGATCATCCTCGTGGCCCTCCTCTGCACTTGTTCTAACAGTTCCATATCCTTTTTATGTTGAGGACACCAGAACTGCACACAATACTCCAAGTGAGGTCTCACGAGAGCAGAGTAAAGGGGCAGGAGCACCTCCCTCAACCTGCTGGTCACGCTCCTTTTGATGCAGCCCAGGATACGGTTGGCTTTCTGGGCTGCGAGCGCACACTGCCAGCTCATGTTCATTTTTTCATCAACCCACATCCCCAAGTCCTTCTCTACAGGGCTGCTTTGAATCTCCTCCAGGCCCAACCTGTAGCTGTGCCTGACATTGCTCTGACCCAGGTGTAGGACCTTGCACTTGGCATGGTGAAACTTCATCAGGTTGGCATCAGCCCACCTCACAAGCATGCCAAGGTCCCTCTGGATGGCATTCCTTCCCTCCAATGTATCAACCGAACCACACAGCTTGGTGTCATCGGTAGACTTGCTGAGGGCACATTCAATCCCACTGTCCATGTAAACAATAAAGATGTTGAACACGACTGGTCTCAACACTGACCCCTGAGGGACACCACTCGTTACTGGTCTCCAGCTGGATATTGAGCCATTGAGCACAACTCTTTGCATGCTGCCATCCAGCCAGTTCTTTATCCACCGAGTGGTCCACCTATGAAATTGATATCTTTCCAACTTAGAGAGAAGGATGTTGTGCGAGACAGTGTCAAATGCTTTGCACAAGTCCAGGTAGGTGACATCAGCTGCTCTGCCCCTGTCCATCTCTTCCGTAGCCCCTTCATAGAAGGCCACCAGATTGGTCAGGCGGGATTTCCCCTTAGTGAAGCCATGCTGGCTGTCCCCAAGCACCTTGTTGCTTTTCATGTGCCTAAGCATGCCTTCCAGGAGAATTCACTCCAAGATTTTGCCAGGCACAGAGGTGAGACTGACTGGTCTATAATTCCCCAGCTCATCCATTTTCCCCTTCTTAAAAATGGGGCTTATATTTCCCTTTTGCCAGCCATCGGGAACTTCACCTGACTGCCATGATTTTTCAAATCTGATGGACAGTGGCTTAGCAACTTCATCTGCCAGCTCCTTCAGGACCTGCGGATGGATTTCATCCGGTCCCATGGACTTGTATACATTCAGGTTCCTAAGATGATCTCGAACCAGATCCTCTCCTACAGTGGGCCCAGAGTCTTCATTCTCACTGTCCCTGCGTCTGCCTTCCAAGACTTGGGTGGTGTGGTCAGAGCATTTGCCGGTGAAGACTGAGGCAAAGAAGTCATTAAGAACCTCAGCCTTCTCCAAATCTAGGGTAGCCAGTTCTTCCAATAACTTCTGGAGAGGGCCCACGTTGTCCCTAACCTGTCTTTTATTTGCAATGTACCTATAAAATCCCTTCCTGTTAACATCCCTAGCCAATTTTAATTCTAACTGGGCCTTAGCTTTCCTAACCTGGTCCCTGGCTTCCCGGACAACATCCCTGTATTCTTCCCAGGCCGCCTGACCTTGTTTCCACCTTTTATAAGCCTCTTGTTTCCTTCGAATTTTGCTCAGCAGCTCCTTATTCATCCAAGGAGGTCTCCTGGCCCTCCTGCTGAACTTCCTTCTAGTTGGGATGCATCACTCCTGAGCTTGCAGCAGGTGAGGTACTTTCTGGGAGGGATAAAAAAAGGACGGAAACTGAAGCACCACTTTCAAAAGCCTGTGCATACAGAAATATTTTCACTGAAAGGACTGAGGAATTTAGAGGTAATCCTATGTTATAAATGTGGATACTTGTTAAGATTTTTTTTTTTTTTTTGAAAGAGACAGTATTAAGAAAAAGAAACTGAGGGTGAGTAGGACAAGAACTCAACACTTTAGCTTCTAATACATAGCTGTGCAAATGTTAAAGTCTAGAAACTGAATACGGAAAGTAGTGAATGATGGTTGTGCTGTATTTCTTTCTCTTTACTGGCATCACGTTTGCAGCCATGAAGAGGGCACCTGCCAGTTGATACAATATGCAGAAGTTTGGCTTCGTAGGTCTGTGTTCTAAATTAAAGCCCAAGCTCTTGAAAAGACCCAGCTAACTGGGAACACTCGGGACGAAAGAAACATACCTAAAATCCACCTTTAATTTCAGTTCTTTCTCAGTCTGCAACTCCTGAATAAGCAGCCTTACATGAGGACAGGTGATTCTGCAGTCTTCTGTGGAAAACTGCACTCTTCTGTTTTACAGACTAGCAGAAGAAAGTAGTGCTGCTTTTCAACTGGTTCTGTAATAGCTTAGGAGTTGGCCCACTCACGGAGTGAAAAACTTGGGCTCAATGCCTCATCAGCTTAAGGGCCTATGAGGCTGTGTATATCATGCACAAGGAGAGTCCTTAACTACAAACATGCAGACTCATTTAAGGGGAGGTAATTTCCATTTATCTGTTGAGAGAATGTACCCCCTGCAACAAAGAAATTCAACCTCACAATGAAAGCAAAAGAGGAAGAAAAGAACCTTCACTTTCATCTACTTCTTAAGGCATTTATCGAGTAAACAAGCACTTTTTATTCTGCTCCCACTTACAGAGATAAATCTGTATTTTAACTTCATATAAAATACTGTAAAAGCTTCATTGTGGGTATAATGGTGTATTTCATCTGTGCTTTCAGCTTTAAACTGAGTCAAGAATTGGGCCACATGATGAATAAATTATCATATGCTTCTCTCATAATTTTCCTGTTTCACCAGAGGTGGAAAAATCAGACTGCTTCTGTAGTTCCCTGAATTAACCTTTTATATACCACATCTTATTACATTGAACAAAACATTTTTGCCTGCTTTGGACTCATTTCTATAATATCACCAATAGTACACTGTTTTTCTTACTGCTTTTGATAATTCTTCCATGTATATCTAGAAGGTCTGGACCTCATTAAATAAAACACTTCATAACCAAAGGACGGGAGATAAACCTTTCAATAGACTATTTCTGTGCTAGCAAGTGCTGGATGCACAGGGGTGATTAAAGAACATTGCAACTTGATTTACAAATTGATGCATAATAAAATCTATAAAATATTGATTTCCTGACACAGACAACTCAGTTAAAAGGTATGAATAAGGAATGGGCATATTAAGTACAAAACCATTCCTATCCAGAATTTACAGGATACTGGACAATGGGTTTTGGCAGCATCATCTTTCTTTCATACGCTTTCAGAAATAGTTTGTCTTGGGAAAGGAGTGGGAAGACATAACTAAAATAGTTTAGGAAAAATTTGAGACCAAATAACACACAGAAACTCACTGCTCTTTTACACCTATTTCTTTAAAAAACCCAAGAAAAAAACATTGTGCATGGTATCAAATAATTTTACAGTAACTATTTTTATTATGAAAAATACCTTTCACAGAATAATTTCAGATGATTAGATATTGTTTCTATGTAATACATTGTTGTGGTTTAAGGCTAGCTGTAAATCAGCCCCACAGTTAGCTAGCTCACTCTCCCCCAATTTCCCCCCTCTCCCCCCCGGGGGGATGGGAAGGAGAATCAAAAGAATGTAACTCCCATGGGCTGAAATAAGAACAGTCCAGTAACTAAGGTATAACACAAACCACTACTGCTAGCACCAGTAATAAAAATGATAAGGGAAATAACAAGGGAAGCAAATACAACCGCTTACCACCCGCTGACCAATACCCAGCGCGACCCTAGCAGTGATCTAATGCTTTTGGGTAACTGCCTCTAGTTTATATACTGGGCATGACATGCTGTGATATGAAATACTTCTTTGATTAGTTTGGGTCAGGTGTCCTGTCTCTGCTTCCTCCTGGCTTCCCCTCCTCCTTGGCAGAGCATGAGACTCGGAAAGTCCTTGGTCAGACTAAACATTTGAGCAGTAACTGAAAACATCGGTGTTACGAGTGCTGTTCCCAGGCTGCAAGTCAAAAACACAGCACTGCACCAGCTACCAAGAAGGACAAAAATGACTGCTACTGCTGAACCCAGGACATACACATAGATACGTGTTTCCATCTTTGCAATATTTATGAAGAAAGATGATCCACAATTTCTACAGGCAAGGTAAAAAATTTCCAAGAATACCTATGGACCTTGGATAAACAAATATCTGTCTTTGCTAATGGTCTATTAATAAAACGTATATTTCTAGTTACAAATACGCAAACTTTTAAAAAATTTATACATAATTTCTAATACATGTCACTGGGAAAGCTGCCAAAACCTTTTCTTCCTATACAAAACACAAACAGCTATAGTCAAAAAGGATGCAAAGTGATATGCATATGAGGGTAATATTACTGCTTCATATCTTATGATGAAAATAAGATTAAATTGTTCCATGAGCACCAGAGCTCATGAAGCCCAGTCTTTTACTGATCTTAATTCTTCCTGCACTAGATCCGCTAAGTACACCAGTTCACCTCTTCTGCAACATTTTACTGCTGAATTAATCCTCTGTTTCCTTTCTGACCCCAAATTATCACTATTTTTCTTGTGAAGGCTCTAAATCATTTCTTATATGCCCCTAAATTTCTTCTTCACTCTTTTTTGTTGGCTGGCTAAGAAAGGGGATGAATAGTATATGGCAACCAAATGATTGGACTCAAATTTTAAGCAGAAAGCATAGCTATTAAAATTATACTGTTTTTTTCTTAAAGGTACAAATTAGGGCCTTCTCTAACACAGCCGAATTTGTGGAAATTTCATACCTTAGTGCTTATGGGGGGAAAGCTGAAAATCCATAATGTACTGTATGAAAGCAGTCTGTGTAATAAGAGATCATTCTTTATATTTTATAGTTGTATTCCAGAATAATTGATGGACCTGTTGGTTTGTTTGTTTGAGTCTGTGTGATCCAGTCAAATTCTGAATTAATTCATCAGCATTTTATCTGAGTTTGCTGACTGGGCTTTACATTTACCATCATTTTCTTCCAATTAACAAACTCATAGCTTATTCTAGCTTCATGAAATTCCTGTGTATCAATCACAAATGTGTTACTGTCCTGGGTTCAGCAGTAGCAGTCATTTTTTCTCCTCCTTAGTAGCTGGCGCAGTGCTGAGGTTTTGACTTTTGGCCTGGAACAGCACTGATAACACCGATGTTTTTTGTCACTGCTCAAATGTTTAGTCTAACCAAGGACTTTCTTAGTCTCATGCTCTGCCAGGCAGGAGGGGAAGCCAGGAGGAAGCAGAGACAGGACACCTGACCCAAACTAACCAAAGAGCTATTCCATACCACAGCATGTCATGCCCAGGATGTAAAGACTAGGGGCAGGGACCAGGAAGGGTGGGTTCACTGCTTGGTCAGGCTTGGTATCTGTCAGCAGGTGGTGAGCGGTTGTATTCTCTTCCCTTGTTGCTTCCCCTATCATTATTATTATTGGTGGCAGCAGTACTGATTTGTGTTATACCTTAGTATACCTTAGTATTGCCCTTGTCTCAACCTGTGGGAGTTACATTTTTTTGGATTCTCTTCCCCATCCCACTGGGAGCTGGCCGGAAGAAAGAGTGGGGAGTGAGCGAGTGAACTGCGTGAGTTATGGCTGGGCTTAAACCATGGCAGTTACTAAAATAGTGACCTTTTGACTATTAATTTTAATAAAGTTGGGCTTTACTTCCTAGAAAAGAAGTAAAGATCTCAGCACATATTTCTATTTAAATCTAGTGGCCTGAGTGCAAATCAGTATTCTTTCTGATCTTGCTTATGAACTTACAGTTTATAAATCAGTAAGATACAAGTAATGTGCCTCAAATATTAATCCAGCTGTGAAATTCCTCAAAAAATTTAATGTCTGTTCTTTAACACAAAACCCAGTGCAGAACTCAGCAGGTATGAAACTACAGAAGACAAAACCGAGGCCTGAAATATCTACATTAAAGTATGCCAATCAAACCCACAGAATGCATTGCTCTATAAAAAAGATCATGCAGTGTCAGATGTTCTTTCAGACTTGCAAGAACCTGATCACTCCCTAATGCTTTACCTTTTCAGGAATGCTTGTAATTGAGATGAGAAAATATCTAATCTTCTTGTGTCTAGAAGGCTTTTGTTCAAAATAAATGGCTTTTTTTCAGCAATTTTTGTTTTGTTGAACATCGAATCAAGTTACAGTTAACTATGTGTCGTGGTTTAAGTCTCTATAAACTCACGCAGCCGCTCTCTCACTCACTCCCCACTCTTTCTTCCCTCCGCTCCTGGAGGTATGAGAAGGAGAATCAAAGAATGCAACTCCCATAGGTTGAGATAAGAACAGTTTAGTTACTAAGGTATAACACAAACCACTACTGCTACCACCAATAATAATAATGACAAGAGAAATACAAGGAAAAAGAATGCAATTACTCACCACCCGATATCAAGCCCGAGCAAGCAGTGCACACCCCACCGTGCACCCCCACCACCCTTCCGGGTCTCTGCTCTCTGTTTATCCCTCCTGGACATGATGTGCTCTGGTATGGAATAACGCCTTTGGTTAGTCTGGATCAGGTGTCCTGCCTCTCTTTCCCCCCGGCTTCCCCTTCTCCCTAGCAGAGCATGAGACTCACAAAGTCCTTGGCCAGCCTAAACATTATCAAGCGGTAACTGAAAACACTAGTGTTATCATCACTGTTCCCAGGCCGAAAATCAAAAACACAGTGCTGCACTAGCTACCAAGAAGGAGAAAAAATGACTGCTACTGCTGAACCCAAGGCACTATGAAAGATAGTAACTTAGAGTTGAATTTGTCTTGTTCAAGTTTAAAATAGTTTACATAAATGCTTAATATTTTGTTTGCCATTCACATTATTTTCATCACATGGATTTTATCCCACCACATAAAGAATAATAAAATGATAATTCTTTTTCCTTTAAAAATCGTAAAAGATTTTATAACTTTGTCCTGGTTTTGTTATCTGAAGTGAAAAGTAGACTATGAAAAAATGTTTTATTTAATCAGCATGAAGAAACAGCACAGGTGATGGGCACAAATTAGTAACAATTACAAAATTTTTTTTGTGGTTTCAAGTTCCTTTAGAAATCACAATGTGCACTGAAATACTTGAATTTGAAGTGTTTATGTCCTGTAGGACTAGAGTTCAGGAATCTCTCAGTTTCTGCTGTAAAGCAGACTATAGAATTCATTGTGTACCTAATCAAATGAACCAGGGTCCCTTTCAGGTGGTCTTTTCTTTTTTTATTGTATTTTTTTTTTGTTTTATTGTTCTTGTTGTTTTCCCCAATGTTATTTTTTTTTTCCCTTGGCCAGTATCATTCTAAGTAATTGATACGCATTTCAGAAAAGCAGTCAGTTCCTCTGAAACCCTGTCATTCAGCAAGTGCAGTCATCAGTGAAAAGAAAGTGACTGGCCTCTACGTTGAATTGAATAAGATCAGAATTTAGGCAAGAGTCCATTAGGGTTTGTATAATGATGTCTTATTTCAACTGCATATATTCATCTATATCTAACGGTTAGTGAATCAAATCATTCAAGCTTGTGCAACTCATTAGCAGGCTTTAGTAGGCTTTTGACTGCAGACTTATACTGCTGATAACTAGTACTGGCAATCTATCTCAGTATTAACATGTCTGGTTTTCAATGACAAGACAATCACTTTTAGGCACACTTAGAAGATAACTGATAAGACTGGTAGGATGAATCCTGTTGAAGAATTTCTGTGTTGTTTAAGGCTGTATCTGGAATACATGGTGATATACAATTAAACTTTCTTTCTGCGGCAATTCAGTGCCAACAAAATATGGCATGTGACAGCTAAGAGACAGCATCCTTTCTTCTTTCCTACCAGTGACTGCATGTCAAGATAATGCATACATTCGCTTAGTGAACAGAATAAGCATTACTGGCAAGCCGTTAGAAATGTGTAATGTAATGGCTCTGCTATGAAATCTTTAATGCATTACTCTCGCCATGCCACTTTTCTGGGCGTGCTTGAAAGATTTCAGCTCATGGTGCATTATAGATGTTGTGCAAATGTGTTATCTATCAAAACGCTGAGTAACTACTGAAGGTGGAAGAAGTGGGAGGAATGCTAGTTTTGTTTGTGACTGACACCAAGCCAAAAAATTTAGCCCTTAAGAATTTTCATTAACTCTTTGGTCAGTCATATGATCCTTAGGCCAGTTCATGATCCTTAGGTCAGTTCATGATCCTTAGGCAATTCTCCCATTTCAGAGATGTAAATTTTCACTTAATCTTGTTATGTGAGGGACTGCACTGAGAGTGTCCTTGTGCCGTACAAGTGTATGGGTCATAGTGGTAACTTCTGTAGCTCAGAAAATAAAAGAAAAAAGAAAAAGTGCCACTATGTTTAGTGGCACCAGGAGTTTTCGCCTTTATAGGGGGCTAGGTGCATTGCTTTAAGAAATACAAGTATTTGGAGAGAGAACAGAAGTGACCCAGAAGCAGCTTTGGTGGATTTGTGGGATTTTGGGGGGAAGGGTGTTTACAGTGGACTACTAGTATTCAGGACTACTCAGGATGTACTCCTTTTTCTAATTAACAACTTGTAATTTTTCTCCACCCTGTTTTTCCCCCACCAAACCACCATTAGAAAGGGTAGGTTCCACAACCACTCATCGGTTTGTGGTCTACCTGAGGAAGCTGGTATAAGGTTAAGTTCTTCCACAGCCTCCTCATGCAGCCCTAGGGAAAGCTTGCCTCAGTTGCTCTATCTGAAAGCCCAGGCAATTCAGAGCTTTCCTGCATTTCAGTTCATTGCTTTTGCAGTCATTCCCTTCTATTATGGCTTGTCCCATATGAAGATAGGCTGAGAAAGTTGGGGCTGTTCAGCCTGGAGAAGAGAAGGCTGCGTGGAGACCTCACAGCAGCCTTCCAATACCTGAAGGGGGCCTATAGGGATGCTGGGGAGGGATTCTTCATTATGGAGTGTAGTGATAGGACAAGGGTTAATGGGTTCAAACTTAAACAGGGGAAGTTTAGATTGGATATAAGGAAGAAATTCTTTACTGTAAGGGTGGTGAGGCCCTGGAATGGGTTGCCCGAGGAAGTTGTGAATGTTCCATTGCTGGTGGTGTTCAAGGCCAGGCTAGACAGAGCCTTGGGTGTCATGGTTTAGTGGGAGGTGCCCCTGCCCGTGGCAGGGGGGTTGGAACTAGATGATCTTGAGGTCCTTTCCAACCCTAACTATTCCATGACTCTATGATTCCATGAAGCTAATTGATCTCAGAGGAGGGCAAGATTTGGAAGATAAGATATGGCTCTGTAGTAACACTGCATTGTACATCAGGGGCCATAGGCCGGCATCGCTGGCATCACAGTGTTGCACTGCTCTGCAGGAGCACAACTGACCTCTCCAGCCTGCCTCAGAGTACTGCATGCAGTGCTCTGACACACCATATAGACCTGGCCCAAGTTACAGCTCATCCTGCAAGCCACCCTGGCCACCAGAGTAGATTGGCTGCAGCCCATTTTTGGTGAAGTGCTGGTCATTTCCTAAGAGCACAAAATGCTAATGTCTTGCAGCACAAAGTGATACTGCATACTTTTTCTTTTAGCTTTTTTCCTCACAGGCACCTATGCTAAAAGGAAAGGGATGCGTTTGCATAAGTTGAATAAGTGATTCTTCTAATGAGGATAAAATGGTAAGAATTATCAGCACTCATTGTTCAAAGTATACACTAAATGCCAGTGGGGATTAAATGAAATATTCCTCCATTTTTATAGCATACATGCAATGTCTATAAATTTGTTTACTTACAAGTATTACTTTTTATGAGTATCGGGCTTCAGAATTCTCAGCTTTATGGAGGATAATGACTTTTAAATTTTTTTAATTTCTCCTTTTTTCTTAGTGGTGAGAGGCCATTTCTGAAAGTTCTGAAGGTGTGGGGAATACTCCGAGGGAGCACCTGTCTTGAATATCCATTCTTTAAAAATCCAGCTATCTCAAAGCAGTTCTCTGGAGGGAGATAGTTCAGTGAAGAAGATGCTTGAAGAGCGGGCTTCCCAGCAGTGTGAGACGCATTGATTCAGTACAATTTTGCAGGGTTTTGAAGAAATCTTGTCTCACAAGGGATCTGATAGAGTGCTGTAGCTTGTGTAATTGCATTTTCTGTCTGAAATCATTGTTCCTCAGTAGCAACATGGTCTTTGTTTTCTTAATCTAACTCTATTCTCTCATGTAGGAAACCATTAACTGTATCCATTTATCTGCAGCTGAACTAGAACAATTGAAAACCAGTACAGATTTCATTTCACAAATTGTTTATGTTAATTCTGTGTTAAAAAGAAAAGTTCTAGAAGATGACTCATGATAAATTACTAGCTAGAGGTCCCACTAATAACCTATATCCTGCCCTGCAATGGTCAATAACCTGTTGATCAAAGTGGTCTCTGAGTGATGCAGTGATCCAGATTCCTGCCGCAGCCAGCACCAAACTGTTGTTTGTCTGAAGGCTCTTTGTCTCTGCATCTCCTGTCTGGCCCTTTGATGTTACAGTTTTAAGAAGTTGTTCTTTCTGTATTTACTAGAAGGAATCCACTCGATTTTAAAAAGAAATACACAACATTTCTGGCTGATTATAATACAATTTCTTAGAAAGCTAAGTAAGTGATATGTTATTTTCTCACCAGGTCTGTCTTTACTTTTCATTCTTCCCCTTCCTCAGATACCTAAGGAGGCACACTTCAATGAAAACATGTTTGCAAATCAATGGTAAGCTCCACCTTATAGCATGGGTTTCTTCAAAGGTACATGTTGCCTCTGCAAGGCAAGTATTTGTGCATCTCAGATTCTCTATAAAGATGGATCTTGGTTTCAGTATTTGTTTTACAGAACTCTAGAAGGCTAGTTAGTTTGTCTGCTACTTCTAATGTACTGCAGAAAGTCTGTCTCATCTGCCTTTGGATAATCACAGATGGCAGATGATCACCACCTGGTGGGTTTGGAGCAGCTAGCTGAGGCTTTTCCTTGAAGATCAGGGATTTAAACAACTTCAGTTCTGTTCCAAGTGAAGGAACATCTGGACATACAAATGGGAGACAAATGCTAGGCCATACCATGTTTTATTTCCAGTTGTTGATGGTTTGTTCTCACTGTTTCCTTTGAACCACAAAAAGTTAGTTACCTAGCTTACTGAAGTGTAATGATGAGGAAGAAACTAACTTAAACAATTTGATTGTCATTATTCACACTCAAACCTCATAATAGGAGCAATTACTTTTGTCCATCAATGAATCCAAATCTCAAAGGCAGCTACTTTTATGTGAGGAAAAAGATATTTCCTATAAAATGTGAGGAGTTTTCCCATGTAGAGACAGAAATGCAGCAAGGACTAGGGTTGTGGGGACACCTATTACTCTCAGCTGGAGACTAAGGCAAACGCATGTGAACCATAAGATCAGGATGTCCTCTTTATCAGCTTCTTCTAGTATTCTGTTATCAGGTGCAGCTACTGTCTTTCCACTTTGTTTTCTACCACCCTTCACGACAACTGAGTTCTTATAAGGCAAACGATATACACTGATATAAATCTATTTATTCCATTAGACCTGAATGAATCTGTAGTCTTTGGAGGGATGGTCTTTTGTACAAGGATACATCACATCTTGCACAATTTTATCACTGACATTTTAGCTTCTATAACAAATGAGCATCTTGGAGTTGACCTTTTTCATGAAGCAAACCTTGAAGTATCACCATCTGGATATCTCAGTGTTTTCCTGAAAGAAAATATAGTCCAATTAAACAAAAATGCAGGTGATAAAATGGAGGGAAAAAAAAAATAAAAGAGAGAAAGTCATTTCATATGACAAAATTCTGTTTATATTTAAACAAAAGATTATAATAATTTTCTATGGGCATCCTGTTTCCTTTGTCTACAGCATCTATTCCTTTACTTTTGGTTCCTTGGAAAAGCATAGTGCATTTTCTATATTTCTGCGCACTTGCACTATGTTTGCAAGCTCTCTTCCATTTTTTACTGTGCCTTATTTTTTCCAGCAGTTTTCACTGTTTTCTTACCTTCCTCATACTCATATTTGCCTCAAAATTAATTCCACTACGTGTTACATATTGTTCATCCAAAGAAAGTAAATTTGTAAAGATTTCTGCGTAAGATCCACATTGTTATCATAAATGGGACCAGGACAACACTGAAAGAGCCAAATGTACAGGTATCTCCTGATAAGCAGCATTTATGCTTCTAGTTCCCACTCCCATGTTAAGCCAGTCTGGTAACAAAACTTACGTCAGTAAGATCATTTACTTCACTGAGCTGTTAGGAACAGAACAAAATGAATATGTCTTTTTGCAAGTCAGTAACAGTTGCCACTTGATTCAGCAATGAGTTCTAGCTCTTAAACAACTCATTCCCAGTTATGACACTTTGAATACAGAACTGTATTTTCAGCCGTCATTCAAACATATGACTTTGCCATCTTCAGTACAGAACTACTAATTCATTTTTATGTTACAAAGGAGAAGGTAAAATACCTTGAACAAATCACTCGGTGCCCTTCCTACATACTCCTTCTGTTAAGGCATGAGTTTTGACTTATCAGTGTCTCCTGTACTACAAAGGTGAACTCATTGTCACTGCCTCTTTCTAACTGACTTCTATGGGAGATATGACAAAAGTGTAAAAGATTATAACAATCCATGTGATTTGCTGGGACATACAGGCAGCTTTGTCAAAGGTGACATGATCTGTGTCTGAGCATGTACTTAATAAAATGCCTGTATATTTATGGGACAAAAAGAAATATCTGATTCCACTAATTTAAATGGCTTTATTGTATTAGTTGTGGTGGAAAATACATGTACTGTGCTGTCTTAAAATACAGAAGGCTAACATTTGGGGCACTGCTTGGAGAAGACAGCTCTATGCATTAGTATCCAGTTAAAGCAGGCAATCCAAAAACAAGCCATGGATGATGGAATGGGATTATGAATCAATGAGACAGACTTCATTTAATGATTCTGTTGTTTATGAAAATGATAAAAACCTCCTGCACAGGAAAAAACATCTATTACCCACTCTTCTAACATCTGTTTAACAACCTTTACCATAAGACTTGAGTACTCCAACTTGAGTTATATTCGGAAGTTGTAATGTGGAAAAAATTAAATCCATAGCTCTTAAAGCTTTAGCAACTTCCTCCAACTGGGAATAATCCATATATTTTTACACTTAATTTTATAGATACATATTGTTAAGGTGAGCAGTCACTTGCCAACATGTCTGCTCAAATAAATAAGCATGTAGCCCTTTTCTGCTGTTTACGGATACCAGCTTTATAATGCACAGCGCTGCACAGAGCAAACTTGATGAAATAACTGCTTCAGTTGGACAGATGTGAAGTGACTGGCTGGGAACTGAGAGAAGATTTCTCCATGTCCCCAGGGCTGCCTGGTCCTATCACTGAGCCTGTGCAAAAAGGAAAGTTACTGGACCTTTTGTCTAATTTGCATGGCTTGTATGTTTTGGGATAAAGATAACAAAGCAAAGTCCGTACAAAATTTGCTTCATATTCTGCCTGTGAGGGTATTTTTCATGCTGTTACAGTTTGACTGTGTGTCAAGTGAAAGGCATGAAAGTCAGTTTAATGGGCTCTACACCAGCCCCAGATATAAATCAGTGACCATATATCAGATCCAGGTATGGGCGAGTGACAAGTCAGGAAAGATAGAAGAGATGGTTAACTCACACTTGTGCCAAGAAGGTCTCATGGCTGTTTATAATCTCTGTTTTGATGCCTCACTGGTTTTGCTGAGTATCACAGGGATGTTAATGACATAGAAGCAAAGGTAATATAATCCTGTCTTTTCTTCATTTTGCCTCTGACAGTGCCAGCTCCTTTGGCTGCAGACAAAAGAATGCAGAGGTGGGATAAGCTGTGTCCAAATAAGTTTGAAGTTTCTGAAATCTGGTGCTTGCATTTTGTGTAGAAAGCATTATATATGCTAAGGTGACACTGCCTGTATATTTCTAAGGGTTTTGTGATCAGATCCTTTGTTCAGAATGTAACATCATTTTTAATCCATCTTTATTACATGACCACCTCACTCATTTGCTGATGTTTAGTTCTCCTGCTTATCATGTCTTTACTCAGAAATTAAAAACATGACTGCTGATTGACTTAATGGATATCCTTATCCAAAAAAGACACACTTAATTCTGATGAAATTTCATGGCTAATACTTCTGCAGAGTCAATAGTATGCTCTGCTGAACTGAGCTTATTAATGCCTGTTTCTATGTGAATGCCAGCTTAGTTCTGCCAGTCTCCTGAGCTGTTTAATCACTAGGAGAGCATCTCCACCTCCTCTGGTGACTCAGAGTTTTGTCAACTTTTCCTTAATATTTGCAGGACATTTTGATGTAAGAATTACAGTGGCCATAAGTAGTAGAATCAGACTCTGGGGTTGTATTTGTATTCCTGTTTTGCAGAGATTGTGATTAAACCAGTGGAAAGGGTTCTGTTGATAGCTGTGTTAGATCTTTTTTAATAGCAAGATGTAACGCCTCATTTCTGAGTTTACATGTTCTTCTCTTGAAGATTCATAATGCAAGTTTCTTTATAAGCAAACAGACTGTTTGTAAAGTATTGTGGTTTCAGAACTAATTTAAAAAAAATATCTAAACCTAATGAAAAATAGCTATTGTGAGTGCAGGATTTTAGGTCGTTTCAGCATTACTGATCTCTAACTGCTGGGAAATTTTAGAGTTTTCTGTAATTTTGCAGGCAACAGATATTGACTGGGGGCTTAACACCTGTTTTATTGAAGCAAAATATGCTTAATGCTTCCTTTTAAAAAGAATTTTTGAATTAACTATCCAAAAACTTGGAGCACAGAAAAGGATGGGGTTGGAACAAGATGGTCTTAAGGTCCTTTCCAACCCAAAAGGTTCTATGATTCTATGTATAAGTCACCAGTTTTTTTCCATACTCTTTTACTTACTATCAAAAACCATTGAACATGGGGATCTTCAACACATATGAGTGACTGCTGCTGAGCTCCAGTATAGCGGCTAAATATAAAGGAGATAATAGCTTCAAGGAGGAGAAAGAAGCATCATAATTCCTTTTGGCAATAACCTGGTATTATTCAGCTACAAATAGTAGTAAAGTGGCAACTATGTTATTTAAAATAAAGGTCAAATTAAATAAAAACAAAAGGCAAAAGCCAGTGATAGTAAGTAGTTTTGGGTTGTTTTTTTTTTTGGTGTAAGGATTGGTGTTCTTCCCATATCTAAGATTCCCCTTTTAATTTTTGCAGATAACTCCAAAACAAAATGTAAAGCAAGAAATAAACAAATAAATAGATAAATGAAAGTTTAAAAAAGCAAGTCCTTAGTATGCTAATTGAGTTAACTGTTATGAAATCAATGGAAGCAGTTCCATTTTATTTTGAGATTTATTTATCAATTTCATTTAATTGTTCACACCAGAATAGAGTAGGTAAGGGAACCACGTCCAGTCTTACAGAAAGAAAATGGAAGGGAAAGGAAGAGGATGGGAAAAAGGAAAGGAAAAGGGAAGGATAAAGAGAAAGAAAAAGAAGAAAGTGAAGCTGAAGGTAAAGAGGAACAGAAAAAGATGTGACAATAGGTAAAACAGACTGACACAAATGCCAACTTCATAAAAATTTTCCCTCTGTTGTAACTCACATGAAGTTAGTTTTGCAGTCTGACACAAAGAAATCCTTTCTTATTTCCCTTTCAAAATGAGAGACATTCAAAGAAAAAGATTCTCCTCGTGAAATGTTTGCTCTTTTCTCTTATATCAAGGAATACCAAATTTAAATGCCATCACATTTGCCAGCCATGCAATTGGAGGTCAAACTTCTGTCAGGTAAGAAGAAGACATTTAGAGTGATATGGATCAGGGCAAACCCAACAGGTTAATTTCCATCTGTTAGTGATAGACAGCTTTGCTCTGAATCAAATTTCTTGTCTGACTTCGTGCCTTCCCTGTTAGGCGGTACTCTGGGATGCTGCTACCTGGGATAAGAGTTTGTTTCCTTGAGTGTCTAAGCACATCACTACTCCCATGGTGTGCAGGTTTTGAGTCAAGGTCTTGTGAAATTAATATCACTTTATTTATCCCTTTTCTGTGTCTCACAATGTTTTTTCCAGTGGTGAGCTCAAGCAGTTTCTGTCTTGATCTTTATAGAAGTAAAAAATGTGTTGTTGTTGGTGCTTGGTGTTTGTCTTTTTGTTTTTTTGTTTTGCTTTGTTTTCTTCGTAGTGAAATGTTCATTTTGCTAAGACTGCTGTTGCATTGTTGCACTGTGCTTCTGGTGTCTTAGCCTTTGTAATGCTATGGGACATACCTTTTCAACTCTGGAGCCTACCTTTTTACTTTGCAGTCTTTCATCTACACACCCAAAGGATTCCTGGCAGTGCTTTTAACCTAGTGTTCTAGCTGCTTCCTTACCCTTGGCATTGTTCCCCTGAACCTTTTTTGAGTCTTTTCTCTTGTGGATAGTGGTTGCCACTGATGTTTAAATCATCCTGCTCTTTCCCTGCTTTTAGCTTTATTCTTCCTAGCTTCTAGTTTTTACCTGTACTCTAAAATACCTTTACCCTTTGCTTTATAGCTTTTAGTCTATAATTTATGAGAAAAAATACAGACCCTACGAGATAGGAAGTGGGTAATAGTCATATCATTTTCCAGTAAAAATTATGTAATAATTACATACCTAACTACTTACTAAAAAAGTTAGGTAATATTTGATAATATGAATATTAGCACTAATACTGTCATAAGCAGAAACTACCAATTGGGGCATTGCATTAGTCTCAATGAAAACTCATTATCTCTGTGCTAGAGAAAAGGATGATTGTCATGGGATCCCACTGCTCACTATTGGTAGAAATCTTTCTTTTCCCACACCTCTTTTCTGCTCAGTGTTTTTGAGTTTTGGGGTTTTTTACCCCTGAGGTAACTTTGAAGTTGATGTATGCACCCTCCGAATCTAGCAACCGCATCCTTTATTAGATTACTCACCTCTGTGTAACAGCTAGTAAGTCTAAGTGTGGATAGTGGAAGTTTATCCACACAAGTTATTGCTTATTTAGTCAGAGTTTGCTATTCTTACAAAATCATCATGTAAAACTATAAAAAGAAACATTTCGAATGTTTTCTACTTGCAAATTCATTAAAATGATGTTTTGTTAATATTAAATTGACTCTTATCACTCTCTTCTTGGCTGCAGAGCATCTGCTGACAAACTTTTGTGAATTGTCTTTGGGCAGCCTTCTGCTGTGAGTTAAAAGCAAGAGAACAAAGCACCCTGCATTATTTTTTTTTTTTCATCCTTCAAATGAAAAAAACAAAACCGCTTCATTCTCATTTTAAGCTTGACGTCTTTGCAAATCATTGGTTTTCTTTATTTGTCAAAGAAGACTGACAACAACCAGCTTTTTCTAAAATATATTTTGCATGCAAGCCATTTTGGACCGGTACACATCAGAAAAAGCAGTGTTCAAAATGTCCGTAAAAGATAAGGTACACTTGGTTTTGTTTTTCATTTTGCCCTTGAAAGAGGCTGCAAGTGAGATTAGGTGAGGCCTGTAGCAGGAAGGTGATGTCAGTTTTGACAGTTGCGTTTGAGCACGTGGTCACCCACATCAGCCATGTGGGAGAGATGACATAAATGAATGTCATCCATAGCTGCTGGTTTTAGCCCACACTGCTAATGATTTTTTGTCTGAATTAACCAAGGGGGTTATGAACTGGGAGGGCAAATGCAGAGCCCCAAAGGGACTTGCCTTCCTGTAGCATGCTGCTGCAGCTGAAGCCACCAGAAATAAAAAAGGTTGTGACAGATGGGCACTGGATTTAGAGCTCTGTCAGTTCAGTAACCTGAATTTGCTTTTCCAGTATTTCCCCTGCAAAGGTGATGTTAAAATTTCACCTAGTTTTCAAGTTACTAAAAAGAAAGTACCCTGGCATATCTAAGGGATGTTGCTATTTCATGTTTGCTGTGGGTGGCTGTTAGTTGGCTTCATGTTATCTTAACTTTGGTTTTTGCTTTCCTACAAAGAATATGAAGGTATCTTATTGTCAATAACGTATTGTATTTGTTGATGTAAGGATAAGCCTCTGCTGGTTATAATATTTTTTTACCTTAAAATAGCTGTTTAGATAAAATTGTCAACAATTAAAAGAATATAGTAATACAAGAACAGAGAATGTTTCCTCTGTTACAATAATAGCTATTACTGTTTCAAATTTATAGGTCTAGAATACAATACAGCCATAATAGATTGCTTAAATATGCCATCTGAAGAACTATTAATACATTGATATATGAATATTTTATGCAGGTGATTAACCTTGATAATTTACCTTAGAATAACTTTAGAACGGCTAGATTTTGATTAGTTTCTAATGGAGCTTGAGTCATCTAGATGTTAATCTTCCCTGTGGGGCTGCCAGGTCGCACATGTACTATCAGGTTGATAATTATTCTGCTTTCATCACCTTCATACACTTCAATGTAGAAATACCTTTATATATTTAGTAATGGAATCAAGGAATACTAGAGCTATAGGTGAACTCCAGAAGCAAGCCTGTTTGTTGCAATGGCTTGAGACATGACCAAAAGAAGGACTAACTATGCCTGTGCTGCTTTTTTTTCTGGGGTTCTTTCTTTACCCTGCTTTTAGAAATATCCAGCATGACAAGTATGTGATGCTCCCAAGCAGCATACCTTGGAGCTTGCATATCTTGAGGAGTGGAGAAGTTTTCCAAATATCTAACATTTCTGCTGTGGTATTAAATTTAATTTTTTTTACACTTTGCAAAATGAATGAGGAAAACATTGTTCTCTCTCTCTCTGTCTTTTTTTCTTTCCCCCTATAGATTTTTTATTTGAATACTGCAATTAAACTATATTTTCTTTCCTTCTTTCCTGTCTTCTGCTCTTTAGTTTGAAATAGTTTCTCTCACAGGGCAGCCTTTCTCACAGGGTCTAGAAGCTACTCCAGTCCTACAACATGGTCATTTATGTTTTGGGAGTTGAGGAAGAGAGGACAGAGACAATAGAATTAGTAGATATTGGGAGAAAGGAAAATATGCTGGATGGGAAATTTGCAGTGCTGAATAGAAACCTCCTGTCTCCTGGATACTAAGGATATGCTGTGAGTTGTTTGATTTCTGTGTTGGTTGTTTTGTTCTGTTTTGTTTGTTTTTTATAGTAGGAATGTATAGGTTAAAAGAATAGTTTACCAACTGCCATTTCCTAGCAAGGAGATTGTGGAAAATTCAGAGCTATGAAGGAAGCTTTAAACACAGGGGGACAGTTAGAGATTTTGGTAGCGAGGACAGCCCTAGTTTAAGAGATGGTAAAAAGAAAGAGAAAGCTGGAGAAAGCCAGGATGGAGACACTGCCAAAATGAGGGCTGATTGATGAGACAACACCAGTCAGCACAGACAGTCTTGTGTCTGAGCCCAGTCAGGCTGTGGGGAATGTTTTGTGACACCTCTCTCTGGTTGTGTTTCTTTTTACAGGACTGAAATATCTGCAGTACCTAATTAGGTATGCAATATAAAAATATGCAGTATACTTGTTTAGAAAAGGGAGTAGTAAACATAGAATATCAGAAGGCCTAGAAATAGAAAAGGACATGAAGTGTTTGGTTAGCAAGATCCTCACATATCTCTTCATGAAATGGCAGATTATTAGAACTAATATTAGAACAATATCTTCAGAAAGAGGTAGGTATTTTGTTTTATTCTGGATGTTCTAAGTCCCTGACTGCTTACACAGCATGTCATGTAATCTCAAATAATAAGGATAAATCCATTTTTCTACCAAGATTTCCTCTCACAGCAGAAAAAAAGAGAGGTAAAATAGGTTTATAAAGTCTGATTTGTTTAAGACTGCACACATAGGCTGTTCTGGAACTGAAAATTTCAGTCCAGGGCTTTTGGATCCCTAAATAGTGACAGTTAGACCTAACTTTTAGCCTTCAAGAACTTTTTGTCCTTCAGCATTATCTCACTGTCAAAGGGTTAAGTTTCCAAAAGCAAGCTGTGTAGGCTGTATTTCACAGTATTTATTTATTTTAGCTTGGTTCAGCTTAGGAAGCTATTGTTATTACATGTCTTACATTTTCCTCCTACATATTTGCACAAGCCTCTCTTTCACCCCCAGCATTGTCCTTACAGGACTCGATGTTAAGGCTTCCCTTTCTTCCACCATTTTGACTCCATGTTCAGTGAAGAACAATGTACCTAGCTGACACTAGGTGGTATTGGAGTTCTTTTATTCTCATGAGTAATTTGAAACGTATTGCTATCAACATATTTAATTCATGTATATCTATTTTGAGAATCACCACCTGACCTAGAATTATTTATCATCTTTCTTTGAAGAAGACAGTTTTCTCAGTCTAACCTAGTTTGCAGACGGTTTCACCACTCATCAGCCTTGAACTCTCAGCAAACAGGTTTATGACCCTGACAGTCATTTTAGCCATATGAGCATTGTTAGAAAAACAATGAAGGCAGAGAAGCAAAGGATGGAAGATTACAGGGAAAGATTGCACCAATTGAAGATGGCTGCACTTTTAGGTTAATAAAAAGGGAGAACTACTGAAACATAAAAGAATAGTTCAAAAATTATTCCTGCCAGATAAGCATATTTTCTGTTTGTTGGCTACAGGTGGCTTCAGAATATTTCCCCTGACTGTTGTCCAACACATAAAATATCCAATCAGACAGGACAATTATAGGCTAAGCATTCAGAGAGCTGCCTTCATTTGTTCTTGTTTTTGTTTTTCCAAATGCATGGTAAAATGACAATGTTTGCAAGTGCATTTGGTTCCAGTGAAGAAGCAGGTGATCGCATTAAGATTACATTCAGAATTGAACAATGTGGGCTAGTTCAGTAGGCTATCACGGCAAAATTTCAACATGACTGACATTCTCATTGTGCTTGAGAGTGGTAGGTGGGCGGCATCCTGAAACAATTGTTCTTTGTGCTGTTAAAATTATGTTTTCTAATTGATGTATCACTTCTTTCTCCTCAAAGCAATCCAACAAATAAATACGACATTAATGAAACCTTTTTCAGAAGTAACAATTGCATTACAAAACTTTTATTTCCTCCAAATAGTTGCATCAAAATAACATATTCCATCTTTAAAACTCTTCATTCTTCAAAAATTAAAAATCTTCAAAAACCAGAAGAAAAATAATAGTGTAAGAAGGGCTTTTGAGTCACAGGTTCCGTTTCATGTTTATAAAAATGCGAGAGACAATGAAAAGAATAAAAAGGCATTTTATATTTCTGAACAGCTTTCATAAATTTTGAGACATTCCCATTACCATCTCAGTGATTAGGCTTTGTTTGAACTTTCTTTCACTGATTTGCAGCACAGAACATTAATTTGCAGTACAGACTATGATGAGGAAAATAGGGAAGTAGTACTAAAGTGACCAGCTTTAGGATAGGAGCGCAGTGAAAGGACGTGTGAAATTTAGTTAGTGGCCATACATAGCTAAGTCATCCCCTTTGCTTGTCACACTGTTTTTCCAATGAAGATATGTAAGTGTTTCCTGGACATAAATTTTCATGCCTGTCATGGTCAGACAATTTTTATAGATAAAAATCTGTCATGCTTGGAAAGATACTTACAGAATATTTTCTTGTTTTTGCCTTTTTAACTTTTTCCAGTCTAAAGTGAGGGACTATTCAAGTACATCTGTTTCTTCCTCTATCCCATCATGAATGAGACACTGGTTTCCTGCTAATGTTCTTAGCAATAGTAATTTTTCTAAAAAATGCTTGATAACCAAGATGTTTTGTTAAGTTTTGGCAGAAAACATCAGCAAACAAAGTGACCATGGACACATGAGTGTATGTGCATAGCTGAACAAAACCCACATATTATCTCCACAACCCCCCATAGCTATTTATATATCTACTCCTCTCATAGTTTAGGAATTTCTTCTTATTTTTCTTTTAACTTTTCTTTTTTTTTTTTTCTCCAGCTTTACCCAGTATGCATTCTCCACTGTGCATTCCCTTTCACTGAACTTTTCCACTCTCTCTGTCTTTTTTGTGCAGTCCCTGTTGTCACTCAGAAAACCTTTAATTTCTCCCTGTGAAGACCTTTGTGTGTAACTACTTCTTTCTGGTTCTGGAGACATTAATTTTTTGGTGAGGAAAATCAGACTGGTTTACTTCTTGGCATTTGGCCTGAGAGTTTCTTGAAATAAGGGTTTTCCTTTCTCGTATGTCTATAAAAATGTTTACGTCTTCTTTCAGTAAAAGAAATATAAAATAATAATGATAAACTAGAATTCTCTTTTTCTGAAACTGCACTTGATTTGTAGACTGAAACTCACCTTTTTTACACTGAAAATGTTCAACCTAGTACTATTATAGCACTTGATACCTTCATGTAACCATTATTCAAAGCTGTTCTCAAAAACTCAGTTATTACATCTCCAAAACATGAAATCGGTATCTGTATTTTGGGGAGACTGTGACATTTACAGCAGCGGACTAAAGGTCTGAGGACATCTACAGCTTGTTCTGAACATTAGGTATAGATCTTTTCCAGGGAACTGCAAAACCAAGACACACTGCCAATTAATTTTGCGGAAACCCTAGACACTTTTTATAATGGGCCATAAAGAAGTGGTTTGAGAAATGAGAAGAGAGGGTTTCGAGGGGTAGAAGAGGTGTCAGCATTCAGGTACATCCTTATGTTTCTAACAGCTATTTTTGCACTCTATTTGTACAAGATAAATTTGTAGCCCAGAAAGCCAACCGTATCCTGGGCGGCATCAAAAGCAGAGTGACCAGCAGGTTGAGGGAGGTGATCCTGCCCCTCTACTCTGCTCTCGTGAGACCTCACTTGGAGTATTGTGTGCAGTTCTGGTGTCCTCAACATAAAAAGGACATGGAACTGTTGGAACAAGTCCAAAGGAGGGCCACGAGGATGATCAGGGGACTGGAGCACCTCCCATATGAAGATAGGCTGAGCAAGTTGGGGCCGTTCAGCCTGGAGAAGAGAAGGCTGCGTGGAGACCTCATAGCAGCCTTCCAATACCTGAAGGGGGCCTATAAGGATGGTGGGGAGGGACTCTTCATGAGGGACTGTAGTGAGAGGACAAGGGGTAACGAGTTCAAACTTAAACAGGGGAAGTTTAGATTGGATATGAGGAAGAAATTCTTTACCGTGAGTGTGGTGAGGCCCTGGAAAGTGTTTCCCAGGGAAGTTGTGAATGCTCCATCGCTGGCGGTGTTCACAGCTGGGCTGGACAGAGCCTTGGGTGACATGGTTTAGTGTGAGGTGTTCCTGCCCATGGCGGGGGGGTTGGAACTGGATGATCTTAAGGTCCTTTCCAACCCTAACTATTCTATGGTTCTATGATTCTATGATTTAAATACAGGTAAATGGTTGAAGGGCACTGGAAGTAAATGGCCATGAATGAATCAGATTAAATAACAGATTTGATGAGTTTTGCAAGATATATTAGGGATTGTATGAATTCTTCTGAAGCTTCTTCTAAATTAGCCATCCTTTATTGTAAAAGCCTATTAAGATTACCTAAATATTTTCCAGCCATGTGACTTTCTCTTCTGTTTCATTCAGTATTCTGTTGCTAAAAAGCTTTTTCTCAAACAAATTATCTAGTCCATGACACTTGTTTTTATTTTCTGATTTTGTTCTTAGAATTGTTGAATAAAGAGAAAAGAGCCTCAAAAATTCATATTTTGCACATTCTTCTCTGCAAAGTGAAAAAATCAATAATCCAATTGGTAACATTCAGTGAAAATTAAAATACCTTCTCATCACAAATTCTGTTTTTTAATATATATAAAAAGTGGAAGGAAAGCATGAATGACTGCTCTGTTGTTTGCAGCCTTATGTGGTTTTCTCTTTTTCCCCTTCAGATGAAAGCCATAAAACATGGTTCAGTACTAGTACAACAATTATTCATAGTCCAAATTCATTGAAAAGTGTTTGCTTCATTCCAAGAGTGTGAAACAAGGAAATGGAAATACAGGTTGTAAGGAGAAGCAAAGAAGGCTTAAACTCAAACATGGATTTAACAGATTTTATGGAGCAAATGCCTACAAATGCCTTTACTGAAGTAAAGAGGGATTCTGGTGTTGATTTGTGTGATTTCCATGGAACCTCACTACCTAGTTACCTCTTGTCTTACATATTTATGATGTTAGAAGACTACTCTGATCAAGCAATTTAAAAATAGGAAGCCTGCTCAGCAGTGGTGTTTCAGACATATACCACTATAAAGTTTCATTTATTATACCCTTTCACTTTTTAATTTGTTATGCATGAACGGCTTTATTTTACATAACCAACAAGATTTATTCTTTAACTCACTAAAAGTTGTCTCTAATGCTACTATCAAGCAAAGGATTTACAAAGAAATAATCCTGGTATTTAGAGAAAACAGAAGTTTTTCTCCTGGCAGACCTCAGAACCTGAGCGTACTTACAGCTGCAAACGTGCTTTCAGAAAAGCACTCAGCACAAGTTATTTTTCAGTCTAAATGAGGAAGGAAGAATTTGGATCCCTACAGTTTGATACTTAGACAGCAGTGTTTCTTCATCTTTGATAATAGATGAATGCTCACTTCGAATGAAGAGTTATCTTTCTATGTGTATTACTGGTTGCCTATATAACTTACCCAAAAGGGGGTTTTCTCTTTGTCTGTGGGCCACATACTGTCTTTTTCCTTTCTTGTGGTCATGCCATTCTAACACATATCTATGCATATTTCTCTAGGTTACAATTTTCTCTTCCATAAGACATCTGTGCTATGTCCTACTGTACATTTATAATTCTGTTATGTTTCAGTAGCACTGAGAAAAAAATGATAATTGAAAATTCTCATGGATACTGCAAAGATACTGGCTGTTACTACCAGAATATAAAATAGTACAGCATTTTCTCCTTAAATTATTTTTTTTTCCAAGAAAGAAGTAATATCAGAAATGGAAATTAGGAATTTTAAGTAGACATTAGAAGAGAAAATTTATTTCTGTGTCTTTTCTCTGGTGGTTAAGTTCTTATAAAGTTGAAATATTTATTTCATGTAAACATCTGAAACATTTAATTCCTATGCTGCATATGTTCTTTGTCTTGACTGCGGTGCTTTGAATGAATGAGAAATGTCTGTGTTTTGAATGTTGTGAGTATAATCTAAAACTAGAAGACTAAGTTTTTTAAACAACAATGCAAATTTTTAAGCATTTTTTTGTTTGATTTTTTTTTTTTTTTTTTTTTGTGGTTGTTGTTGTTCTCCCCCTTGCTTTGTAAATAGGAGTAAAATTTTGCAGGTTTAGACCTTTTTCATGTTCGTGTATTTTAACTTCAGATTTCATCAAATGCAGTACAAATATATTGTTTTTCTTCTGGGGCCTGCAAGTGCAGGTGTTCTGAAGAATGTAAAGCCAAACACAGGAAACACTCCTTGTGGGCAGCACTTCCCAATGAGCATTTTCCTGAGCTTGAAAAATCCATCGTAGGATTTTGATCTGCCATTAACTCACTTTGCCAGAAATGTGCAATTTATATGTACATGTAGGTATCTGTGGACATTATACCTTTCTGGATCTAAAATGGAGTCTGAAAATTTTGGGCATTCTCACTTTTAGTGATTCAGTTTTAGGTAAGATATTCATTCACTGGAAATCATATATTTGCAGCAAGAAAAGCATGACATTGGCAACTGTAGATAATTTTCTTCTATTTATTATGGTGCTGTGAAATAAGCTCTGGGAACCCCTTTGTTTGGTTTCCTTTTCTACACAGAAACCAAAATGCTGTTTTGGTTTCTGGCTCAATCTACACGTTCACTATGCAGAAGCATAGAGAACAATCAGACTCTTAATGGCTGGTTCTGCCTTGTGTCTCTTTTATTAGTTGAAACATCCAGGATATGCCACTTCAGTTTAGTCCAGGTATTATCAAAATTTACAACTTGTCCTGACTGCAGCTAGAAAACAGCTGAACCTTGCTGGAGAATTCAGAATTTCAGTTCCAAACATTCCTTTGTTCCCCCTCTCCCATTTACCCATTGCCTGCTCATGCCCAGTTTTAAACTACTTCAGGGACATTACAGCTTTTGTTTTTTCATTTAGGCTATGAGCTTTGTAATGATATAATCACTTGATTAATAAACTGCTGGTATCACTCAGATGTGGACATAGTGTGGTAAGACTGAATTGTTAAGTTTGGTCCAGATGGAAGAATGAAGAGGTATTTTGGTATCTATTTTTTGGGTTAATACTTGACATATGAATCTTGTAGTCTGATTTATTATTTCTTAATTTATTAATTATTTGCTGTAATGTATTACATGGTACTCCACGTCTATAGAGTCAGTGGTTGTACTGCATAAGCTGAACAGCTGTATGTAGAGTTTTTGTCTAGATAATGCTTTTGGTTGAGTTTAAGTCTACCATTCTTCATTCCTTGGATTGTGTTTTACCTGACATATATAATGAGGAGAATGAAGCTATATGATGCCAGTTCAGCAGCATACCAAACCTCATCTGAGTGCAGCAGTTGCAGACAGCCATCTTCCAGCTCATTCACAGCAACTGGATGGGGCTGTGTGGTAACCATACAGAAACGCACATAAGTATAAAGTACATCACAAGTGGGTGTATTCCCACATGTAGCTGCCCTTTCAGAACACTTTTTTTTCAAACGTGTAGTGAGTCCATGTCTGGACAAAATTTGACTGTTTTTACACTTGGTTACTGGGTAATCCTTCAGTGATGACTTATGTACTTGTGCAGGTGTTGGCTCTTGTACAAATCCCGTATTTGAATTGGCAATGTAGTGAGGAGGGCAACAGATAGACTGAGGGCTTTATGATTAAACCCTGATCTTATAGGCTGGTGTGTGCAAGTCGGTTGGGAAATCTATCCGAACATTGTGTCAACATCCTTTGTAAGTACAGGTAGTTTGGTACTCACAAATACATATACACACATACATACATAAAGTACATGGATAAGTATCTGCAGGACTGGAATGGGATACTTAGTTCTCTGTGTTACTCACTGGAGACAAAAGTGACCGAAGATTGTTATAAATTGCTCTCTCTGTTCCCCAAGCTGGACCATTTTCCTTTGCAGGAGCTCCCACTACACTCAATGACAGTCTTTTTCCATTTCATCTACTGTCAGTTTGCTTTCTTCTCTATAGTAAACATACAAACTTTAGTTTACATCAATAGTTGTTATATTTACATACAGATTTTATAATTTTCATCTTTTTCTTTTGTTTTAAAATATATATGTTAAAATATTACATAAGATAGTCTATTATGTAAGGTAAACTTTCAGAAGAACAAGAATACAACAGTTAAGCTTGATTATCAGACAGGCATGAGTATCCTTTGACACTTATCTCTGCCTTTTTTTGTAATGTATTCATACAAATGCATAATTAGGAAGCAATACTAAAGTATCTTTTACCTTATAGAAAATAACTTACCTGTAAATAATGACATTAATTTATGTACAGCTGCACATAGAGGATGCTGTATATATGCAGTGAGTATTCAGACACATACTTTAGAGCTAGTTGCATCTCATGCATTGTAACACACAGTGTACAGCCTTCAGCTCAAAAACTGGAGTCATGCTTAACACAGAAGATGACTCAAGTCAGCTGTCTGCCTGGCTTATTTTTTTGCAAGAAATGGATTTTCTCATTTCCCAAGGTTCTGTTAATGGTGGTAAGCTCATATGAAAACATTAAATGATCTTGGAAAAAGAGCACCTAATTTCCAAGAAAAACCAAAAGTGATACTCAGAAAGGGTACATAGTTCTTTCCTGTGAAGGCGTGAGAAAGAAAATAAAAATATCTGTCCCAAATATGTCAGTCAAAACTCACCATGTACCTAACTGGAGCATATTAGCAGAATGTATACATAGAATATTCTACATATAAAATTTAAAAAAAATTGGATTGAGTTTATAAAAATTCTGTGTTGTTATTTGAGTGGTGAATTAAATGTTTTGTTGCTAAAATGATGTTACAGCAATCAGAATGCATAAAGACACCATTAAGAGAACAGAAAACTCCAGCATAGAATCATAGAATCATAGAATAGTTAGGGTTGGAAAGGACCTGAAGATCGTCTAGTTCCAACCATGAGCAAGGACACATCACACTAAACCATGTCATCCAAGGCTATGTCCAATCCCACCTTGAACGCCGCCAGGGATGAAGCATTCACAACTGCCCTGGGCAACACTTTCCAGTGCCTCACCACCCTTACAGTAAAGAATTTCTTCCTCATATCCAATCCAAACTTCCCCTGTTTAAGTTTAAACCCATTACCCCTTGTCCTCTCACCACAGTCCCTAATGAAGAGTCCCTCCCCAGCATCCCTATAGGCCCCCTTCAGGTATTGGAAGGCTGCTATGAGGTCTCCACGCAGCCTTCTCTTCTCCAGGCTGAACAGCCCCAAGTGTCTCAACCTATCTTCATACGGGAGGTGCTCCAGTCCCCTGATCATCCTCGTGGCTGCCTCTGCAATTGTTCCAACAGTTCCATGTCCTTTCTATGTTGAGGACACCAGAACTGCACACAATACTCCAAGTGAGGTCTCACGAGAGCAGAGTAGAGGGGCAGGATCACCTCCCTTGACCTGCTGGTCACGCTCCTTTTGATGCAGCCCAGGATACGGTTGGCTTTATGGGTTGCAAGCGCACACTGCCGGCTCATGTTCATTTTTTCATCGACCAACACCCCCAAGTCCTTCTCCATAGGGCTGCTCTGAATTTCCTCCCTGCCCAACCTGTAGCTGTGCCTGGCATTGCTCCAACCCAGGTGGAGGACCTTGCACTTGGCATGGTTAAACTTCATCAGGTTGGCATCAGCCCACCTCACAAGCGTCTCAAGGTCCCTCTGGATGGCATTCCTTCCCTCCAATTTATCAACCGAACCACACAGCTTGGTGTCATCGGCAAACTTGCTGTGTGCACATTCAATCCCACTGTCCATGTCACCCACAAAGATGTTGAACAAGACCGGTCCCAACACTGATCCCTGGGAGACACCACTCATTATTGGTCTCCAGCTGGATACTGAGCCATTGAGCACAACTCTTTGATTGCGGCCATCCAGCCAGTTCTTTATCCACCGAGTGGTCCACCTATCAAATTGATGTCTCTCCAACTTAGAGAGAAGGATGCCATGTGAGACAGTGTCAAAGGCTTTACACAAGTCCTGGTAGATGACATCAACTGCTCTACCCCTGTCCATCTCTTCCATAGCCCCATCATAGAAGGCAACCAGATTGGTCAGGCAGGATTTTGCCTTAGTGAAGCCATGCTGGCTGTCCCCAAGCACCTTGTTGCTTTTCATGTGCCTCAGCCTGTCTTCCAGGAGAATCTGCTCCAAGATTTTGCTAGGCACAGAGGTGAGACTGACAGGTCTGTAATTCCCTGAATCATCCATTTTCCCCTTCTTAAAAATGGGGGTTATATTTCCTTTTTTCCAGTCGTCAGGAACTTCACCTGACTGCCATGATTTTTCAAATATGATGGACAGTGGCTTAGCAACTTCATTTGTCAGCTCCTTCAGGACCCGGGGATGGATTTCATCCGGTCCCATGGACTTGTATACATTCAGATTCCTAAGATGGTCTCGAACCAGATCCTCTCCTACAGTGGGCCCAGAGTCTTCATTCTCACTGTCCCTGCGTCTGCCTTCCAAGACTTGGGTGGTGTGGTCAGAGCATTTGCCGGTGAAGACTGAGGCAAAGAAGTTATTGAGAACCTCAGCCTTCTCCAAATCCAGGGTAGCCAGTTCTCCCGATAGCTTCTGGAGAGGACCCACGTTGTCCCTAACTTGTCTCTTATTGGCAATGTACCTATAGAATCCCCTCCTGTTAACCTTAACATCCCTAGCCAAGTTTAATTCTAACTGGGCCTTAGCTTTCCTAACCTGGTCCCTAGCTTCCCGGACAACATCCCTGTATTCTTCCCAGGCCGCCTGACCTTGCTTCCACCTTTTATAAGCCTCTTGTTTCCTTCAAATTTTGCTCAGCAGCTCCTTATCCATCCAAGGAGGTCTCCTGGCCCTCCTGCTAAACTTCCTTCTAGTTGGGATGCATCGCTCCTGAGCTTGCAGCAGGTGATCCTTGAATATCAACCAACAGTTTTGGGCCCCCCTGCCCTCTAGGGCTATGTCCCATGGAACCTTATTGAGCTGGTTCCTGAAGAGGCCAAAGTCTGCTCTCTTGAAGTCCAGGGCAGTGAGCTTGCAGCATGCTCTTCTCACTGTCCTGAGGATCTCGAACTTGACCATCTCATGATCGCTGCAATGAAGGCTGCCCTGGAGCGTCACATTTCCAACCAGCCCTTCCCTGTTGGTGAGGACGAGGTCAAGCATGGCACCTCTCCTTGTCGGCTCCTTGATAACTTGCAGAAGGAAGTTGTCTTCCACGCAATAGAGGAACTTTTTGGATTGCTTGTGCTGGGCAGTACCATCCCTTCAACAGATATCAGGGTGGTTGAAATCTCCCATGAGTACAAGGGCCTGCGAGTGTGAGGCTGTGCCTATCTCTCTATAGAGTGCTTCATCCACAGAGTCCCCTTGGTCAGGCGGTCTGTAACAGATCCCCACAATAATGTCACCCATCAGTGCTCTCCCTTTAACCCTGACCCACAAACTCTCTGTCGACTGCTCACCTGTCCCCATACACAGTTCCATACTCTCCAGCCTATCCCTAACATAAATAGCAACTCCCTCCCGCCACCTACTAGGCCTGTCTATCCTAAAGAGCTGGCAACCTTCCATTCCAACATACCAGTCTTAGAAGCCATCCCACCATTTTTCTGTGATGCCTATGATATCATACCCCTGTAGATGTACACACATCTCTAATTCTTCCTGTTTGTTCCTCATGCTATGGGCATTTGTATAGAGGCATTTGAGTCGAGATCCAATTGAAGCCGGCTCATTGACTGGAGCAGCTGGAATATCTCAACATTGCTCCGAATGTTTGCTATAGGTGCTAGTAACCGACTGGGTGTGTTGGCATGGAATGATGCCTCCCTCCCCCAACACATCTAGTTTAAAGCATCCTTGACCAGTCTGGCAAGCCTCCTACCAAATCCACTCTTCCCCTTCTTTCTCAGACAAGCTCCACCAGGCCCCAGTAGACCTGGCCTGCTAAATTGAGTGCCATGTTCAAGGTACCCAAACCCCTGACTATAGCACCACCCTTCTAACCATTTATTAACCTGCCCGATCCTCCTAGCCTTTTCAAGGTCTTGCCCTGTATCCTGGAAAATTGATGAAAAGACAATCTGAGCTCCAGAGCCCCTAACCACCTCTCCCAGAGCTCTGTAGTCCTTCTTTATGTTCTCCAGGCTACTGCTATCTATATCAGTAGCACCCACATAGATTAGTAGGAGTGGGTAATAGTCAGTGGGACCGACTAGATCGGGCAGCTTCTCAGCAACATTCCCGATCCGAGCCCCTGGTAGGCAACACACCTCCCTTGAGCCTGGGTCAGGCCGGCAGATGGGTGCCTCTGTGCCTTTCAGATTAGAGTCCCCTTCTGCTACGGCCCGCCGCTTTTTCCTGGCAGCACCAGTAGTGATCTTCTTTACCAGTGCACTAGCTGGTTGCGCCTGGTGGGAGCGCTGTTGCTCATCAGCTCCCTGCAGGACAGCAAAGTGGTTCTGGGTGGGGACAACAGATGTAGGAGGAAGCCCCTTGCTTTTGATTGTCCTCTTCCTCCTTTTTTTTGTTGTTTTTTTCTGTTACCTTTTCCCAGCTTCCTGGGTTAGCAGCCTCCTTTCCTGCATGGGCAACAGTAGACGCTCGAGGCCCCTGCACAGTCTGGTCCTGGAGCAAGCAGTGCTGCTTCCCCTCAGCTTCCTTGACACCTTTCAGCTTAGTAACAGCTTCCCGCAGCTCAGCCACCTGCTGCAGGAGGACCTCCACCAGGGAGCACAGAGTGCAGCCCTGCCCATTGCTCACTCTTCCCTCAGGACAGCAGTGCAGGCGCTCTCTACACCCCGAGCTCTGCACTGCAGCCTCCCCTCTCATCAGCTCCATCTGAGTGCCTACACTGTTCACCACCGGGGGAGCCAGAGCAGAGCTCCCAGACCAAGCCCTGCTAGTACGGCGAGTGCTCACCATCCTGCTCACCACCCCACTCGCCTGCCCACACGAACTGCCACGTATAATTGACTATTTCTGACCATATTATTTTAAAAGCATACTAGATAACAAGTGTTAGGCATCAAAGCAAGCAAGTTTAGCACTTTCTATAGTTTGCTTTTATAAAAAATAATCATTTAGAAGAACTACTCCATTTTAAAATTTAAAAGGAAAATGCTGTTCAACTTCTCTACACAATGCAAGAATATAATCCTGAAAATGAACCCTTAAAATGATTTATTTTAAAATGCATGGATATTCATGTACGGAAGAATAGCAATAATTACAGAATCGCAAAAAAGCGTGGCTGAAAGAGCATAAGAAGGCTGTAATGCCACTGTCACCTCAAAATTCAGGGTCATCTACGTTTGCAGCATTCCTGGCAGAGCTCCAGAAAAGTCCTCTCAATAAATTCTCTATTCTATCCCTTTATATGAAGCCGTGGGTAAATTTTCCTCTGATACATTCAGTCAACCTTGTTCCCCAGTTAAAACAAATAAGTTTTGTTCTAATCTGTATGTAAATGAAGCCCCGTTTTTTCCTGACTTGCCTCTGAAAATGTCATAAGAAATTGTGTCAAGGCCACACATCAGTCTTGCAGGGAGTGAGACAGCTCCCTTCTCAAGCACAAGAAAGCTGAACAGTTTCTTCTAGACTCTGATAACGATTCCTTCTACCTCGTTACCTTTGAGGCAAGTATGACTCATTTGCTTCATTAACATTTCTGGACTTTCTAACGATCAAATAGAAGCAGCCTGACCTATTGCTGCTAATTTCCTTAACTTCCTTCCTCTCTCAGCATGAGCATCATTAGTTTTATCAGATCAACAGATGGGTTTTTTTAAGTACTTTCTAGTTAACTTTTCTGTTTTGGCTTGTTTCGTTTTCATGAGGGGGAGTTGCTATTTATGTTAGGGATAGGCTAGAGAGTATGGAACTCTGTCTGGGGACAGGTGAGCAGTCGACAGAGAGTTTGTGGGTCAGGGTTAAAGGGAGAACAGCGATGGGTGATATTATTGTGGGGATCTGTTACAGACCGCCTGACCAAGGGGACTTGCTGGACGAAGCTCTCCATAGGCAGATAGGAGCAGCCTCACGCTTGCAGGCCCTTGTTCTCATGGGAGACTTCAACCACCCTGATATCTGTTGGAGGGGGGGTACGGCCCTGCACAAGCAATCCAGAAGGTTCCTCGATTGCGTGGAAGACAACATCCTTCTGCAAGAAATAGAGGAGCCGACAAGGAGAGGTGCCATGCTTGACCTTGTCCTCACCAACAGGGAAGGGCTGGTTGGGAACATAATGCTCCAGGGCAGCCTTGATTGCAGCGATTATGAGATGGTTGAGTTTGAGATCCTCAGGACAGTGAGAAGAGCATGCAGCAAGCTCACTGCCCTAGACTTCAAGAGAGCAGACTTTGGCCTCTTCAGGAACCTGCTCAGTAAGGCTCCATGGGATACAGCCCTAGAGGGCAGGGGGGCCCAAGATTGTTGGTTGATATTCAAGGATCACCTGCTGCAAGCTCAGGAGCGATGCATCCCAACTAGAAGGAAGTTTAGCAGGAGGGCCAGGAGACCTCCTTGGATGGATAAGGAGCTGCTGAGCAAAATTCGAAGGAAACAAGAGGCTTATAAAAGGTGGAAACAAGGTCAGGCGGCCTGGGAAGAATACAGGGATGTTGTCCGGGAAGCTAGGGACCAGGTTAGGAAAGCTAAGGCCCAGTTAGAATTAAACTTGGCTAGGGATGTTAAGGATAACAGGAGGGGATTTTATAGGTACATTGCCAATAAAAGACAAGTTAGGGACAAAGTGCGTCCTCTCCAGAAGCAATCGGGAGAACTGGCTACCCTGGATTTGGAGAAGGCTGAGGTTCTTAATGACTTCTTTGCCTCAGTCTTCACCGGCAAATGCTCTGACCACACCACCCAAGTCTTGGAAGGCAGACGCAGGGACAGTGAGAATGAAGACTCTGGGCCCACTGTAGGAGAGGATCTGATTCGAGACCATCTTAGGAATCTGAATGTATACAAGTCCATGGGACCAGATGAAATCCATCTGCAGGTCCTGAAGGAGCTGGCAGATGAAGTTGCTAAGCCACTGTCCATCATATTTGAAAAATCATGGCAGTCAGGTGAAGTTCCCGATGACTGGAAAAAGGGAAATATAATCCCCATTTTTAAGAAGGGGAAAATGGATGAGCCGAGGAATTACAGACCAGTCAGTCTCATCTCTGTGCCTGGCAAAATCTTGGAGCAGATTCTCCTGGAAGGCATGCTGAGGCACATGAAAAGCAACAAGGTGCTTGGGGACAGCCAGCATGGCTTCACTAAGGCAAAATCCTGCCTGACCAATCTGGTTGCCTTCTATGATGGGGCTATGGAAGAGATGGACAGGGGTAGAGCAGTTGATGTCATCTACCAGGACTTGTGTAAAGCCTTTGACACTGTCTCACATGGCATCCTTCTCTCTAAGTTGGAGAGACATCAATTTGATAGGTGGACCACTCGGTGGATAAAGAACTGGCTGGATGGCCGCAATCAAAGAGTTGTGCTCAATGGCTCAATATCCAGCTGGAGACCAATAATGAGTGGTGTCTCCCAGGGATCAGTGTTGGGACCGGTCTTGTTCAACATCTTTGTGGGTGACATGGACAGTGGGATTGAATGTGCCCACAGCAAGTTTACCGATGACACCAAGCTGTGTGGTTCGGTTGATAAATTGGAGGGAAGGAATGCCATCCAGAGGGACCTTGGCATGCTTGTGAGGTGGGCTGATGCCAACCTGATGAAGTTTAACCATGCTAAGTGCAAAGTCCTCCACCTGGGTTGGAGCAATGCCAGGCACAGCTACAGATTGGGCGGGGAGGAGATTCAGAGCAGCCCTGTAGAGAAGGACTTGGGGGTGTGGGTTGATGAAAAAATGAACATGAGCCGGCAGTGTGCACTTGCAGCCCAGAAAGCCAACCGTGTCCTGGGCTGCATCAAAAGGAGTGTGACCAGCAGGTCGAGGGAGGTGCTCCTGCCCCTTTACTCTGCTCCCGTGAGACCTCACTTGGAGTATTGTGTGCAGTTCTGGTGTCCTCAACATAGAAAGGACATGGAACTGTTAGAACAAATGCAGAGGAGGGCCACGAGGATGATCAGGGGACTGGAGCACCTCTCGTATGAAGATAGGCTGAGAAAATTGGGGCTGTTCAGCCTGGAGAAGAGAAGGCTGTGTAGAGACCTCATAGCAGCCTTCCAATACCTGAAGGGGGCCTATAGGGATGCTGGGGAGGGACTCTTCATTAGGGACTGTGGTGAGAGGACAAAGGGTACTGGGTTCAAACTTAAACAGGGGAGGTTTGGATTGGATATGAGGAAGAAATTCTTTACTGTGAGGGTGATGGGGCCCTGGAATGGGTTGCCCAGGGAAGTTGTGAATGCTTCATCCCTGGCGGCGTTCAAGGTGGGATTGGACAAAGCCTTGGATGGCATGGTTTAGTGTAAGGTGTCCCTGCCCATGGCAGGGGGGTTGGAACTAGATGATCTTGAGGTCCTTTCCAACCCTTACTATTCTATGATTCTATGATTCTATAGTCATTTTACCATAGCTATCAGTTTTGCTGCTCACCAATCATTTTGTAGCTGTACTTTTTAAAGAAAACATGTGGTGAGGGAAAGCATTAACTTTTGCTTTTGATATTCTCTGTTAAGAGCTTTCTGTGTGGATCATTTGCCATGTATTCTTCCTGTGACAAGGATCATACAGAACCATTTCTCATTCCTTTCAATGTATTTCATTATTTCCATTAGCACTTAGCTATTTTCTAAGCTCTTCACATTGCTTTAATCAAAATTATTGTACAAAACCTTTATGCTTTATCATGTAGCCAAATGTTGAGGAAAGATGGAAAGAAGTAAGATCATCTCTAACAGGAGTAACATAGAAATTCTGTTCATTCCCTTTTAATTGGATGATACAAAGGACATGGAACTGTTGAAACAAGTCCAAAGGAGGGCCATGGGGACGATCAGGGGACTGCAGCAGCTCCTGTATGAAGATAGGCTGAGAAAACTAGGGCTGTTCAGCCTGGAGAAGAGAAGGCTGTGTCGAGACCTCATTACAGCCTTCCAGTATCTCAAGGGGGCCTATAGGAATGCTGGGGAGGGACTGTTTATGAGGGACTGTAGTGAGAGGACAAGGGGTAATGAGTTCAAACTTAAACAGGGGAAGTTTAGATTGGATTTGAGGAAGAAATTCTTTACTGTACAGGCGGTGAGGCACTGGAATGGGTTGCCCAGGGAAGTTGTGAATGCTCCATCACTGGTGGTGTTCAAGGCAGGGTTGGACATAGCCTTGGATGGCATGGTTTAGTGGGAGGTGTCCCTGCCCATGGCGGTGGGGTTGGAACTAGATGATCTTCAGGTCCTTTCCAACCCTTACTATTCTATGATTCTTTGATTCTATGATATTGGTGATCAAAACTGGGCATAGAGTGATGCTGGTAGTAACTGGCACTGAAGTCCTGATGTCTGGACATTATCTTTCAGTAACCATCACCCAAACACACACACACACACACACACACACACACACACACAAAGAAGGAAAAAGAAAAAAAAAAAAGCTTAGTTTGTATATTTTCTTCTGGTTTAATCATGATATATAGTTAAACTTGCTTTTCGGGATATGGACAACTCAGAGTTGCTGCTGATCATATGTATCTTTATGGTATAATATGGTATCCATATGCGTGTAGAGGTAATGTTTTCTGCATCAGTGTAGGTTGTACGATTTATATGACATCTCTGCCATCATACTCTGTTTTGTTTCTTTTTTTTCTATATCTTCTTTATGTTCTGCAATTCTCTCTTAAAGCTCCTGGGGATTCAGCTTAACTGCTAGTGCTTTTAGACTCAGGGTGATTTATAGTGTTCTCTGGAAGATGTATAATCTACCTGACATTGTTAAGGTCTGAAGAGAAATGGATAGCAATATATTTCTTGCAAGAAATTTATTATTGTAGTCGTTGTATTGCACTAACTTTCTAAGCTATGCTGTTTTTGTGTATTCTGTGAATTTTCTGGGGAAGTCAGAGAGGTTTCATTGAGTGCTCATATTTAATAATATCATTTCAAAAATGTTTATGCGGATATGTTGTTTTTGTCTTGCATGCTGAGAAAATAAACCAAAATGATTGACTGCATCATGGAATTCAGTGTTCTGAGTTCAGACTTGAGAAATACCTGGACTAAGGGTGCAGAATCCATTTGATATTGAGATGTATTTACTAATAGTGCAATAGCAAACCTTGGGAACTGTGAGTGTCTTGTGCTCAGCCTTATGTTGTATGAGAGTAGTTTCTACTCAAATGACAGCCTTGATGCATGATCAGGAGTATAAAGAGAGAAAAGATGTGTCATGAACCCCTGATAAGGAGTCTAGAGGAATAAGCAGATAAATGGCAACACTATGGCAGCTGTAATGGATGAAGACTTTTAAGATCAAAATATTGCCAAACATATTATAAGGTGGAAATTTTTTTCAAGGATAGTTAAAAAAATCTCTAACAAAATATTCAGAGCATTTTGCGAAGGGCCTTGAGACTTTTTTGTTGTTGTTGTTACAGTAAATACTCTATGATATAACAAGTAATACATTTGATTATTTTTGGTTTTATCTTAGAAATAACATGCAGAAGCAGCATTTTCCCATGAGAGGATCACCTGTACCATTTTAAGTAGTGAAGTGAGCATCACTGCTTGTAAACTCTTCTGTAGCTTTTGTATATGCAGAGCATGTTATTATCCAACAACTAAAAAGGAAAAAAAAAGACCACAAAGATGTTACTCTCTCATGGAAAAGCCGTACATTTCCTATGATTACCATCACAATTTCTAAACATATAATTTTTGCTACATTGAGATTAGTTGAGCTTTCCTGTGTAAATCCAAGAACTGGACTTTCAGTGAAGACTCGTGGTTTGACACTCTGGATGCTGCTGAGATATCCTCAGAGCATATGACAGACATGAAAATAAATCAGCTACATATGTTTCAGCTGGAAGGAATAGCTTCAAGGGGGAGAAAGTATGCTGAAGTCTGAGTTGAATTCTCTATGTAAGTAATGAACTTAGGTAGGTTTTTGAAGGACGAAACTGATGTTTTGCAAAACAATTGAGTTCTGATTTGTGAAATGTTCACTGCAAAACCACAGTTTTATAATCATTTAGGGATATAGATTTTTTTTTTTTGCTGAATGCTCTTAGTCTTGGCCAGGGTTCCACTGTTTAGGAATGGAGTACAGTTTTCATTGGATTTGTTGAGGGAAAACTTAGCATGAATTTTTATCTAACTGTACAGGCTATCCATGCCTTGTACGGCATGTCATGTTTAACGGGGTGATTTCATGTAATAAGCAGTGTAGATGAAGTTCTAATTCATAATTTAATATAAGAAAGTGTGTAAATCAATGAGATTTTGACGTTCTGAGCCTGTTCAAAGTTAAGCTGGTGTTATGAATTGTGAGCTAACACCAAATTTGAGAAAAAAAATACTGTCCTTAGCTTCTATATCTATCTTTCTTCCTTCTCCCCTCCCTCCCCTCTCCCTCCCCCCCATCTCCCCTCTCCCTCCCCCACTACTTCTCCCCCTCCCTTCCTTCCTCCCTCCCCCCTCCCTCCCCCCTACCTCCCCGCCTCCCTTTCTCCCTCCCTCCCCCCTCCCTCCCCCCTCCCTCCCCCCCTCCCTTCCTCCCTCCCCTTCCTTCCTTCCTTCCTTCCTTCCTTCCTTCCTTCCTTCCTTCCTTCCTTCCTTCCTTCCTTCCTTCCTTCCTTCCTTCCTTCCTTCCTTCCTTCCTTCCTTCCTTCCTTCCTTCCTTCCTTCCTTCCTTCTTCTTTTCTTTCACAAATAGCGTAATTCAGTTTTCTGTGCTGCTCCAAGCTATGATGAAAGAAGTTGAATAAGAGGTAACATCTCTGGCCTATCACAGTTATAGAACCTAGTAGGATAAAAACTATTAGAGTCCCATATCATCTGCTTCGCACATCTGCATTTTTTAGTCTCATTGTGAGATACATCAACATAATATAGCATGGAGAAAGTGTAGCAAAAAAGAGAAAACAACCTGAGAGCCTTTCAAACTCCCGCGGTGTTATTAGCAAAATAAATTAAAAACCATCAACTCATTCAGGGACACTAATCTTTCTGTTGCAAATATCGATAAGCATAGGTCTGTCTTCTTATACAGTGATGTTGTGAATCCAGCGTCTAACCATCCTTATGGAAGGTTCCCAATTTCCAATGTGGTATAAATTATTTTTCTATCACAGGGAACAACTATGAGTAGTTATCAGAGTTTTCTTCTTATTCTTTAAACCTGCGTCGTGATTTAAGCCACTATAACTCACCCAGTTCACTCGCTCACTCTCTCTCCCCTCTTTCTCCCCCCCAGCTCCCAGGGGATGGGGAGGAGAATCGAAAGCATACAACTCCCACAGGTTGAGATAAGAATAGTTTTGTAACTAAGGTATAACACAAACCACTATTGCTACCACCAGTAATAATAATGACAAGCGAAATACAAGGAAAGAGAATACAATTGCTCACCACCCGATACTAAGCTCGACCCAGAAGTGAACCCCCGACCATTCCGGGTCTCTGCCCTCCGTTTTTACATCCTGAGCATGACGTGCTTGGTATGGAATACCTCTTAGGTCACTTTGGGTCAGGTGTCCTGTCTCTGCTTTCTCCCAGCTTCCCTTCCTCCCTGGCAGAGCATGAGACTCAGAAAGTCCTTGGCCAGACTGAAATGTTCTAAGCAGTAACCGAAAACATCGGTGTTATCAGCACTGTTCGCAGGCCGAAAGTCAAAGACACAGCACTGCACCAGCTACCAAGAAAGAGAAAAATGACTGCTACTGCTGAACCCAGGACAACCTGGAAAGAGTTGCTAATCTTAGATGTCAGAAAATTAGGCTATTTTTGTCATGTTTAGATATCTTACAATTGTGAAATCTATACCACACTTTAAAATGTGAAACATTTTTTAAATTCATCAACTAAGTTAGTTGTTCAAGCCAAGGAGGGAGCAGGAAAAAGATTTCTAATCTAACAAAGTGTATTAGAAATTCTGGAGATTATAGAATCATAGAATAGTTAGGGTTGGAAAGGATCTCAAGATCATCGAGTTCCAACCCCCCTGCCATGGGCAGGGACACCTTACACTAAATCATGCCATCCAAGGCTATGTCCAACCCCACCTTGAACGCCGCCAGGGATGAAGCATTCACAGCTTCCCTGGGCAACCCATTCCAGGGCCTCACCACCCTTACAGGAAAGAATTTCTTCCTCATATCCAATCTAAACTTCCCCTGTTTAAGTTTAAACCCATTACCCCTTGTCCTCTCACCATAGTCCCTAATGAAGAGTCCCTCCCCAGCATCCCTGTAGGCCCCCTTCAGGTATTGGAAGGCTGCTACGAGGTCTCCACACAGCCTTCTCTTCTCCAGGCTGAACAACCCCAATTTTCTCAGCCTATCTTCATACAAGAGGTGCTCCAGTCCCCTGATCATTTTCGTGGCCCTCCTCTGCATTTGTTCTAACAGTTCCATGTCCTTTCTATGTTGAGGACACCAGAACTGCACACAATACTCCAAGTGAGGTCTCACAAGAGCAGAGTAGAGGGGCAGGAGCACCTCCCTCGACCTGCTGGTCACACTCCTTTTGATGCAGCCCAGGACACGGTTGGCTTTCTGGGCTGCAAGCGCACACTGCTGGCTCATGTTCATTTTTTCATCAACCCACACCCCCAAGTCCTTCTCTGCAGGGCTGCTCTGAATCTCCTCCCCGCCCAACCTGTAGCTGTGCCTGACATTGCTCCAACCCAGGTGGAGGACTTTGCACTTAGCATGGTTAAACTTCATCAGGTTGGCATCAGCCCACCTCACAAACGTCTCAAGGTCCCTCACTGAAAGTCATCCGTGCGTAGTCTAAACATATTTTTTGAGCACTCCCTGTGAGTACTTCAGATTCCTCTTTGTGTGCAGAAGAGGTTTTTATGAAGTAAAGTGTTTCTGAAGTAGCTTAAAGCCCCCAGATTTTTCTTTGACGAAGAATCCTCTGCTTCCTATCTGAAATTAATTTTCGTATTCATTTTCCTGCCAACATATTAGTAATGGATCTCATGTTTTTTGGAATGTATGTCCTCCTCACTTGACTAAAAAGTTTCTCGTCTTTCAGTTTCCTTACAGAGTCACAGTGGCAAGTCTCAATAGCATAATTTAGGGGACTGAAATTCTTAGCCAATTAGGCTCATTATTGGGCAGATGAATTAGGCATCATGACAGTTATATTCTGTTTCAGATGCTAATTCAGTCTGTTAGCTGTCACTCAATTCCATGTCATGTTCTCCTTGTGAAACAACAATCATATTTGCTCATCTTCAGGAGTCATGCTGAGATCAGTGAACCATTTTTTGTCCCCCAAATTAAATGCAAGCAGTTTGAGTCCTTCTCTTATTTTTAAAATAAAAAAAAAAAGCAACAAACAACAACAAAATAACCCAGCCAAACTGTAGCCCAGTAAACAGAATCTATGGTGATTGATGCCATCACAAAACCCTAGAATATCACTGAGCATTGTTGCTATTGCTCAGTACTAAAAAGCAACAGAATATATTAAATCATACGTTGAAAACAGGAGAGGTCAAGATGGAGCAATAATGGATACCAAAAAGCCATTTTAAGTTGAAAAAGATTTTTATTAAGGGAAAACAAAGTGTAATACATAACCTTGCTAAGAAACTATTGTAAATTCTGAAGCAAACATTCCAGTTTCATCCTTTTCAGATAGGAACATTCATCTTGATTATCTGATATTATACTGAAGACTGAAGATAAGATATATAGTCTGAAGATATATAAAGAAGACAGTATATTTGCTCTTAGAGGAATATATGATATGTGCTTTTGGAGGAATAAGTAATGTTTATTAAATATATTTAATATAGCTTTAATAAACCCATTCAGCACAGAACAGTGGTTTAGAGGTTTTTGTTTATGTTTCAGGAAGCATTTCAAGAAGGACACAGGCTTTGTAGTTTTCACTGTTTAGCTCATAAGATTTACATGATTAGCAACTCAGTATCCATATCTGAAAAACTCAGTCTCTGCATGCAGTCAATATTTTGCTATCCTCATGTAGCAGAGAGGGTTGGGAAAATTACTACCTTGTTCTCACTGAAGCTTTTTACAGCATATTGGCTTTTCTGCCCAGATTCTAAACTGAGCTCTGTTGAGGGCAGTCTGTGTGTGTTGCATTATAGACATTTTGGTTGCAAAATAATATTCTGGGACGCAGCTGCCTGGGATTCATCTAGGCACTATCAGCCAGAGTAGCAGACAAGTGGGTGATACCATTCTGGCAGTAAGGTATACCATGTGCTCCTGGCTAGCGCCCTGCTCCTGCCAGGGTGCTGTAGAGGCTGGGGGCTCCTGGGGGCTAGGAGTGGGGCAGTCACCCTGACACACAGGACATCAGTCGCCTCTCTGGGACAGAGTCAGTAAGGTCCGTTGGTGCTCTCAAGTCCCTGAGAGTTGTCATTTGTATACGACTTTGGTCTTTTTTTTTTTTTTTCAAATTCACCCTGTTCAGTGAGTAAATACATCAACATTAATAGGAAGAAGCACATTGGAAGATGTCAGTGACCAAGGATACCCAGTTACTGAATGATCTGTAGTTGCAGTTTCTGACACTGGTATCTATCCAGGTGCTGAGAGTGGGAAAATTCTGCATAAGCACACCTGAGGGCTGAGGAGCAAACTCTGTTGTGGCTCAGCATGTGTTGTGGAACTCTGCTTTGTATCTCAGTTTGGTATGTTACTATTAATGAAGTTCTGTGGGCTTGTTCTTAATCTTCTAACCAAAAAAACCAACCAAACAAAAAGAAAACACACATTAATTTTGGATCTCTTCTAAAGTTTTTTTTTTTTTTTTTTTTATTCATTCGTACCTTATTCTTGATATATAAACTCCTTGGCATCCTCCTCCATATATTCATCACAGTTGTGCAGTGTGATATGAAAAATTTCTTGTACGGCAAACTATTGCAAAAGAGTAGCTGCAATATTTCTCAAATCTGGAAGATATTCTATGCTTGCCTGCCCACACAGAGCACTCATTTCATTTCACTGGCACATCTTTGAGGTGATTTGTTTGATTTATTCTCTCTTCTTTTAGGCTCAAGCTTGTGTTCTTTGAGACACTGCTCTCAAAATCTGAGAAGCTGTGACACATCTGGTGCATTGCCTCTAGCAGCATGGAAATCCTCAAGGGTTAAAAATTCATGGTCATGGTTCTTAAAGAGCTGTCTAAAAGAAATCCAAGAACTTTCTTTTAGAGGCAGTTCTTCAAGTTACTTTGGAAATTCGGGTTGCTGGTCAGTTTTCTTTATCTGCCCCATGAAAAGTAAGTACAAGTTAATACTTATCTAAAGTTTGTAAGTAGAACCAATTTTCTTGTAAACCCACATCTCAATTTTCTCTACAAAATAAAACTTGCTTGTACTTGTGTTTGTTTAAAACAAATTTCTTACTAGAATACTCCTCAAAAGTACTAAGTACTTTTCATCAAATGAAAAGCAATTAAAGTGATGTATAAATAGTCCATAAAGAATCATTGAGAGGTTTGCTACATTGAATTACTGTCTTGTTTAAATACTTCTTGATGCAGACAGCTATAAAAGGCATTCCTCTGTCTGTAAGCACTTACTTCTGGTAGAAACAAGAGTTGTATTGATTTAATGCAATTTATTTTCTCTCTGGATTCTGGTCTTGACACTGTGAAAATATTAATTGGAATTAATAGCATTTGCACAGCTAATTAAAGTCACTCTTCCTCCAGTCAAATCAATTTCTTTAATCAGAGAAGTAACAAACCCTTTCTTAGTTCCTGCAGTCTGCATATAAATGTTCTTTGCTTGAATAAGCATTAGTGCAGTCAGTAGTTGAATACAGACACTGCTATATAGTACTTGGTAATATCTTCAGGGCTTGAAAAGCACACAAAGATTATACCTATTCATTCTCATAGATAATGCAACAATATTTTTTTTTTTTTTAAATTTGAAGTTAATTAAAGACAGGGTGAGTTCTTTCTCATGATCCATACTTCAAGAAGGATTCTGGATAGGGCAATGGTGGTATCAGAGAATGTGCTCTCAGTTTTTCATTTTTTCATGCACTGCCTTAAGGCAAGTAAATGGTACAGCTCAAGGAAAACAATTCCTCTGTGTAAGCTAATGGTCCAGTCTCTTTTTTAAAGCATCATGCAAAATACAGTATTAGCAAATTAATATGTAAAAAGCTCTTTCATGGAAAACACAAATAGGATGGAAAGCAGAGCAAATTCAACATGCTGCTAATCAGTGTTTCTGTTTAAAATGTAGGAGGCATAACTTCTACTGAGGCAGGAGGCCTTAGAGAAGTATTATTCTTAAACCAATCCATTCTGCTAACTTCATGCTTGAGCTGCCGTAGACTCTGTTGGTAAACATGCAGAACATCACTGACTATAGTGGCCTTTTGAATTGGTATTTCAGCCTGAATGCTCAACAAGTTCAACAAGATTTTCATTCCATATGGCAGTGAATTTATGCTCTCTTTTGATTTTTCCTGGTAGTGACATGTGACATGAAGCAAAGGACATATTAAAGATGGTGCTTGGTTATGCATTTGTTACAATAAATCCATGTTTACTGAATGTGAAGTATCTTTGTATGTACATGAAATATTAATTCATGTTATTGAAACAAAAAATCTTTGACAATCGAGTCAGGTCATCATTTAACATATGGCTGTGATTACAAGTTGTTTCCTAAGATACAGATCTAATTTTCAGACTAAGAATATATTTGTTATCTTTACTTTTATACTAGATCTGTTCTGAAAAAAGGTCATGAATAACATAACAAAAAAAAAAAATTACAAATTAAACTCTCTGTACAAAAGGTGTGACTGGTATTATTCATGCAGTCTCCTGTGAATGTTGGAGTAAAAGGGGTTTTTACATGAAAATCTACAAGAAGAGAAGAGCTATATGATTACCTGCAAGAGTAATTGCAATATGTATTATGATCTTGGAAGACGTTAGCTCCTATGATTCAAGCAAGAAGACAAATTACAACTTGTATCTTGCATCCATCATATGATGGATCAGCCAGCAAGTTCCAAGTAGGAAACAATGGAAAATTAAGAGGACAGGGAGAAGAAAAGTAATTCTAAAGTACCTAAAAGTCTTCTATTAAAACCAAATGACTAGTAAATATATTAATTGAATTCATGGTTGCTTCTCAGCTACAAAAAGCAGATTATTACATTAATTGGAAAAGTTTCTTCACATCAAGTAAGTTTTCCAGGATCATTTAAAACCAGTTTTTAGGATTAAGTTGTGGTAGTCACATTTCTTGGATGTTAAACCAATGGAGTAGAGCATACACTTCCAGTCTTGAACAGACATGCAGAAGAAAGATTAAGTTTATATCAGGAGCATAAAGGAGGAGTACATAATATCTGTAGAGAGAGAGCTACAAGACCTATTCCACAGTTAACTCTATTTTAAGGGAACAAATTCTGTTTCACATGACATTGGTCTCTGTACTGAGACTGTCATGCATGAATGAAATCTTTATATCACATCACAAGGACTGTGGCAGGGATTGCTTGTCATTTTTAGATGTCAGAATTTTCATAACAGACAGTGGGTGAAAAAATATCATATTTAAGCTGCTCTACAAAATTATGTTGATTCTTAAGTTTTCTTTTAAGGTACAAGAAGTTAGTCTATGGGCTGATACAGGCAAGGGAAACAAACCACAGCAGTAAAAACCCTAAAATAATCCCAGATAAATTAGTGTTATCCCAACTACAAAGTAATTTGCAGAGCTAATCTTCAAACTTTGAGAATTTTGCTCATGTACTGTTCTTCCTGGGTTATATCCTTGGATGGATAAGGAGCTGCTGAGCAAAATTCGAAGGAAAAAGGAGGCTTATAAAAGGTGGAAGCAAGGTCAGGTGGCTTGGGATGAATACAGGGATGATGTCCAGGAAGCTAGGGACCAGGTTAGGAATGCTAAGGCCCACTTAGAATTAAACTTGGCTAGGGATGTTAAGGATAAGAGGAAGGGATTCTATAGGTACATTGCAAATAAAAGACAGGCTAGGGACAATGCAGGCCTCTCCAGAAGCTATTAGGAAAACTGGCTACCCTGGATTTGGAGAAGGCTGAGGTTCTCAATGACTTCTTTGCCTCAGTCTTCACTGCCAAATGCTCTGACCACACCACCCAAGTCTTGGAAGGCAGACGCAGGGACAGTGAGAATGAAGACTCTGGGCCCACTGTAGGAGAGGATCTGGTTTGAGACCACCTTAAGAACCTGAATGTATACAAGTCCATGGGACCGGATGAAATCCATCCGCAGGTCCTGAAGGAGCTGGCAAATGAAGTTGCTAAGCCACTGTCCATCATATTTGAAAAATCATGGCAGTCAGGTGAAGTTCCCGATGACTGGAAAAAGGGAAATATAATCCCCATTTTTAAGAAGGGGAAAATGGATGAGCAGGGGAATTACAGACCAATCAGTCTCATCTCTGTGCCTGGCAAAATCTTGGAGCAGATTCTCCTGGAAGGCATGCTGAGGCAAATGAAAACCAACAAGGTGCTTGGTGACAGCCAGCATGGCTTCACTAAGGCGAAATCCCACCTGACCAATCTAGTGGCCTTCTATGAAGGGGCTACGGAAGAGATGGACACGGGCAGAGCAGTTGATGTCATCTACCAGGACTTGTGTAAAGCCTTTGACACTGTCTCACATGACATCCTTCTCTCTAAGTTGGAGAGACAACAATTTGATTGGTGGACCACTCGGTGGATAAAGAACTGGCTGGATGGGCGCAATCAAAGAGTTGTGCTCAATGGCTCAATGTCCAGTTGGAGACCAGTAACGAGTGGTGTCCCCCAGGGATCGGTGTTGGGGCCGGTCTTGTTCAACATCTTTGTGGGTGACATGGACAGTGGGATTGAATGTGCCCTCAACAAGTTTGCCGATGACACCAATCTCTGTAGTTTGATTGATACATTGGAGGGAAGGGATGCCATCCAGAGGGACCTTGAGACGCTTGTGAGGTGGGCTGATGCCAACCTGATGAAGTTTAACCATGCCAAGTGCAAGGTCCTCCACCTGGGTCAGAGCAATGCCAGGCACAGCTACAGATTGGGCGGGGAGGAGATTCAGAGCAGCCCTGTAGAGAAGGACTTGGGGGTGATAGTAAATGAGAAAACGAACATGGGCCAGCTTCAGTGTGCGCTCGCAGCCCAGAAAGCCAACCGTATCCTGGGCTGCATCAAAAGGAGCGTGACCAGCAGGTCGAGGGAGGTGATCCTACCCCTCTACTCTGCTCTTGTGAGACCTCACTTGGAGTATTGTGTGCAGTTCTGGTGTCCTCAACATAAAAGGACATGGAACTGTTGGAACAAGTCCAAAGGAGGACCACGAGGATGATCAGGGGACTGTAGCACCTCCTGTATGAAGATAAGTTGAGACACTTGGGGCTGTTCAGCCTGGAGAAGAGAAGTCCGCGTGGAGACCTCATAGCAGCCTTCCAATATCTGAAGGGGGCCTATAGGGATGCTGGGGAGGGACTCTTCATGAGGGACTGTAGTGAGAGTACAAGGGGTAACAGATTCAAACTTAAAAGGGAAGTTTGGATTGCATATGAGGAAGAAATTCTTTATTGTAAGTGTGGTGAGGCGCTGGAAAGTCTTTCCCAGGGAAGTTGTGAATGCTTCATCCCTGGCAGTGTTCAAGGTGGGGTTGGACATAGCTTTGGATGGCATGGTTTAGTGTGAGGTGTCCCTGCCCATGGCAGTGTGGTTGGAACTAGATGATCTTCAGGTCCTTTCCAACCCTAGATATTCTATGATTCTATGGTGGGAATTAGGATATTGAAACAAAAATTTCAGGAAAGGCTAAACCCAAAATCTCTGTGTGTGGGAAAAGTCAGCCTTTATGCTGTCATCTGATACTAAAGGAGCAAACTCCTATAAATTGGTATGCTTGAAAAGCTAGTGATTTTCTTCTGAGCAGGATATACTACAGCAGAGGAGGACTGGTGAAGCTCTACTTCCAATATTTACCTATACAATGTCTGAATCAGTTCACTCTCAAGTAGGGTTGCAAATACATTTTGATGTGTTGTTCCTTTCCAAAACTGCAAGTTGGCACTGTTTAGTGCAGTCTATTTAGTCTGTTCAGAAAATCACCATATTCATAAGGTATCAAAAAATTTTGTACATTTTTTCTGGTTTAGACGATTTGATGTTTCCGAAATTATTGTAAAGCCCAGTTTCCAAGCCATGTGAAAGACAGACTTCTAGTACAGAGATAGTTAGGCAAGCTATTATACTTTGGGAATAAATGACTTATTAAAAGCTCAACAACAATTTGATAGTTGTGTGCTGAGAAGTTATTTCTCATTCTTCATTTCACCACTGAAAATCTTCTAAACTAATACAGCTGAAACAGCAAACATCTTTCAGATGCCATTGTTTTAACTCAGAAAATCCCCAGAGATTTTATTCAGTCCTTTGAAAATGTCATCTTTATTTGAATTTGAAGAGAAGAGAGAAGTTTCTCAACCAAAACACTATTTCACCTCTATTTTGTCATGGTTTGACCCAGTTGGCAACTAAACAACACGCAGGCACTCACTCACTCCCATTTCCACGGACTGGGGGAGAGACTTGGAAGAGAGTGAGAAAACATGGGGGTTGAGATAAAACCAGCTTATAATTGAAATAAAATAAAATACTAATATTAATAATGATTTGCAATAAAAAGGAAAGTAAACCGAATTATAATGCATGAAAGACAAGTGATGTAAATGAAAAATTTCTCAACACCAACAAACTGATGCCCACCCAGTCCCTGAGTAGTGAATTCTCTGCCAGCCTCCACCCTTGTTTTATTGCAGAGCATGATGCCATATGGTGTGGAATATCCCCCAGATCAGTTGGGGTCGCTGTTGCGGCTGTGTCTCCTCCCAGCTTCTTTTGCACCCCCAGGGTATTTGCTAGTGTGGAGAAGGTGTGCAGAAGATGCTTTGGCTCTGTGTAAGAAGGGATCAACAGTAACTAAACCATCCCTGAATTATAGATGCTGTTTCCAGCACAAATCTAAACCAGAATCCCTTACTAACTGCTTTGAAGAAAAAAAGCTCTTAACCAGCCAAATCAGCACACATTTTTTATTGGGAAATTTTGCCTTTGTCTAGATTAGTAGGAAGATCAGTATATTTACATAACAGAATTTCCTACTGATAGCATTTCAGACTATTTCAAATTATCAGCAGATTCAAGTCTTCAAATATTTTGATAGACAGCTGCAGGGCTTGCTGCACAGGTCTTCTTATTGTAGCACTTTTTAGGAAACTATCTTTATTGCTATTCAAAGGTGAGAGTTTAGAAATCTTTTCCTTTGAATTAAATATAATCAGGACTCTGCAAATAATATTAAGTTTGCAAAGAATTAAACCTTTTGACTTTACTTAGAGAGGGCCAAATTTTAGTTGTTGTGTCTGCTTGTAGCAGCATCAATTTCGGCAGTTTATAGAAGGCAATCTGTACAGCTAATTTTTTATTAGATTGACAGACCAAATATTTTTTCAATTGAATCAAGTAAATTCCACCTTTCCAAGCCATTTTTCCACTCCTATATGTTGTAGAGGGCTTCTTAATGCTGATTGAGAAACCTCAAAACTTCTAAATAGCTTTTTCTCTTCTTAATTTCATAATAACTTCCTACATAAATACCTTCAAATTACATGTAATACAAAATAATAAATACAATAAAAACCCCTAATATGATACAACATAATTCAAGAACAGAACAGAATAGAATATTAAAATAGAATATAGAAATTATATACAGTAAGTACAATATGACATAAATTTTAGTTTTGAATAATTAAAATGTAATATAATTTTGACAGACCATGCCATGAAAATAACCCAATATTGAGAAGTTAAGCTTACCGCAGGCTCCAGAGCTGATGCTGACTAGCTTTGTCACACGTTTTTGTGTTTTACAGATGAATTCAAGTACTTTTATAGATAAGCGCATTGAAGTGCAGCTGTTCCTTGATGCATTCTTTGCCTTAAAGCATTTTCTCTGCTCTTGAAGAGCTCAGCTTCTGCATATTGTCAACTCTCTGTGCTGAGCACCTGCGCCCCTGGAAGCTTGCTCTCTCTCACCCTGGAAAAGCTGACAGCTTGAATCTTCATGAGGTTCATTGCTGAAGGCAGCTGGTGGAAAAAGTAAGCCAGGTCTAACTAGCAAGCACATTGCTATCTGGGATGAGCACCTGAGAGAAACTTGGCTGGAGAGTTGATTGGAAGGTACAGCTAAGTTCTGGGTCCAGTATGGGTGACCCTAAAACTCAGGAGGCAACCGTAGCTGGGTGAGCTGAAAGTCCCTAATTTTTCAAATGGAATCTGAGCACAATTTTCTGGACACAGAACTCCTTCCTAGCATTAAGTAACAAAAAGTAAGCCTCACATAAGATAGAGGCTAAATTGTAAGTTAGTACAGGAAAGGAGAAGTTTCGTTCAGGGAAAATCAAAAAGGTGCAAAAATGTGTTTGAAATGCAGTGGCATATATAGATAATCAGTGGAGAGATCACTCAGAAGCAATGTCTGAGTAGTTCATAGTGGTAAAGTTGCATTATTTCTCTTTTCACAGAAGATCATGATTTTGACCCTTAGTGTTATTCACAGAAGCACCATGTTCTTCAACATAAATTCGGAATATTAGTGAGTGCAAATAACTGAGTCAATCAGAAGAAACAGTCATCATCTTGTTTTGAAGAGTTTTGCATACAGGAAAATATAAAGCTGGATTGAACAGTGGTGAAACTCAGACATAGAACCAATCTTCATAGAAAAGAATGTCTGCAAAACCGACTGGTGTGGGAAACCTATTGTGAGAGACTGATCTGAAATCAGACTCCACTGCCCATTGTCCCAAGGATTGGTCTGAGAAGCTGAGATGGAATTCCACCTGTGTTTTGCCTCAGAGATGGGTGGCAGGAGTTGAGGTTAGATTCCAATGCCCATTGCCTGGGAGAACGGTGTGAGGAGCTGAGCTAGGACTCCACCATCCATTGCCTGAGGGATGAGTGGGAAAGAGCTGAAATAAGGCTACTCTGTCCATGACCTTGATGATTGGTGTGAGGAATTGGGGTTTTCTCCAGTCGGACCCTGACACCTATCTAGAAAGTTATGGCTGTTGTTAAATTCTGCAGTACTTCAGTAGCTTTCCTCCAGTGATGGCAAACACTCTTTTGACATTTGGCAGCCTTTGTGATGGTCAACATGACATGCAATACTACAGACTTGGGGAAGGGTGGCTGGAGCTACTTGAGGGAAAAGGACCTGGGGGTGCTGATTGATGGAGCTGAACATGAGCCAGCTTGTGTCCAGGCGACCAAGAATGTCAACAGTATCCTGGCCTGTATCAACAATAGCGTGGCCAGCAGGGCCAGGGCAGTGATCATCTTCCTGTACTGCCCTGGTGAGGATGCACTTCTAATCCTGCTTTCAGTTCTGGATCTCTCACTACAAGAGAGACACTGAGGTGCTGGAGTGGGTCCAGGAAAGGGCGACGAAGCTGGTGAAGGGTCTAGAGCACAAATGTGATGAGGAAGAGTTGAGAGAACTGAGGATGTTTAGTCTGGAGAAAATGAGGCTCAGGGGGTATTTTTTTGCTCTCTGAAACTACCAGAAAGGAGGACAGATGGAGGTGAGGGTTGGTCTCTTCTCCCAGATAATGAGTGATAGGACAAGAGGAAACAGCCTCAAGCTGCATGAGGGGATGTTTAGTTTTGATATAGGAACAATTTCTTCGCAGAAAGGGTGATCAGGCATTGGAATAAGCTGCCAGGGAAGTACTGAAGTCACCATCCCTGGAGGTGTTTAAAAACTGTGTAGATGAGGCCCTTGGTGGTGTGGTTTAGTGGTGGTCTTGGCAGTTCTGGGGTAATGGATGTACATGTTGATCTTAAAGGTCTTTTCCAACCTAGATTCTATGATTCTATGATATGAATGGCCTGTTTATGGATAAGTATGTTTCTTTGGCACAGAAATTGAGCAGAAATCAACAGCTATTGCCACTTTCACTCAGTCCTGGACTACAAACTCTTTGATGCAGCTATTAAAGAAGAGAAACAATTGACTACAAAAAGTGCTGAGGTTGGAAAGCTTCTATATTGTCATGGGTTCAGCAGTAGCAGTCATTTTTCTCCTTCTTGGTATCTGGTGCTGCTCTGTGTTTTTGACTTTTGACCTGGGAACAGCGCTGATAACACCGATGTTTTCAGTTACTGCTTAGTAATGTTTAGTCTGACCAAGGACTTTCTGAGTCTCATGCTCTGCCAGGGGGGAGGGGAAGCTGGGGGGAAGCAGAGACAGGACACCCGACCCAAACTGACCAAAGAGGTATCCCATACCACAGCACATCATGCCCAGGATGTAAAAACTGGGGGAAGGAACCTGGAAGAGTTAGTTTACGGCTCGGTCATCGGGTGGTGAGTGGTTGTATTCTCTTCCCTTGTTATTTTCCTTACCATTTTTATTATTGGTAGCAGCAGCAATGGTTTGTGTTATATCTTAGTTACTGGACTGTTTTTATCTCAACCCATGGGAGTTACATTCTTTTGATTCTCCTCCCCATCCCTCCGGGGGGAGGGAGGGGGGGAGAAAGAGGGGGGAGTGAGTGAGCGAACTGCGTGAGAGGCAGTGAGTGACAGTGCCTGGAGATACATTGGGAAATTGCATGTTGTAGTGTACACTGATGAATACCTGCATATTGGAAAATAATCACAGATAATAATTCAAAAGCAACTAGGACAGTTTATTCCTTCATCAACTATCCTGGTTTCAGATGGTTTTAGGACAAGAAACTATAATTTGGAACATTCTAAATAATTGTAAAATCAAGAAAATGAGTGATAAGAAAATACTTTCTAAAGTGAAAATTTTATTTCTTTAGAAGTTGGAAAACCTTACTGTACTCTGTAGGACATGATAATTCTTTCTGTGGGGAAGGATCCAAAGCTGGTTTAAGTTTATAGAAATACTACTGAATCCAAAAGTCCCCAAGTAATATTCAGTGCATGTGGATACCATGGACAGCGGGAAGTTGATTCCTGCCATCAGTGCTTCCAAAGCAATAATAATGGAAAAAGAAAAGAAAAGAAATTTTTTGGAGAAGCAGGAAATCAGAATACTCCATGACTGAACATATCACAAAAGCATGGTGATTGCTCTTTGTGAAATCTGGGAAAGATTGATACTGACTTCAGTAAGGCTATCAATTCTTTCCTCCTCCTCAATTTTTCTTTATTTATTCCTAAACCTTGATGAAAAGTGAATTCAATTTTTTTTTTTTTTACAGTTTCTTCAGTTAGGTTTAGATTCAGTGTTTATTTTAAATGATTTTCCAGCAGCAGCTCATTTTATAAATGCCAACTTCTTTTTTCATTCTTTTGTTTTAAGAAGAAAAGAGAGTACAACTTTCTGCTGTTCAGGCCCAAAGGCTGTTAGAATCACAATAATTTAAGGTCAAATATTTCAAGAAAATAGGTGTAAGAGCCAGAAGCATGCAGTTTTATTTTCGTAGACAACTAATAAATTTTCACATATATTTGGTGACATTCACTTTCCTCTTTACTAAGGATCATTAAAGAGCACCCTTCTTATTTACCTGTAATGTTAGGGATTGCATCAGGCATAACATTTTAACAACAGGCTCATATCCAAGCAGCAGAAACTTCCAGATCTTGTTCAACATTTTTTGTTGGTGGCATGGACAGTGAGATTGAGTGTGCCCTCGCAAGTTTGCCGATGACACCAATCTCTGAAGTTTGGTTGATACTTTGGAGGGAAGGAATGTCATCCAGAGGGACTTTGAGATGCTTGTGAGGTGGGCTGATGCCAACCTAATGAAGTTTCACCATGCCAAGTGCAAGGTCCTACACCTGGGTCGGAGCAATGCCAGGCACAGCTACAGGTTGGGCAGAGAAGAGATTCAGAGCAGCCCTGTAGAGAAGGACTTGGGGGTGACCAGCAGGTCGAGGGAGGTGCTCCTGCCCCTCTACTCTGCTCTCGTGAGACCTCACTTGGAGTATTGTGTGCAGTTCTGGTGTCCTCAACATAAAAAGGACATGGAAGTGTTAGAACAAGTTCAGAGGAGGGCCACGAAAATGATCAGGGGACTGGAGCACCTCCCGTATGAAGATAGGCTGAGAAAGTTGGGGCTGTTCAGCCTGGAGAAGAGAAGGCTGTGTGGAGACCTCCTAGCAGCCTTCCAATACCTGAAGGGGGCCTATAGGGATGCTGGGGAGGGACTCTTCATTAGGGACTGTGGTGAGAGGACAAAGGGTAATGGGTTTAAACTTAAACAGGGGAGGTTTAGATTGGATCTGAGGAAGAAATTCTTTACTGTGAGGGTGGTGGGGCCCTGGAATGGGTTGCCCAGGGAAGTTGTGAATGCTTCATCCCTGGCGGCGTTCAAGGTGGGGTTGGACATAGCCTTGGATGGCATGGTTTAGTGGGAGGTGTCCCTGCCCATGGCGGGGGGGTGGAACTCGATGATCTTGAGGTCCTTTCCAGCCCTTACTATTCTGTGATTCTGTGATTCTGTGATGGTAAATGAGAAAACGAACATGGGCCAGCTTCAGTGTGCACTTGCAGCCCAGAAAGCCAACCGTGTCCTGGGCTGCATCAAAAGGAGCGTGACCAGCAGGTCGAGGGAGGTGATCCTGCCCCTCTACTCTGCTCTTGTGAGACCTCACTTGGAGTATTGTGTGCAGTTCTGGTGTCCTCAACATAAAAGGACATGGAACCGTTGGAACAAGTCCAAAGGAGGACCACAAGGATGATCAGGGGACTGCAGCACCTCCTGTATGAAGATAGGCTGAGCAAGTTGGGGCTGTTCAGCCTGCAGAAGAGAAGGCTGTGTGGAGACCTCATAGTAGCCTTCCAATATCTGAAGGGGACCTATAGGGATGCTGGGGAGGGACTCTTCATGAGGACTGTAGTGAGAGTACAAGGGGTAACAGGTTCAAACTTAAACAGGGGAAGTTTAGATTGGATATGAGGAAGAAGTTCTTTACTGTAAGGGTGGTGAGGCACAGAACTGGGCTGCCCAGGCAAGTTATGAGTGCTCCATCGCTGACAGTGTTCAAGGCCAGCTTGGACATAGCCTTGAGTGGCATGGTTTAGTGTGAGGTGTCCCTGCCCATGGCAGAGGGGTTAGAAGCTGATGATCTTCAGGTCCTTTGCAACTCTAACTATTCTAAGATTCTATGATTCTATGTATTGGAATGATGAAAGTTAATACAGATTAGTGTTGGAGAGTCTGGTTTAGCAGATAAACATTTTAATTCAGTAAAATTTTTATCTTTTTTTTTTTAATTTTAAATTTAAAATCATTATGTGTGGCATAAAATTTTTAATTGCCTCCGTATGGATAAAGCCGGGAACTAGAGAGGTTTTAAAAGCAGAGTAGAAAATTGCATTATTCTCTTGAAGAGCTTTACACTGTTACACTCAGAAACTATGGTTAGTCACACCACGTTAATTTTTTTTTTAATACTGTTTACATTTATCTTCTCAAAGGGACAAAATATACTTGGCTTGCACAGAGCAAGCCACTAAAAAGGGAGTATCAAAACAGTTGTAAGAATGACCTCCATAAAAGCACATTATTATGATGAAAATGTTCAGACGGCTGGTGTGGTTCACAGTCTGCCTGGTTAGTGTTGAGAACAGGGCTGATATAAGTAATACATCTTCTAGAGATGTTTGATACAGAGGCAAATTTCATTTCAGACTGAACAGAAATACAATTTCATACACCAACACTGACCAAACTTGTTCTTGGCCAAGCAAGTTTCAAAGTTTTCCTGTACTCATCCAGCATATTTACTGAGGGACAGATTCATAGAATGTGTCTATTACTTAATGACAAAGCCAAAATCGCAGCACTGGATACTACATGCAGACTGGAAGGGAATTCCAGAGGTCCCTACTCCAATGCCCTGCCCAGAGGAGGCTCAGCTGTGGAGTCAGACCAGGTTGCATAGGGCATTATTTCATGGGGGTTGGAAACACTCCAAGGAAGGGACAGTACCAGACTGCCGAGCCCGTCCCTGCTGCTCAGCTATCCTGTGCAACAAAAGCTTTCCCTTATCTCCAGCCTTTCTGGCCCTTCTAAGTTTACTGCCCACCAAGGCCCAAGACCTGCTCAGAGCTGCCCATAACCCCCACTGGCATTGCTGCCAGGGATCTGCCCCCCCCAGGACAGAGCCGTACAGCAATCTGCTCTATTTCCAGAGCTGCGTCTGAAACTGGCAATTTGAATATTGCTGTTCTGGGCCACATGGATGGTGCGAATACACTCTCCTGGTTTCTCTTTCACTGTACAAGATATTATCAGCCTGCCTAAGAAGTCTTCTACAAACTTCTGCAGGGCTGTGGTGGTTTAAGTAGGGCCAAAGTATGGGGCATAGTGGCTTCTTCTGCAGAGCTGGAATAGGACTGCTGTCTTCAGAGCTCGATGAGAGTGCTTCGCTATCCTAATGGCTTTCGGGTCTCTTGGATTTCAAATGATTGATAATGACACCACTTTATTTTCTGGATTAATGTTATTTGCCATTGGTGATCAGAACTGTAGAAAACAACTTGGTCACATTAAATTTTCTTATTCTTTTATGTTTGGAAAAAAGATATATTTAATATATGACTACTTTTTGTCCATATACATGTATTTTTCAAACAGGATTTCTTTTAATCTTTCTTCTATTCCAATGCTTATATTAAATTAAAAACAGGAGTAAGATGCTTAAACCTACCCTTCGTTTCTGAGAACTGATCCAATTATTAAACTAAATGTGTTTGTGCTGTATTTGCATTTACTCTCTCGGGATCTTATTCCACTTATTGTAAAAAAATCCAGCCTAAACTAGATTAGGAAATCGGTGTAATTTCACAACAAATAGTTACGAGTTAATTTGCTAGTTGAAACATGTCCAATGGAGAAAAACAGCTGCATTATGTGGCCAGTTAAATCCATCCAGATCTTACTATTTAATATTCTGATCAAGTAGTCCACAAAAGAGTGATAAGCAAAGAATTTTCTCTGAAATTATTTGATTAATAGTTTTGAATTACTGATATATTCAGAGATAACTGCAGTAAGAAAATGAGACCAACCTCATCAAGTATATTACCCCTTACAATTTATTAATTTATTAATCTCTCTCTAATTAAAAACAATTAAAACCTGCTTCATGAGTATTTCATCTGATTCGGAGAAAACTCCAAGAACAAACTCTCCAACAAAGTTTTCAAGTTGACAAGCAGATATTCCTTATTGCGGCTCTGGGAGACACGGGGGATAGCTCCTCCTAACGTGTGTCCCCATATTGCTACACATGCTACTTATATGGCCACTGGGCATACATACATATTCATGAGGCTATGTATGGATTACATCACTTTCCAGAAAGTTTCCCGCACTTGTACAAAAACGTGATGGCGGCCTCTGAGGGTCTTTTACTTCTTCCAACAATCTTCATCATTTCTGGCAGCCTTTGAAACACAGAGTAGATGTTTATATCAGCTTAACTGGTTTGTTAACACCACAAACATAGCAATCATCCTGTCCTTGTATTTATCAGTTAGTTTAACTGCAGCCCATCCTGGACACCTGCCATTCCCAGATACTCCTTATCCTTACGTCCTGTTCTTCTAGGCTGTTTTTCTTGCACTCATTTTGTACTAAGGTCATAAGGGCCTAGAACTTCATCAACTACAATGGTTTGTCTTATACAAGAATTCTCAGTATGTTCTCTAGCTGTACTCAATCTTTTTCTTTCTGTGAATCATGCACCTCAGTAATTTTCCATTGCTACTGTTACAAAGCCATCAAACTTAACATTACTTAAAACTGATTCTAAAGGTTTATATATTTCATTTTGTGATTTTGTGCCCCCCCTTGTCTCATATCTCAACAAAAACTGTTATCAGTTCAATTATAATTGTTTGGAAAGGTTTCTGTCAAGAAACCATGTGATCTAGTAGTTTTGATATTTTATTATTAAAAAGCATGAATATTTTAGAACATCCTAGACTGTCCTTGCCATCTGTGAGAGACTGATCTGAAATGAGACTCCACTGTCCACTGTCTTAAAGATTAGTATGAGAATCTGAGATGGGATTAAACCAGTTCATTGTCTCAGAGATTGGTCTGAGAAGCTGAGATGGAATTCCACAGATCTTTTGCTTCAGAGATAGGTGGGATGAGTTGAGGTAAGGCTGTTCATTGATTGAGGTATGAGTGGGAAAGGGCTAAGACCTCCAGGATTGGCATGAAAAATTGTTACCAATTATACCAAGAACTGCTGCAGACACTTGCAGTTGAAAAGCTGGCTGCAAGACCAGGGAAACTGGTCCACCAAGAACATGTAATACCTGACATGAAGACCAGACGTACTCCCCCCAGCTCATTTTGAAAGGAGGAAAAGATAATCACAAAGAGGCACATTGCGAGGGAATCATTGCCATGAGGATGACTCCAGAAGGAGACCTCCATGAAGACACTCTCCATCAATGGCTACTACGGATCCTGAGGGACACCCTCCTTGAGACATTGCCATGAGGGCAACTCACATCAGGACACCTCAAAGGGTACCTTCAAGGGGGCAACTCCAGAAGGATGCTTCCAGGAGAACACCCACCTCTGATGACTACTACGGTCTCTTGGGGGACACTGCTTTGATACCGACTATGAACCCAGAAGAACTCCCGCCACCGACTATGAGACATTGGATCTCCGGGACACCACTGGATCCATGGTGATGACTAGCTCTCTCTCTCTCTCTGCACCCCGAATACTTGCTTCATTTTCTACCTTTTTTCCAATCTGTCCTATCGCTGTCTCCTTTATTGCAATAATTTCCCTTTTTTGCAATAAACTTACTAATCGATTATACAACTTGACCTCACTTGCCTCTTAATTTCACTCTTGGGATCACGAACTGAAACAGAATTCAACACTGGGGTTTTCTCCAATCAGATCCTGACATTAAATTAACGTCACGGACAGGATCCCTTGCAGTGAAAAGTGCCATAATGTCACTTAAAGTGTAAGGTATTATGTGTGTACCTCTCAGGGACGTAAGGGTTATACTAAACGGATGTGCTGCCTCCCTGAGATGACTACCTCAAGCTGTTGCTGCATTTCACTTGCTTTACCTATCAGGGACATAAGAATGGATTTTTTTGAAGCAAAACATGCTACCTTCCTGAGACAACTACCCCGACCTATTGTAACTTTGTATTATGCGTGTGCCTCTCAGGGACTTAAGGGGTGTGTTTTTGTTGAAGCAAAATGTGCTGCCTCCCTGAGACAATTGTCCCAGTCAGAAATGAATAGCAGTGAAGCTGCCCTTCAGGGCAGAGATATGTTGCAGCGTCTTTTAGAGAAATATAAATCTCACCGCTCTCTGCCAGGTGTAGAATAGGCCAAGAAAAATTGGAATAATATGCAAAATGTGACAGACCAAATAAGCACCCTGCAAAAGGACGCAAAAATTCTAGACCAGAAAGGGCAAGTTTATTGCCTGTGTCTTACTGGGCACCAGCTTGGTTGCTGCATTAAAAGCTAGAGGACAATAACAAACAGCTGAATCTTAGTTAATGCAAACTTTACAAGACATGGTCTGATCCCTGCAGGATCAGGTAGTTAACTTAAAAGAACAGTTACATGAAAAGAAAAATCAGGCTAACTACTTGCAATTAGCCCTGAAAGAGCAACTCCTGTCAGAGAAGAGCAACTCCTGGCAGAGAAAAGCACCTCTGCATGGTCTGAGAAAACAATTGAATATCTCCACATTGACCTGGAAGAGGCAAGGCTAAGGTTAGAAAACTTGAATGCTCCTGCCGCTTCTCTCTGACTCTTGAGAAAAAATGAGTATACTTGCGAAGACGGAGAGGGCAAATTCCCACAATTTTCCACCAAAGAGATTCCATATACTGCCATAGAATTAGCTACACTTTAAAAGGAATTTGGTTTTACTCCAAAAGAATCAGAAGCAGAATGTATTTGGGCAGTATCTCTGTCTGGGGGAGATCAAATTTTACAAAGTGAGAAGGAAGCTGAGGGATATTGGGGGCCAGCAGTATTTTTAACCACCAGTAACCACTGCACACCCTAGTCCTTAATTCAAAGAGCAACTTATTGGGCTGGAGGACTTAACCCTTTGGAAAGAGTAGATCCCCTTGCCATCACGGGAACAGTCAACCGGTTCGTAGAAAATGCATTGAAAGAGGCATATCTGCAAATGATGTATGATTGGGAACTTAGACTTAAACGGGAGTCCCCAGTAATGATACCTGTCTATTACGTACGTATGAATCACAGAATCACAGAATCACAGAATAGTAAGGGTTGGAAAGGACCTCAAGATCATCGAGTTCCAACCCCCCCGCCATGGGCAGGGACACCTCCCACTAAACCATGCCATCCAAGGCTATGTCCAATCCCACCTTGAACGCCGCCAGGGATGAAGCATCCACAACTTCCCTGGGCAACCCATTCCAGGGCCCCACCACCCTCACAGTAAAGAATTTCTTCCTCAGATCCAATCTAAACTTCCCCTGTTTAAGTTTAAACCCATTACCCCTTGTCCTCTCACCACAGTCCCTAATGAAGAGTCCCTCCCCAGCATCCCTATAGACCCCCTTCAGGTATTGGAAGGCTGCTATGAGGTCTCCACGCAGCCTTCTCTTCTCCAGGCTCAACAGCCCCAATTTTCTCAGCCTATCTTCATACGAGAGGTGCTCCAGTCCCCTGATCATTTTCGTGGCCCTCCTCTGGACTTGTTCTAACACTTCCATGTCCTTTTTATGTTGAGGACACCAGAACTGCACGCAATACTCCAAGTGAGGTCTCACGAGAGCAGAGTAGAGGGGCAGGAGCACCTCCCTCGACCTGCTGGTCACACTCCTTTTGATGCAGCCCAGAATACGGTTGGCTTTCTGGGCTGCAAGCGCACACTGCCGGCTCATGTTAATTTTTTCATCAACCCACACCCCCAAGTCCTTCTCTGCAGGGCTGCTCTGAATCTCCTCCCCGCCCAACCTGTAGCTGTGCCTGACATTGCTCCGACCCAGGTGTAGGACTTTGCATTTAGCATGGTTAAACTTCATTAGGTTGGCATCAGCCCACCTCACAAGCGTCTCAAGGTCCCTCTGGATGGCATTCCTTCCCTCCAGTGTATCAACCGAACCACACAGCTTGGTGTCATCGGCAAACTTGCTGAGGGTGCACTCAATCCCACTGTCCATGTCACCCACAAAGATGTTGAACAAGACCGGTCCCAACACCGATCCCTGGGGGACACCACTCGTTACCGGTCTCCAGCTGGACACTGAGCCACTGAGCACTGCTCTTTGCGTGCGGCCATCCAGCTAGTTCTTTATCCACCAAGTGGTCCACCTATCAAATTGATGTCTCTCCAACTTAGAGAGAAGGATGTCATGGGGACAGTGTCAAAGGCTTTACACAAGTCCCGGTAGATGACATCAACTGCTCTGCCCCTGTCCATCAGTTCCGTAGCCCCTTCATAGAAGGTCACCAGATTGGTTAAGCAGGATTTCCCCTTAGTGAAGCCATGCTGGCTGTCACCAAGCACCTTGTTGGTTTTCATGTGCCTTAGCATGCCTTCCAGGAGAATCCACTCCAAGATTTTGCCAGGCACAGAGGTGAGACTGACTGGTCTGTAATTCCCTGGCTCATCCATTTTCCCCTTCTTAAAAATGGGGATTATATTTCCCTTTTTCCAGTCATCGGGAACTTCACCTGACTGCCATGATTTTTCAAATATGATGGACAGTGGCTTAGCAACTTCATTTGCCAGCTGCTTCAGGACCCGGGGATGGATTTCATCCGGTCCCATGGACTTGTATACATTCAGGTTCCTAAGATGATCTCGAACCAGATCCTCTCCTACAGTGGGCCCAGGGTCTTCATTCTCACTGTCCCTGCATCTGCCTTCCAAGACTTGGGTGGTGTGGACAGAGCATTTGCCCGTAAAGACTGAGGCAAAGAAGTCATTAAGAACCTCAGCCTTCTCCAAATCCAGGGTAGCCAGTTCTCCCGATAGCTTCTGGAGAGGGCCCACGTTGTCCCTAACCTGTCTCTTATCGGCAATGTACCTATAAAATCCCTTCCTGTTATCCTTAACATCCCTAGCCAAGTTGAATTCTAAGTGGGCCTTAGCTTTCCTAACCTGGTCCCTAGCTTCCCGGACAACATCCCTGTATTCTCCCCAGGCCGCCTGACCTTGCTTCCACCTTTTATAAGCCTCCTTTTTCCTTCGAATTTTGCTCAACAGCTCCTTATCCATCCAAGGAGGTCTCCTGGCCCTCCTGCTAGACTTCCTTCTAGTTGGGATGCATCGCTCCTGAGCTTGCAGCAGGTGATCCTTGAATATCAACCAACAGTTTTGGGCCCCCCTGCCCTCTAGGGCTGTATCCCATGGAACCTTACTGAGCAGGCTCCTGAAGAGGCCAAAGTCTGCTCTCTTGAAGTCCGGGGCAGTGAGCTTGCTGCATGCTCTTCTCACTGTCCTGAGGATCTCAAACTCAACCATCTCATGATCGCTGCAATCAAGGCTGCCCTGGAGCGTTACATTCCCAACCAGCCCTTCCCTGTTGGTGAGGACGAGGTCAAGCATGGCACCTCTCCTTGTCAGCTCCTCTATTACTTGCAGAAGGAAGTTGTCTTCCACACAATAGAGGAACCTTCTGGATTGCTTGTGCCGGGCCGTACCATCCCTCCAACAGATATCAGGGTGGTTGAAGTCTCCCATGAGAACAAGGGCCTGCAAGCGTGAGGCTGCTCCTATCTGCCTATGGAGAGCTTCGTCCAGCAAGTCCCCTTGGTCAGGCGGTCTGTAACAGATCCCCACAATAATGTCACCCATCACTGTTCTCCCTTTCACCCTGACCCACAAACTCTCTGTCGACTGCTCACCTGTCCCCAGACAGAGTTCCATACTCTCTAGCCTATCCCTAACATAAATAGCAACTCCCCCTCCCCGTCTGCCGGGCCTGTCTTTCCTCCGCTCATTCAGGGTCTTCCTGACTCCCTGAAAGCCTTGGTGATCTACTTGCAGGGAAAGACACAAGCAACATCCCAAAGAAAAGGGCCGTTGCTGTCCTTGAAGGACTTCTGTCACATGATGGAAAGAGAGAGAGGAAAGTATAGACATGGGTGAAAGTTGCGCGTGAATTAATTAATTATGGGAGAAAGTGCAGTCCTACCAATAGCTCTGGTAAAATCGATACAAAGTGACTGAGGTAAACAGAGGTAAAAACCGGTCCTCACACGACTAACGGGAAACACCAGACACCCACTACTTGCCCAAGAGGTAGAAATATTCCTAATAAAAGGCAAGGTTTGCAGACATTGGGATGGTGAAAGTTTGTTCCTAAAGATTTAATGGATAGATTGCCCACTGATAAATTGGAAAAACTGGTGGCTCGAAATAAACCCCATGGGCCCTAAAGAAAAGGAAAAATGTGGAAAGCCCTGGTGCCCCCACCACCAACTAGCTCCATCCCACTGATTTTGAGCAGAGGGGTGGAGGATGGATATATATTTGACAGCTCACTGAAAATAATTTAGGTGAATTGCTTGTTTTGTGGGACCTAATCTGGTGACATATTTTTCACTTGCTTTGTATGTTTTGTACAACCTCATAGAGCACTCAACTCATGATGCAGTTGCCAATTGTCCCGCAGGATTTCACCATTTTGTTAGATAGTTTCTCCCTTGGTTGGGTGTGAGTGAATTAGAAAAGACCATCTAGTCTTGACAACAAATTGATGAAATGCAGTAATTTCTTTAACATGGTGGTACTGCAAGAGGATCTGAAAAAACATGAGTATAGATTTTTTTATTCCTAGTATGAGAGCTAGTGGAATACAAATTTTATAACAAGCCCAGGAACACTGTAGGAACACCGTATTAAGGTTATCTCTATAAGTGTATTTTAGATAACGCCAAGCTCTAATCAAACCTTATGTATCATTACATCTAGAAAGTTGCTGAGGTAAAGAATTATTACCTACAGTCTTGGCATTCTCAAGGAAGATAAACAGCTTTATGTTGGGCTTTCTTGCTTCCAGCACATTTCTAATATTTTGTAGTGCTTCATGTATTGCTGACTAAACATAAGTCAGTGCCTTCCATGAAACTTCATGTTTCTATGTCCTATCCTGTTCCAGAATTAAAAAAAAAGTTGCTTGTAAAAAACCTGTTGGTCTGATTTTTATAGATGAACTTATCGCACTTTGTAACACGGGTTAATTGAGCATAACTTGCCAGACTAAAAGATGCTCACTTGATTGTGACTATACTTTTCATCAATGAAATGAAACATTGGTCAGAATAAGGATACTTATGAACAAGATCAGGCATAAAGTTGTTAAACTTTTATTAGAAATACCAATGGGAAGGTTGTCTTACATCTGCATCTACATTTACATCTTTCATATACAGATTTCATTAGTCTTTCTTTCTTTATGAAATGGACCAAAAAAAAAGGATTGCAAGCTCATTGCATTATTTGTTGCATGTGTTACTGCTCTGTAGACAAGAAGACATCAAAATAGGAAGTTCTTAAATCTTGTAGTGCTGAATGCGCATTACTATTTACTTTCAATCTGAATTGAAATAAGTGTATTGAAATCATAGACTGTGGAGTTTTTTCAGCCACCGTATTCTTGGCATTGATATAAATGGTATTTTGCATGTTCTGAGTGATGAATGGATTAAGAGCAACACTGTGGAAATGGAGCTGAGGATACAGATGGGTGAAAAATTGGACATGACCCAGCAATGTGCGCTTGCAATCAAGCCAGTCACATTCTGGGCTGCATTGAAAGTAATGTGACCAACAGGTCAGGAGATGTGATTCTGCCCCTCTACTTTGTTCTTGTGAGACCCCATTTGCAGTGCTGCATTTAGCTCTGGGGTCTCCAGTGCAAGAAAGAAGTCCAGAGGAGGGCCATGAAAATAGTAAGGAACTTATTCCTGTAAAAAAAAGACTGGGAGAGTTGTGGTTCTTCACCCTTAGAAAAGAGAAGGCTTGATATCTTATTGTGGCCTTTCAGTAAGCGGAAATACAAGAGAAATTTTTTACCAAGGCCAGTAATAACAGGACAAGGGCAATGGTTTTAAACTATAAGAAGATAGCTTTAAATTGGACATGAGGGAGAATTTTTTTATAATGAAAGTGGTAAGACACTGGAGCAGGTTGCCTTTGGTGGCACAGTGTTGGGAGTGTTCAAGGTCGGGTGGGATGAGACTTTGAGCAACCTGATCTAGTGAAAGATTTTCCTGCATATGGCAGGGGGTTGAGCTAGTTGATCTTTAAAGGCCTCTTCCAACCCAAAGCATTCTATGATTTCGTAATTCTATGATTCTCTTGACAAAGCAACCTCTCAGTGCTCATTAAAATTTATACTTATTGTTGGAATTCATATTCTTTCTTTATTTTTTTTTTTACTTCGATTTGGTTTAAATATTGAGCATATGAATTATACACAAAATCTTAAAATTTTTCCTGTTTTTTGTTTCTGGTTTTGCATGTGCTGTGTCATTTTTGTTTGTCTAATATCAGTAATTCTGTTCATATCCATGCCTATGGCAAACATAAACAAAGAAACACTCCTTTTTAAAGAATTTCTGGAAAATGTGCTCAAAGAATATGCATTATGTATGCATAATCTATGTATGTAGACTATTTTATATTTTATATATAGACCAAATGCAGACTCTCCAAATTATTTTCGGCAGTATCTAATCTTTAATTATTTATGTTGTTGAACTTCATCTCTAACCTAAAAATAAGGGTACATTTTCAGTATTTGGTACCCCTGAAAACAGCACCATATGCAGTTTTTCAAGACAAAAAGAATGCTTTCCAGGCTGTGGCAGCATGAAAAATCTACGAACTCTAGATTTACTGCCACAGTTTGCATTAAGTGTGAACTACTGAGCCTAATACTGAGCCTAGTCCATGTATTAGTCCTAATTGCATCATCATCCGCAAATGCTGAGTTAATTTTTGAATTTATTTAAGATTAATGAATATTGGTTTATCAATTGAAGATGGGGATCTTCTATAGTTCCTAAAGATTTTTTTTCCCAAAGGCACCATGTTTTTGAGAACTCCATTAACTAATATAAAACTCTATTTTTACTGCATAAAACTTAATCTGTGCCTCCACACAGTTTTAGGTGAAATTTTGAATGCAGATGAAGTGTCCTGAAATATTGAAGAAACCATTGAGAAGTTGAAATGGTTCCCTGTGTTTTTCCAATACAATTTCTGAATAGGAATTTAGAGGAGAAATTATTTTCTTGCCTTTTGATCCTTCAGTGCAGCAAAGGCAGATCTCAAGGACGTGAAGGTGCAGGGGAAAGCACACCCAACATAAAATTAAGCCTCACAGTCTTGTCCAAGTCCAAGAAAATTAATGAAATTATCCGCAGATAATCTGGATCCGAGCCTCCATGATAGGAGGAGAAAGACTGTAATATTGGCGAAGGTGAAGAAAAGCTAAAACCCAATAAGTCACTTGGGGAGCTATCATCTCTGGTTCTGATGAGGTGATACAAAGCGCTAAAGAAGAACAGGTTAAAATGATGAAACAGACTCACAGGAAAAGGCTCTATGCACAGTGTATGTACTTCAGACTGTCCTGAATGCCATGCGCTGTCCCAGAAGTGTCTCATTAGTAGCCACTCAAGAAAAAAAATCTTGCTTGCTGCACAAAAGGTGCTTAATGGCACTGAAATTGTTCACTTAATTAAAAACTCACCAGGAAGGCAGATGTTCTTCTTAATGTTCTTTGTAACACAGAAAATTATTGACTTGTTCACATTTAGAAAGGAAGATCTCATTTGCAGCTGGAAAAGAGTAAATTACATCCTAATAGGACTCCTTTGTACAATGGGCTATGCTCTTATCCAAGTTTAAGGTAAATCTGCAGTAGTTTCATCGCATTGACAGATTTTTTTTTTTTTTTTTTTTTCTATAGTTACACAGGAGTAATTGATGTAACCCTGTCAGGGAAAAGGACAAATGCCAATTGTACTAATACTTCATGTAGTTGCTCTGGTAAAACAAAATTATATAGTTGCTGATTTTCAAGAAAAGTAATTAAGATTTGCCCTCTGGCAAGAGAGGAAATAAATTTATCCATATCCTATTTTCCAGTTCTGATGTAAATATGATGATGTTTTGTTAAATGCTCTCCAGTTTGAAATAAATAAGCACAAAATTTCCATAAATAAATAAGCACAAGATTTCTATAGTGAAAGTTAGTATGCTCTTCTACCTTCCTTCAAACCCCATCCATTCATCTCCTTCCCTGTTCTTATCCAGAACTCTGCACTGTTATGCCACCTTGCTGCTCGTTCCGATATGAGGTACTTTTGCCAGCGGTATCCACAGGTCTGTCTATCAGGCCTCATGATGCAGGACATTTTCAGGACTGTTGAAATGCATTGAATTGGACAACAGTTTGGAGGAAAGTTTAAGTTTTAGAGTTACATACTTCCTAGGTCATTTTTAAAATGGGCCACCATCAATTCAGTGTAGCCCTTCAGCGTTGGGGAAGAGACTGATTCTTTTTCTGAATTCTGTAGATTTGATGTAACAAATGGCTAAATGGCATTTTGTCAGTGAACGGAAAATCATAGAATCATAGAATAGTAAGGGTTGGAAAGGACCTCAAGATCATCGAGTTCCAACTCCCCCGCCATGGGCAGGGACACCTCCCACTAAACCATGCCATCCAAGGCTATGTCCAACCCCACCTTGAACGCCGCCAGGGATGAAGCATTCACAATTTCCTTGGGCAACCCATTCCAGGGCCTCACCACCCTTACAGTAAAGAATTTCTTCCTCAGATCCAATCTAAACTTCCCCTGTTTAAGTTTAAACCCATTACCCCTTGTCCTCTCACCACAGTCCCTAATGAAGAGTCCCTCCCCAGCATCCCTATAGGCCCCCTTCAGGTATTGGAAGGCTGCTAGGAGGTCTCCACACAGCCTTCTCTTCTCCAGGCTGAACAGCCCAAATCCTCACAGTTCCCAACTGTTTTGCTTATGTATAAGCTTGAAACTGGTTTTCTGCAACTTTGCTGGTCTCAGATTGGTGAGATTTTCAGATGCCCTATAAAAAGTTTGCTGAAACTGGGAATCAAAATTTTGGGAAAACTTGTCTTCCTTTGAAAATGCGTGATAAAACTGCTTACTGATCTTCAGATTGCTAAAGACATGCCTTAATACAAAGAAAAAGCAGGTAAATATCAAAACCATAGTTCTATCTGTAATTCCAGGAAGAGTATTGTAAACTTTTTAAAAATAAAGAATACCAGTTATGTCCCATACTGACTGACATGCTTAAAGGCTAGATCTTGTTATGATCTATTCCTTTTTTGATTTAACATTAAGATCATATTTTCATATTCTGCTAGCTGTTTAGAGGCTTTCTTGGTGTAAGATTGAGCCTGGGTTTACTTATTAACTATTTTTATTTTTCACATTGATAAGGATTTAAATTTTGAATATGTAGAGAAATTATTTGCATTTTATTATCAAATGAAGGAAGCTGACATCTGAGTATTTTATGCAATTCTGAATGCAAAGATAATGAAAGGACTTCACTAAAGGAAAATTCTACCTCCTTTTCCATTCTTTCAAATAGTCTAACATATGTAGTCTACATGCAAGGCAGTCTGTGCACGAAGGAAAACTATAAGAAGAGACGTGGGCATGCGTTCATAGTGACACTTTGGTTTTATTCTGTTTAAGTTGGCAAAATTGCTGGGATATCCATGGTTAAATAAACCATGTTTTTTCCACATGTAATGTTTCTTATGATGCGGAACAAAATTGATCCGTATAAGGCAAATAAAACATCCTATTCTTCATCATCATCATTATTATTGTGCCATCTCTATATGGTACTTTCTGTTTGTGGTTACGAAATAATTTTCTGTTAGAAAGTTAGACGGAATATTATGGAACCTGCCATGCTTCTCTTAAGGGGGGTAAATCTTATGTTTTTCAGGCCCATTGTGTGTAGTGACATCAAGCCTGTTTATCACCTTTTGCAAAACTTTGCAGAAAAGTGCTTCATACATGAAAAACCATGCATGCAGCTGGTGATTTTTTCCTGATTCTCAGAAAGCCACCCAATTTTAACTTTAATAAATCAGTTTATTTACAGTGAAGACAGTATTTAATACTCGCATGATATTCTCAAGTAAGAGACACATTAACGTTACAATTTACGCCAATATGTGATCACATTTAGTTCCTATAGTTTAAATAACAACACAGAAAAAATAAAAGGTACTGTGGCATAGTAAAGAACTAATCATCTTTCCCTTCCCAAGAAGATTTGAATCAAACTTTTGAAATATTATTGCTTCTAATATGCATAATTAGTGTAATTAATATTTCAATTGATTTAAGTTCTCTGTTATGCTTTGTGCTTAATGACATGATTATACTAGATAATGTTTATCTAACTAGTAAGGTCTGAACAAAATGTTGTCTTCATCTTGCTTTTCCTATAATGCCATTATGTAATGCTCCTTGCCGTATTCTTCCTTTGTTGTTTTTCTTTTTCCTCTGAGAAGATTACATAAAAAAATTATGTTTTGTGTTCTGATGCATGAAATATGTTCTTGTACTTTTTTTGGCTGAGCTGCTTGCTCACTCCCTACCATTGGAATGGGGGGTTGAATCAGAAGGATAGAAGTACAAGAACTCCTGGGTTGAGATAAAGTCGGTTTGATAGGTAAAGCAAAGCAAAATGAGGAATTCATTCACTACTTCCCATAGGTAGGCAGGTGTTTATAGCATCATACTGAAGAATTTTAACTCTATCTTAGCCAATAAGCACAGCTTCTTTTGATACTCTGTTGACAGTGGCCACCTGTGGCTCTCACTGGCCTAGTCCCACCCCGGGCACTGGGAGTCCTGTGTCACCAATCCTGCTCCAGTGATGCCCCCACCCCCGATTCAAGTGTCACAGCCCTGGTATGTCTGAGGCCTGAACCTGATGTGCCTGGGGGCTCCTGCTGCTGGGGAAGGGGAGAAACCCATTGGTCCTTCCTCCTCCTTTGGGGCGGATGCTTTCTGCGAGAAGATGTCCGAGTCCTCTTGCTCATTACCTCCTTCAGCTATGAGGTGATCTCCAGAGCCATCTGTGCTCCTACTGCCCTATTGCTGCAAGATGGAGTTGCTTCACACCAGTTTTCTGGGGTTTGGAAAGTAACATTAGACAGAACATTGCTTATAAAGACCTGTTTCCATCCACATTATGGCTTGTTTTTGAAAAGAAAGTAAAAAACTCTGTGAGAACTAACAAGGAAACATTAGCATCACACCGTCAGGAGAGTGTCCACCATATGTGCGAAAGAAATATCCTGATGTTTCCAGCCTGATTTTGCAAGATCATATCCACAAAGGATATAATTTCTTTCTGCAGCCTTTTTTATATAGCAATTTTTCATACTAATAAAGGTACTTCTACCTCTTCCAGAGATGCTTTGCTTCATTTCTTAGACTGTCCTGAGCAAATAGCAAGTTATCACCAAGACACTACACCACTAACTTATGCTAAGAAACTGTCAAAGCCTTCACACTTGCAGGCTGCTAAGTTGGATCTCAGTTCTGTTCCTGGACTACTGGGTATTATGAGCCAATCACTTTGTACCTCTGACAAAGTGCAAAGCTAAGGCTTCATTTCCTAGTTTTCTCAGTGATTGGTAGATTTTTGAAGAGTAGACGTTTTTGAAGAGCGAGGAGGGGGCTGCTTTTCTAGCAAATAATATTTCAATAATGCTTGTTATTGGGAGAGACTTGGGAATAAAATTATAAAAGCAGAAACAAAAGAATGAATGGTAGGAAGATTTTTTTTTTCTCTTTTGTAATAAAGGATGTTTTTATGTTGCAGCTGATACTAAGAGTATCTTTTCCTGGTTTCGGCTGGGACAGAGTTATTTTATTTCCTAGTAGCTGGTGCAGTGCTGAGTTTCAGCTTTAGCCTGAGAAGGGTGCTGATAACACACTGATGCTTTAGTTCTTGTTAAGTAATGCTTATCACAATCAAGGACTTCTCAGTTTCCCATGCTCTGCTAGTGAGGATGAGCACAAGAAGCCAGGAGGGCCAGGGGCAGGACACCTCACAAACTAGGAGCAAGTAAGGTCAGGACCTGCTCAGTCCAAGTATGTACTTGAGAATATACAGAAAATATATAGAAATTACTCCAGCTCTTTCTTGGTTTTCTTAGGAATTAAAACTCGGTACAGTCTGCCTGTGGGCTTGTCCTGGGTTCAGCAGCAGCGGTCATTTTTCTCCTTCTCGGTGGCTGGTGCAGCGCTGTGTTTTTGATTTTGGGCCTGGGAACAGCGCTGATAACACCAGTGTTTTCAGTTACTGTTTAGAATGTTTAGGCTGGCCAAGGACTTTCTGAGCCTCATGCTCTGCCAGGGAGGAGGGAAAGCTGGGAGGAAGGAGAGACAGGACACCTGACCCAAGCTGACCTAAGAGGTATTCCGTACCACAGCACGTCATGCCCAAGATGTAAAAAACGGAGAGCAGAGACCCGGAAGGGTGGGGGTACACTGCTTGCTCAGGCTGGGGGGATTGTTTGTGAGCAATTGTATCCTTCCCTTGTATTTCTCTTATTATTATTATTGGTGGTAGCAGTAGTGGTTTGTGTTATACCTTAGTTACTAAACTGTTCTTATCTCAACCTATGGGAGTTGCATTCTTTCAATTCTCCTTCCCATCCCCCCAGGACTGGAGGAAGAAAGAGTGGGGAGTGAGTGAGAGAGCGACTGTGTGATTTTATAGAGGCTTAAACCACGACAGGCCTTCACAGGGACCTTTTGCTTATGCCTACATTTGTCACAGTGCAGCTAGCTGAGATACCAGTGGCATCAAAAGCAGTTTTGTTTAAGTTTGAAACACACTGAAGAAGAGAGACAAATAAATATTTAGGCAGCTGTGTTGTGCTGAGACCCCATGGCTGCAGTCAGACTCTGATCTAGAAGTGCAAAATGTGGTTCATTCTTTTGGTGCTAACTTTGAGGACTACCAACCCAATCCCATTAAAATGTTACCCTTCACCTGAGGGTTGCAAACAATTAAATTAGATCATATTTTTTTAGAAAAACTTAGCTAAAGAAAATTAAAACCTATCAAATATTAAGCCATTTATTATATGATAGTGACATTGCATTTGCTTAGAAATTAGAAATGACAGAACAGCAGTCTAAAATAATATGCATCTGAGATTTAATGGCATAGTATATTAAAAATACTTCTTTAAGATTTAAACAATAGTAATTTTAAAAGAAATCTCATTAAAAAATCCAAACAAAAGCAAACAAAACCCCCTCAATTCCATACACACACACCCCTTCACAAATAAGGTGTTTTCTGATAGATGGTGTGATAAGGCTTAGATTTCGGTTTCATGGCACAGTTGATTCTGTCTTGACATATGTATATTTATGGCACATATGCTTATGGACAACACATCAAGCTGCTAAAATGAAAAATTAACTGAATACCTTATGGAAGCCTAAAGCCATCCAGGAGCTAGTGTGTATTGAAAGCAGAATTCTGATTTTCATTGTGTCTTGGATTTTATACAAGATTTCTTTCAGATTTATCTCACTGCTTTGTGCTACATGTCACAGCTTTATCGATAACCTCTGCTTGTCAGCTCCCAGATATGAGTATTGCACATGCACATTCTAAGTGAAGTGCCTTTTCTGAAGCATTACTGTGAGTGTTTTCATAGGTCTCAGTAGTTTATCCAATTTTCTTCTCTTTCATGGTGTGACAGAATCACTGATATCTTTTATTTTAAAGCCTAGACCTAGCCCTAAAATGTCTGCATCATCCTGACAGAGGAAATGTTTTAAGTACCTTCTTGTGGGATCATCATTACTTGCTTCTTCCTTAAAAATCTGTGATCTCATCTGCATTAAACAAGTTATTTATCCTGGGAATTGTGACATTTCCTTCTCTTTCTCCGTTACATGAACGTCCTTTGTGTTTTTTATCTTCCAAGAACATGTGCCAGCCTGATGGCTGTGTTGTGTTTTTGATGGAACAACTACTTTTTACTGATGTAAACTTCTGTTAAGGTTTAATGGTCTCTCTTGTGTTGATCTTTCCTTTAATTTTAATTATTTATGCCAACAGGGATATTTGGGGTTATGCCCTATCTTACCCTTTTTATGTTTCTATTTTAAGTATTAGCCACATCTGAAAGCTCTCCTATTACACAAGCAACAGAGGTGGTCTGTCTTAGATGATTGAAAACCCACCTGCGTGGGAGCATTTATTTACAAGGTCTGCCAGAGTATGTGTAAGACAGTAATCACTCTAACACCAAGGCTGAGAATTGAAAGAAACAGTGAAATAAAGGAACAGAAATAAATTTTAGTATGAAATGCTGAAGCGACATCTTTAATTGATTTCTTTTGATTTTTTTTAATGATTTCATCTTTAGATGTCTCTTTAAGCTATATCTGTGCATAGCTCATGGCTTCTGTAAGACTTTGTTATATTTCTGTATATGTCTCTTCTAAACCTTTGAAGATGCACACTGAAGTGTATAGAAGTTTGAGCAGATTGTGGAGGCAAAGGATTTCCACTGTTCTTAGAAGGAATTTTAAATGCTAAGTTATTGGTTGCAAAATGCTTCATTGAATGTGTAGGTATTATTCTGGTTTATAGCCAGTGTAAAGAGGTTCACACATTTTGTTGTACTGATTTCTTCTCAGTCTCATGTGCCAGATGAAATCATAAATTCCAGGTCCTTGAATTCTTCCCATGAATTTGCCATGAGCAAAGCTGTGGGCACTCCAGTATCCATTTCCAGTTCCAAAGGACAAAAGATAAGACCTAATACTAGCTCTTCAGGTTTGCCTTATCTTCTGGAAATGGCTTTCACCTCTGGTTTTACAAGGGGGACCATACTTACTTTGTTTTATGTTTGAATTAGGCTTGTAAATTATATTTTTTTTAAAGAAAGGTGTATTTACATCAATGATTTTGTATATCACCCTTATCCAAAGGGGAAGGCAGTGGAATAATATAATCTAAAAGTAAAATATAAATAAAATTAAAAAGAAAACCCACTTTTAACAGCAACAACAACAACAAAAAAAATGGAGATACTGGGGATAGAGTGAAATGAAACTGTTTTTTCTGGTGATTTTCCAACCCAAGAGCTCTGCTTTTTCTTTTGTATTTGTATATAATTGTAAAAGACATTTTTTTGTAAGGAATAGTTAGTCTAATGCAATATTTTCAAAACTTATGGGAATGTTTTTGTCAAATCCAGGGGTCAAGGGTGAAAAGGAAACAAACGTAATCAACTCCTTTTTGGCACACGTATGATATTTTTATTTCTTGTGTGGCTTTTTTTTCTTTTTATCCTCTTTATCTGTTGGTACCATTAGCAGAACTACCCACACTGTGGGCAATGTAACTCCAAATATACCAAATTGCTCTTACCTTCATAGAGAACTGTATTCTCTTTTTCACTGCTAAGGAATACAAGATTTCACTTATCTGATGCCAGTTGTTAATCTGTTTCTTAATTCCTTCTCAGAAGTATTTTGTCAGGCTTCTTTATGGAATATTGGTCACTGAAGCTCTACTAATCTGATCTGATGAGGCTATTACAGTGTTCATTGCATGCCCCAAATTTCAAGTAGATTGCTTTTGATTCACCAGAAAGGACTTATTTTCAATCATGCACAATTCAGAACAGCCACGTTTGAAAATGTTGTATTTTATATTCTCTTCACGACTGGAAAAAGGGCAATAAAGCCACAATTTTCCATAAAGGGAAAATGGATGACCGAGAGAGATACAGACCAGTCAGTCTCACCTCTGTGCCTGGCAAAATCTTGGAGCAGATTCTCCCGGAAGGCATGTTAAGGCACATGAAAACCAGCAAGGTGCTTGGTGACGGTCAGCATGGCTTCACTAAGGGGAAATCCTGCCTCACCAATTTGGTGGCCTTCCATGATGGGGCTATGAAAGGGGTAGGAGCAGTTGATGTAATCTACCTGGACTCGTGCAAATCGTTTGACACTGTCCTACATGACATCCTTATCTCTAAATTAGAGAGACTTCAACTTGATAGATGGACTACTCAGTGGATAAAGAACTGGCTGGGTGGCAGCATGCAAACAGTTGTGCTCAACGGCTCAATGTCCAGCTGGAGACCAGTAACAAGTGGTGCCCCTCAGGGGTGGTGTTGGGACTGGTCTTGTTCAACATCCTTGTCGGTAGCTTGAAGAGTGGGATTGAATGCGCTGATGACACCGAGCAGTGTGGATTGGTTGATCCGTTGGAGGGAAGGAATGCCATCCAGAGGGACCCTGACATGCTTGTGAGGTGGGCTGATGCCAACCTTATGAACTTTAACCAGGTCATGTGCAAGGTCCTACACTTGGGTCAGAAAAATTCCAGGCATAGGTACAGGTTGGGCAGAGAAGAGATACAAAGCAGCCCTGCAGAGAAGAACTCGGGAGTGTTGGTCAGTGAGAAAATGAACATGAGCTGGCTTCAGTGTGCATTCACAGCCCAGAAAGCCAACCACATCTTGGTCTGCACTAAGGGGAAATCCTGCCTGACCAATTTGGTGGCCTTCTATGATGGGGCTACGGAACTGATGGACAGGGGGAGAGCAGTTGATGTCATCTACCTGGACTTGTGCAAAACATTTGGCACTGTCTCACATGATACCCTTCTCTCTAAGTTGGAGAGACATCAATTTGATGGGTGGACTACTTGGTGGATAAAGAGCTGCCTGGATAGCCGCATGCAAAGAGTTGTGGTCAATGGCTCAATGTCCAGCTGGAGACTAGTAATGAGTGGTGTCCCCCAGGGATCGGTGTTGGGACCGGTCTTGTTCAACATCTTTGTGGGTGACATGGACAGTGGGATTGAGTGCTCCCTCAGCAAGTTTCCCAATGACACCAAGCTGTGTGGATCAGTTGATATGCTGGAGGGAAGGGATGCCATCCAGAGGGACCTTGAGATGCTTGTGAGGTGGGCTGATGCCAACCTGATGAAGTTTAACCATGACAAGTACAAGGCTCTATACCTGGGTTGGAGCAATCCCAGGCACAGCTACAAGTTAGGCAGAAAAGAGATTCAGGACAGTCCTGCGGAGAAGGACTTGGGGGTGTTGGTCGATGAGAAAATGGACATTAGCCAGCAGTGTGTGCTTGCAACCCATAAAACCAACTGTATCCTGGGCTGCATCAAAAGGGGCGTGACCAGCAGGTCGAGGAAGGTGACCCTGCCCCACCACTCTGTTCACGTGAGACCTCACTTGGAGTATTGTGTGCAGTTCTGGTGTCCTCAACACAAAAAGGACATGGAATTGTTGGAACAAGTCCAAAGGAGGACCACGAAGATGATCAGGGCACTGGAGCTCCTCCCATATGAAGATAGGCTGAGAAAGTTGGGGCTGTTGAGCCTGGAGAAGAGAAGGCTGCGTGGAGACCTTGTAGCAGCCTTCCAATACCTGAAGGGGGCCTATAGGGATGCTGGAGAGGGACTCTTCATGGAGGACTGTAGTGAGAGGACAAGGGGTAATGGATTTAAACTTAAACAGGGGAAGTTTAGGTTGGATATGAGGAAGAAAATTTTTACTGTAAGTGTGATGAGGCCCTGGAATGGGCTGTCCAGGGAAGTTGTGAATGCTGCATTGCTGGCAGTGTTCAAGACTGGGTTGGACAGAGCCTTGGGTGACATGGTTTAGTGTGAGGTGTCCCTGCCCATGGCAGGGGGGTTGGAACTAGATGATCTTAAGGTCTCTTCCAGGAGTAACTATTCTATGATTCTATGATTCTAAGAGGAGCATGACCAGCAGGTCGAGGGAGGTGCTCCTGCCCCTCTACTCTGCTCTTGTGAGACCTCACTTGGAGTATTGTGTGCAGTTCTGGTGTCCTCATCCTAAAAAGGACATGGAACTGTTAGAACAAGTGCAGAGGAGGGCCACAAGGGTGATCAGGGCACTGGAGTACCTCCCGTATGAAGATAGGCTGAGAAAATTGGGGCTGTTGAGCCTGGAGAAGAGAAGGCTGCGTGGAGACCTTATAGCAGCCTTCCAATATCTGAAGGGGACCTATAGGGATGCTGTGGAGGGACTCTTCATGAGGGACTGTAGTGATAGGACGAAGGGTAACAGGTTCAAACTTAAACAGGGGAAGTTTAGATTGAATATGAGGAAGTTCTTTCCTGTAAGGGTGGTGAGGCCCTGGAATGGGTTGCCCAGGGAAGTTGTGAATGCTTCATCCCTGTAGGCGTTGAAGGCGGGGCTGGACATAGCCTTGGATGACATGGTTTAGTGTGAGGTGTCCTTGCCCCTGGCAGGGGGGTTGGAACTAGACAGACAATCTTCAGGTCCTTTCCAACCGTAACTATTCTATGATCCTATGATTGGTTATAATTAGTATTATAGCTTCTTCTTTTTCATTTATGTGTGGAAAATGTGAAAATTTTTAAGGAGCTGGCTTCTCAAATGAGTTTTATGGAAGGTGTGTAATGGTGCCAATGCAGCACACTTAACACTCTCAGAAATTCACTTGCTTTTTTGTCATGTGTTCTTTAGCACTGCTGGGAATTTCCATCCCTTAATTTCATGCTTTTTGCTTTAGAATTAATCTACAGTTCTACACCATATAGTACAAAGCTTTCTCCTGCTGACATAGGAAAAACTATTCAGGAACTCGTAAGTTTGTTCTGCAAAGGCTTCATACCATTTTTATTTTAGGTAATGTTTCTCTTTTCTTCTTCCTCTCCCAGACACACACCTTTTTCAGGGAAGTTGAAAGAAAATTTAACTGAAGAATTCCGAAGTATGTGCCCTCGTGTTTCAACAAGGAGAAACAATCAGTTGCATTACAGGAGGTACAGCAATAACAGTGAGTTCAGCAACACCTAACTTGTGCCTTTAGGAAGGCATCACATACGTATTTCCATTTTCTTTTTGTGGGATATAAGAGATAGAATTTTCAATAGAAAAAAAAAAAAAAATCTTGTCTTTTCAGTTTTAAGGGAGTACCCTGTCCCCCATCTTTCTCTTAGCTATGGAACATAGTAGAGTGACTCCATTTGCATCACGTAAGAGTGTGAAGCCCCCAAAACACAGCATTCTTAAGGTTTCATGGTTCATTGGTGTGGAGGACTGAGCCAGATATTTTTAATTTCTGATCAAATTATGTTTCAATGAGAGCTGAAAAATATCTGCCAAAAGCAGACTGACCTGGGAAAAAGAAAAAAAACAAACAAAAAACCCAACCAACCAGCCAACCAACCAAAAAAAAAAAAAAACAACAAACAGCAAAAAACCACCCAGCCTGTCAAAAAATGTGCAATGATTCATAATTTTTATTGCATGCAAAAATGCAAGGGATGGCATTAAAAACCACATTCTTTGCTATGCTGGTTTCAGCTGGTATAGAGCTAGTTTTCTTCATAGCAAGTATGGCATATGTTTTAGATTTGTGCTGGAAAATGTGTTACTTCAAGGATGTATTTGTTATTGTTGAACAGTGTTTACACAAAGTCAAGGCCTCTTCTGCTTTTCACCTATTCCACCAGTGAGCTCTGGGGGTTCACAAGGGTTTGAGAGGGGACACAGCTGGGACAGCTGACCCTAGCTGACTGAAGGGATATACCATACCATATGGTGTCATGCTCAGCACATAAAACTAGGGGTAAAAGAAGCAGAATGGAATAGTTCTTTCACAGCTAATGCTCATCATGTATTTCATGTAACAGGTTATATTTCATATAACACATAGCATTCATATAACAGAATGTCATTTTAGCCCTGACAAGAGCTTTTCCTGTACTATACACTTGTCTTGCCCTCATAATATATTATGAAATAGTCCCCAGCTTGTGGCACCACTGAAACTTCAGAGACTACTACTTTGCAAACAATTTGCTTTCAAGTGGAGTAGGTTTGGTCTACTTATATCTGCTCTTTTTCCCCTTTTTTAATTTTACTGCTCCTTTCAGCTTGTAATTAATATACTGGATTTAGAGGTTTTCATTACACTTTTCATTTTAGTCCTGGTGATGGTGCTTTGTCCTCCCATGCATCTTGCATTTTCTGTTTTTAAATTCAGTATATACAGTTTGTCCCTTGTAAGGCTTACAAAAGTGATTGCAGGAGGAAGCTAATCTTATTTCGAATATCTAGATTTCAGTGTATTGCAAATTGGTATGAATTGTACTTAAACATTCCTTTTGCAGTTCACAACTCTTTTACAAATTTGAGAAGACAGAATTAATGGCCTGAATTGTATTTCCTGGTTTTCCTTTAATATTTTCTCTTGCAATTAACTCATTTAAATGAACAAGTAAAAAAGTTGTGTACACTGGCAGTCTAATTAGTATCTTCCACTCTGGCCAGCCCAAGGTGGCCTCATGACCTAGTGCATGTGATTTCTAACTTGTAGAACACACAGAGTAATATGTGAAGATTTTTGTCTTTAAAGATAAAGCTTTGTCCTGCAGCTTGAGCAATACTGAAGGTTTAGTTTTTATGCAGGTAATAACTTACTGTGCTCAGCACAATAGGTTCACACAGCCCAACAAATAACAAAAAGCCCACAGCTGAAAAATGGAGATTTGTATGACCTTTGGGTGAAGTGCTGGTAATAACATCAGGTATGCATTTAAACAAAGTAATCTCTTTTGGGATTCCCTATCCAGCTGTTGTGAAGCAAATAACTGAAGGAGGCAAAATGTACATGGCTTTTCTTCTCTTTGTCACTATACACATTGCAGTAGGGTGGTTTACTAACTTTTTGCTTAAAAGCAAAATTACAAAGTGATGATAACTGGGGTACAGGTCAGAAAGAGTAGACACAACAGTGAGGGCAAGAAAATTAATAAATTAAAAACGGATTTGGAATTCTCATTTGGCAAACATTTTTGCAATTATGAGGAGGTGATGTGAAGATATTAACACATTCAAATGGAGTATGTGGTCTGCTGAAGAAAGTGTGGGTCTACAAGAAGCCTTTTTTTGTAGAGTCACATTCTGCTTTAGTGAAACAGAGAACTTTTCCTGATCAGCTGAAATTTCCATCCATTCTTGGAACAACTAACCTTGTATTTGGCATCTGTTAACTTCTACAGAAAGATATATGCTCTAGTTAAGCCTACTAGAGACTGCATGTTGAGTCAGAAATTGCATCACTGCATGCTCCTTTTCCATCTCTGTTGTACTGCAACAAAATGGGTGTTGCTGCCCTCCTTTTTTAGCATCTTAGCTACATATGGCTATGCCTCAGGACTGCCATAACTGCTATCATAATAAAACCAGTTTCCAGTCTGGTTCTGACTTTTCCAGACACCAGTATGGTGGTCAGCTTCCAAAAATGGGAGACCTTTTTTCATCTGTCTCATTCCCTCTGTTGCCGTGACTTAAGTAATAGTGTGATGGGAATGTCATATCACAAGATGTTCAGGATAAGAGAACTGCATCCCTAGGATGAACCCATCTCAGATGAGTTCTGGTAAAATGGGAGATAATTCAGTATACCTCTGTGTAAAACGTGATCACTCAAGAGTTGGAAAGGCTTCAAAAATCGAAGTTCTTCACCTTCTTTATTGCACTGACAGTTGTATGTGCTAAATGAATGTATTCTCATTTATTTGTTTTTCACTCTTATTAGATCCATTTAACAAGTGCTTTAGAGTGCATAAGACAATGCAGTCATAGGTCAAACTAAAATCTACCTTAATTTTTTGTTTTCTTAATGTCTTACAATAATTGCACCACCATTTAGTGCTTTGAAGCAAGTCTTGGGACATTATGATAAACTGAGAAACATTTTTATTAGCTTACTTTTACTTGGCATTAATGTCTATATTGTTTAGGTGTAGACACTATGTAGATGGCTTTTTTTAGGTATAGGAAAACCTATCAGGGAATGCAAACAGACTCTTCTTCACTGCAGGCTTCAGGCAGGTATAACTTGAGGAGAGAGGATCAGGGTGAAAAAGACTCCGCAAAACAAAAAAAACCTCTCAAGTTTCCTATATTACTATTTCAGGATGAAAATGATGCTTGTCAAAGATTTGGGTGCTGGAATAACTTCACAAGTGTCCTGGGTTCAACAGCAGCAGTCATTTTTCTCCTTCTTGGTAGCTGGTGCAGCGCTGTGTTTTTGATTTTGGGCCTGGGAACAGTGTTTTCAGCTACTGCTTTGTGATGTTTAGGCTGGCCAAGCACTTGCTGAGTCTCATACTCTGCCAGGGAAGGGGGGAAGCCGGGGGGAAGGAGAGACAGGACACCTGATCCAAACTGACCAAAGAGGTTACTCCATACCACAGCACGTCATGTCCAGGATGTAGAAACGGAGAGCAGAGACCCGGAGGGGTGGTGGGGGTGCACTGGTGGGGGTGCACTGCTTGATACTGGGTGGTGAGCAATTGCATCCTTCCCTTGTATTTGCCTTGTCATTATTGTTACTGGTGGGGGTGCACTGGGTGGTCGGACTTGATATTTGGCGGTCAGCTATTGTATTCTCCTTTTCCTTGTATCTGCCTTGTCATTATTATTATTGGTGTTAGCAGTAGTGATTTGTGTTATACCTTAGTCGCTAAGCTGCTCTTATCTCAACCTGAGGGAGTTGCATTATTTCTATTCTCCTTCTCATCCCTCCAGGAGCAGAGGGAAGAAAGAGTGGGGAGTGAGTGAGAGAGCAGCTGTATGGGTTTATAGACTTAAACCATGACAAGAAGAGACAACTTAGACAGTAGATAACTGGCAAGAAGATAAAAGAGATATATTCAGTTAATAAATCACATCTCTGAACTGCTAAGCATAACACCTCCACATATGTGTAATTTATATGTATATTAAATGAATGTATCTATAAAACATACACACACCCCATTCTACTGTATATTCAATCAACATTTCCAAAACACTTGTCACAGTTCTGTCTAAGCTTTGTACAGAATTAAAACACCAACATAAACATTTCAAAAGTAGTAATTAATTTTCCTGCTTATGTAAGGTAAAATGATAAGCTGCTGTTTCTGGAGAAAAATTTGGGTTGCATTCCTGCTCTTATTTTAGTGAAAGACTGCTGTTTTATTATCCTATTTTATTGTTTTCACTCTGGTCCTTAGGGAAAGTTTGAGTAACGAACAGGTCTTGCAAGATAATGTAAAGGTTGTAAGGTGATGGCTTTTCTTAGATTTAATTTTGGAAGACATTTCAGAGTCTTGGACTTACACTTACCTGCTAAATGTGGTACTCTTGTTAATCACAGCAGTATCAGCTACACCCAAAAGCCTTGAATTTGTGCTAGAAAAATGCACTGCATCAACTAGAGACCTTCAGTCTGGGTGAAATAAAGCAAAATCCACGTTTCTGGAAAACTCTACATAAGTCCACTGAATGGTTCCTTTCCCATTGTGTAAGTAGCTTACTTATGAAAGCTTGTTTCTGTCTCAGATTTTAATAAGTCATCACTATCATCCAAAGATATGTGAAATGCTTCTCAGAATACATTTTCTTGAGTTATCAGAACTATTCATCTAAAGAAGTATTATTCCTCTTTCCAATCCCAAACATAAATACAGTCCAACCTGTCTTATTTCCTCATTCATTCGTGGTTGGGGTGGGATTTTGCCACAGTCTTCAACCAAGCTCTTCACTTGCTTTTCTTTACTGGGGGGGCCTCAGCAGCAGAATGCTCTGCACATAAAGAAATGCCTGTTTTCCTCCTCTACCTCGGTATTTTCAGTTTCACACCTTCCTAATGAGCTAGATATAGAATCATAGAATAGTTACGTCAGGAAAGAACCTCAAGATCATCCAGTTCCAAGCCCCTTGCCATGGGCAGGGACACCTCCCACTGAACCATGCCATCCAAGGCTATGTCCAATCCCACCTTGAACGCCGCCAGGGATGAAGCATTCACAACTTCCCTGGGCAATCCATTCCAGTGTCTCACCACCCTTAGTAAAGAATTTCTTCCTCATATCCAATCTAAACTTCCCCTGTTCAAGTTTGAACCCATTATTCCCTGTCCTATCACTACAGTCCCTTGTGAAGAGTCCCTCCCCAGCATCCTTATAGGCCCCCTTCAGGTATTGGAAGGCTGCTATGAGGTCTCCACGCAGCCTTCTCTTCTCCAGGCTCAACAGCCCCAACTTTCTCAGCCTATCTTCATACGAGAGGTGCTCCAGTCCCCTGATCATTTTCGTGGCCCTCCTCTGCACTTGTTCTAACAGTTCCATGTCCTTTTTATGTTGAGGACACCAGAACTGCACACGATACTCCAAGTGAGGTCTCACGAGAGCAGAGTAAAGGGGCAGGATCAACTCCCTCGACCTGCTGGTCACACTCCTTTTGATGCAGCCCAGGATACAGTTGGCTTTCTGGGCTGCAAGCGCACACTGCCGGCTCATGTTCATTTTTTCATCGACCAACACCCCCAAGTCCTTCTCCGCAGGACTGTTCTGAATCTCTTCTCTGCCCAGCCTGTAGCTGTGCCTGGGATTGCTCCAACCCAGGTGGAGGACCTTGCACTTGGCATGGTTAAACTTCATCAGGTTGGCATCAGCCCACCTCACAAGCATCTCAAGGTCCCTCTGGATGGCATCCCTTCCCTCCAGCATATCAACTGAACCACACAGCTTGGTCTCATTGGGAAACTTGCTGAGGGAGCACTCAATCCCACTGTCCATGTCACCCACAAAGATGTTGAACAAGACCGGTCCCAACACCGATCCCTGGGGGACACCACTTGTTACTGGTCTCCAGCTGGACATTGAGCCATTGAGCACAACTCTTTGATTGCGCCCATCCAGCCAGTTCTTTTTCCACTGAGTGGTCCACCTATCAAATTGATGTCTCTCCAACTTAGAGAGAAGGATGTCATGTGAGACAATGTCAAATGCTTTGCACAAGTCCAGGTAGATGACATCAACTGCTCTGCCCCTGTCCATCAGTTCTGTAGCCCCATCATAGAAGGTCACCAGATTGGTCAGGCAGGATTTCCCCTTAGTGAAGCCATGCTGGCTGTCCCCAAGCACCTTGTTGGTTTTCATGTGCCTCAGCATGCCTTCCAGGAGAATCTGCTCCAAGATTTTGCCAGGCACAGAGGTGAGACTGACTGGTCTGTAATTCCTCGGCTCATCCATTTTCTCCTTCTTGAAAATGGGGTTATATTTCCCTTTTTCCAGTCATCGGGAACTTCACCTGACTGCCATGATTTTTCAAATCTGATGGACAGTGGCTTTGCAGCTTCATTTGCCAGCTCCTTCAGGACCTGTGGATGGATTTCATCATGCCCCATGGACTTTTATGCGTGAGGTTCCTAAGATGGCCTCGCACCAGGTCCTCTTCTACAGTGGGCCCAGGGTCTTCATTCTCACTGTCCCTGCATCTGCCTTCCAAGACTTGGGTGGTATGGTCAGAGCATTTTCCGGTGAAGATATATCTACCTGATAAAGTGATTCTTCAAAAAAATCTTAGCAGCGCTAAATTAATGTCTGTGGGTCAGAACGATACCATGTAATAATAAGTCTAAGCTGCTGGCTTCCATTACAGGTGCAACTCAGTTTGCCAGGTTCTTACCAAATAGCTCTTGCTATTTGGACTCTGCTGTTTATCACTTTGAAACCTCTACATCCTGTTTCTAGGCTGTGTTTTGGTCCATGGGCTCTTACTGGCCTTCATGAGGTCAGTCAGATTACAGAAAAACACGCCCATATTCTCCATACCCTCAAAGGACCAACTGGTATATACATTTTAATACACACAGGTAGTTAATATCAAGAAACAGGAGAGCCTGAATCACTCTTTTTCTCTTACACATTTGGAAATATGGCAGTATGCAAATGGCATTGAAAGTTATTTGAAGGTCAGGTGCACTGCCGTAAAAAGGGAGGTTTGCAAGAGCTAACTGACACTCTCAGTTACCTGAGAACTGCTTTATTTATTGCTTATTTCTCAAGGACAAAACCAGACATATTCTTCCTTAGTTGATACTCTCCACAGATTATAAAATCTTTTTCATGCAGAAATGCAGTCGTATGGATGCACACACATACTTAAAAGCTATCTGCTTTCTGCTAACTCCCAACAGCTCTAGCAGATTCTAATTAGTAATTGCTCAGAGAGCTCTCCAAATTACATTCTCAAAGGGAACAAGCAAAACACAAATTCTTTTTTTTTTTTTTTCTTAAGCAGTCCATAAGAAGACATTCTGTTCTGAGGAATTAATACAAGAGTTGGTATTAGGAAGAGAAACTTATAAATAAAGGTGTCAATCAAAAGCAACTTCAGCAGTTTTGGTTTTTGGAGCAGAAACCCTGAATCCAAACTGCTCCACTGGAGATATAAAACAGCATGGAAGGCTGAAAAATCTTGAAAAATCTTTTGCCACTCTTAGGGAGCTCACTAAAGGAAGAGAGATCAATGTACTTCCATTTCATAGCTCCTGGCAACTTTGGGTTTGGTCACCTCCCAGTCATAGAACTGCATGTGTGTGTATCAACTCTATCACTTGCGCACTCCAGATGGTGTTCAGAGAACTGGACATCCAGCTCCTAAGCTTGAGTAAAGGACACTCATGAAATGTTCAGTTTGTGTTTACCTGTTCTGTATTAGTTACAGGCTAGGCATGAAAAAAATTTTGTTGAATTAACTTGTCGGAATAATTATTGTTCATTTCATATGCAGTTGTGATTTCTACAGCCTTATCTTGCTAATTGGCATCAATAAACCAAAAAATAGAAGAGATACAAAAACAAGCATCTTGTTTGCCCATATCAGTCCTGAAGCTCTGAAAGCTGCCAATCTTGCCAGAGCTTCACAGATGCTTCCAGAAGCTAATAAACCTTTTTTTTTCTTTTTACTCATACTGACAAGATCGTGTAGCTAATGTCAGTGAGATGATAAGCATAAGAAGCCTAGATACAATTAAAAATTACTTGCAGCCTTACTGGACAATGTTTGGAAAGCTCCATCTCAGCTTGTTTGATTGGCTAAAATTTAATTTCTAAAGTAAAACTGTTTGATTCTTTGCAGTAGCTCAGCCCACATAGCACTTGCAGGACAAATCTGTTTGAGCTCCTCAAGAGCCATGTCTGATGAATGTTTTTACACAGAAGACCCAAGTGCAAGTCAACCATGATGTCTGTTTGTGTGTTTTTTTCCCCATAAACCTGGTGTTTTGTGTAAACAGTGAAAAACCCAGTAGAAAACGTCAAAGAAGCACTGTGATATTTTTGCCTTGTAACAGTCCCAGTGAACTGAGGCAAATTTTTGGCTTTTGTAGTAACTTCAGATTGCTTTGTTGCTGCGGACGAATGCTGGACTCAAAATCATGAGGGATTTCTCTTTACATGTTATTGTTACTTTGTCAAGTCTGTTCTTTTACTAACTTTTTAATGCTATCTTCCTCAGGCAACAAATATTAATGCTGTTTTAAACCATGATAAGAAAATCAACCTATGAGTTATTTTTTTCAAGTGTTGCCTCCCAGGACTCATTCAAGAAGTTAAAAGCTTTTCCTAGGAATTTTCCTTCTGATATGATAGGCTAGAAAAATTAATGATTAAACAGATCATTCAAGGCAAAACTCTGCAAGTAGTGTCTTACTTATATATGTCCAGAAATATTTGATACATTTGACCACAAGCATGTTAAATTACAGACTTCATGAAAGGTTTACTTCCAAACTTTTACAATTAAATAATACAATTTGTTATTTACAGTTCTTTTTCTTTCCTGAAAAGCTTACTTAGTTTTACAGTGCGGAGAATGATCTTTCGGAAGAAAATTAAGCCTGTAATAATCCTAAAATATATAAAGAATTTAGAGGTAAAATATTTTATTGTGACATTTATATGCAGAATTGTAATAGAGGACCTAGCAGATAGGTGCTAATTCCCCGTTGTAGGGAACATACTCCATACGGAAATGTTGTTATTACCAAGTTATTATAGATGAGCAAATTCTCTATACTCTAATAGTTACGCAGTTCTGTCTTCTTCTTGTTTAAGTATACTTCAGAGAGTGGAATGTAACACAACATGAAAATGTAATTTCTTCTCTGTGGTTCTGAGATCAAAAATTTTAATGTCTTTGGAGTACAGGAATTTATGTTCTTTACCTGAGTATCACAGTGCTGGTGGATTGGAACTAGAGTGGGTGATATGACTCTGCATTAATCAACCATGTGATTCCTGTCTGGTTTAATCAAGAACTTCATGTACAGTTTTTGAGCTCTACTACCTTTCCACATCTTGAATCAATCAAATGCTGACTGGCTCTTATTTTAAACAAATTAAATTCCAGATTCTCATATCTTTTGCTAGATTATTTTGCTATGGAAAATATTTTATCATTTACTGAACTTGATTGGAAACAAATAGTAAAGTAACCCTCCTAGAAAAACCTCACATGGTGCATAAATTGATTTCCAGTAAATGTTCCATAAATTAAAATGGCACATCTTATACAGCATCTTATAGAGATTTTTCAGCAGTTGAGAGGGTATTTTTTTACTATTATTCAGAAGTGGAATCTAGAATCTGCTCTGGACATTTTAGTTAATGTTATATGACAGTTGATATGGATAAGTGAGGGATTTGGTCTTTATTTTTGTCACTTAATTTAACTGTGCTTATTCTTTCTTCCTTTTGGCCTGCAGGCAAAAAATCTGAAGTGTTATGATCTGAATTTATTTAGGATTTTTTCAGTATACGTCATGAGGTCCTTTCAAATATATTTTCACTCTATCTATAATTCAAACTGTGATTGTTTACATGCAGGTTTTTTTAACATCACTGCTACTGTTGTGGTAGCTATAAGATCTATGAGATAGTGCTTTTAGAAACAAAATGTATTTTGAATTACAGCTCTTGGTAGCCTGGAAATATCTTTCTGAGAAAAAGCTCTTGAAATGTGGAAATGTAGACTCAACTATCTTTTTTATTTTTTTCTTTTTTGTGTGCATAAGAAGTATTAGACTAAGGAAGAACAGCTAAGAAAGAGGTATAGAAATAGTATTGGAGTTGGGTATTATTTTTGTGATTGCAAATGGTTCTGAAAATCTTACCAGGAATAGTAATAGGAAAAAACATGCACATATGGTTTAAGTCTTCGCTGCATATACTCTTCACTGAGGATTAGCGGAAAGATGTTATTAATGCACCAATAATTTTTTTATTCTACCAAAGCACTCCCATACTCCAAGAAACTCCTGAATAAAACTACCATTTAAGGTTGTTTTGAACCCAAAATAGTGTGCCTTGAGCCTTTGTGAAGCCAAAGGAATTACTATATGCATAAGGACATTATTATATTGTTGGTTTAATTTAAATATATTATTCATGTAACATAAGTTTAGTTAATTAAGTTACTGCCTTTGAGTCAACATATGTTTCAACTGTTGACTCACTCCCTAGAGACCTGTGAAAGGAGAGAATTTGGATTTACAATGATAGATAAAAAGAGGGCCAGGGACAGAGGTGGTTTATTGGGCATTTTTTTGTTGCTGTTTTTGGTTTTTTCTGTGCTCCTAAATCTAGAAGCAAGTTGAATTAGATTGTGTAAGAATTTAATTTTTAAGAGAGGTAAGCAAGGTAAACAAACCTCTTCATTCTTTTAATGGTCTTTCTTAGCTCTCTGAAATGGAATAACTGGAATATGAGGGGGGGTTATTTTTATCTTTTGCAGATGGAGCAACAGAATATATTGAAAAATATCCATTAGTAGGCCAACTCTGATTTACTACATTAACTATGTCCTGTTCTAACTCTACTCTTTGTTTTTATAGAGAGCATTTTTAAAATCACTTCCTTGGCCATTATTCATTTGGAGACCCTTCTACTGCTTTTCTCAAAGCCTAGTGGTGGTCTTTAGTAGAGGTCTGTTAACAACAGAGTTTAAAACGGAATGTCTAGCCCTGGAGGATATATGAGGATTTCTTCTGGAATAGCTTAATAACCTAAGTTCTCTATCTAGGTTCATTGTCTTACTTCAAATAAAACTCCACTTGTTTGTAGGATTAGCGAAATAATGATTACCAAAACATGTTGCATTGTTTCTGTTTTCCTTTCCTTTCTTTGTCCCCTTCCCATTCCCTATCCACTATTATTTTCCTTTTTATTTCCTTTTCCCTTTTCTTTTCCCTTTCCCTTTGCTTTTCCATTTCTTTTTCCCTTTCCCTCATATGCTTATACAGTCTTTTCCCATTCCCTATCCACTATTATTTTCCTTTTTATTTCCTTTTCCCTTTTCTTTTCCCTTTCCCTTTGCTTTTCCATTTTTTTCCCTTTCCCTCATATGCTTATACAGAGTCTTTTCCCTTTCCCTTTCATTTTCCTTTTTCCTCTCTTTTTGCCTTTCCTTTTCCTTTTCCCTTTGTCTTTCCTTTTCCCTTTCCCTTTCCCTTTCCCTTTCCCTTTCCCTTTCCCTTTCCCTTTCCCTTTCCCTTTCCCTTTCCCTTTCCCTTTCCCTTTTCCTTCTTTCCCTTTTCCTTCTTTCCCTTTTCCTTCTTTCCCTTTCCATTCTTTCCCTTTCTTTCCCTTTCTTTTCCTTTCCTTTCCTTTCCTTTCCTTTCCTTTCCTTTCCTTTCCTTTCCTTTCCTTTCCTTTCCTTTCCTTTCCTTTCCTTTCCTTTCCTTTCCTTTCCTTTCCTTTCCTTTCCTTTCCTTTCCTTTCCTTTCCTTTCCTTTCCTTTCCTTTCCTTTCCTTTCCTTTCCTTCCCTTCCCTTCCCTTCCCTTCCCTTCCCTTCCCTTCCCTTCCCTTCCCTTCCCTTCCCTTCCCTTCCCCTCCCCTCCCCTCCCCTCCCCTCCCCTCCCCTCCCCTCCCCTCCCCTCCCCTCCCCTCCCCTCCCCTCCCCTCCCCTCCCCTCCCCTCCCCTCCCCTCCCCTCCCCTCCCCTCCCCTTCCCTTCCCTTCCCTTCCCTTCCCTTCAAGACAGGTATTTGCTTACAATCGTGTACTGAGATCCAAAGGGATACATTTAAGATGTATGTCCCAAACTTAACACAAAACAATTTTTAATATAATTTAAAAAAAAATCAATAACTTCAAAAAAAATATTGACAGGTCACATGCTGTATCTTTTACTATCCCTCTCACTCACTCAGTTTTTCGTGGGTTGTAGAATGGCTCTCGCTGGAAATATCCTGTGCTCAGTGATAAGGAGAATGGCACTGGTAAGGTGCCATTTCCATGGTGGAAATCTATACCATCTGTATTTACAAAAACTGCAGCAGTGTAATGCTTTAGATCTGTGTCTTGTAGACTTCATTTCATTTTACCCAATGTCCTTTTTTAAGCATCTTCTCAGTGAGCTGTATTGTATGTGACATTATACCAAGTTATTTGTTCCCCTCAGATGTGGCACATTAAGATACATAAGGGATACAGAAAATGGCTAGATTCAAATGCAGTTAAGTGTATGTTTAATATCTGTGACTGTAAAAGTGGCCTATAGTCTGATATTGCTTTCAGTTATATAAATCCACACGCGCTCAAATTCCAATTTAAAATCACAGTTTTGACCACCGAATTCAGTGGAACAGTAAATATACAAATATAGCTCATCAGTATTAATTACACTATGTAGTACAACAAATAAGAAACAAAGGACTGTAGTCTTCAAATAAGAATAATAAATAAAACTGCTTTTTTTCAGCTGTTATTTCAGCTTCATTTTCATGGTATTCTTATTTTATTTTTTTTTAAATATATATCCTGAAATATATTGGATTGATTGTAATTCTTCTCTAAAATCCTAAGGAAGCTATTGGATTTTAATGAGTGATAATAGGTAGTTTTGTTATTCTTAGTTGTTTACTGATTATAACAGTCCTGCTAAACCTTTCAGCTTCCTTGACAGACAAATAATGGCAGATTAATGAGATGAACATTGAAAGTTCATAAGACCAGCTTTCCATTTGAATATTTTGAACTGTACAGAAATCGCATGCTATACCTGCTTGATTTCACCTCCTAGGTTTTGGTGATGGAGACTGCAATATGCAATATGATGTTAAAACAATTGCTTTATTTTTTTATACTTTTCTCTCTTCCTGACAGCCACAGATCATCGATGTACTTAAATTTTACCTTCACTTTAAATACTGGTTTAAATACCTTACTGGATCAGAGATTAATTGGGAGTATTAACTCTTGATTCTGGACTGGAATGACATTTTTAAAATGATTGTTCTCATGAGCATACACTGCATTGCCAAAATGCTTCTATATTATTTTATCACTTTCAATGTGTCCTTGCATCTCTTCAGGTTGACTGCTCTCATTTATAATTGTGGGCATTCTCTAATTTTTCTCTGAGTTGAGCCATTAGTGCTAAATTTACATTTGGGTAGAGGCATGTCTGATTTGCTGTAGTGTGATAAATTTTTAACACTTGTTTTTTCTAAATGAATTAAAAAATAAGAGGTAAAGATGATTCATTTCAAGTCATAAACTTTTATTTACAATTCATCCTGTATTTTATATTCACTTTACAACTTCTTTCTCACACGGAAATCAACCCAAACTTTGTTCAGAAAAAAATATTCACATAAAAAGCATTCCTTTTAGAGCAATAATTGCAATATTATTTCTTCTCTTTGCAAGAAATCCAAGGAAAATATAGAAAATAATATATTTATAGAATGTGGCAAAGTCAATCTAAAAAGAATAATGGTCTTCAAGATTTTTATTTTACACTGCATACATCTCACTCTTGAAAGCTTTTTATTTGCTTTATATATTAGTTTTGAGGAGAAAAAAAAAAAAAAAGAAAAAATAATCTTCACACATTACCACGGTGTTGTCAATTTTTTTCTTTTTAAATGCCCTTGCCTGGTCTCCTGAATTACCACACATGAAAGTTTTGAGAATTAGAAAAAGAGAGAAAAGCATCACTTCAAATACTGTGTTCCATATTCTTGGCTTCTTACATGCTCTTTGACAATAGAATATTGAAGTTGTACATATATGCAACTGTAAGTTGTATATGTTCAAAAAATAAGTAGCAAATCCAATCCATGCACTTTCTCTTGAGCAAATTGTACCACTTCCTAGATATCTAGTTTGACATGCATTTGAAATGACAAGGAGAAGTGAAAGGATGACTTGTGCCTCTTTAAAGAAATATTAATAATACCAGAAAGAAGCATGTACACTCTTTTTCAGAATTAGTTGGCTATTTTCTTATTTGGCGCAGAAACATGAGTGATTGGCCAATGGTTATTTAATGAATATACCAAAATAATCAGCCTGATATGGTGAGCGCTTTTTGAATTCTGAATTTCGAAATGAGTACTCTTTTGAAAGTATCTCCCCCCCCCCCCAAGAAGCTTCATTGCAACTTTAGGTGAAATGTGAAAATTTTAGACCATTTTAATGAGCTCTGTTAAACCCAAGAAGCATATTCAATATTAGTATGCAAGGGAATTTTCTTTTAAGAGTAGCTTAGGGTCACCAGCACTTTGTTACTGATGCGAGGACTATCCTTGCCTTGTCTAAAGGCAACCTTACCATTTGTATTTTATCAAATCCAAGAAACAGCATTCAAAACAAATCCTTGCTTCTGGTACCATCTCCTTTTCAGGCTTTCAATCTTGTTTGGTTTAGAACAAAATTACTGCTTGATGTCTAAGCTAATGCCTTACAAAAAAAATCCCAAATAACCAAGTGGTAGTGTGCGTTTGGCTAAGGATCCCGCAGTGCACTTGGTATGAGCACCACTGTTTGGATGACAGTTTGTTTACATACTTCCATATTATCAGTACCATTAAGGCTCCAATTACACCTCACACACTCCTAAAATTCTCTATGAGTAAGTTACTCAACTTTACAAGTACCACTCTATTCTCATCCCAGTATGAAAATATTTCAACCCAGCTGATTATGTAATGTAAGGCTGTGTTATTTTATTACCTAATTAACAAAAAAGTGTTCTTTTGTGTCAAAGTCATGGACACAGACTTTTCTTGTTTTCCTGATGTCACCTGAGAACATGATCACTTGTGAGCCAACTGTGTTGTTTTGGGGGCCAAATTCCCTTATATTTGTGATGTTTCATTTGCCAGAAACATTGAAATGATCAAAAGTCCCCAAGCTGTCCTGATAGGAATATAAAGCATTCTGAGCACATTTGCATACTGCCTTAAATGTTTTTTTGTCATTGACATGTAAATGAGCATAAAGTATTCCCAGAGTGAAAACAGAATTTCACATACATTTTTCATAGATTTAAAAAGCTATCCAGTGGGCAAGACTGGCTGCTAAAAGCTAGCTTACGTTTGCTTTCAAGGTTGTGTTTAACTCCACTGTTTACTGTAAAACATGCTTTTTGCTCTCCTTAATGCTGATGTGGAAGTGTTTACATTTCTAATGTGTGGCCTGACACTTTGAAGGTTCAAAGAATTAGTGAGAGAAGTCTGCTTGTCCATGTCAGGCAAAACCTCACCTTGTTACTAACAGGGGAATTCTCTCTGCCTGTTTCCATCATTTGATACCACAGATCAAACTGACCCCTACTATCACAAAATGTCTGACTGATGATGTTGAGCTGTTAAGTCAGTTCAAAGCCAATTAATCCTCCCCCGGCTTGGAGGAAGGCGTTGTGGACAGCCGGAGTGTGCAGCACAATAAGCATGTACATTGGTGTTTAATTCACAGATCTTATAACTCTGGATTAGGTCAGATGTACATCATCTGCAGGGCTGTAGCTGTGCCTACCAGAAAGGGTGCTCTCCAGGGTTTATTTTTGACCTCCTTTCCTCAGTCAGCTCCCCCTGGGAGCCTTCAATGGGATTTTTCTTCTTCAAGAAGTGCCAACCACACTCCTCATGTGAGCAGTCACTCATTTCTAACCACCAATACATGTAGGCAAAGTTTTTGTTTTGCTATGCTCAGTTTATCAGTCTGACCCAGGTGAGACAGTTCGCTCAGAATTTAAAAGGCTGGGAAAAGCTCCCGGAAGTGGTAGAAGCATGGGGCTCTTTGGGTGGTTTGTTCCACAGTTACAAGCAATAACTTCTTAAAAGTAGCACAGCTGTAACTGAAGCGGAAGGTATACCTGTAGTTTAACAAAAACATCATTTTAGACAAGCATAGGTTCTTCCAGGGGAGACGTACCTGAAGGCATTTGAACCTGTTGGGGTGAGAGTATGAAGATTGTTGCTTTAATGCAGTAACCACCTACAACTTGCACTTTGTTTTCATAAAACACACAGTAACATGCTTTGTCTGAAGCACTTGAGTAATCCCACTGAGATTAATAGAGCTATTCACATTCTAAACAATTTGTTTAAGCTTCCATTTAATGTAATGTTTTCAAATAATAAAATAAAAAAGAAGTATAATCGTAGATGTAAGACATGTTTCAGTGTGTGAAATCCTAAATCTCATCATATTATGCCCAAAAGATTTAATTAGATCCTACAGCAAGAACATTATTTAGAAAAAAATAAACAACAAACAAGTACATATTTTTCCTAATATAGTGCAGAGGATTATTTATATAACTGAAAGTTTCTGAGTTATAAAAAAAAAGGGAAAAAATGTTTATTAATAAAATTTAGCTATGAGAACTGAAATTTAATTATTAATTTATTTTAGGTCCAATATATTTCCACTATTTTACTTTCCCAAAGACTTCTGTAAGCAGTGCTGCCTCTCCTCCTGTCACTGTGTACTTCTGTGGGAAGTAAGATATTAAAAAAAAATCTTTTGGAAACTAAATAGTTAGCATCATTCTTTTTTTCAACCTTTCTCAAATTGCAGCTGTGGACTGATTGTTCAAAATGATGTTGAAATTTGGGGTTTGTTTGAGTTTTTTTCTTAAAGCTATTGGCAGTTGAAGAACAAGTGGCCTTTTTTCCCAGTAGGTAGCGTGAAGTTCTAATTCACAGTAACAGTGTGTGAAGTATTTCAGTTAGATTATAAATTATTTTTCCCTGTATTCATATGCACACATGTGTAGAAGCTGAAATACCTCAGCTTTTGTCTATGTAAGACAAAAAATACAACAATGCTACTCATTTTGAATAATTTCTGGAGGACAAGTCAGTGTTTATCTTACTGTGTTATTATTATCAGAAGAAAATCTCTCTGTGAGATGCAGAGACCTGTGCCATAATGGAAGGCTTGAAAAAGTATGGAAATCCTTAAACTCCAAAAGGTGTGGTATAAGCCTATGACTCTCTTCGCAGAAGAAAGCCACAACTTTGCGGACAGTGTTTAAGTCCTATTTATCAGGATTTCTGTGACTACCGCTCGCTAAGCTTTAGCAAAGATGAAATGCCAAGTCAGCTTCACATATTGTTTAATCAGGTAACTATGTCCTGACCTTAGAAAAGAAGTTCTGGCAATCTACAGTCTAATGGGCCCTTCTGTTATCTCACCTTGTTGCTTTTTGTACATCCCCTGCTCAAAAGACTGATGACATATGCCTGAACACACTAACCAAAAGTAAAAAATAGTGACCTTACCTTTCTTCATTATTCTACTGCTATTAAAGAATAGTTCAGGACCCAAGACTTCATCAGTGATTTTGGCACTGCAAAGCTCATTAGTTAAATGTAGATTTGTGAAACCAAGCACATAACTAGAGACTCTGTGAACTGTTGTGCTAATTATGAGATGAAAAGGCTCTGGATTTAAATAAAGACTGTAAGTTTTGCCTTAACCTGACTGTAAGAGGTAAAAACCAAACCAAAACAAACCCTATTAATGAAGGACGCTAATAGTAATAGTTTGGTAATGTATCTGCATTGTCCAGGGGTCTCTATCTCTGTAACACTCTAATGAATCTCTTGTTTTGAAAATACTGATATTTGCTGGAGTAATTTGTCCCAAGACTGTGCTTGAATAAACAGCTGATATCTATCCCTCATTGTGGTATACATTTAAAATGGAGTTTGTGGGTCCTGAGATGCAATTCACTGCAGATAAAAGGTGACAGCTATTACAATGGCAAATAGTTTTCTTTGTTAAATATGTCTTTCTTCAAGAAGGCAAGCTTTACCTAGAGACTGAAAATGTCATCTTTGTTGTTAAGCCTCCCAAAGGTGCACATTTCACTCCTCCAAGTCTCCTGTGATGCATTTCAAAAGAGTAATGTCCATACTCGAATTTTGAAAGTGGTGTTTTAAAATATTTTTCACTTTGTCAGCCTCCTTCTTTTTTTCCCCAGAGAAAGGACGCTAGTTTCAGATGTCTCTCTGAAACAACAGCAAGACTTTGCTTATTTCAATGTGGTAAATTATTTTACCAGACTCAGTGGAAAGACACAGCATAGTCTGACTGTAATTTAAAACCTGTAGCATATAAACCAGCTGTTTTCATGAGAAAGAGGACAACTTTCCCATGCGACAATGCATGTCAGTGTGCTTACTGCAAATTTGTTCGTTTTTTTTTTGGTTTTTTTTTTTGGTTTTTTTTTTCCGGAGATAATGAACACTATGTTGCCAAGGCGTCTTCATTTCTTCTTGCTATCAATCCAGTCTCATGTTAAGTGCAAGTACCAGTTGGAGGATTGGTGATAGATTTTACCCTTATGTGCTGTGACTGATAATTATTTCTCACATTCCATTTACCAGGAAACACATGCAGTGCTGCTGTCTTCCTGGTACTTATTCTTGCTGTACTGCGTACTGAAGATAGGTATAACAGAAAAATCATTTTCTACCTTATCTTATTTTTTTACGACTCGATAGTCTTCTAGCAAGCGCTTTCTCAGCTGAGGAACCATATGTGATTAGTCAAGAAAACATCATTTTTTGTGTCAGAGATTACTTCTATTCACTTTTTATAGCAAACTGACATGCTGATTAGAGAAAATCTGCCATATAAGGAAAACGCTATTTCTGAAAGACAAGTGAGGCATTTTAATACTTGGATTTTTAACTGTCCACAGCCAAAAATGGGAAGAGATTACCAGAAATTTTAAAGAACAAAAATAGGAATGTTAGGAGAAACCACAGAAGTAGTCTGAAGTTTTGTCCACAGTTAATGTAGGGACCACAAAGACCTTCATAGCTCACCAGCCACCAGCTTCCATGTAGATACTTTCATATGCATTAGAATCCTGAGAAGGAGTTTTCAGCAATGACTCAGTGGCTATTTATGACTTAAATTATGGGAAAATGACTGTATGTATAGATATTGTAAGATTGTCAGGATATGCGTTAGAAAAAAAGAAATCTATGAAGGGTACAGCAGACTTTGCAAGTGTATTGACTTCACCAGCCTTAATAAAAATATTTTTTTTCTTAGGTTTTCAATGTTCCTGGACATTATTAAATAACTCCTCCTATAATCTACATGCATGAAAAGAAAAAAGTTTTAAAGTATATTTTCCCTCTAAAAATGTGGTTTAGACTAGAAAATAAAAAAGGCAAAAAGAAAACATTTTAGAAACTTGTTGTTCCACAAAAGTAAATATTTTTAAAGCAGAACAGGTCACAAGTAACCTTTTGACACTTTACCTTTTCAAGCTGTCAAGAAAATTCAATCAAAGTATCATATTAAAATGCATTTTATGTTGATGTAAAAAATGAAAACTTCATCTGGCTTTGTCTATAGTATTTTGCCTTTGCTCATGGGTAAACCAGTCAAATTAAGATTTTGCACTGTAATTCAGGGCAAGATAGGTAGCTACTGCCCACAACTATTTCTGTGAAGCAACATGACAAGAATCAGTCTACCTCACCCTGACACTAAACACCTTCCTTCAAGCCAATTTGCATGTTTTCTTTCCAGTCATTCTAATCCCTAAGTAATGAAGATTCACATGAAATGAAGCAGAAGTATTACTGAGGTCCTGACACTGAAAAAGGAGACAAGCTAGGTGAGGATAGCAAAGAAGTTTTATGGGTAGAAAAGTGGAATGAACAGTTATAGAAGTCATGAATAATTTTTTTGCAGAGTCATAAAGGTCAGTCTCCATCTTGATCAGTTCTGTGTATGCACATTATTCTGTGTATGCACATTATTGTTTGTGTTCAAGTGTACCGTGCTCCTGTTTAACAGAATTGATTAAAAGAATACATTGTTCGATATTCTTATTTTTCTTGAACCGAAGTTGCCAAACATGAATTAAATAAATTAAATTAAAAATAGCTAAATTAAATAGCTATACTATTTTTTCATTTTCAAGCCCACTCCAGTGGATTATCAGAATTAACTCATGGGATGCATTCTGATTCCCAAAGACTACCTTCCCAGATGTCTGTCAGATCACATTTGGCCAACTCAAAAACTATGCTGCCTAGTTCTCCCAGTTTAAACATGGAATGATTATACCCATACTCTCTGCAAATATCCTAGGAGTTGTTGTCATTGATACTTATTTCACAGCTGTAAAAAAAAAAAAAAGAAGCTTTTAAGAGAATAAATTAACACTGGATCTGGAAACAGAACCCAGACTTGGACTCAAAGAGGCTATGTGCCTTTCCCTAGGCACAAGTTTGTACCTGTGTACATGAATATAAATCATAAATCTGTTGTGCAACTGTGCTGGAACAGCTTCCAAGTAACACAGATATGTGCAAAATAAGCCCATCACCTGCAAATTTTTCTTCAATTTATGCTGGGTTCTTTCAGCTGGCATTTGGATTGTACTGCCTAGTAGGAGTAAGGTTGGGAGGATTGATGTTGTCTATGCTATGGCATTCTTCAGCCATGGTCAGCTGTGAATCCTGGACAACCTGTGCTGCATTCAGTGGCGGACAAAGTGCTTTCGTAATAAGTGAGAGTAATTTGTTTCAAATACAAAGACATAGCCTGCACAGGGCGCAATCTGCACATCCCACTTAACACTTTAAAACTGCATAACAAATAACACAATTACAGTTATACCTGTGGAGCATTTCTACATTAAGAAGACTGGAAAAAAATTGATAGTTGTTTCAAACAGAAAATGTTAGGTTTCAGAAAAAAATGTTTAATGGCATTAAAAGTGCCTACAACAATCTTCTTGTGGTGAGGTGGGAAGAAGACTATTAACCAAATACTAAATGCGGTATAAAAGGAAAATTCTTTGAGGATGTATATTAAATATATTTGATAGTCGACAGATTTATGTGCATTTGAGTATATGGACCAGATATTAAAAACAATTAGTTGTCTTTGGGTCCCTTTATTCCTGGTCATTCTTCCTAAGAAACATCAAGAACAAATGCTTTTTTAATGATTATTACGTTCCTAGGGTTTTTTTTGTTTGTGATGAAATTACCTGAAAGTCAATCCAAGCTCTTGCAAGAAGGTGTCAGCTGCCATTTTCCTTAAGGAAAGCTTTTCTAAGTTGTCAGCGATATGTGATCTCTTAAGGTAAAGGAGAGACACCTGCATCACTTCTTTGAGAATTTGTGGGAATTGGTAAGAGAGATGATGACTTGGCCACCTGCGCACAACTGACATTACTAATTAATTCACTTGTACACCACAGTGTTTGAGCAAACCCTTAAGCTTTGGATTGATTATTCCTGGGAATACTTCCCATTATACTTTTTAATCTGGCTCACACATTTCTCAGCCTAAGTGTTCCCATGAAATTTGCATTATATTCAAGGCAGAAAGGAAAAACAAAAATTTACATTTGTTTTACTTTCAAGAAACCCTCTGAAACTAATGAAACGTCACTAAAAAATTATCATAATGCAGATGGGCAACACGGAAGGGAGGATAAACTGGGCATTTTGTTGTTTGTGAACTGGAAAATTGCTTGAAGAAATAATGAATTTTAAATCCTAATAAAATCAAATCTAGTGAGATAAATTTTCTAAGAACTTCCACATACCACCACTTCTTCTTTTCTTTCTTGGTGCTGAAGGGTTTAAGGAGTTTATCATATAACAAAGCAGAGGATTTCACCAGAGTGAGTTCCTTTAAGTTGAAGGTGTTGATTGTTTTTATAACTGCTAGCATTTGTGGATGTAAAGCTACAACATCAAAGAAAAGAGAATTTAGGTATCCGTCCACACTGTCCAGAAGTTAGTGAAGATTAGAGAATTACATAAGGAAAAACTGCAGTTTGACATATTAGTGCTGTGGTGAACTATTTTCTTGTTCTTGCTATACAAATGATAAACCAATAAATAAAAGAAATTAACCTAATTTTTTCTGACTCTCTGTTCAGTGGTGAACTCTTTCCCAGGGTCACTCACTTCTTAAATTGTGAACCAGATTCCCAGCTGGTTTAAATTATTGCAGCTCTGAATCTGACACAGTGTGGTCATTTCGACCATGTGAGGGTCTGTTGCATAGAGAAGAATAAGGAGTAAAGATATTTTCTACAACCATTCTAATCTCAGTTAAAAAAGTATTTCTACTAAGAGATGTAAAAATTAAACCAAACATAAGCAATCTAATGTTATTATTGATGACAGCCCTCAGAGAAAGATCATTTGCAGGTGCTAATGAAAAGGAATGATATTTGTTTAGAGGAAGAGGTGTGTAAATATAGTTTCTGAAGTTATAAGTGTTGTAATGAAATTTCCAGAATGACATGTGATGGGAGAAAAGTCAGGACTCGCATTCATGACAGCATCAGTTTTTACTGTAAATCTGCACAAACAGTGGTATAAATGTATCCCAATGACACGCTGTGCCATGTAAAACTGTTATCTTCCTCTGAGATTCATCAGGAAGACAAGCTCATAGTGAGCAAGGTCTCTGGGCGCTCAGTGGTACCAGTCAAAGGGTTTGGCCAGACTATAAAGGGATCATCTTCCACTAATGGGTGATGTCTCACACCTATTGGCAGGAGAGGTTCCTGAGTCAGCTTTCTTTCTTTGGATCACAATGAGAACCTACATGGGAGCTCGGGGTTGCATTTAGGGGCTCTGCAAGTCACAGCTGTCTCTCTCAGGTCCTCCCTCTTCCCCCATGCTGGAGTGCTCACCTTCATCTTTCTGTTTTTAAATTAAATAAGGAAGCTGCAGAGCTGTTCAGTCTTCCCCTCCCTCCCCGAGACTGGGAGGTTTGGCACACCACACACTTCCCAGTCTCCTGCTGGGCAGCTTGCAAGTCCAGATATGCAATTCTTCCCAAAGCATGATCAATTTTTATGTTTGACTTCTTTAAGGATTTGCATTATACTGATTTCCAGCTTCAGCAGAAGCTTCCTTTAATATTTCTGTTCCCCTGCAGATATTTGTTAGCAGCTTAGAAGTGCTATAACACTAATGCTTAACAAAGCTTATAGAATGATCTTTGAACCCATTGCATCATGAACCCATTGCATCTGCTATGACTTGGAATAACCATTTCACCAAAGGTGAAATGGCTTCTGGAAAAGGTCTAAACAGAATAATGAAGTACTGATGCATCTAAGCCCCTTTCTGGACTCCCACTACACAAGGAAAACTGCTTGATGCTGGCAATTCTTTAGCAATGGACAGCTCTGTTCACCAGAAAGCACTGCAAATACACTATAAACTCCAGTGTTATGAGTGCTTATTCAGTATATGCTGTGATTTAGCAGCTGTGCCTGGGCTCAGAACAGTTTGTATGCTGAGAACAAACCTGACCAAAGTAGTGTTTATAATCAGTCAGGCTCATCAATGGTTCCTAATAATAAAATATATAATAATAAAATATATGAAAGTGAGCAGAGTTAGCATTAGAAATTGCAAGACTTAGTACACAAATGTTCACCTAAACCCTGAAATGCACTGTTAAAGTCACTTCCATTCTCTACCATGTGTGTCAAGTTACCTGCTGTGTTGGATTTTTTTCCTAAATATTGGATTTTTCTGAAGCAAGCAAATAAAAGTACTGTTTCTCTGAAGAAATATATTAATGAAATGCTAGAAGAATTACCATTGTGTTTGCTTTAAGAGCATAACATGAAGGACCATCCCTGAAATCTGTTATTTGCAAAGTTCATTTCAAACATTTTAAATTCAGTTGCAAATAATGCTGTGTTGGAATAATGTTGGAAGAAACCAATTTTTTTAATACTGGGGAGTATTAAAATTAATATCAAACCAGAAAAAAGAAAAAGGAAACAATTGAAAAGCTGATACTTGCTGTAGTTTGACCCATCTTCTGCTTACAGTCACTCTTAGCACTCAGCTGGACTGAGATGAGTTTGGAGATAGTTAACTGAATTGGCTAGCTGACTGATCAAGCCCTTGATGCCTTCATGCAAGTTTTTTCATTGCTGACTTACAGTTTCCCACTGATGCTTCAGTGCAGCAGAATCCCATAATTCTTTAAGTGTTGATCCATTTACATGTCTCTCTCACTGCAGAATTTCCAAAAGTATCAGGAGAACACACAAAGGCAGACACAATAAATGTAAGGGAAAAACATCAATATTTGTTTCTTGTCAAATCACAGAGAAAAAAAAAAAAAAGACAGAAAAAGAGAAAAAGAAGAATAAAACTGTTTTGTTACAATGTGTACCTTCAAACACTTTGGTTTTTTTCCTGGGAACTGTGATTCAAATATCATCACTTTTAGGGAAGTGCTAGAAGGCTGTAAAGCTAAAAAGCTCTGACAGCAACAAATTTAGTATTTATTTGAATGAATTTCAACTCCAGATAGCATAAGGGCTGAGTAATACTCATGAATATTGCTAGCCCCAGGAGCACTGTGAACAGTGATGTCTCTGCACGAATTTCCACCCCCATTTACAGAAATGGCTGAAAAGAGAATGATCACTTGCAATTGTGCAAAAAAGTGAAAAGGGTTTTATCAGACTTATGGTAAACTGAGATGACAGAACAGAGCCGGATAATGCAAAGCATAAAAATTCAAGTAGCAAAGCCTAAGAAAACTGTCTGTAGCCTATGTCCTGAAAATTATTTTTCTAGACTAGACTCACACACCATCTAAAAAAGCCATCTTTTATACGATTTCTCATGGAGCTGGTGGAACCAGCTATGTACACCTGACAGTACTACTTAGAAAATTCTTAACGGAAAGAAATAACTATGTGATTTATGAAACTAATGCCATGTTCAAAGAATGTTGAATTTCATATCAAAACCATTGGGTAATACCAGGAGAGATGGAAGCAAACACAGGTTCACCTTACACTATTCAGCAAAGACAGAAAGTATGTTGAGGAGGATGTAGTTGAGATACTGAATACTCTTAAAATAATGACTTTTAACAGAAGGAGGCAAGAAGATGTAGCAGTTTGTTCCTGGGATAGGAAAAAAGATGTGCCCCAGTTCCTCTAGCAGTGTTTGTTAGTGGCACTCAAACAGCAGAAGTGAGGAGTGAGGCTGGAGTGTTTATAAGGAAGTGGCAGAACAAGTTTACCCTTTTTAGATTGCTATTGCCCATTTGACCTGGGCAGGTGCCTGTCCATATTTCCTACCCACCTCATAAGTCAGGATGTGCATATCAGTTTACTTTATTTTATGATTTGTTTTGTCTGAAAACATCTTTCTTAAATAGAGAAAGAAATAGTCATACCAAACACCTGACAATGCAAATGACTACCCAGACAGTTAAAGTGTGTTTTGAAGAACTAGGGAGGAAGAATAAGGATCTAGAACTGGAAACCTGATAAACAGATCTGTTGCTTAAAGAGTAATAAGTAATTAATGCCTCTAATGTAAAAAGAAAAGATATTCTTCTCTACAGTTTTATGAATAATTTGGTTTCGTAGCTGAATTTCAGTGCTCATTACAGAAACAGAAAGTCAGAATGCATGACATTGTTTGACATGGAGTACTTCATTTTCCACTGAAATTAAATCTCAAAATTTAGAGATATGCAAAAGAAAATCAAAGGAAGTGAAGTTTAAGATCACAAAGGATACTAGACAATAAAGCAGTCATATCTTAGAGATTTTTTTAGATGAGTCAGTTCAGAGAAGTCACTCTAAACATGAGGCTTTAAGGGTTAATTTTATTTTTTTCACCACACAATCACTATAATTAGGCTTAAATAAGATTCATTTTGTATTTACTGGAAACTTCCTTTTCAGGTAACATTTATACTTTACATTTAAATCAGCTTAAATTCAGGGAGCTTCAAAGGTTTTTTGTGAATAATTTCCACCTCTGAAAAAGTTGTGTTTGACTACCTTGGCAAAATTATTGCCATAAACAATCAAATTAAACTGTGGGATGTGTGATTGCATCTTGCAGCATTCTTCTTAATCTTACAAGCCAAAGCACGTTTACTTAGCTTGCAAGGGAAACACTGGGGGGATTAAACAGAGGCTCTGCTTTTTCAATTCGTTTCTATTCCTTTGCTCCTAGATCTTAGCATGCATACTATTTCTCTGGATACATTCCTCAAATGGTTTTCATTCAGCAGAAATCCTGACTTTTAAAGAAAAAAAGAAGGTTTGACAATTTAGGGTTCTGTATTTTTCTGAATGAACAAGCTTTTGGAGCAGCGCTTTCACTTTAGGAACTTGTTCTGCATTTTGAAAGTGAGTAGGCTTTGTGATTTAGTAGTTTCTGTGTGTGTTATAGAAGTACATAAGTGGGTATAGATAAAAGCATCCATCTTTCTCCTTTCTTCCAATTCTGTAAACTAAAGAGAAATAAAAAAGAATGTGAGGCAAGAAGGTTAAAAATCCTACAGTAACAGCCATAAAAATATTAATCTAAAATAATAATGCTCAAACAATAGTAATTCATCATTTCTGAAGCAATCTTAAGTAAAATCAGTGCAACTAGTCATGTATAACAAAGATTTGACACCTTACACAGCAAAAGACATAAGTAAGATGCCATGATTAATGAATATCAGAAATAGGAACTGATGTAAGCTGCCTGAGCCTTAATCTATTAGCACCTGAATAAATGCCATAACAATTTCTCAATATGAAGGAAGTCTTTACTGGCTTCTGCTGACACGTGTGGCTGGAACAGGAAAAGGGCTCTGGTAAGAAGTATTTCTCAACCTTTGCCCAATGCCAGACAGTAACAGTGAGTGGAAAAGGAAGTGAAATAAAGCAATGAAGTAAATTAGCATTCCTCTCATATCCGTCTCTCACGCTTTCAAAATAGCTGTTTGCCTTCTCAAGATTTCATGTCTGGATAGTAAACTGTATCTATGTCTGTGCTACAAGAATAGAAACAATAGTGAATTACAGAATTCCTTTGGCCGAGACAGTCATAGGTTTAGAGGTACTTTGCTAGCTGGCTCATGAATAGCTAATCAGGCTGATAAACATGAGACAAATTGATTCCTGTGTTAAACAGCAGCTCAAGTTTTGTAAAGTTGTAGGTTTGGGGCTTCCTGAGATGAGTTCACCATTTGAACACTGTCAAGAGTTGTCTATGTATATAGATAAAAAGGCAGAAAAAAGTGTAGGTGCAAGTAGTTAGTCCATCCAACGAATGGGATTTGTTAGAGATGCTAAGAGTGAAAGACGCACCATGATTTGTATTTTACACTGCCACCTGGTGTTAAGGCAATAGGAAACAATAGTAGAACTGCAAATTGATACATACAAAATACTGAAATGTTTTCCTCCGTTATCTGAACAGACAGCTCCAGGGGAAATAGAGGAAGCAAGATCTTGACAGTGGCCACCAAACAGTCCTGTGCTCATGCTAAATATTTTAATGTACACACGCAATGACAGTGTTATTGATGAATGTGTGCTTCTCAACTCCATCTTACAGATTATTTTGTGTTTTGTACTAGGGTAGTGTTATGCCTTGCTCTAATTAATTGCTGTATTTTCTTTACTCTTTGTACAGTAAAGACAAAACTCTTTGTTATAGAGAATGAACAACTCATGACCCATTGCATGCATACTTGCATCTTTTGAACTGTGCCAATCAAACCTATGAGAGTACAATTACAAAAAGTTGCATGTTCTTAGGAGTAAATAATGAATTCAGATATTTGTATATGCTACATGAAGTTAGTTTACCAGTACAGTCTCAGAAAAGATAACAGCAAACAGCATGTCAACAATCTTACAGTGTTACTTCAACATCAGTCTCTATTATCTAGACAATAATTTGACTTCTTAGTTTGAGACTGAGGCAGAGTTTAAAGTCTTTTCTGCTTTGCACAACCTTTTATGCAATATATACCTTTCTCTCTTTCCTCCTTTGCCACCATACACACACACACATTCACGATAAAATGATATGAATGAAATTTGCATATAATCTGAGAAAAATTGGCATGTCTCTTATGAAAGTAGCTTTAGAATCATAGAATCATAGAGTAGTTAGGTTTGGAAAGGACCTCAAGATCATCTAGTTCCAACCTCACTGCCATGGGCAGGGACACCTCACACTAAACCATTCCACTCAAGGCTCTGTCCAACCCCGCCTTGAACACTGCCAGCAATGGAGCATTCACAACTTCCCTGGGCAATCCATTCCAGTGCCTCACCACCCTCACAGTAAAGAACTTCTTCCTTATATCCAATCTAAACTTCCCCTGTTTAAGTTTGAACCCATTACCCCTTGTCCTCTCACTACAGTCCCTAATGAAGAGTCCCTCCCCAGCATCCCTATAGTCCCCCTTCAGATATTGAAAGGCTACAATGAGGTCTCCACGCAGCCTTCTCTTCTGCAGGCTGAACAGCCCCAACTTTCTCATCCTACCTTCATACGGGAGGTGCTCCAGTGCCCTGATCATCCTCGTGGATTCTTTAATACTCAGAATTTCGGAATTTTGAAACAAAGCTTTTCTGAAAACCAATAAGAGATTTTTCTGTTAGACCTTCAGTTGATTAATGTGACATGCTTTCACAGTGGTCAGGATGGCAAGATGGTGACTACTGCAACTTTCCTGCCTGGGTCTTTTAGCTTAATTTGGGACCTGCTGACATAAGCAATGTGCCATTAAGAGAAAATGAGAGTGTATTCTAAAATAATCAAAGAAGGAGGGGAAAATATGCATAATGCAGATACATGAGGCAGGTCTCAACGAGCTATCAAAAACAGAACATGACTCTGCCTGGGTGATGTGTACAGCTTCTCAGTCTGCTTGTCTCTCAGCAAGTTCACATGTAGGAGGAACATGATGGCAGTGGAGCTGGAGGACCTCTTGTGTTTAAGCTCATGATGAGCTGGCCTTAAGAACCCTGGACAGAACTGTGTGGTACAGTGTGTACTTTTCCATCAGCAGTCTGCGACCATGTTAAAAGTTAAATTCCTTCAGCTCCAGAGGGTTTGATCATAAAGTGACTTTAACCTATCATTTTCCTTCCACGAGTGGCCATTGGATGAGGACTTTAGTTGTGTATATACAGAAGTAGTACTAAAGTTAAGAACTGGAGAAAAGTACAAATTCAAGTATTTCTCTTGCCTCTTTAATTGGTCTCTTTGGAACTGGAAGCAGCAGTAGTTGAAGTGTTACATAAAGAAAAGAACGGTGGTTTTCCATCTGAACTAGTTCATTTTTTTGGGGGGGGGCAAGAGAAAAGTTTTGATAGAGCAGGCTTGTTGGTGATTTTTCATGTTGTTTTGTTTTGGGTTTTTTTTGCTGTTAGTTGTTTCCTTTATTATTATTTTCTTTCACATAAATATACAGACTCTCCCATGCTTTTCACATGAGCTTGTCTATTAAAGCAATATAATTGCAGTCAACACAACAAAACAGTAGGTAGGATATAATTGCAGGTTGTCTCATGAATTAATGCTCTCATTCAGAGTTTATTTGGGCTAATGTAAATGGTTTTTTTTTAAGGCATGGTTTCCAAGAAGAGATTATATTTCTTCTATGACAGTGATTCTTTCTGTGGATGAAATTTAGAGCATGCCAGGGGAGTCTTAGAAGTGATTATACCACAGAAGAATTGTTGTCGATTTCTGGCAGCCTCTGAGACACAGTGTAGCCAATGAAACATATATTCTTATATTTCCATCCTAACTTGCTTGTGTCTCCTAGAGATCACTTTCTATTTTCTTTGTTCTTCTTCACAAGCATGGTATAAAATGTCTGTGTAAAAAGGTTTTTTAAGTTCTGTAGCAAGAGATATCTTGACAACTAACAGTCAAACTACTCATTTCATCTTATAACAGCTGAGTATTATAAAAAGAGTAAAGCTAGAAAATCATTACTTGCTTCTAAATTTTCTCACAATAGAGGAAATTAATCACTGACTTCCAAAAGTAACAAAAGCATTAATATATTTTATTGTGTGATTTTTTTATTCCTTTTTTTGCTATTCTGTTTTGGGTTTTGTTGGTTTGCTGTTTGTTGTTTTTCTTGGATATTTTTTTTAATCAAAATCTCAGTGACCCATTATGCTGCAGAGCCCAAAACTTTCCGAAGTATTACTGGGCTTGATACTTCCAAAGCATTATGATCACATGAATACAGTGTTAGGCAAGAATCTGAGAGATTGTGATGCCACTGTTGTTTTTCTGTATGGATTCAGAAGCTGGCAAGCCAGCACAGGCTGAACCCAGCAGCTGCACTAGGAGGAAGTGGTGAGTGTGTGTAGAGACTCCATGCCTTAGGGGTGGGTGCCCCATACTCTGACCTGACCTGCAATGGAATGGGACATCCTTGATGGGCGTTGGACATTGTGGAAAAACTGCTAGCACTTATCCAGCCCTTGGACTACTACTATCCACATTCTCCTTCATGGCCAACAGTGATGCTGCCAAGGAGATATGGAGTGTTCCAGCAGCAACTGCATGGATCAGGGAGTGACAGCCAAGGGCCCAGGGGCCCAGAGGATGTCTCCTCAGCCCTGGCCTTCTCACATGAAAAGGCCTGAAGAGGAGTAGATGTGTCTTGAAGGTCAACAAGTGGTTGCAAATCTGGGGTTCAGAAGAAGGTTTGTTTTTTGTAACTATTGGATATTTTTTTGAGAACAGAGGACTGCCAGGAAGACACTGTGTTCATCTGACCAGGTTGGGCAAAATCATCTTTGCCACGAGGATGGACAACTTGATGGGGAGAACTTTAAACTGGAAATCATGAGATAAAGGAGAAGTGATGGCCTGGGTTAGCAAGCAAACTTGTACAGTGCTGTAGACCCAAGAGATCTTATAAACAATAAAAGAGCACTGAAAGGAGCCAACCCTAAGCATATGCATGCAAATGACTAAAAGCTGCCTACAGAACAGTATTATCAAGGAAACTTTCACACCTTTTCTGGGAAATTGGCGCAACTGGATCTATATTCTGACACAAGCAGTATGGGGAGCAAACAGGACAAATTAATGGTTTACATGCGGCTGCAGAGCCACAGTCTCATTGGGTTCATGGAGATACAGTTGGATAGACCATGCAACTGGAGTGCTGCTAAGGGTAAGGTACAGTCTTTTCAGTAAGACAGGCCAAAATCTTGAGGAGGAGGAATTATTCCAGCTGATGTGAGAACAGCCAGCATGTATGGAGCTCTGCCTAGGGCGGATAATGAGACAGCTGAGAGCTTTTAAGTCAGGACTGGCAGTAAGACAAACATGGGTGACGTAGGAGGAGTCTGCAAGGGGCTGCATCATCATGAATGAAAAGCAGATGATGCCTTCTTCAGACAGCTGGAGGAAACGTCACATTCACAGGCACATGAAACTTTACCGCGATGTCTGCAAGAGAGACAAGAAAGCAAGGCACAAGCAAACTAAGAGATTTCTGAATTGAATGGATGAGCAGTTCCTAACCTCTTGCAGGAGAAGCCCATGCTGATGGCAGGAGTCCCCTCTGTGGAGGAGGAGGGTCTGGGACACCTTGCAGAAGCCCTTCTGCCTTCTGGCAATGCAGGTGTCCTGTTGACTCAGCTACCTCTGGGCGTCTTTGCTGCACTTGTGGTTGAAGTCGATGAGAGGTGCTGGAAGATTGTTGTGTGGTCTTGCAGGCTGGACTGAGCTGCTGGATTAAGGCCTGCCTGTCCATTGTAAAGAAACACAGAATGGTTTAATTCTGGTTTAGTGTTGTGTTTTTTTTTTTGGTGTTTTTTTTTTGTTTGTTTGTTTTTTTTTTTTTTTTTTCTTGTTTGCTTGTTTTGTTTGTTTCCTTGGTTTGGGTTTGGTTGGTGTTTTTTTGGGTTTCTTTTTTTTTTTTTTTTTTTGGCAAGAATTCTTTTTTATTCTCTATAACCTTTGCTGAGAGGAAAAATCTTTCTTAATTTTCTGTAGAGAATCAGTAAGACTTCCAGGAAAGCAGGTTTACATGTTTACTGAGTCAGTGCTAAAAACTCTGAAGGACAAAATGTGCTCAGTGTTTGCTCACATACTCAATTTTTTGTGATGCCATCAATGCTTAAGTTGTTTTCTATGTGAAATGTAAACAGAAGACATTTTAGATAGTGCTTTTACTGGTTCTTATACAGACACATCCTTGAGCTAGTCTGTGAAACCATGCATGTTTATCATAACACTGAGATGATTACTTTTTTTAATACTCTAGATGAACAATACAAGCAATTACAAACTTACACAATTCTTGCAAGTTTGATGAAAGAGAGATAAAAACGGTTTAAGTTCTATTGAGTGATTAAATTGAATTTTAAAATCCAGGGAGCCTCATACTAGTGAGTGTTATTCCAAAAGTTAGTATTATAGGCATTTAGTGATTTTCTTGCACATTTTATAACAATCTTTATAATACCAAATTATTTGTCTGTATTACATGTCTACCTCATAAATTTGAGTCATCAGTTTACAAACAAGAAAGTCCTTGCTGGTAAAAAAACCCCAACAATTTTAAGCAAACGTTATGTTATAGCAGAAATGAACAACTTCATCCAAATACCAGCAGAAAATCTGACATAAAGCTGAAAAAGAAACCCAGTATTCTTGTCTTCCAAAAAAAAAAAAAAAAGTTAAAAGCCATAAGCCAGTGATTTTTCTCATTTCTAATTGCAAGCTTTGTGACTGCTCCATGTTTAGGATTGAAGCTCAAGTCTTGCACACCTTTCTTAAATGAAACAGGTGGAACTGTGGTGCCTAATTTTCTGTGCAATTGTTTTTTTTCTCTTTCAGAGTTTTAGATACTCTTCCATAAGGGGTTTTGATTAACATTCTTGCACACAGATAGGTCCAGGTACCTATGAGTGTGCTCATTGTGCATGTGTTTGATTAAGGCACTATGAAACATGATCCTAATTTCTCATTGACATGAACCACTGAACTCTGAAGCGAGCTCCTGACTACTGTGGTAGACAGGACCAAGAATACATAAGGTGGATGTGCTGTGCTCTCACACAGCGTCAGAGCTGTCCAGTGTGGGTGTCATCTGTGGACAAGTGGTAAAGCCACATGTACCCTGGGGCAGCAGAGGTTGTGGCCTGGTGATTGCTGTCATTAATGCCCTGGTTTTTATTACCAGAACTTTTATCTATTTAAGTGGATACTTCTTTGCTTAAGTCTTCTTGTTGCTATCTTATCTATTCTCTGTCTTGTGAGTGCCTATTTTGTGCACATTCTCATTGGTCTTCGTCACAATGCAGAAGTCTGAGCTATGCTTATGTCTCTGGTTGTCTCAAACCTAAGTTTCAGGCTGCAGCCAGGTGCACTTCGAGGAAGATGGGAAGAGAAAGTTAAAAACCAGGACATTAAATAAAAAGAACGGTATGTTTGAGTTAACAAATTGGTCCCTTCAGAAAAGTAGAAACTGCTGATTGTGATCTGCTTATTTGATACATTCTTCATATCTGGAAAAAAAACATGAGAGCAGAGAAATATCGAAAATTGCAACTAGAATTTATAAGAAGATAGGTGACCCCTGATAGCATTGTCTGTATCGAAAATTCACCCTTCCCTGATAAGACAGAGAATTTCCCAGAGTGCTAGGCTGAAATAACTGCTATATATCAGTGAAATCTGATAGATGAAACCCTACTTCAGGCAAAAGAAGTAAATCAGAGAGTCAATCAAGCGCAAAACTTTTTCCTAAGGTAAATTTTATAATTGTTTTCATTTTATCTGAGACAAATATGCATCATATCCCATTGTCAAATATAACTTTTGGTTGCTCTACTTGTTTCTAATACTGATGGGGTTAACAATGAATAATTTTTAAATTATAACACTAAAAAGAGCACCTAATGTAGCCATTCTTTGCATCATCAGCAAAACCACAAGCATGGAGGAATAGATTAGAACCTATTAGTGTTTCTCCTAAGCAATGGCTATAGCAGTAGAAAATAGTAATTTGCTTGCTCTTCTCAAAGAATGCAAGATGTGAAAGTATAGGAAGTAAAAGACAGACATACAGATTTTAGTCTTGCAATAGCACGCCTGGATGATTCCTTTCTGTTTCAGGATTACTTCTGTTATAAGTTTGCCGTGTCAGCTGGCTTACAGATAATAGAAAAGGGAAGAAATTGGACTCTTACACTATTTCCTGCCCTAGTCTGCCAGTTGCTGGAGACAAAAAAAAAAAAAAAAAAAAATAAATACAAAAAGAAACCAAAAAACCCCAAGAGAGAAACCGTTCAACTGTTACAGAAGTTTTCTGCTGTGCGGCACCAAATAACTGTAAACCCTTAGAGTTTAAAGCTCCAGGAGTAGTTTTAAGCTTTGATAAAATGAGAGTGAAAGTGGAGCCAGAAATGCCAAATGCAGGTAACCCTGAGAGCTGAGCTGCTACACTTGAGAGAATTTGCTTCAGAAACTTTAGGGACTTCATTCTTGGATTTCTATAAATCATAATAAAGACTGCAACATACCATTACATTCACTCAGCCTAGGTAGTGATTCTTAGATGAAGTAGGCGTACAATTACATCAAACTTATAAAAAATGCACAAGTGAAATGAAATGGTAATTTCCTTCCTTCTTATAAAATCCTTTATTTTTCAGATGAAAACACAGAAAGTCAGAAAAAGCTAATATTTTCAAAATCCTAATGAAATGATCTTTTCATTTTCTAGCTTGTTTTGAAAAAAAAAATTGTATAACATAGGAAGCTAAACAAGTGTTTGTCCTATAAAAACATCTTTTCAAGATGTCACTTTATTGATTAAAGAAATTTTAAGTTCAAAATCTTCACAACCTGTCCTTTTTATACAAATATTTTTGTCTGATGTAAAACAGTTCACTTAAAGTTGAAATCTCATTTTTTTCTGTTGCATTTTTTCCCCTGTGTGTCTGAATTTGTCAAAAATTATGAAAAAAGTGTCCAGTTTTAGACATAAATTTTTTGATGAGAACACTTCTAGTGTACATATTTTTAGGTCTTTTCTTTCTCCACCATAATCTCACTTAGCCTACAAATATAATAGTTAAATAGTTTCTTCTCCCATTTTTTCGCAGCACAGAAACCCTTGAGGGTGGAAAAATCAGTAATGAAACCACACTCAAACTATATCATGGATTAGCTAACAAGTGTTGTGCATTTTTCAAAAGACTACATCAAATGTTCATAAATTTAGTTGCTAGATAAGTTGGCGGTTGATCTAGATCTATGTTCATAGAGCTGTAATGTTTTCCTTTTTCACTGATTTTCTTCTTGCCATTGAGCAGATTCTTTTCCTGCTACCGGTACTTTATCTCTGACATGGCTACTGAAGATGAGGTGCGTAGTATCCCTGACCTGAAAAAAAAAATTTGAAACTTTGAGGAAAAGTTACATGAGGGGGAAAATAAGGTATGTTCATTCAAGTGCCCTTGATAGCAATGTAATCGTAGAGGACTAAAATTCAAATGTGAGGATTATGAATGCATTAAACAGATATTTGCATTGATGTCTCCAACCAGTGTAGCTTTCTCAAGTGAGGAGAAAAAGTCTTTTTAAACTCATCTTGTATAGCTATTTCCAAGAAGATACATATCCAAGAGTTTAATACATATAACATTTTTCATAAGAACAGATTTCTGCCAGCCTGTGAAGTTCCTCATCTTAACCAACTAGTAGCATATATTGAGACCATTCTGAGACCTAATGGAACTCATTTTAGAATTTAAACATTTTTGTTGGAATGGAAGCACTTGTCTTTTTTAAAAGAAAAACTTGTTGTGCAATCACAGTTTAGAGCAACTATTTTCAAAAATATTTCTTCATTTTTTTTGCCAGGTTGGACTGGTCTTTGAGCAACCTTGTTTAGTGGAAGATGTCCCTACCCATGGAGGGCTATGTGGGTTAATTAGATGATCTTTAAGGTTGCTCTTTCTGTGTCACAACCCATTTCCATGTTTTAAACTGCTTTCAAGACTTGATTTGTGTGATTCCATTGTACGACTCTTAAAAATTTAGAAATTGTTTGCATGCAGTTAGTGTTCATGTTTTGGGATAACAACTCAAATTCTTGAGCAATAGGGAATCTATTCTTACACTTAGAATCTGTCATTTAGTTTTATTATCTTTTTGCTGTTCTCTAAACATCCTCTTTGTTGATATTACTCTATTATGCACAAGTTTGTAGGATCTGCAGTGTACAATATTGAGTTTTATCAGGTTTTTTTATCAGTATTTTTTTTATCAGCAGGTTTTTTTAATCAGTAGTTTATCAGTAGTTTTTTTTATTAAAACAACTTTATTATTTTGACTGATGTGAAACAGTTCACTTAAAGTTAAAATCTCAGTTTTGTTATTCATATAATACAGCTGCTGTAACTATATAGTTATTTATTTTGAAGCTTAAGAACTTGAAAGGGGCCAGCAGGTAAATTTACTGTCCATGAAGGAATTTCTTAGAGGAGGAAAAGCATGTGTGACTTTTACTTCAAGCTGAATATGACAGTCTGATCAGCACAGAAAACTGATGAGTCTGAGAGGAGGTGTGACTTTTTTGTAATGCAGATGAAGAGTAAAACAAATTAAGGAGACTGATACAAAGAATATCTTGTCAGAAAGCCTGTAATACAGAACTCTGTAAATGAAAGTGAAGAGAACTAGCATGGAGGATTGGGAGACTGAGTTCTCAAAAACTGGGGATGAGCTAAGACTTGAGCACAGTAGATTTTGTGAAACATTGTAAAATGACAGAAAACATAGGTGCCATTTACAAGAAGAATGTGCAAAGGATCTTTTCGCTGAAATCTTCCTGAAAGAAGATTCATTGAAAATAGGTTCTTTGTTGCATTATTGTATGTTATTGTTTGAACAATGTATTAAGATTTTTTTTTTTTTAAAGAAGAGGAAATTGTGTGAAAGTTTTCTTTCTTTTTATTTACCTTTTTTAAAACATAGTAAGTGTAACTGGTTTAAGTCTTTTAGAACTCAGGTGCTACATAAATACCATTGAATCATAGAATCATAGAATAGTTAGGGTTGGAAAGGACCTTAAGAACATCTAGTTCCAATTCCCTGCCATGGGCAGGGACACCTCCCACTAAATCATGCCACCCAAGGCTCTGTCCAACTTGTCCTTGAGCACCACCAGTGATGGAGCATTCACAACTTCACATTCTTTACTCCTCTCCTTAGGACTATTCAACACTGAAAGCCAACACCATTCTAAGTGCTATTAAAAAAAAAATGTGTCTGACCTTCACTGTAAAATACTCTGAAATATTCACAATTTGAAATACTCTTGCATAGATTGTAAAGTAAGTAAAGATCCTTGGTCTTAATGTAGTAACATTCTTTCTTCAGGCTGGCCAGGAATATATCAGCAAACCCCCAAAGCAAATTACCCGGAAAAAAAGGGTTCCTGTAGCTATGTTAAATATATGTATATGCTTTGGAGAATGTTCTGAATCTTCAAAAAATTTTTATTTTAACTGGAAACATTTGGGGAAGAATATACTGGAAATCTAGGCTGCACATTCTAGGATGACTTATCTTGGGAGTTCCAAATATTAAAAAAAATAAAAAAATGAAAAGAAAATCTTTGCTGATAATGGTTGCAGAAAACATGCATATCAGCTTTAAAAAGGCATGCACACACACATACAACACTACACTGCACAGTATGTATCAAAAGATTTTTTTGTACAAGTTAGGAAAGGAATATAGGAAAAGTGGGGGGCAGGGAAAGATCATAACATTTAGAGTCTGCAACTCTGTCTCAGAAAATAACTTGGACAAGGTTATTAATGAGAATGTGCTCAGAACTCCTAAATGAGTGCACTTCTCTGTCTGGCTAAACACAGATCAATAAACCTGTTTTAACAGGTCAGCAAACACTATCCTTGACCTGTAGGTTTAAGGTAAAAACCTATCACACAGATGGCTTTGAAAAGGCTCCCCTGCCCAACCCCAACAAATAAACAAATGTAAGTCTGGCCAGGAAATGGCTCAAATCCTGGTATGCACCAGCTAGATCTGAGATAGTTTATGGTAACTTCTTTTTCTCATTACTGAGAGAGGGTGGAGAAACATATGTGGTGTATGCGGTAAATGCTGTCTGCTGCATCAGCCATTTCTCTGAGTTTTAATATAAAAGCCAATAAACAAACCCTAACAGAAAGTTTTGTGCTATTATCACATAAAGAAACTCTTGCTGATACTGCTGCTCATCCTGATTTATTTATTCAAAAATATAGTTTAGTTATTTTAATCCATTCAGGTAAGATAGAAAAAATGAGAAGTAAAAAAAAAATCCTCCTACAAGCAATAAATGTAAATGTCTGTGTATTTTCTAAGACATTTAGATTTGTAGTTCACCTTTGTCTAAAATTTTAATTTTTATGATGAAACTAGGAAAAGTATTTGTGTAAAGCTGTGTTTTGCCTGTCTTATTATTGCCCAGGTGCTGTCACAGTAGCTAATGTCTGCTTTTGCTGTCCAATGTAATGAGATATTTTTTGCCTCTTTTTAATTTCTTATACAATTATTTAGATTTTGATTTTTAAATTTAGAGATGAAAACAAGTGTTCTCTTATCTGCCTCCACTGTTTGAAACTAATTTCTTAACATTAGTAGCATGAAGGTCCTAAGGCAGATCATCTTTGCATTTCCTATAGATAGTAAAATAAAGATAGAGAGGAGACCATTAGAGGAAGCAATACATGATTGTGAGCATGCTCATAAAAACTACAAGCATAAATAAGCAGACTTTGGAGACAGATAGTTAAATTGCTGTAAAACAAAAGTAAGTCATAGTATGCTCCGGAAGTGAAAGGCTGGCAAGATGTACTCACATTGGATACTTTTCCTACATTTCTTAAGGTCTCAGGTAGTGCTATGTCATCTATGTTAATTTGATTAAGATGCTAAGTAAGGAGCTGTTCAATGCTTGTTGTACAGTGTTTTGCAATAAATTGTTAGGCTGAACTAAATCAGGCATGATCCATAATGGAAGTTAGCACCTGTCATGTGGCTACAAGGAAGACAGCGAAAGAGTTTGGTCAGACAGTATCACTTGGAGGCGAAACTTTTCCAATTTAACTAAAAGCTGAATTTATAGAAAATGAAATGTTTTCTCCCATGTAGTAATAAGAGTACAGAAAAGCAGCATTTATTTTGTGCCTCAGGTGTCAGATTGCAGCAGATCTTGGAGAAGTCAGGCAACCGATATGAACAAAGGCAGTCTTTACAGATATGCCTAAGTCTCACTGACGTGAAAGGGAATTTCAAACACATGATCCTGCCAGTGTGCTCCCGCAGTGGAGCATTAGCTCTCGAAATGTCAATTTCTGTCCATGAAGGTACAGCAGGAGCTTTTCACCTTTGGAGAGGGGTCTGCTCTTGTGGCTGACTCTCTGTGCTCAGCTACAACCAGAACATCCTTTCAAAGGAGGAAAATACACCTTCTTTGCAAAGAGAGAAAGGGTGGAAGAGTGGTACAGTGACATTACCTGCAGAAGTAGGAGTTACAGGACTGAGTTCATACCTACAAATCCATCCAGGTCTCCTAGAGATTTTCTGCATATCTGTCTTTTGGTGCTTGCATCTGTATTGTCTGTCTGTATTTACCATGGGTTTGTTCATCATTCCTGTCATTTTGGTATCTGTTGTTTTTAATTTGAGGCTACTTAAGTAGCTGTCATCTCTCACTATCTTTTTTTTTTTTTTTTTTTTCCCAAAAAAGGAAAATGCATTAACAGTATGGCAGCAATGCTGTTCTCCCTAATGGCTAAGCTGCTCCTCATCTGTAAAATGTTTCTGCTTCTGGAGCACTACTGTCTCCAGAGACTGATGTAACTCAGTCCCCTGAGGCGCAAAACAAAATGCTGGCTGTGCTTTCACTGCTTTACTAAAGCAAACATCTCATTTTCACTACATGATTTTAAAACATCCATCAGATTTCTTTCAAGTTGAAAGAGTTTCTTCACTAATGGTATTGTTTCACAAATAATTGTCTTATATTCTTTATATTCATAACATCACTTAAAGATCTTTTATTTTTTAGCCATTAGTGTACATTTAGCTCTATTAAGTGCCTCTACTAAAATATTATTTATGTTCAGTGGCACCAAAGCTCTTGATGTTATGATATGCTCCAAGGCACTATTTGCTTAGATAATATGTCATTTACTTCAACAAATCTGTGATAGATAGGATGCAATTTTTGGACAAGTTAAATGTTTTAAAGATTTAATTTATAGAACTTGCTTCTTACTATATTTAGGTTTGAACACGAAGAAAAAGTCAACACTTAATATTAGATGCCTATCAAATACTGTTGGCATCACATATTAAACTTATTAACAGTAAATGACAATCTTTTCAGGGAAGAATTTAAATTTGAGACATCATTCTGAATTAATTTTTTTTCTCTGTGGTATTTGTTTTCCAGATGTTCCCATTTTGTTCTTTCTGATTCTTCCTAGGGAAAAAGAGAAGATCTAGCAAAAACTCAGAGGAAAAGACAAACATTAACCGTAGGAAGAAAAATAGGCATGCTGCAGCGGGCTTTTCCCCAGCTCTATCCCATATGATGGAGATTTTATCAACTTTCTTTGCAAGGAACTTCCCAAAGGTTCCCATGGATATGGGCTTTTGTTTTCACTCCAGCTGTCATGCAGGGTACCATTGCTGTATTTATTTTTCATTTCCTTTCTATCAACACAAAGAAGGAAAACAGGCTTTTAATCTGAGCTTTGGAGTAGGAATCATAGAAGATTTCAAATGTAATTGAAGCTTGGGTTTTAAATTTTTGTATGAAATTCCACTAAGATTGTTCTATGAAGCACATTGTTGCTTTCCTGAATGACTACACTTCTATCAGAGTTCTAGAAGCAGGATCCTTTTGCATTAGGTAAAATAGCATATACTTAATAATGGTCAACATGTACAAGTTCTGCCTAAACCCTGGAAATGTGTTTTAACTGGAATTGTAGTGAGGGAGGACACAACAAAAATGTTGGGATGAAATTAACCCCTGGATATGAAAGTTTATTACAGATTTCTAGTCTACAAATTCTTTACTTTAAATAATATCTTCTTTTATTTTTTTTCTCCCAGCTTTTTGATCAATAGCTATGGACATTGGTCTGGGAAATGCATATTAAAAATATAGCAAAACAAATAAAAATAATATGATTTGTGCATGTCTTACCATCCTCCATCACAGCAAAGGGAGAAAATGACTGATAATAACCAGCTGCCCACAAAAAAAACTGTAAAACTAACCCCTCAGTATCATATCACTGTGCATCCAGACTATAAACAAAAGAGATTGTCAGGGTGACATTTATTATTTGTTTATAATGGGCTTTGTTTATTCTGATTGTGTTACCTGTGAGGTGAGCAGAGAGGCATCTCATGTTTAATCAAGAGTTATATTTGCCACTGCTTGAAAGAAGGATGGGAATGACTTGAGTCCTTTGTGGCAAACTACAGAATCTGTGCATTCTATTTGATGGCATGGGTTGGGCATCAACCATACTGGTTTGTTTTTTTTTTGTGTGTGTGTTTTTTTGTTTTTGTTTTTGTTTTTGTTTTTTTTCCCCTAGCTTTGAGTAATAAAATTGGCAAAACATGCATAAACAAATATGGCAATTACCTAAGACTAGAATACTGTGCTGTGCCATGCAAGTAAACACCTGGCATAAGATTTTGAAGCTATATGTCTTCTCCCTATATTTTTTTAAGTCATTGTTAACAGTAGATTAAAAAAATCTTTTAAAAAAATCTAAAATTTTTGTAAGTTTTCTGTACTTCTTGTACTTTACATTGCAAATAAATTGTTGATTCTAGGGAACAGTTATGTAAAAGTTTACAGCTGAGAAGGACACCATGTACACTTGAAATGCTCGGTGAAATCTAAGGGAACGTATCAAAATGCACTGGATATTTAGAGACATTTGAGGAGCTAAGGCCCTTTTTCTCCCATTCATAATTTTTTATTTTATGGATCACTGGAATTAATATTGAATAACCATAAATATGCAAACCGCATTTCATATGCCTCCATGTTAGGAAGGGGCTGTTTTTAGTTTTATTTGAACTGGAAAAACCTACGTCATGGTGGCAGAAAAAACCTAAGAGGGAAGTGGGAGAAGGTGGAGTGGGTCCTGCAGGTATCATCTATTTTGTGTTGTTAGCAAACACCTGAAGTGCATGTCTGTAAAAGCAGTGCAACTTAACAGTGTCTGAAAACACTGGTGAGTACCTGCTTCTAGATAATTTGTAAGGCATGTATTTCAAAGAGCTTCTTTTGTTTTATGAATAGCATGCACAGATGCAAACTATGTGTGCCTATACATATATATATACTATATATAAATATAAAAGTGCAAATATAAATATATAAAGATATAAAAAATGCATATGTCCATATACATTAAATTTTGTTTATAGATTATATATACTACTTAAAGACACATCTATTCAAATGTAACCATTAAAGTTTGGTAGTGTATGCTCTTTAACAATATTAAACAGAAGAAGGCTAGGACCTTGTGCTTGGCAGGGGAACCATGTACACCTAATAAGCTGAAACAGAAAATAATAATTAAACATATGTATTTTATTAAAGGGAAGCAAATGAGTCTATTAGCACAGAATCATAGAATGGTTAGGGATGGAAAGGAGCTTAAGATCATTTAGTTCCAACCCCCTGCCATGGGCAGGGACACCACACACTAGATCATGTTGCCCAAGGTTCTGTCCAACCTGGCCTTGAACACTGCTAGGGGTGAGACATTCCCAAATTTCTTGGGCAACCTCTTCCAGTGCTGTGCCTGGGACTGCCACAGCCTAGGTGTAGGACCTTGCATTTCACATTGTTAGACTTCACGAGACTGGCATTGGCCCAACTCTCAAGCCTGTCATGGTCCCTCTGGATGGCATTCCTTCCCTCCAGTGTATCAACTGAATAACGTAGCTTAGTGTCATCGGCAAACTTGCTGAGGGTGCGCTCAATCGCACTGTCCATGTTGCTGACAAAGATACTAGACAGGACTGGTCCTAACACTGACCCCTACGGGAAACCACTCATTACTGGTCTCCAGCTAGACACTGAGCCATTGACCACAACTTTTTGCGTGCGGCCATCCAGCCAGCTCTTTATCCACCCAATGGTCCACCTATCAAATTGATATCTCTCCAGTTTAGAGACAAGGATGTCACACAGGACAGCGTCCAGCACTTTGCACAAATCCAGGTAGATGATGTCAACTCTTTTGCCCCGATCCATCAGCTCTGTAGCTCCATCATAGAAGGACATCAGACTGGTCAGGCAGGATTTCCCCTCAGTGAAGCCATGTTTTTTGTTACCAGCCACCTCATTGTTTTCCATGTACCCTAGCATGGTTTCCAGGAGAATCTGCTTCAGACTCCTGTGAGGCATAGAGGTGAGACTGACTGGTCTGTAGTTTTGCAAGTCTTCTGTTTTTGCCTTCTTGAAAATGGGGGTTATATTTCCCTTTTTCCAGTTGTTGGGAACTTCACCTGACTGCCACGATTTTTCCAAATCTGATGGACAATAGCTTAGCAACTTCATTCACCAGCTCCTTCAGGACCCATGGATGGATTTCATCAGATCCCATGGGCTTGTGCGCTTTCAGGTTCCTAAGATGGTCTCAAACCTTATCCTCTCCTACAATGGGCCTAAGGTCAATTACTAGGTTTTCCTCTGAGGTAGTTCGTTTTAGGGGGGCAGAACAAAATAAAACAAGCCTTGACATTTCCTAATCTGTGAAGTATGGGAGATTCTGACTCAAATTTTTTATAGTTTGGGAAGGAAATTAAGTGCTGGAAAAAAGGCCGAAACAAAAACACATTTGCAGTGTATATGTGGTGTAGATGCATACATGTGGTATATTAAAAAATGAGCTTCACAGTGCTCTGGTAAGATGGGTCACTGTATCCACAGACACCTGACTTCTGGTTATGGCACTTATGATACAATTCAAATTCCTCTTTCTGGTATGTCCATCACTTTCCTATGACCTGTATCTGGCTTTAATAAACCTTAGTATCTCATTTATGTGGGAAAGAATATTTGTCTACTGGCAAGCAGAGAATCAAATTTATTTATGCTTTAACTTTAAAAATATTAGCTGAAATAGAAGATGGATAAAGCTCGCTTAAGAAGTCCTGGTGGTTTTCCTCCCTAGCCATGTGATAGGAGGTTTTGCAGACAATTATTACCTTTAAAATAAATTCATTCCAGATCTAATCAGCATTTTGATTACCCAAATCTATGTATATTTTTTAAAGATCTTCATTTGCAGTAATCATTTGGTTTAGTTTTCATGTAGACTGTATCAAATTTAGAAAATCTGGATATGTTTTTTCCTTTTCTTGCCAGGCTGTGTTCTGCCATTTCTGTTCTGCAGTTTGTGTTCTACTTTCGTAGCACATATGTGTTGTAAGGTACTTCAGTGTGTGTGTTGCAATTTCTTGTTGCTGTAGAGGATTGCAGAAAAACAATAAGTGTTGACACCTCATTTTACTCAAAGCTTTACACACGCATGGTAGAAGATACTGATATTTTCTAAAATTTAAATGCCAAAATGCAGACATATAGAAGCAGTGATTATCCCTATTTCAGTGGAAAGTGAAAGCACAAGGGGAAGAAGACTTAATTTATTTTAGCAAAGCTGACACATGCTCAGCTCTTCACAGTAGCTGGTACTGGCTATGTTTGGGGTTTGTGGAGGAAACAGTGCAGATAATTCAGGTATGTTTTCATTATTTCTGAGCAGCGATGACACAGTTAAGGCCCTTCTGCCTTCCACCCTACCCCACCAGCTAGCAGGCTGGGATGCACAAGAAGCTGGGAGGGAGCACAGCCAGGACAGTTGGCTCCAGCTGACCCAGAAGATATCTCACGCCATATGGTGTCATGTCCAGCATACAAAGCTGCGGGAAGAGGAAGAAATTCTGGGACGTCAGGATTGATGCTGTCTGTCTTTCCAAGTCACCATTATGTGCGATGGAGCCCTGCTGCCTTGGAGATGGCTGAGCACTTGCCTGGCCACGGGAAGTGGTGAATGAATTCTTCATTATACTTTGCTTTTGCATACACAGCTTTTGATTTGCTTTTTTGATTGTCTCTATCTTGAATCACAAGATTTTTCACTTTACACTTCTGATTTTGTTCCCCATCCACGGGGAGAGAGTGAGAAAGTGGGTCTTAGCTGCCAGCTGGGGTTAGACTTTGGTAGTTGGTGAGGGGAGTAATTCTCTCTTCCATCCATCCTTCCTCAAGAACATGCAAAGAGTTTGACAGAACTAGAGATCTGAATCTTCTGAAATCTGGACCCCTTTATTTAGTGTGCTGTCCTTTGATGTACAGCCTAAATGCAGTATGCACAAGAACAGAAGTAATTGGAGCATGAGGCAGAGAGAAAAGGAAGAAATTTTCTTTCAAAACAGAGATATTGCTGAAAGCTGAAATGAATCCTACCTGTGGTTTCAATATTACTGGGAGAAATCAGCTATGTTTGCTCAAAGTATTGGTTCTGCTGCCAGTAGAATGCTTTCTGGGATCTGCAGATTGATTGTCCACCAAGTAATTTGCTGAAAGAGAGACATGTCAGCTTCTTCTTCATGTGTTTCCTCTAGGGTGACTGTATGCCCAGAAACGTAGCAAGGTGCAGTGATTTGTGGTATTGCACTTTTCAGCAGCAGTGATATGTACAGCAACGCATGTAATAAAACATATTTAATGAATTTTGATATTCTATTCATGAGCAAGCCTTCACAGGACCAGAAAGGTGACGAAGGTGACATTACGTACTTACTTTCCTATACTGAGGGAAAGCACAACATATTCCTAACATCTCAGTGTACCACTTAGTGATGAATCCAGTGCTTTTTAATTAGGTTCTTAATTTTGGTTGAATTCCAGATCTATGACAAACTAATAAGAAGCCTGGTTGAGTTGTATTCAACTGTTGCTCTAAATGGCCTTTAAAAACTACGTAGGTGTTATGCTTAATCCTATGCTCAGAGTGAATCTGAGAGAAATTGTAAAAAGTGTTATAAAACGATTGAGGTTCCAATTCTACTATGTGTTAAGAGCATGGGCTTCCTCCTGCAACGATACTGGTGATGGGGAGGCAAGGCTCACTCCACAGTTCAGTGTAGGATTGGAGAATACATGATGGAACAGCACAGACCAGTCTTTTCAGTGAGAAAAGACAACACAATTCATAATCTTAACAATAAAAAAAAATATCACTCACATCTCAGGTAGGAGATAGAATTCATTTTTATTTGCTCAGTTCAGATTAAAAACCTTTAAAGCCTCTGAGGAAAATATTTGCAAGGAATGCAACTCAACATTTTGCTAGACGTGTTTGAGATTTTTAATCCAGTTCCTGAAAAATCCATTACATTTCTCCTCACTTGTCTCGTAAATTTTTCAGTATCTCTGGTATAATTTTTTCTTCCAAATTAAATTTACTTAATCTCCATAAAATCTGGTATTTTGCTTTTCACTGGAAGAATAAAAAAATTAATCACAATTTATTTTCCCTTCTTACCCTGACCTGCAGTAATTCTCTTGGGTACTGTATACTGGCTAATTTTATGAAATACTTCAATATGTTATAACAAAGTAGCTAAATTTTTCTCTTCAGAAAATGTTTGGAGTTGTCACATTAAACTGTAAAGCTATTAAGTATAGTATTAGCCATTTATCTTGAACTGACTAAAACATCATTATTCCTAGTGAGAAACACCTCAATTTGTTAAAAGTGGCAATGGGATAATTATTACATTTCTATGCTTTGCTGGGTATTGCAGAAGTTCACAATAACCTCTTAGAACAGAAAAGTAGTATTGTATTAGAAAGCATGTTAGTAAAGGCATTGTCCAAATGTCTCTCAAACACTGACAAGTTTGGGGCACTGATCACGTCTCTAGGAAGCCTGATCCAGTGTTTGACCACACTCTTAGTAAAGAAATGCTTCCTAATGTCAAGCCTAAATCTTCCCTGTCACAGTTTTAAGACTTTCCCACATGTCCTATCCCTGGAACCCAAGGAGAAGAGCTCAACACCTCCCTCTCCACTCCCCCTACACAGGAAGTTGTGAGGAGCAATGATGTCATACCTCAGGTACCCTTGGGTACTGAGGTTAGACTAACAGGTCTTTCCTCATGCCCTTTTTGTGTTCTTTGAGTTGCACAGTGGTAAAATCAGATCAAAAGTTCAAAAGAAGATTACGCTGTTGGTGAAAAATTTGAAGGTGTTCTGTAAACTAGAAATCCTGAACCCATGTATAGAAGCCTAAATAAAATTTTTCCTACATTTGTTGTAAGAACTAATTTTATTTTAAATCTTCACTGCTGCTTGGACCCCATTTTCACAAGTGACAATGGGAAGCAGGAACTAATTGCTCTCTGAAGTTAGTTACTATGATGAGCAAATACCCGTGAAAAAGTATCAAGCTGGGAAACTCATGTCTTTGAAGTATGTAAAAGGGGAAATATTTCAGGATCAGAGCTATGAAGCACTCTTTGCCCCAAGGCTGTGATCAAGTGCTGAATCTATTGAGATTTATTTATTTATTTATTTTTGTAAACAGCAGATCTCAACAAACAAAATATATTTGCTTGCAGTCACATTGCCTGGTTTTACATCCTCTAGTTTTGGTGACCCTTCCGAGCCTGCTGATTTTAGGCCTCCTCCAAGAGCAATATACAACATGAGTGATTTAGTTGGCCTTTAGATGCAGAAGATTGAATAAAGGGGCTGATGCTACAGTGGGATAGGAAGTAGGAGGAGAAAATAATCCTTTCTTCTTAAATGGACTGTTGCCTGATCCCAAGGATATGAATAACCAAAATAAATCAATTGTTCCTGAGTGACAATAAGAAGTTAGTCCCAGCTTCTGCAAGCAGCTATAGTCTTGTAATGCATCCCCACATGCCAGCACTGTGTGCTTTTAAGGAGCAGTTAACAAGACTTGTGTGAATACCTAAAGTTAGCAACAGCAAGGGCAGAAGGACTAATGAAATGACATTTAATTTGTTGCGGCAGTTTTTTCCTCAAAACTGATAAAGCAGTTTGTATTTATAAAACCACATTGCTACACCACCATACTCCAATATTCTCAAGGAATATAGAAGTTATCTGGCAAAATATAAAAGCAATATTATTTTACAGAAGCCCCCCAATTTCTTGCATGTTTTGGTTTTGCTCAAGGATTTCGGTAGTTTATGGTGAAAATAATGGAACTGGTTTTCATTTATGTTTCATTAATGTAACTAGAATACATTGTTTCATTTAAATGGCTGTGATTACAGTACTAAGTTAACCATCTTTTTAAGGATCATTAGGACAGTGAGACTCTAGATACATCCAGTTGCTGAATAACTTCTAATGTGTACAGTCTAAGTCGCAGGTGATTATTCAGCACTGAAGTCATTACCTCCTTCCAAGGTGAGTATAAAATAATCTAATGCAGGGAATTAGAATATCACATTTTGTGAAGGAGCAGTGTCTCTCACACATCCTTTTGGGAGGATGTCACACAATTTAACTTGGTAGGTTCACTGAAGCTAAAAAGATTAACACAGCAGATTCAGTCTCAAAAAATATTTGCTTCTATACAGATTGAGGTTTTATGATATTTCTACAGAGTATTATTAACTCTAGTGTATTTCTCTTAAGAAAAAAATATATTTTCTATCATATTATTTCTGATTATGCAGTGAAATGTGTCTCAGGGACCCTCAGATTTCTGGTAGACATTTCTCTCACAGCTAGCGATTAAAATTTATTAAGAACTCAGTAAAGCAAAACGCTGTGTATTACAGAAATGTATGTACACTTGTAAGAAGTAGAAAACAGAATCAGAAGAAAAGGTTTGGAGCCACTCTACAGCTCTAGCTAAATATGGAAAGGTGTTGTAATCTAAGGTTTCCTCTATCTGCGAGCCTCCCACAGAGGCCATGTGACATTGACACAAGACTGCAAACAGTATGAAATCAGTTTTGACATTTAAACTTGCTATGCAGTGGTATGCTTGCATCCTAAAGACTCCAAAGGAGTAACAGGAATGAGTGAACAAGTGGCTTTGATTTTTGAGTGCAAGACTGCTTATTTTCGAAATAGCTGAATAGCATGTTGCAGCTCTTGGGTTTTGCACTATAGAATACATTGAACTCACATTTTTTGATCCTCTGAAAAATATATATCCATATTTGTTTAAGCACAAAAGAAAAATATATTCTTAAAGATGCTTGGTAAAACTGGAAACAAATTAGCTATAGGACAAGGGGTAACGGGTTCAAACTTAAACAGGGGAAGTTTAGATTGGATATAAGGAAGAAATTTTTTACTGTAAGGCTGGCGAGGCACTGGAATGCGTTGCCCAGGGAAGTTGTGAATGCTCCATTGCTGGCGGCCTTCAAGGCCAGGTTGGACAGAGCCTTGGATGACGTGGTTTAGTGTGAGGTGTCCCTGCTCATGGCGGTGGGGTTGTAACTAGATGATCTTAAGGTCCTTTCCAACTCTAACTATTCTATGATTCCATGATTCTATTTTTAACCGCTACTAGTTTTCATTTGTACTGAAAACCTTCATCTCACATGCTGGCATTTTTGCAGCCCATTGTTTCAAGCAGTAAACATGCAGTAAACAAATTAATTTTTGTCTGGTGTGTCAAAATTATTTTTAAATTAAATTCAATTAATTTTAAAAGAAATGGGTGACATCTTTCACTGGCACAGGTAAGAGTAGTGCTGTCAGTGGTAGTGCAACAGGACTGGTTAATATTTGAAGGGTAGCTTGCCTGTAGCTATCTTCTGTGCCACACAGCCATGGTCAAACTGAATCATAGATCTGCTGACTTTACCTAAGACCTTCTAGGAAACAGCAGTAACACTGACTTCTTCATTAATGCAAAGATTGTCCTTGGAGCAGGAATTTAGTTCATTTCTCATTCATCTTTGGAGTGCCTCTGTCAGATCTACAGCTGGTGTTAATCAGCATAGCTGCACTGACTTAAAAAAACCTGAGGTTGATTTAATCCAGCAAAAGAAACAGACATCCTAATATTACTTTCTGTGCATCAGATATTTGTGTGATAGCTGTTTTAATATCAACAATTCAGTTTTTACTCTCAGATGATAACTTCCAGTGATACTGACTTGGCCTTCAAGTAAAGTTGAGAGGTTAAAAATGCAAATAACAAGATAGGTTTCCCCATGTTTGCTGAGTTTTAATAAGATTTTCTTGATAAACTGTCTTTTCCAGCAAGTCAAAATAAATCATATTTCATAGAGTTCTGGCTTCAGAAAAACCCACAATATAATCCACCCTAGGAAAAAACTGGACTCATGGTCTAGGTAGCCTCCAAAGGGAGTGGCATGCCTCCTCTATGTCTGTACTGCCAAAATAAGTATGACATCTAGTCAACACCTTAACGTCCAAAGGATGGGGTTTGGATGTCACTCTTCTGTTTCATTTGGATAGTTTTACTCTTTCTGGAATGCCAGCTTGCTTCTTTAGAAATCCAGATGTGTTCATTTAAGGATTTAGATGCTTTTAATCATACAATTAGTAACAATATACATCAGCAAAAGCAATCTCTCAAATTCTTTGTTTTGAAGGACCAGTCTTGCTTCTGCTGTCACCTGTCAAACAAAGTAAACTTCATGTTTCATACATTGTTTGGAGATAATATCAAACTTCTGTGATTATGGCGGTATACACATGCAGTGCAATTCCTTGAAAAGCCGTCCTTCCGCCATGAATCAGCTGGGGGTAAAGGCATCTCTGGAAAAAAGAGCAAAGTCAGGTAATAAGAAGTCAAATCACACATTTCTATATGTTAATATATATTTCCAATACCTGGGTACTTGGAACAGTGTATTTAAGAGCTTAGATGTTATGCATCCAGCTGTAACAAAATAGTTTTTTTAACTTAGTATTAACACATGACTCATGCAAAGATGGAAGAAAATGTATGCAAATAGCTTTTCACTATGTTGTTTTTTTTTCTCACCTTTCCCTCCCAAATTTTCTTTTCTATTTACTCTCTGCCTGCAGATATAATTGAGTAATTAATCATATGATATTTTGGGTTTGGCAGCTTTAGACTCTGGAATACATTTATATCATCAAACAGAGCTTCTGTATGCCCCATCCTGTGGCTTGCTATAGATTGCCCAGTAATTCTTAGTGCCATCTACTATTCACCTCAGACAACATTATACAGCCACTCAGGAATGATTATCTATCTGGGAAATCAGTAAACTGAAGCTCTATTAATAACACACATTGTAAGAGATATGCCAAAATGACTGTCGTGTTCTCTTGTGTGAGAGCTGTTGCAACATAGAGGAAGCTGTCAGAAAGCCATTAGAAATAAATCATTCTGACACCACCATCCTGCTTTTTAAATAGCAGGGTGTCAGCACCTCAGTATTTCCCTGTGCTAACTGGGGTTGGGGGGGGGAGGAAAATAAAGTTCACTGTCACCAGAAGGAGGCTTTCAAAGCTTGAGTTTTTGTGCGGCATAAAATGAAAACAGCAGACCAACTTATCTCTTGACCCAGGGTCACTGTTACAGACTAGTGATTCAAATACATTGATTTGAGAGGCATTTGGAAGCCTGCCTGCTTAGTTGCAGTGAGGGACTCTTGAAAAGTTTCATATCAGAATAAAATTGAAAATTATGGACAGAAATCACAGAAATTTAAATTCATCCCTATCCCTGGATGTTGCATGTTTCCTCACAAAACATGATGGCACAGGATCACATTGCATTTTGGGGAAGAGAAGCAGTCTCCATCTGCTCTTAATGGCTATATATCCCGATTTGAAAGAAACAGCCCTCAGTCTACACCTGGTCTGCCCTGAATATTACATGTTTCTCACAGTCTCCAACTGCAATCAAGGGCGTGCGATTTTTGAACACAGCACTTCACAAGTGATCCAGGTTACCATATAAAATAAATCATATTTGTAAAGAGGAAAGAAAAAAAGTAATTGCAACAGTTCCAAACATTCATGGGGCTATATTTCACAGCAGATGGCTGTAGATTTTCAGATTTGCACCACTCTTCTTCCACTTCCTGCACTGGTTTTCAAGTCTGAGTGATGTCCTGTATTCCATATAGAATAAATCCTGTCACTCAGCAGGATCAGTTTATTTAGCTTATTCTCAGATACGGCATGCACAGGAAAAACATTATTAACATTCAGTTTCTTAGGTAACAGAAGCTCGTGCATTACTCTGTAAAGCTGAATGTACTTTCTCCATTCCTGTGAAAGATGGCTCCTTAGACCCTTCTGAGAGAGAAAGAGGGGAATACAGCATATCATGTATAACAGCAACGCTACCTATAATCCACGCAGAGAGGTCTATTTAGTTAGGTAGATGTGTTAGCAGATCCCTGTCCCCAGGACTTCACAATGCGAAGACAGATGTCAAAGCTGATGCTGGTTTGTGTGTGGAAGTCTCAAATCACTGTGCGTCTCATAACTTGAACCACAGCTGTCCTGTTCTCACATTTGCTAAAATTATATATGGAGGTTTCAAAGACTCAAAGCAGTTTATCAGGAGTTTGTTTGAAGATCTGAGTAATCCTGAGGCTTCAAACATTGTTGGGGATTTGGGGGCTCCAACAGGTTTTGAATGAAATGCTGGAAGTAATTTGTTTTTACTGGTAGAATTTGGTTCAGAATTAACTGCTTTTAAAGTCCTACAAGGAGACAAATTACTGTTTCAGCTCTGAAATGCAAGAGATGCTGAAACCCCAGACCCACTGAGATACAAGACAGCTGAAACAAAGAAGAAAATTATACCAGTGTCTATGTGTTGGAAAGCTGAAGTTTGCATAGTAATAAGCAACCTTACACTTTGGTGAAATAACAGCTACTACAGTGAAAATGTAACTCAAATTCAGAAAGAGAGGTTTGATAGATCATCCAGTGAAATGCGGACTTTCAGGGAGTTTAGCCCTCAAAGTTCTTGCCCTGTTGCCAACCAGCTGCTACCTTCTGTCTCTCTGTTGTGGTACAGATGAGCAACACTTTCCCACTGGGGGCCTGTGTCTTCTCTCCAGTTTCTGAAGCTGATATGGTCTATTGGCTTGGAAGTCAGGCATGCATATTTTCTCAGCCCCTGAAGTAGAGAAAATCCTGTAATATTGCACATAGGCAGGACAAATTTGCCTCTTGCTGAAATGAAAAGTAGGAGTGGGGATGAGTAAGTTAATTATATGCAAGCTTATTTTCTGCATTCATATCTATCCTCCTCTGACTTACACATTTATGTACTTCCTTCAGTAGAATAAATAATGCATTCTGTAATACCCCAAAAGAACTGAAGTTCACATTTGGTGGTTATTTGATTGTAGTTTATAAATCCTTGTCTTAAGAAAAAAAAAGGAAAAGAAGTATATATTTGGCATGAATTCTGGGATCACAGGACTTCTTACAGAAGTTAATATTTGGTTAATATTTGTGATTTTTTAGAAAATTTTATCTCTTTAACTGCTGGGTGAATTTTTGCTGTCTCTGCTTGATAGAATGTTTTCAGGTTTGCTTTCAGCACCTCCAAATATATGAAGAACACTATTATTCCTTACTGGCAATAGAAAGTTCAAAAATACCATGTTATAGTCATTCCCACAGCTCTCAAAGATCTGTGAGAGATGAGAAGAAAAGTCTTTCTAACACTTTCTCTCTCCTGCATTTTTCTTTCTTAAAAAAATAAAAAAAATTGCTGTACCTCGTTGGTACTGTTGGTACAAAAAGACTTACTGGCCTTACTGACATGGCAAATGAAAACCTATGAACCATTTTTTTCTCTTCTCTGGTTAGAACTGAATAACTAAAAATTGCGGAAGCTTGACTAGCTCAGAATCTGCTCGAAGTTATTTTTTGTATTTGCTGTTCATTGTTTTTATTATTTTTTTATTTTTTGGTAGAAAGCAGCAAGTGTAGAGGCAGGAAAGTAATTTTGTTCCTGGCAATGAGGATTTCCCTACATCACAGCCAAAAATCCCAGGCATATCTAGGAAAGGTAGAACAAGATTTAATCTCACACATTCTAAGTGCAAGAAAGATGTAGCCTGAGATTTACAAACTTACAGAATATTGAGGAATCATGTCAGGGGTTATATAACAGTATTTTCCATCAGGAAATAGATTTTGTTCTTGTGTTGAGAGGCGTATCTTGCTTTGTACAGAAGTCCTTATAGGTAGGCCTGTTCAAATCAAAATACTGCTTAGTTGAGGTATGACAACACATTTTGTTACATGCAACCTGGAACCTTAAGAAAATCTGGTTTTATTTGTTCCCTTGGTAATTCTTTTACATAAAAAAATGATGAATCATCATAGGAATTTTCTCTTTAAGGTTTTACTACAGAGAATAAAGCAGGGATCTAAACATTGCTTAGGAAAGCTGACCTTGATCTATTCCAGGACAGAGGTGCTGCTGGTGACATTTAGGCTGCAGTCTCTAAAGGAAATGTTGGTTAGTGCAGAGGTAAAAGCAAAGATGTTTGAAAATGGAGCTAAGAAAAAAAAAAAAGAATTTTAGCATCCTCACAGAGAAGCACTCGATGAAGCAAAAAATGAACAAGATGAATGGCAGGCAGGCTGAGGCTGCACAGTAAAGGGAAGGATGCCAGTTAAGCTGGATTTAGATGAATGTGAGCATGGGTGTATGTATGTGCATGGATATGCCAGTAAAGACATTAATGGTTTATTTGTTTACAGCCTAAGTTAATTAAAATTAATTAAAATTAATTTATTAATTTAAAAATGTAATCATTCAAATTAGCAATTAATTAAAAATAATTTAATTTATTAACTAATAAAAATCAATTATTTTAAAATACTAATTTAAATTAATTAAATTTGAATTAATTAAAGCCTCCACAATTTTGGAGAAAGAAAATAAAAGAAGGAATCCTTTAGTCTAGTTGACATTCCTTTTGTGCTGTTTTCCATTGTGTCTTCAACATGAAACTGGCATTTGCGGTGTGTCAGTTTGTAGGGGAAGGTAAAAAATTTTGTTAGCCCACCTGATGGAGCTGGAAAATGAACAAGTTTTCAGGCACACCTGCTTGTTAAGTCTTCCATCACCAGCATGTCTGCTATAGCCTCTTTAATTTTAGAAAACAAAACATCAGCGATAAGCGTATTTGCATTGGAAACAAACTACTGAGATTCAGCATGCAGTTTGTTGTTTAAAATGTATTAAATACAAGTATTGAAAGAGACATTTAAAGAAATAATTAATGTAAAACTGATGCAAAAAAAGGTGGCTACTTCAGAAGGTAAAGAGGAATTTTCTGTGGGAAATTTTGTCTACATTTCTTGTCCTGATGCCATTAATGCAGACATTGTAAGTTTTATTAAAACACTTTATTTGGAAGAAGGCAGAAAAAGTTTTATTTATATATATTATACATATATGTAGATAATAATGACTATCCAGCGCTCCGTACTAGATTGCATAAAACAGCTTTATGCTGAAAAGTCTGTATCAAAAGTTCTTGTACAGACCTATATCATGCAGTAAGTGTGTTTTAGTTCTCTGCCACTGTGGTGTGTACTGAGCAATAGAAAAACTTTGCTAGTATCTATCTCCCATGCATAAAAGCTCCCACTTATACACTCACACTTATTATAGCAGTAGTATGACTTTGGTATTATAGAATAAAACTTTAGCTGTGGATCTCAGATGTTGTTAAAAACATGCAAAGGATTGTTGAATGTATTGAACAGATTGAAAAACTAAAGAACTTGGATAGCACTTACCCAAGGTCAGCACAGGCACTTAAAAAACTTATGTGTTTCCAACCAGTGTTTTTTAATCTGTTTTATCTCCAAAGGGAAGAGGTGAGTCTTGAATTGCAAAAATGAGATCCTGACAATGAGTCATGTAAAATAGATTATTACCGGAGAACAATAAATCTGTTTTTGTCTACATATTATTATAAATGTCTCCCTTCTTTTCTTAAGACTTCATATTTCAAGTTATTTTTTACATAAAATATTTGCACATCAACACTGCCCCCCTGAAAATTGTTGAGCTGAAAAATAAACTCTTCATGTGCTTACTGGTTTGATTTATTGAAAATGACTGAATTAAAGGAGCAGGTGAGCTATCTAAGAAGCAACAGCTGATTTGGGATAACTTTGTTGAAACTTGACAAATTCTTCTCTCCTACAAACTGATGTATTTTCATCAAAGTCCAAACAGCTTTCAGTTTTTAGGGAAACATCCTTCACAGATACAAATTTGTGCAGCTCCAGTGACACTGATCAGGCTAAGCTGATTCTCTATTGCCTTAGGATCTGTGACAACCATGGTTCTTATGGAAGTGTTTCAGAGCCTTAAAATTGGCAGGCAGTAGCCTTTAATATATAGCACACTTCAAAAAAGCCATGAGAACCTCAGTGTGTACACACATTAAATTGAAATCTGGAAACACAAGCAAACTTTCAAAAACTATGAAAATCCTGGATTTCCTGCCTGAAGAACTTTGTAGTGTGGCTTCCTTGGCATATGTATGTGATGCAAACTAAACTGTTATGTTATCCTCACCTATGAGGGTGCTGCTTCATCAACAAATAACTGTAAAAACAAATGGGTTTCTTATGCTGGGTTGTTGCTATGCTGGGTTGTTATGCTGTTATTTTTTTCTTTTCTTCATCAGTCAGTGTGTGGTTCTTGTTTTCTACATGTTGTTCAAAAGCTCCCTTGACAACAGATTTATTAATTTCCTTCTCAAACCTGAGAACCTGCTTTGATGATGAGCAGTCAATTTCTCTTCACAGTGCCCTTGAGATATGAAGTGGTGTTACAGTCATTTTAGGATCTTTGTCTGAAGTCAGAGACTTTTTTTTTTCCTTTTTTACATAGTACTTTCACATTGTTCAGCATCTTTAGCTGATCAATAATTGGGACCCCATTAATTTATACTGTGCATTAGGAAACTAAGATGGCAGAAACAATGATTGCTTGTGAAGCATCACTTGAAATAGCTTGGTCAGCTTTGCTGAAGAAATCTGCAAGGGAGGAAAGAGATCTGTACAGCAGCATCTGGCTGTCTTCACCATGAAAGAGACTGTGTTCCCCTTCACTGGCTGGTAACCATGGTGCTGTTTTCAAAAATGAACAATAGTGGTTAATATTTTATGCATAAGAGATTAAATGGCTGTTGTGCTGGTATACCACTGACAGTTTTGTTACTGGAAGCATTTGAAATGGGTAATGGACAAAAAAATGTCCCTTACTCCTACCATGATTTGGTTCTATCTAACTTTTTCATTATGAGGAGCAGCTGTATTGGATTCCTTTTGAAACAGCATATGGGATGGGCTGGCCAAAGATGTGGGGTCCTTAACTCTGCTCGTTCTGCAGAAACAGTGTGAGATTCCCTATTTGCTTATGTGTGTAGGAGTTGTAACAGAAGACGTGCTTGAAAGGCCGGCCAAAGCAAACCTCATGAGGCTCATCAAAGCAAAGTGAAGGCTCCTACACCTGGGTCAGGGGAATCCCAGGTACAGCTACAGGCTGGGAGGAGAAGAGATTGAGAGCAGCCCTGTAGAGAAGGACTTGGGAGTGCTGGTCAATGCAAAAGAGGCTTCAGTGCGCTCTCGCAGCCCAGAAAGCCAACCATGTGCTGGGCTGCATCAAAAAGATTGTGACCAGCAGGTCAAAGGAGGTGATCCTGCACCTCTACTCTGCTCTTGTGGGGATCTCACTTGGAGTACTGTGTACAGTTCTGGTGTCCTCAACATAAGAAGGACATGGAGCTGTTGGAGCAAGTCCAGAGGAGGGCCACGAGGATGATCAGGGGGCTCGAGCACCTCCCGCATGAACACAGGCTAAGAAAGCTGGGTCTGTTCAGCCTGCAGAAGAGAAGGCTGCATGGAGACCTCACAGCAACTTTCTAGTATTTGAAGGACACCTACAAGGATGACAGAGAGGGACTTTTTATCAGGACTGCAGTTATAGGTTAAGGGGAAATGGTTTTAAACTGAAAGTGGGTAGATGTACAATACGTAGGAGTTCTTTACTTCTGAGAATGATTAAGCAGTGGAAGAGGTTGCCCAGGCAAGTTGTGTATGCTCCATCACTGGCTGTGTTCTAGTTCAGGTTGGACAGGGCCCTGAGCAACCTGGTCTAGTGGAAAGTGTCCCTCCCCATGGAAGGGGGTTAAAACTAAATGATCTTAAGTTCCTTTCCAACTCAATTATGATTCTATGTTTCTATGCTTAGTAATGGATGTGAACAAACTAGTGCCTGTCCATAAGTTGCCTAGTTTCTGGGCTCAAGGTCAGGTGGGGCACTCTTTCTGAAGACTGTTTTTAACATTTGACTGAGTTCCCACTGCTGCTGGATGACATTCTCCTTCCAGGCATAGACAGACACGTCTGTTGTAATTACATCAACAGGGCTGGTTCAGGAAAGAAGGGGGAGAAATATGTAGTCCAGCACTTATAAACTCCTTATTATGTTATAACAGAGGTTTTTCAATAAGCAAACATAAAAGGAGTGAGAACTGTTGTAGCAGATAAGATTACTCTAATTAAATTTAATTAATATACTCTTGCTCTGCAGTATTTAAAATTCAAATTAATTTAATGAATACATTAATCATGCTGGTTAAACGAAAATGAATAAGTAATTCAGTATGCCCTTCAGTTTCAAGAAAAGTATTAAATCTTTTACCAAATTATATACCTAGGACAGAAGAGACTGGGGAAAAATATTATATTTGTCAACATTTCTTTCCTCTCGAAAGTCCTCATGGCTAATAAATGTTTCTCTAGAGCAGTGTTAATCAACCTTCTGTTACTGAAGGACCACTTCATCTTTAAAAAACCTTCTCCCTAGTATTGTTTTGTAGCTGGAAGGGAAGGCAGTTAATAGTTTATTTAACATTTAGTTATTACAAAATTCTGTTTTGTATGAAAAGGTGATTTTACAGTTAAGAATGATGAAGTTAAGCCTCCTAATGATAAAAAGAAATAAAGTGACCATATGTCTGTCTTCAGAAACTGTAATATATCATCAACTTTCCATCTGTATGTTTTTTTTTTTTTACTTTTCTATTTAGTTCATTCATAAGCTTTTAGGGAGGGGAATTGTTTCATGAGGCCCTTTGGGAGACCACCAAAAGACTGAACAGTGTTGTTCTAGAGAGTTATCTGTGGTAATTTAATCTATATATGAGTATAAGTCTAAATGTTAGATATGGATAAATTATTGATGTACTAGTCCACTGGAAAGAATGCAGGCTAATGTGTGCTAATACTGCATTAAAAACCCTAAATTTTAAATATTCTAGGTGTTCAGCACATTTCTTCAGTCAATAAAAGTCAGTAATCCTGTTGCATTAATGGTATTTTCAAAATGGATCTGGCCCTTCTTATGTTGGAAGAGGGCAACTATGCCTATTCTATGTGTGATATATGTTCTGTTTTGCGTTCTTCAATCCTGGCCTTTACACTATCCAAAATAATGGAAATTTTGTCTTGTGCATTTGTCATGGGTTCAGCAGTAGCAGTCATTTTTCTCCGTTTTAGTAGCTGGTGCAGCACTGTGTTTTTGGCTTTTGGTTTTGGAACAGCTCTGATAGCACTGATGTTTTTAGTTACCGCTCTAATGTTTTGTCTGACCAAGGACTTTCTGGGTCTCAGGCTCTGCCAGGCAGGAGGGGAAGCCAGGAAGAAGCAGAGACAAGACACCTGACCCAAACTAACCGAAGAGATATTCCATACCACAGCATGTCATGCCCAGGATGTAAAAACTGGGGGCAGGGACCTGGAAGAGTTAGTTCACTGCTTGGTCTGGCTGGGTATCAGTTGGCGGGTAGTAAGCAGCTGTATTCTCTTCCCTTGTTGTTTCCCTTGTCATTATTACTCTTGGTGGTAGCAGTAGTGGTTTGTTTTATACCTTAGTTACTGGACTGTTCTTATCTCAACCCATGGGAGTTACATTCTTTCGGTTCTCCTCCCCATCCCTCTGGGAGTGGGGGGAGAAAGGGGTGGGGAGTTAACAAAATGTGTGGCTGATTTACAGCTGGGCTTAAACCACGACAGCATTCAACTTTCCTTCTAAAGAAAAGAAGATAAATGCACAAACATTTCATCCAGCTGTGCAACCAACATATGGCCATGGTGTCTATACTGAAAATAGATTTCTGAGGCACATCGTACCTGTACTGTAGTATGGATGCACCAACTGGAGTCTTGATTGTTAATGATCATTAAGTCAATTATTTTGGAAATATCGTCTCTGACATATGAAATTTGTGTTATTTAACTCATACTGCATTTCGGGGACACATAGACCAGGGAATGCACTTACGTGAAAAGTGAGTGCACACCTCATCAAGAAGTCTTAATAAAGACAGAGAGGAACAATCAGAACACAGGATTTGTACTTCTCTTGATTAACTCATGCCTGAAAATGAAACTGGTAAGGGGAAATCTCTCTTGTATACTTCAATAAACCAATCTTCCGATTCTCAGAATAGATTATAACTTCAGCTGAGCTAAGCAATTGCAAAGTTGTGAGCCCTTTAAAGAATCCAAACATCTTTGCTTCTCAAATACCCTCTTAGATCATGGCCAGATATTGCCAATGCACTGTGGAAGTGTCTGCGTTTAAAACCCACTAGATAGAAATATTGGACAGGGCTCTGACATGCCACAGCAGAATTTTTTGTAGTGGGAAAACAAACAGCAGAGCTCCGCAAGATGAAGACTTGCACAGTGCTCTCAGCCTCAGAGGTCAGAGTCATGAAAGGGGGGACCAAGTGTATTCTGCTTGTGTTTAATGTTTTTACTGAATCTATAAAAGATCTGGGTTTCTGTTCCCTGTAGGATCCGAATTCCCACGAAGAACTAAATGTGATGGGTTTATTAATAATAGGAAAATTTGAAAAACTTTGGGGAAAAAAAGTGACACTGCTAGGAACAATTGCTTGACTGTGGTTTTATATAAACAAATTCTTACATATATGTGAGTGTGTGTTTATGCATATGCATAAGACACATGATGGATGGATAGATTATGTCTCCAATATCACATTTTCATTGAAGCTTTTCCAGGTGTCAAAATGATTTTTCAATACACATTTATTGAAGAGATCCCACATATCTTTTTTATGAATACCTGACAATTTTTATTACCTACTCCCTGTGTTTTGACAGTACCCATTAGAAAGATCATGCATTTAAATTTAGCCTCATAGATTATCTGGCTATGCTGAGGACTTTAGGATCAATTTCACTGTGCTGAATGAATACCATTTGACTTTCTGTGTGCTTGCAACTTGTCTTAATACTTTGTAAAATCAGGCTAACTTAATTGCAATGACCACTAAGGTGGCACTATTTTATTATGGTATTTGTCACAAGACACCTCTTTTCCGGTACAGTTTTCATTCTTATGCTCACCAGTAGACAACAAACTAGTATTTTTCAACCTGCTTTTCTAAGCGTGAGTTGCTTCATATGTGCTCTCTCCTCTTGATACAGTTCAAATTTATAACACAACATATGAAATCCCAAAGTAAGGGTGTATAAATACATACATAGTGATTCCATTATGGTAATCAACTTCACTGTTACACCTGTTTCCTCATCCTGCATTTTGGAAGATACCAATATACCACAGTTCACTGTGGAGCTAAGAGGTAATGTTGAGAGGTATTCAGAGAAAAAGGTCTTGTTCTGCAGCATCGGATTAACCTTGGACCTAAAATAAATTCAGGCTGACTTTCCTTTAATTTCTTTTAATGTCCAACACGATTTGCATCATGAAAATAGTCTTTGTTATAGGAAGTGCAAAGCCTAAGACACATCCTGCTATATGGCAATGAGTCCAGCACAGGATCCCTGTTGACGGCCAGAGCTGGAGCACAGGGTGCAGGGCAAGGTGGCAGGTAGGGAGCTAGTTCAGCTTGCTCTCTGCTCTCTTCAGCTGCCTGGTAGAGGATACAAGGAGAGATGCAGACTCTTCTTGGAGGTGCATAATGACAGGACAAAGCAATCCTCAGTACACACAAGCAAAAAAATGTTTACCAGAAGGGTGGTCAAACCAGGAGGTTGCCCATAGAAAAGCTTGGATTTCCATCCATGGGGGCAATCAAAACTTGACAGGACAAAGCAGTATGTAACCTATTATGTGTTCCAAATTGGAGCAGGGTTTTGGACTAGACGAACTGCAGACACCCCTTCAATCTATGGGAATCGTTTTTTATGATATATTAATTTTACTTTACCTTATTTTCTAAGATATCCACCTGCAGCCCATGGAGGACCCCACACCAAAGCAGGAGGATGCCTGAAGGAGGCTGTGACACTGTGGGAAGCCCACGCTGGAGCAGGATCATGGCAGGAGTTGTGGCCCCATAGAGAGAGGAGCCCGCACTTGAGCAGGTTTACTGCAGGACTTGTGACCCTGCAGAGACCCACACTAGACCAGTTTGTTCCTGAAGGATGCACACCATGGAAGGGCCCAAGCTGAAACAATCTATTCCTGAAGGATACACCATGTGGAAGGGACCCACATGGAGCAGTCTGCTCCTGAAGGATGCACCCATGGAAGGGACCCATGCTGCAGCAGTTTTTGAAAAACTGCAGTCCATGGGAAGGACTCACATTAGAGAAGTTCACTGAGGACTGTGTCCCGTGGGAGGGACCCCATGCTGGAGCAGGGGAAGACCATGAGGAGTCCTGCCTTGAGGAAAAAGAAGCATCAAAGACAATGTGTGATGGACTGACCACAACCCCCAAACTCCTTCCCCTGTATCACTTCAGGGGGATGATGTAGAGAAAATCAGGAGTAACCCTGAACCTGGGAAGCAGGGAGGGCTAGGGAGAAGATGGGTTTAAGTTTTTGTTTTATTTCTTATCATTATACTCTGACTTGATAAATTAATTTCCTGAAATCGAGCCTATTTTGACTAATACATAATAGGTGTATGATCTTTCCCTGTCGTTATCTCAACCTACAAGCTTTTTTCTATATTTTATCTCCCTTGCCCATTTGAGTAAGTGAGTGATACAGTGATAGAGCGTTTTTGGTGAGGACATGACATCCAGATAATGTCAAACCGCTACACTGTGAAACAGACTGTGGAGACTTTTATTTATGACTGTTATTTTCATTAATGATAGATTCAATGCCCTTTGTTTATTACATATCAAATTGCATTCCCCGTATCATACAGATCATAGAATCATAGAATCATGGAATAGTTAGGGTTGGAAAGGACCTTAAGCTCATCTAGTTCCAACCCCCCTGCCATGGGCAGGGACACCTCCCACTAAACCATGCCACCCAAGGCTATGTCCAACTCAGCCTTGAACATCACCAGGGATGGAGCATTCACAACTTCCCTGGGAAACCCATTCCAGTGCCTCACCATCCTTACAGAAAAGAATGTCTTCCTCATATCCAATCTAAACTTCCCCTGTTTCAGTTTGAACTCGTTACCCCTTGTCATCTCACCAGAGTCTCTAACGGAGAGTCCCTCCCCAGCATCCCTACAGGACCCCTTCAGGTATTGGAAAGCTGCTAGGAGGTCTCCACGCAGCCTTCTCTTCTCCAGCCTGAACAGCCCCAACTTTCTCAGCCTATCTTCATATGGGAGTTGCTCCAGTGCCCTGATCATCCTCGTGGCCCTCCTTTGGACTTGTTCCAACAGTTCCATGTCCTTTTTATGTTGAGGACACCAGAACTGCACACAATACTCCAAGTGAGGTCTCACAAGAGCAGAGTAGAGGGGCAGGAGCACCTCCCTCGACCTGCTGGTCACACTCCTTTTGATGCAGCCCAGGATACGGTTGACCTTCTGGGCTGCAAGCGCACACTGAAGCCGGCTCATGTTCATTTTTTCATTGACCAACACCCCCAAGTCCTTCTCCTCAGGGCTGCTCTCAATCTCTTCCCTGCCCAACCTGTAGCTGTGCCGGGGATTGCTCCAACCCAGGTGTAGGACCTTGCACTTGGCATGGTTAAACTTCATTAGGTTGGCATCAGCCCACCTCACAAGCGTGTCAAGGTCCCTCTGGATATCATTCTTTCCCTCCAGCATATCAATCGAACCACACAGCTTGGTGTCATCGGCAAACTTGCTGAGGGCGCATTCAGTCCCATTGTCCATGTCACCCACAAAGATGTTGAACAAGACCGGTCCCAACACCCATCCCTGGGGGACACCACTCATTACTGGTCTCCAGCTGGACACTGAGCCATTGAGCACTAGTCTTTGCATGTGGTCACCCAGCCAGTTCTTTATCCACTGAGTGGTCCACCTATCAAATTGATGTCTCTCCAACTTAGAGAGAAGGATGTCATGTGAGGCAGTGTCAAAGGCTTTACACAAGTCCAGGTAGATGACATCAACTGCTCCACCCCTGTCCATCTCTTCAGTAGCCCCTTCATAGAAAGCCACCAGATTGGTCAGGCAGGATTTCCCCTTAGTGAAGCCATGCTGGCTGTCACCAAGCACCTTGTTGGTTTTCATGTACTTCAGCATGCCTTTCAGGAGAATCCACTCCAAGATTTTGCCAGGCACAGAGGTGAGACTGACTGGTCTGTAATTCCCTGGCTCATCCATTTTCCCCTTCTTGAAAATGAGGCTTATATTTCCCTTTTTCCAGTCCTCAGTAACTTCACCTGACTGCCACGATTTTTCAAATCTGATGGACAGTGGTTTTGCAACTTCATTTGTCAGCTCCTTCAGGACCCGTGGATGGATTTCATCAGGTCTTACAGTTGTTTACTATGCTAGAAAGACACCCACTAATTATTTTTAATTAAGGTTTTTGTGAAGCTTTCTGTTTTAATGTTGTATTAATGAAATTTTAAATGAACTTCAGCTTATAAGAAATTGCAGTTTATATCAATAGCTGAACACAGCTAGTCCAACTACTAAAAATAAAAAGATTTAATAATTTGTCTAAGATGATGTAACTATTTTTATCTGGCTAAAAATGAAAACCATTTGGCTTGATCTTTTAATTTATCTTATCTTTTCCCCTAGTTTCAGTTTGGTGGTTTTTTGCTTTGCTTTGTGTTGGTTTGGCTATTTTTCATTTTTAATCTGACAGAAGTGTTTTAAGAATCATTTGGCATTGTTTTTTTACGTATATGCCAGCTGTAATGAAAATCACTATAATTTTGCTGAATAAGATGACTGCTGTAGCATTCTTTTTCTAAAATTATCAGTCAGACATCTAGATATGGTAGGGTTTATTAAGAGCAGCAAATAGAGTACTTCTTGGTAAACTCTCTTTGAAAGGCCGTGCTGTACTTAAAGTCATCTATACCTAAGCTTCTGGACTCAGGCAGCAAAACTTTATTTTTTTCCCAGTCTTTTGTTTTATGTGATGATTGTTTAATGAAACAAATATGAACAACTGCTTAGTGGGGACCAAAACGTAAGAATTTTTCTTTCCAAATCACTGAGTCAAACTCATGTTGCCATTTTTTCGCTATGAGAAACCAATATTCTTTGCTGCACCAGTGAAACTCCTTCAATAGCAGGGATTTTAATTTTTTTTCTTTGTGTGACTAAGCAGAGCAGTAAATCACTTCTTCTCAGGGATGAAGTGAGGGAATATTATCTGACAGTCAAGAAAAAGCCATGGAAGTTGGACAGAGAAGATCAATAAAGCAGAGAATGTGTCATCTGTCTGAACAAAATGTGCAAATCTCAGAAAGAAGCAATTTTTCTTTTCCTTTCAGAAAGAAGCATTTTGTCTTTTTCTCTCACAAATCTGTGACTGGGATGCTTCCATCTACTTCTTTCTGTTTTACTAGGGTGACAATAGCGGGTGCCAATTAATCATTCTTCAGTAAAAAAAAAAAAAAAAGGACCGTCACTTAATCTAAATATACTTTTTCTTACTTTAAGACAATCCGTTTTCTATCTGGTGATTACTAACCTTTCCTATAAATTATGGAAAGTATAAAGAGCAAAGGCTTGATGATGCCTTCCTTATAGTCAGAGCTGAAGTCAAGCTTTTTCAAAGGCATTGTTGTGGCTCAGGACCCTCCAGTTCATTTAAGAAAGTAATTCTCTCTGCTTCTTGATTGTCAGATTTGAGTCAAAAACGCTCAGCAGACAACCCACAGCATTTAAGCTCCTGCAAATTACCATATATGAAGGTCTTTTAGGTGCAGATGGGTGCGTGAAATGATCTTTAAACACTAAAGCAAATAAATACAGATTCAAGTCTGAAGTTAAAGGGCAAAGCATAAGTTTTATTCCACTCATGACAAGAATAATTTGTTTCTATGGATTTTAGACTTCCAGTTCCACCTTCTGGTTTTTCTTTCGTGATTTTCATAATTTTACTGAAGACTGATTGTATGTCAGAAATATGTGGCAGAAAGAATAAAAGATGGAATAAAAATACCCTACTATTATAAAATCAAAATCAGAATAAGCAAAACAGTCTAGCTATTCCAAGATTATTTTTTTCCAAACACTTGGTAAGTCATATTTTCAATGTTGAAGGTTGATAGTGGTGATTAAATACGTTTGTCTGGTTCATGGTTTTGCAGATAGACAGATAGATGTTCCTTCAAACTAGCTAGCATTAGGCTTTCTGCTTGTCCTTACAAAGGTGCAGGCTGGAGTTCAAGCAGCCATCCCTCCTCATCACTGCAGACACAGACATTCATGCTACTCACTTCTGCATCTCTTACCAGGTTGATCCATCCTGGAGGACCGGAGGACCGTGTAGATAAACCCAGTTTATCATGGCTTTTACTCATCTTGACTTTCATAGGGTGGTGACCTGTTGTCTGTTTTCATGGTCACCTACTATTCTCCTGGTAGCAATTTAAGATATTCAGATAACTTTTTTCTCTTCCCTTTCTGATTGAGGAATTTATATTCTGTGTGATGCTAAAAAAAAAAAAAAAAAAAAAAAAAAAAATCCTCTTGGACACAGAATTACTTGCTCTCTTTTACCCAAACTTGAGACTAAACATCTTTTGCTCCACTGCTGTATTCAGCAAAATTGCATGCTGATATTTCTGTTCTGATTGTACTTCAGAATGTGAGGGAAGTGTGTGCTGTGTGGTGTATTAATATGTATACTTGTGTGTCTGTAGGGAGAGAGCTCAGTAACATGAAGAACAGAATATGAAAGGGCTACAGATAAAATATATGATATGGAAAGAGAAAGCATCTGCAATTTGACCGACATTACTAAGAGACCTTTACTTTTTAAACAGCACTTATATTGCTAAGAAATGTAATCTGTATGCCAATTAACAGTTGCAATGAATGTACTTTAGTTCTGGACCTTGCCACGGGTATTTGGGTGTGGGATGAGTTGGATAGGAGGTACAAATGACTCAGCAGTCCCCAGGAAGGAAAACAGCTTGTTGTTTTTTTTTTTTTTCTCAAAAGCCCATGTAAAAAAAAAAAATAAAAATTTTTCCAGAGGTAGAATCACTATCAATCATTAACGAACTTTGTTATTTATTGAAGAAATAATTTCTCAAGTTTATGGGAACTAGATAGAACATTATTATCAAAATTAGAAACAGAATCAAGTTCTGGTGCATTTAGGATGTGTTCCTGTTGCTGTCCAGCACTTTAAGGTAAGCAGTGTTTTATGTACAATGTTTGCCATTTGATGAGCTCAGTAGTAAATGAAAAAAAAAAATAAGTGGTGAATTAATGTGTTCGGATGCTGGTATTTGTTTCTACTTGATGTAAGGACAAGATAAACCATGTCCCAAGTTTTTATTGTTGTGTACTTTATGGAGTTTTTTTATATTTACAGAATGAACAGCCCATCTGTTGTCAAGTAACCCTGGTTCACACACCTTCCAAAGGGACTACCTCAGACTGTGCTGATTGAAATCACTAGTTCCTGACAGCATGGGAATACCTGCTGTGTTTAAACCTGGTTGAATGTCACATATCCCCTTTCCTGGTCTCTTGGAACTGAGTGATAGAAAAAGCTACCTGCAGAAATTAAATGCATGGTTCCTGAGAATTTGAGTGGCAGGAATGTTGAAACCAAATTACTGGAATATTCACTTATTTGGTGGGGATAACGTTACTATTTTGTACAGTTTTAGATCTATCTATCTGGTTTCTTTAGCTTCTTTTACAGGAGCTTTTTAAAGCTCTGCAGGATGCAAAGCCTACAGACATATGAACTGTGTGTATTTACGTAGGTTATCATGCAAGGCTGTTCAGAAATCTCCCAAGGTAGTGATACATGGGAAGGAAAAGCTCTGCAGTCCTTTGTTGCTCACTCATCTGCTCCAAAACACGAAAGTAACTTGAGTCACCTTGCATCAGTAGCTACAAATTCCAGATGTTCCTAAGCTTTGATCTTTACTCAGATGCCAGCTCCTCTTGCGCCTTTCTGTAAAACTGTCCACTTCCATCACTCCAATCGTATAACAAAATCAGCAGGCAGACAGACAAATTAGCTAATGTTTCTGAAATGTTTTCCAGAGCATTATGATTAAATAAAATATATGTTTTGTGATTATTAAATATTCAGCACATGTCCATATTATTACAGCAACAGGATTATAGGTATTGGGTCAAAGGATGGGATAAAATTGCTCAGCAGGTGTGTACAGGGGAAATGAACAGCATCTCATTAAATCACGCAATAGTGGAATAGAAGCATTAGCAGTTATCTGTTTTTGCGGTGGATTTTTCCCCTGTAAAACAGATCATGCTGAAAGTAAATAGTGCTGCCTGTCTCCAGTAAGCATATGTGCGTCTCTCACTAACAGAAGATATACCAGTGCACTGAGGGGTATTCCCTAAAGAAAAGGGAAATTATTTTAGTACAGTTCCTCTATTCTATTAAGCACAACAATTAATGAAGTACCCAGACTGACATAACAGCTCTCAACATCTGTTTTCTAACCTCTACAGAGCAGTAAAACATGCATTACACTAAAATTAGTATTATCATCAACACCTGCAGTTCCCTACCTTCTTGTAATATAAAACACCAACAACCAGAAAGTAATTAGAAATGCAAATAGCAAACTGTGAGCGATACTCTGTCAGTAGAGTAATACAGGACACATAATCATTCAAAGTCTGCTTAGGACAGATTTAGGACAAAATGCTCATGTTGAGGGGAAGAGAAAAGAGAGAGTGAAGAAAAGAATTAGAAAAAAAAAAATGACATCAAATCCTTTTTTTAATTTCACTGACGCGTCAATGTTTGCTTTAAACTACGCAATGGCTCCACTCCAAATTTTCAAAACTAATTTTCTTCTCTAAAGTAATGCAAATCTATTTTTGCTATAAAACTTGAGTTCTTAAATTACTACGCTAATTGGTGTCTGAAAAACAATTTAAAGTATCTGACAAAAATTAATATGACTTTTTTAAAATTTTGTTTCTGTTTCTGTTTTTGTTTGGGGAAAAAGCCAAGTCTTTAGTCTGTAGCTTTTATGTTTCAGCAAAGCCAATAACTACAGAATCAGCTTTAGGTAACTTCAAAATTTCTTTTGTTTGGATTAATTAATATCTTCCATCGTAATTTCAGTAAAAAATCATGAATTGAGACTGTAATAAACCTCATTAAAGATGATAAGTTAAATATATATATAATACATAGATATGTAAAAGATATCAAATGCGTATGCTTTTAAGCATACGAATCTTCTATGGTAAAAACAAATAATTGTAATCACAGTACCTCTGTTAGGTAAGCGATGCAAGCATTTTTCGGTCTCTGAACATGTGTGACTGGGTCATTGTACTTTACTGGGTCTTGTCTTGCCTGAGTACTTGGACATGATGTTTATTCATTTGCTCAGGCATGACGAAAGTCGGCAAGAATTCTTTTGATAGTTAGGAATTTTGTTTATTTTATTTGATTGTCTGTTTGGTTTTTTGCATTTTTCTACTGTATGATCATATTTTCTGCAGCATGATCATTTCTTTGTCATCATGTGATAGCCACCCACATTCACATAATTATTCTCCTATCTTTTAGCTGACCTTCAGATGCAGTGAAAAAACGGAATATATCTGAAAACTCTGTTTGGAGTATTATCTTTTTTTCCTCCAGGGTGTTACGTATTTGGAGGCAGATGGGTAAAATATGCTTAAAGAGTACAGTTTGAACAAGAGGTAGGTAATGTGTAGGCCCATGTACAAAAAGATTTTCAAGTTCTTTAATGGAGTCATGTTTGAAAAATGGTCTCTCTTCTTTGAGGTAGCCATAAATTTCAGCTTTAGAATTTGTTTTTTAGACTAATTGCTTGAACAAATATGGTACAATTTAAAAGCACTTGTGTTTTCTTTGAAATAAACAGCTTAAAATGTTTAGGAAAAAAATGCAGAAATAGGATTTTGATGAGAATCAGAACAGGAACTGGTATGACAGTTTCACTTAGTTATGGATTTTTTTTTATTACAGGATAAAATTTTGAGCTATTTCTTTTCTATGTGAGCAGCACACACCTCATAAAGAATCCACTCAAATGCAGAGTTAGAAGTGATCAAAGATGCTGTGCTATTATAATGTATATTGATATAGTGGTGTTACTACATCACAAGTACCTCACTCCAAGATCTTTTTAAAAGGTCTTTTTCACTTTTGTGGTGCTTAATAGACAAAAAAAAAAAAAAAAAAATCCATAAGATTAAAGTTGTCTGGAGTGTATTTATTTTATTATTTGGGATTTTCCTTTTTGGGAAGGGCGTGTTTTTTCATTGTTGAGTGTGATTTATGACTGGAGTGTAAAAGGTTGTATCTGACTAAAGGGTAGAAACCAACCTGTGGTATGTTCTGAGCTTTATTAACAGTGTATGTCAATAAACAGAACTACTCTGGAGAGTTGCAACTGCCAGCTGCCATTGGACTTGACCTGTATTTGCAAACAACAGATAACATAGCTGCTTTCATGAGCAGAAATGCAGAAAAAAGAAACCTAAATGCCAATACCTGAAATGGCCCTTTCTCAAATGTTGAAAGTCAAAGAATATGCTAGCCACCAAGAAACTTCATTATTTCATAGGTACTGTAGAGACAGATCATACTTCAACATACATCAAAGAAGAAAAACACATGCCACTCTAAGATTTCTCATGTATTATTGATACTCGGGTCTAGGTATTATTTAATCATACTGTGAATCTAAAGTACTAAAAATGTGTTTGATTTTCATATTATATAGACTTGCAAAGGTGTTACACTGCTGAAAACAAGCTTTTGCTGTGTGAGCTCCTTGACACAGGTATGTTTCTTACCCGTGAAAGTGCCCCTAGATTTACTTGGGTCAAGATTGTGAGCCCTCTGGTCTGAAATTGTATAAAAACCTGGTTTATATTCTACAATTTCTCTGTTGTATGCAATTATGCAATAATTTTGGAATGAATACGAAGTAGGTCTATGTCCATGCATGCTCAGGTTTAGTTTCTGAATAGGCTGTTCAGCCTGCAATTAGTTCTCTATGTGAGTTTAATCATGTACCTATGTCTTCACCATTATTGATGAAATCATTGATTGAAGTAATTTGTTATGTTCACGCAACATTTGTCACAACAAGTCCTATAAAGCTGACAATAGAACAGCCAGCACAACCTGGAAACAGAGCTATGTTCAATACTTCGATTTTTTTTTTTTTTTTTTTCTTCTACTGAGTTTATTTCTGGCAAGTTCTATCAAAAAGAACTTCCTAGAAGATTAGCTTTGCAAAGGTACTAAAAGTCTTTGTGGTAGTGACCTTCTCATTAGTTGGGAAAAATAATTATTATTGTAGTAATTGATATTTTTAATGCAGTCTTAAACATGCTGTTGCAAAACATTTATCCTAATTTGAATAGTACCTACTTAAAGGACTGAGGATGTTGATTCTCACCAAGAAGAGAGAAATTCTCATAGTAAAAGAGATGTATTGTAGCTACATTAATAACTACATTATTAATATTCAGTTAGTATGCTTTCTTCCCTTTTTTATGAAAGAAATATTTAGGGCTAAAGTCTTTTTAATGCCAACTTCTGTATTTGTTGTAACATTGAAAGGAATAGCAGCACACAAGCAGCATTGTAGAAAGGAAGTCATTGCAAGGCTTTAACTTCAATTCAGTGATTGCCCTCTTATTGTACCTGTAGCTTTGTCATAAAGATTTTTCTTTCTTTAAACTGCATTGTTGAGGTGCAGTACAAGACCTGCAAGTCAGTAGCTGCTATGAGTAACTCATTGCCGTAATATTTATATCAGAACTAGCAAAATTCGTTCCTGTTTTGGAGAAATGTCTTTAAATGTCAAGGGCACTTTGATATGGTTGTGGGGTCTCAAGTATGTTACCATATCATAAAATCACGAGGAGTTTTCACTCGAACCTTTTTTTTTTTTTTTCCTCCAGCACTATACTGTGCCTGGATGGGACAGAGTTAATTTTTCATAGTAGACTATGTGATGCTGTGTTTTGTATTTGTGGTGTGACTGAAAGACTATTGATAACACACTGAAGTTTTGCCTGTTACTGAATAGTGCATGCACAGTGTTGAGATTTTCTTTTTCCACACTGCATCCACAATGGGCAGGCTAGAGGAACACAAGAAGTTGAGAGGGGACACAGTTGGGACAGCTGACCCCAACTTACCAAACGGATACTCCAACTGATCACAGAATCACAGAATAGTAAGGGCTGGAAAGGACCTCAAGATCATCGAGTTCCAACCCCCCCGCCATGGGCAGGGACACCTCCCACTAAACCATGCCATCCAAGGCTATGTCCAACCCCCCCTTGAACGCCTCCAGGGATGAAGCATTCACAACTTCCCTGGGCAACCCATTCCAGATAAAAGGGATACTCCATACCGTAAGGTATCATGAAATGTGTTTAAGCTAATAAATAAAAAAAAGAATGTGCATTTTATTTAATGGTTTTCTTAAGTACAATATATCATTTTTAGTGAGGCTGCTGTGCTTTCTTTAAGTATGTAAAGTTTCACACAGTGTTATAATTGGTTCTGCTTCAAAAATGCTTTTCTCCAACATCTTTGACCAGGTAGAGAAATTAACATGTGAATGTTTAGTTGTTATAAAATCTATAATATATACTGGGCTTGCATAATACAGAATTGATTTTCTTTATAGCAGCTCATGTGGTGCTGTGTTTTAGAATTTTGACCAGTCCAGTGTTGAAAACACATTAATATTCTAGCTTTTGCTGCCAGTGTTTTCATCAAGGCCTTCTCTGTTTCGCACTCTGCCCCACAAATGAAGAGATTGTGGGGGCATAAGTGTGCAATAAACTGGCAGGGCACAGAATTGGGCAGATGACCAGAAGAGATAATCCATAACATAATATCATGCTCAGCAATAAAAGGGAAAAGAAGGGGTCTTAGGGAGATTAGCTATCTTTTGCTCAAGTGCTAGCTGTGCATCAGTCTACCCATGAGAGGTGGTGAATGATTACTTTGCGTCACTTGTTTTGTTTTGGTTGCTTCTCTCTTCTTCCACCTATCCTTCATCAATTAAACAATTTTGTTTGTATATTTGTTTGCTTGTTTTGTCTTGCTTTATTCTTCTTTTTCTTTTTCCTGTACCACTGGGTATGGAGGGAGATGTGAGTGAGCAGCTGTGTGAGCTTAGATGCTCACTCAGATTTGCCCACAATAAAGAGTTTAGATTCTTAACAACCTAAATATTATATGGGAGAGTCTCGACATAAGCGCGGAACTGAAATTTAAGAAAATGAGTGACTGAGTGTTCACACACAGTTTAGTAAAAAAACCCAAGCAATGAAGGACAGATTAACATTTATTTGATTCTACAGCTGATTAGAGTCACACATACATGAAAAATTGACCCATTTTTATAAATTCATAGATAACTTTATTTGCAGGAAGATAAAAAACAGCTCAAAATAGACAAAGAAAGAGACAGCCCACAGGAAATACTTTGTTTTTTTCACACTGTAGAAAGGGTGATTCAAGAATATTATGTCTAATTCAAAAAATTGGCCATTAAGCTGCAGGTCTAAAAAGTTGAAATAATTTTTTATCCTTCTTTTTTTTCAATTTGAGAATTCTACTTTTAAAAGTGTCTTGAAACATTATACAAATACAGAGTTTGTGCCCACTATCATACTGCTTTTCTGGACTACTAAACTATGTCACTCATTTTCTTTTTTCCTTGATCACCATCATTATTTCTGTACATACTAGAAATTCTTGGAGGAAACCAAAGCACCCTTAGATTTACTAGGTTACTTGTGACTACCGGGAAATACAATATTAGTCAGTAGAATTATAAATAGGCAATGTTTTTAGGAAAACTAGGCTACTGTGTTTAAATTTGGGACCTCCAACATAACAAAGATGCGAACTTGTTGAAGAGAGTCCAGAGGAGAGCCAAGAAGATGATCAGAGGTCTGGAGCATTTCTTCTGTGGACGCAGGCTGAGAGAGCTGGGTTTGTGCAGCCTGGAGAAGACAAGACACAGGGCAGACCTTAGAGCAGATTCCAGTACATAAATGGGTCTACAGGAAAGCTGGAGAGGGACATTTTACAAGCACATGTAGTGACAGGACAAGGTGGAATAGATTTTAACTGAAAGTGTGTAGATTTAGCTGAGATTGAAAGAAGTTTTTTAACTGTAAAAGTGGTGATGCACTGCAGCAAGTTGCCAACAGAAGCTGTAGCTCTTCCACTCTTGGAACTGTTGAAGGCAGGTTGGATGGGCCTTGAGCAACCTTGTCTAGTGGAACATGTTCCCGCCCATGGCAGAGGGCTTGGAACTAGACGATCTTTAAGGTCCTTTGCAAGCCTAACCATGGTAAGATTCTATGATTCAATGCTTTTCAGATAATGTTTCTAGGACAACTCATTTAGGTTAATGTTTTTAGGAAAACACACTTGATTTGATATTTAATAATATCAAGTTGTTGCTGATAATGTGGATGGTAAGAAAAATTTGCGAGAGCAAGTTCAGCTGCACATTAGACACGCTCCAGGTTGGGCTGATGAAGCTGATTTCCAGTCTCAAAGTAGGCACAGATACTTGAGTAAATGTTTATAGACACAGTTTACAAATGTTAAATGGATTCTAGAAGCCAATATATACAAATCTACTCAGATCACAGACAGCTAGTTTTTGCTCAGATTGGTAGGCAAACACTTAGGTTAGAGATTCAAGAGAAGCTGTTTCAAATTCATCTTAACTAAGACAGCATATTGACTGAAAAAGTAAATGGACCTGTAAGAATGAAAGAACCTGGACTGAAGTCCCTTGAGGATCTAGAGGAGCACAGAAATATCCATGGTGTCATGGTTTAAGCCCAGTTGGCAGCTCAGCCATGCAGCTGTTCATTCACTCCCCCCACCCCTCCTTTCTCCCAGCTCCCGGAGGGATGGGGGGGAGAATCGAAAGAATGTAACTCCCACGGGTTCAGATAAGAACAGTCCAGTAACTAAAGTATAACACAAACCACTGCTGCTGCCACCAAGAATGATAATGATAAGGGAAATAACAAGGGAAGAGAATACAACCTCTCACTGCCTGCCAACCGATACCCAGCCCTACCCAAGCAGTCATCTAACCCTTCCAGGTAACTGTCCTGTTTATATACTGGGCATGACGTGCTGTGGTATGGAATACCTCTTTGGTTAGTTTGGGTCAGATGTCCTGTCTCTGCTTCCTCCCGGCTTCCCCTCCTCCCTGGCAGAACATAAGACTCAGAAAGTCCTTGGTCAGACTAAACATTACTGAGCAGTAACTGAAAATATCAGTGTTATCAGTGCTGTTCCCAGACTGCAAGTCAAAAACACAGCACTGCAGCAGCTACTAAGAAGGAGAAAAATGACTGCTACTGCTGAACCCATGACACATGGATAAAAGTATATTTATTTAGCGGCTCCCATGTGTCCTATTCAGGACTTTTTTTGCTCTTTTGTCATGTGGAATGGGGAGTTTCTTCCAGGAAGAATGAGATACAACAGTAGTGTAAGCTTCAGAGTCTCACCAGAAATGGCATTTCTGTGACCAAGTGAAAAGCTTGACTCTTCCTACATATACAACTGAATTTGCCAGTACTTTCTGGCATCATTATCTTTCCATGTCAGAAAGATTTTTGTTGTATTTTCTAGTCCATATTCCAATAGGCCATTACCTGGCTGGTTTCAAGGCTTAGTTTTTTCTTGCGGCACTATTTCTTTGCCCCATATATGCAAGATAATTTCCCTGATCTTTTTATTGTTTTTGTTTTTGCTTGCTATGTTTTTTGAGTAGCAGTTCTGCAAATCTGAATGCAATTTTAACTTAAACTGAATAGTTCTTCTACTATTTAAATTCTGTGTTTAGATACTTTAGTTAGGAGGCAACTCTAAGTTTACTGTTATTATCTTCTTCTCCTTTTTCCTGTGTGGTATGTCTGCTTTTCTATGTTAAAGAAATAGTTGCTGCTGGCCTCTCAAAGCGCTTTTGTGCCTGAGACCATTTGGCAAAAATCAGACTTAAGAGAAACAGAATACACAATTTATCACAATTCCAAAATACTTCTGTTTAATTTCACCTTTCCATTGTGCATTTGTCCTGGTTTAACCACAGCTGGCAGCTAAGCCCCCACAGCAGCCCACTCACTTCCCTCACCGTGGGATGGGAAGTGAGTCAGAATAGTAAAAGTGAGAAAACTCATGGGTTGAGATAGAGACAATTTAACAGATAAAGCTAAAGCCACACACACAAGTAAAGCAGAACAAAGAATTCGTTCACCACTTCCCATGGTTATGCAGGTCTTCAGCCGTCTCCAGGACAGCAGGGCTCCATCACATATAACGATGATTTGGGAAGAAAATGCCATCACTCCAAAAGTACCCCCATCCCAGCCCACCCCACGCCCCCCCCAACCCCCATTTCTTCTTCTTCCACCTCCTTTATATGCTGAGCATGACACCATATGGCATGGGATATCATTTGGGTCAGCTGGGATCAGCTGTTCTGGCTGTGTCTCCTCCCAGCTCCTTGTGCACCTCCAGCTTCATCACTGGTGGAGTGAGACGCAGAAAAGAACTTGACTCTGTGTAAGCACTGCTCAGCAATAACTAAAACATTCCTGTACCATCAGCACTGTTTCCAGAACAAATTCAAAACATAGCCCATACTAGCTACTATGGAAATATTAGCTCTCTCCAAGGCAAAATCAGATCATTCTCCCTTCCTTCATATCATTTCATAGAACCATAGAATCATAGAATAGAAAGGGTTGGAAAGAACTTTAAGACCACCTACTTCCAACCCCCCTGCCATGGGCAGCGACACCTCACACTACGCCATGTCACCCAAGGCTCTGTCCAACTGTTCTTGAACACTGCCAGGGATGGAGTATTCACCACTTCTTTAGGCAACCCATTCCAATGCCTCACTACCCTCACGGTAAAGAACTTCTTTAGATCTAACCTGAACTTCCCCTGTTTAAGTTTGAACCTGTTAGCCCTTGTCCTATCACTCCTACCTTTTTCCCTGAGAAAAAGAGTCCCTCCCCAGCATCATTGTAGGCCCACTTCAGATACTGCAAGGCTGCTATGAGGTCCCCATGCAACCTTCTCTTCTCCGAGCTCAGCAGACCCAACTTTCTCAGCCTATCTTAATGCGGGAGGTGCTCCAGTCCCCTGATCATCCTTGTGGCCCTCCTCTGGACTTGTTCCAACTGTTCCATGTCCTTCTTGTGTTGAAGACACCAGAACTGTACACAGTACTCCAAGAGAGGTCTCATGAGAGCAGAGTAGAGGGGCAGGATCACCTCCTTTGACTTGCTGGTCATGCTCCTTTTGATGAAGCCCAGGATATGGTTGGCTTTCTGGGCTGCGAACACACACTGAAGCTGGCTCCTGTCAACTTTCTCATCAACCAAGGCCCCCAAGTCCTTCTTGCCAGGGCTGCTCTGAATTGCTTCTCCACCCAACATATAGCTGTGCCTGGGATTGCCACAACTCAGGTGTAGGACATTGCAATTCACATTGTTGAACTTCATGAAGCTGGCATTGGCCCACAGCTCAAGTATGTCAAGGTCCCTATTGATGGTATCCCTTCCCTCCAACATATCAACCAAGCCACACAGCTTAATATCATTGGCAATTCATTTAATTTGTGTTCAGGTCCCACACTGGCCGATAGATCCTTACTACCCACCACCCGCCTTCTATTCTTTTGATATAATACACAGATATAATTTCATTAGTCTATGGACCACCCCATGAAATGTCTTCAGAATGTCCACAAAATGTCCACTGAATTCATTTAGTCCATGACCCGGGACTCCATCTGTTATGGTGGTCACTCATGACAGGAGAAGTGATGTGTTTCTTGGAATTACTAGGCACCAAAGTCAGCTAAGGTCAGGGGGCAGCTGCACTTACACTGCTTCTTGTGAGGCTTGTCTGCCATTGGTTCAGGTGGCTCCTGCTGCAGTAATCCCTATGACATGCAACTCAAATCATGCATTGCAACAATTTAAAGGCATTTCCATTACTATCTCTGTCCCAGGTCCCTTTGGAACAGGCCATTAGGTTTAGCATTACAATGAACTCCTAGTTTTGCCCTTCTGCAGCTTGGACTTGACTTATGCACAGACTGCAGTCCTGTAGAGAAGTACCTCGGCAAGTGGAGCCTTATCTAGGAGCCACAGTCTCTTCAGGGGTTTGTCTGCTGTGGCATAGACTTGGTCATAGCTACAGTTGCTTTGAAGTACACCTGTTCCAGTGTGGCCTTACGCATGGGCCATAGTGCTGTCATGGTTTGAACCTTTATAACTCACATAGTTGCTCTCTCACTCCCCCCTCTTTCTTCCCCCAGTCTCGGGGGGATGGGAAGGAGAATCAAAAAGAATGTAACTCCCATGGGTTGAGACAAGAACAGTTTAGTAACTAAGGTATGGCACAAAACCACTACTGCTACCACCAATAATAATAATGACAAGAGAAGCACAAGGGAAAAGAATACATTCGCTCACCACCAATCCCCAGCCCGACGAAGCAGTGTGCCCCTACCACCTCCTTCCAGGTCTCTGCCCTCCGTTTTTACATCCTGGGCATGACATGCTGTGGTATGGAATACCTCTTTTGTCAGTTTGGGTCAGGCATCCTGTCTCTGCTTCCTCCTGCTTCCCCTCCTGCTTGGCAAAGCATAAGACTCAGAAAGTCCTTGGTCAGACCAAAACATCACCAAGCAGTAACTGAAAACACTGGTGTTATCAGGGCAGTTTCCAGGCCCATAATCAAAAATACAGCGCTGCGCCAGCTACCAAGAAGGAGAAAAATGACTGCTACTGCTGAACCCAGGACAAATGCCTTCAGAGTAAACCTGCTGCACGTGACTTTACCTATGGCTGAAGTCCCTCCAGCAATATATCTGCTTTGTCATGGGCTTATCCATGGCCAGAGTCTCTAAGGTGCTTAGCATGACCTCATGCAAAGCCACTGATGCTTCAAGGTGTGCTTGCTGCAGAACGGACTTATCCACAGGCGCGGATGTTTTGACAGTTACGCCATTTGTCTTATCAACATGTTCCGAGGCTCAGCAAAATGAGATGATGAGCAGTACAGATCTATGGCAAGACTGAAAGTAAAAAACAGCCACTAATGTGTACTAGACTCTAATATACAGTGAAGCAAATAAGTCCCATATCAAGCCTGATAATTGCTATCTAAATGGCTGTAACAACAATGACCCAATCTAGCACATTCCAATCAAACCTGTCATTATCCTGAACCTTTAGAGCCCCATGCTGGGCTCCAAAGAGGAATGTTTTTAGCACAAATCCAAAACAGCCACATATTACCTACAACAAAGGAAATTAACTCTATCCTAGCCAAAAGCAGCATTGTATTAAATGCTGAGAATCTCAAAATATGTGCCTGAAATTCTTTAAATTCTGTCTCGCAGAAAAATTATTAGAGTTGGGATGAGTTTGTTTTGCAGCATTCGCACGGGACTCTGGAAGCTTCGTAAGGAAAATAAGAACAGTGGACTTTTGTCTATACTCTTTGGATAATCTTTATGCTATCGTTCCTCTTTGACATTCAGAAGCAGCAATTCCTGTCTCCTACTACCTTTTTTTTTTTTTTCCCGATATATTTTAAGCTCTCTGGTAGGCATTGTCTTTTACAAAATTTATTTCACACACATATCCTTAAGTATGGCTACGTCACAAATAGCCTGTGTTCCCATTACTGTATTTTATCAGTATTTTGCCTTAAGTACCTCCTAAGCCACACAAAGAACGGACAGCAGGCAGATCATTCTCCTTCATCCACTCTGTCTATTGAGCAGAATATAGCAGAGACAGGGACACAGAACACCCAGGTGTTGGTTACATAACCTCCCACCACTTGCACAAAACTGATAACCACAGAAAACCAACAATATCTAATGTCCCGGCCTTTTTAAGCCTTTGATTTGCAATGCTCATCAGGATCCTTTTCTGGTACAGGGCATAGGAACAATGGAAATACACTAGCCACAGAGAGCCTGCGGAATAGCATAGCTACCAACCAGCCCATGAATGACAAGACTCTGCATCTTTTTGGCTTTTCTGTATACTCTCCAGTTATGTTACTTAGTACTCCCGAGAGACATGGATTTATGCTGTTGCTTTATTTATTCCTTCATGGAAATTGGCTAGTTGCCATGATAGCTTTTGTTCCTGTTCTCTATGTTTCTCTATTTTCCAACTAGGACACCAGTAGTTTCTAAACTCTTTTCATTTCCTGTCTGCATGTCCTACTCCCAAAAGCTCAGTTTGTGTCTTTTTGGAGGTCTTGGTAAGGATTCTAGCTGTTCAGTGTAGTTCTAGGAATATTTCTGAGAAGAAATCCCTGCTTTATTTGGAAAGGTAAGCTTTGGTCTCAGACCAAGTGGTCCTTCCATTTCTAAGTGCTTGTTTCCCTCCTGCTGTCTCAGGCTTTTATTTCTGTTTATGCCTTTCATCTGAGAAGACCTTCCGTCTTTTAAATACTGCTTTCTTATGGGTCTGGTATATCATAACTTAAAGCTTTTCAAAGTCACCTTTACCAACAGAGAAAATTGCTACAGCTTACAAGACAACTTGTAAAGCAGACTGTTGGAAAGATCATTTGCTATCTTTTGCTGTCTTGTCAGGTGTCTATTGCTCAGCTACAAAATTGTAGCAATTGTCCTGATGGCTGACAAAGATCATCTCAATTTCATTTGTTTCCATTGACAGAAGCGTTTTCTGTCTTACTGTGTTACAGCACTGAATCAGCACCCCATGTTTTGAAAATTAGCTTCTCATGAAACCCTGTTTTATATGGGCATAAAAAGATCAACAGACAAACAAAACATTGGCTTTATTCTGTTGAAACTGAGCAGTATCTGAACCAGTGTCTTCAGACAACACATGGTTTTGGTCTGGAAACACGGAGACAGTGTTTCAAAATTCAAATGTTAGACAGTACATTATGAACATCTGCTTAACTTTTTGTAGCAGCCAAAATATTTTCCTTAATATGGAAATTCCCTCAATATGGAAAATTACCCCAATATGGAAAACAGGCTTTGCTTGCCTCTCTTCTATACTTTTCAGCTTCTATTTCATATTCATGTCTTTCAGCTCCATTGTTTCTGATACATTTAGCTGGCATGCTTGATTATGAACTATGTTGCAAATAGCACTTATTGAAGATAAATTCCTCCACATGGGGAATGCTATCTGGACATAGATATAGATTTCCTTCAGAAGGAAAATAGTTTTAAATCATAACAAACTTGAGTGGGGTTGTTAGGGACTTTTTTGTTTGGTTGGTTGGGGTTTTGTTTTTTTGTTTTGTTTTGTTGTGTTTTTTTCTCAGAATTGGTACAGTTGCTTTTTTTCTTTCAGGAGTCTTCTGAGTTGCATCTCCTGCTTGGTTTTAGCACTTACTGAACTTTACGTCCTGCAAATCTAGAATGAATTAGTGTACTATAACGCAAGTAGCATCATTACTTAAATTGCTGCATTACTATAATCCTCACAGCCTTTTATAGTTATACAATTGCTTATTCGTCAGACTGTGGTACTGGCTGTCCTTCCCACACACAAATATTATCACCAAATATTTTGGGTTTCTTCTTTTTCAGGGACATATGAGACCCTGGCTTAATAATTTCTACCTTTTACTTGCTCACTGTCAAACAAATCTTTGAAAATATTTGTGCAGGTTCATCCTACAAAGCTCATATACTCACTTTAATTAAAAAAAAAAATAAATAATCTGAGATATTCAAACATCACTTTTTATAACTAAAAAGAACGACAGATTGGCCATTCTGCTGACTAGTTTTGTGGGTGCTGCAGGAGGCAGGTATGATGTTCTTAAATTGCAAGAACTAAATATATCTCTGAAAAATGGACAATAACTTCATTTTCAAAAGGTTCTTCATTTTCCATTTCACCATACAATGGAATCCGATAAAAGCTTCTACTAAAGCAGCATTAATTAAGCTCCAAAAGAATGTATGGAAATGCCAGATGTCTAAGCAGAAATATTAGCAAAGCTGTTAAATTTGTGAACAGAGGTGGGAATAGCTCTTAGCTTAAAATACTGTGTGCTTAATTCACTGACAGGAATTGCAGAAATGGTAGGTTTATTTTAGTTGAAGATACGTCTTGGAGAACTGATTCTGCTAGTGAAGGCTAGAGATCTTTCCATAACACACAAGAACAAACAGCTATTTAATTCTTGATGAATTTTTAAATTATTTTTGTTATATGTTTTAAAAAAAATTTCTGCTAAAAATAAAGTGAAATTAAAACACTTGCAGATAATGCAAAATTCAGCCAAAGTCAAATCCTAGTGTGGCATTAATATGATGAACTCCAAAGCTTCATTTAAATTGTGCCTTTTTGCACAATGCTGGCCCAGCATACTGTTATCCATTCTTGCCACAGGGGTACATTGTTGTATCGTGTTCAACTTTATGTCTGCCAGGATCCCCACTAATTTTCTACAAAGATGCTTTCCCACTGGTTTGCTCCAGCCTGACCTTGTACCTGGAGTTACTCGTCCCCAGGTGCAAGATTTTGCATTTCCCTCTATCAAACTTCAAGTTGTTCCTGTCATTCAATTTCCCCAGCCTGTTGAGGTCCCTCTGAATGATAGCACAGCCATCTGATCTCTCAATCACTCCTCCCGATTTGTATCATCAGTGAACTTGTTGAAGGTATGCTCTGACTCATCTTCCACATTATTCATGAAGAGGTAAGGCAGTATTGGCCCCAGTATCCTACTCTAGGGTACACCACTAATGACTAACTTCCATCTGGAATTTGTGTCATTGATTATTAGCTATTAAGTCCAACAGTTCATCCAGTTTCCAAGCCATCTCTGTGTCCAGTTATCTATCCCATATTTCATCAAATGTTAACAAAGCTGAAGTATACAAGAATACTAGTAACAATTTTTTAAAGCAGTGGACCAGCCTTAAAATTCTGTCTCACTGAAATTTCTACAGAAACTGGTATAAGGATTAACATGTTAATATATATAAAATATGTAAATCATCTTTTGAATGCCATTTATTTTGTCATTCTGGGGTTCATTGTTCTTATCTAGAACTGTTCAGTGTAATAAACCAGTTATAAGCAATGATTTTTACCCTTTACATTTATCTGTTTTGCAGGATGTATGATATATTTTCAGGGCAATCAATAGACATCAAGTAAGGTACTCTCCAGAAAAGACTGCAATTTGCTAAGTGAGTTCTGTTGCATTAACTGATCTAATTAGCCTTTAAAAGTTCTAACAGTGCAGCTTTGAATGTGAGCTTTACATTGACAGGCATGTTATGGAAGATGATTATATAATTTAACAGAGAATACATTGTCTAATGTACTTAGGTCTTTTGTTGTGAGGAATGCAGTATTAATGTGTTTTGATAGAAATGCAAATTACCCTTGTTTCACACACTTCATGAAGGCTATTATTATTTAATTATTTTGCAAGAAAGTCATAGAATATTTCAGTGTGGTGTTATTTAGCCTGTCGTCCTAAGGGTGGACAAGAGTTTTAATTCTAAAATTTAGGTATGCAATTATTCTTCTCTCAAGTATTGACTGCATTGGGACTGATTTGCTGCAATTATTTTCCTCTGCTGAAACGTTTCTTTCTAAACAGAGCAATATGACTTTGTCAGTTGAGAAAAGCATACTGTTTCAGCTTAAAATCTTTTATAGCTAGTTGGCTCTGAAATTAAATTATATGTTGAGAGTGTTGTTCTCACACATACTATGGAGAAAAACTTGAGCACATCAGTGATGTTTTTTATTGAAACTATGAATTTGTAAATGTATTTCAGTCATTGTTATGGTGATCAGTAACGCTGTCACCTTGAACTTCATGTCTCATTTCTTGTTTTCTCAAGAAGCTCAATCTAAAGTTACATGAAGAAATTATTTATGAATATATATTTAAAAAAAAAAATCGCTCTCACAGGTTGTTAATAAGTAAATAAAATTCTGAAATCAAACTGAGAGGTTCCAGTGAGAAAGCAATTTTGAAAGACTCAACCTCATTTTAAAAAAATTTTATATAATTTATCACTATACTAAACCTTTTGCATAGTGATAAATTTATACCCAGATGTATGGCACTGGGTCATTTGATTAAAATTTTGATGTGCTTGAAGCTGAAAATACTGATTACTTTTCAGAAACTTTTTTTTAAAATCCATCTCTATTGTGCTATTCATTCACTGAAAAAGATGCCCATCTATTTAGGTTAAGAAAAAAAGAATAAAAAAGTAGAGGAGAGCTTGTGTAACTATATCCTCATGACTGAGGCAAATGTTAGAATAGTTTTGTGGAACTAAGGCTCAGATTTCCTGGATTTTTTTCATGTTGAAACTAGATCGTGTGGCAATATTTTTCAGCAGGCTCTGTGTTAAAGCAGTGTAGCAACTACCTTTTACCTCTTGTACTCTCTTGTTAGTCTGTATTATTAGCAAGTATTGCAGATTCCATGTGTTTGAGTCTATAGACCTGGATCTAGTTTATTTTATGGTTTTGTTTTTTTTTTTTTTAATTTTTTTTTTCCCAGTTGATCTAGCAAATTCAAAACTGTACTGCAGATGTTAAGTTCACTGTTAAGTTGTGTGTACTAAAAATGTCCATTTTCTGCCCAGCATTGACAACCTTAAATCTAGATGGCAGAGTGATAGAAAATAATTTACAAAAGCAGGAGACAGCGGATAATTTCATATCCTAAATGTAACTTTGCTTCAGTGTATGTATTTTTCTTCCTAAAATTTTGACCCTCAATATTGTTTGGTCATATGGCCTAGTACTTCAGGAAATAAATGGAATGTTTCCCAATAGCATGGGTATTGGATTGACCATTTAATTGGAAAGTAGCAAGTATTCAGAGGTGTCTAGAATCATGATATCCTGGGATGTATCAATTTGTTGCTTTATTTTGTTGCATAAATAGATAAATGCTCATTTAATGCTCGTTCCAGGCTCTACCAAAGCTCATAGTAGCCTTCCAGTATCTGAAGGGGGCCTATAGGGATGCTGGGGAGGGACTCTTTATTAGGGACTGTAGTGAGAGGACAAGGGGTAATGGGTTCAAACTGAAACAGGGGAAGTTTAGATTGGATATGAGGAAGAAATTCTTTACTGTAAGGGTGGTGAGGCACTGGAATGGGTTGCCCAGGGAAGCTGTGAATGCTCCATCACTGGTGGTGTTCAAGGCTGGGTTGGACAGAGCCTTGGGTGACATGGTTTAGTGTGAGGGGTCCCTGCCCATGGCGGTGGGGTTGTAACTAGATGATCTTAAGGTCCTTTCCAACCCTAACTATTCAATGATTCTACGATAATATAACAATACTGACCTTAGTATTTTTGAGTGAGAACCTGGAACACCAAATTAATCATAGAATCACACAGAGATTACCTCAGATTGTGGCCCACTTTGTAGTGGCTAGAAATATCAGGCCACTGTTTGGGGTAAAGCACTAATTTCAAGCTTGAGGTGGCTAAATACAAAGAGCAGCAAAGTAATTACTAACTTTTCTTTTGAAGTGGTTCACTAAAATGAATATTTAACCTTTAAAAAGGCAGTGCTTTTAGGCATGAGAAAGAATCCTGTTAACAGGTTTTCCTTTTGTTAATTTTCGCCCATAATTTTTAAAATGATTTCTTGTAATTGAAGCTGAACTTAGGTCTAGTGGACCATAATTATCTCATACAGAGTGAGTCAGTTTCATTTCAGTGTAATTAGTGAAAGACACCAAGAGTGTGTGTAGTTTCCTCTTAATGCAAAAGAGATCAGGATATACATTTGATCAGTTTTGGCCCTCCTTTTCCACTGGCTCTGTGAAGCTGTGGGGAGTAATGGACCATGAAAGGAAGGAGGTGACACACCAGAAAATTACAAGACTTAAACTATTATTGCCTGTTTCCTACCACCTGGCAAATGCCTATCAGGCAAAGTAAACATGCTGCTCCTGATAGTCCATAAAATATTCAGTTGGAAGGCTTTAAAGTCTCTAAATCAGCGTATCTTGTCTTTAGAATTTTGAAGGTAGAAAAAGTTCCTATTTAAAACAAAGCGGTCAGAACTGAGGGCTATGGTGACCCTAGTGTTCAGGATTTCAAATTCCCTCTAGAAGTTCACCATCATCTACTCACCTGTCTCAAGAAGACATGTGAGCATTTATCTTATGAACATACAGAAATAATGAAGTATATCTAAAATACATGCAAAAAGTTGAGTTCTTGGACAAACAGACCTCTGCTTAACAGAAGTTTAGGTAGACTGACAATTCTGTGAAATGAATTTTTCTCTTTATCAGTCGAAGTATAAGTGTTGATGGTGCAATTTTTCATTAAATTGTTTTGCCATGGCACTTCGAATAAATTCAGGAAAGCTTGTTTGGGAGGAAATATACATTAGTATAGTATAAATTTGCACCGAATCTGTGTGATTAAGACAGAATCATAGAATCACAGAATAGTTAGGGTTGGAAAGGAACTTAAGATCATCTAGTTCCAACCCCCTGCCATGGGCAGGGACACCTCACACTAAACCATGCCATCCAAGGCTATGTCCAACCCCACCTTGAACGCCACCAGGGATGAAGCATTCACAGCTTCCCTGGACAGCCCATTCCAGTGCCTCACCATCCTCACAGTAAAGAATTTCTTCCTCATATCCAATCTAAACTTCCCCTGTTTCAGTTTGAATCTGTTACCCCTTGTCCTCTCACCAGAGTCTCTAACGGAGAGTCCCTCCCCAGCATCCCCATAGTCCCCTTTCAGATACTGGAAGGCTGCTATGAGGTCTCCACGTAACCTTCTCTTCTCCAGGCTGAACAGCCCCAATTTTCTCAGCCTGTCTTCATACAGGAGGTGCTCCAGTCACCTGATCATCCTCATGGCCCTCCTCTGCACTTGTTCCAGCAGTTCCACGTCCTCTTTATGTTGAGGACACCAGAACTGCACACAATACTCCAAGTGAGGTCTCACGAGAGCAGAGTAGAGGGGCAGAATCACCTCCCTTGACCTGCTGGTCACACTCCTTTTGATGCAGCCCAGGATACGGTTGGCTTTCTGGGCTGCAAGCACACACTGAAGGTGGCTCATGTTCATTTTTTCATCGACCAACACCCTCAAGTCCTTCTCCACAGGGCTGCTCTCAATCTCTTCCCTACACAACCTGTAGCTGTGCCTGGGATTGCTCCGACCCAGGTGCAGGACCTTGCACTTGGCATGGTTAAACTTCATTAAGTTGGCATCAGCCCATCTCTCAAGTGTGTCTAGGTCTCTCTGGATGGCATTCCTTCCCTCCAATGTATCAACCGAACCACACAGCTTGGTGTCATCGGCGAATTTGCAGAGAGCGCACTCAATCCCACTGTCCATGTCACCAACAAAGATGTTGAACAAGACCAGTCCCAACACCGATCCCTGAAAATCCTGCTTTTATTGCACATAAAACACTAAAACTGCCAGTACTGTGAAAGTTGTTTTTCTATAAGCATCTCTGTAAAATTAGTTCCTTATTCTTGAATACAAGTGTCTATAATAAACAGAATTGTTTCTCTCCAGGATGAATCTTTCTTTATAAGAAAGTCCTTTTATAATTCTACTCAAATTTATGTGACAGATGAACATTTTATACAGGTTTGTATATCTGTACTTTCACACTTACTCTGTCCTTTTCACTATTCACATATTGTTGGTATGTATTTTATATTATAATCATACTTACAGTAGCATGATGCAGTATAGAAAAATTAAAGCGAAGCTTACTTCTACAACAATTTTCTGAAAGTTAAAAAGATGTTCAATATAAATGTTTAATCTCCAAAAGGGAAATCCCAAAGAGAGAGGGATAATCCCAAGAATATAAACTTGTGATAGAAAAGGTAGAGGTTTTTTTAATCTTTTATACAGATAGCATAGCAAAAAGAAAATGGAATACTATTTACCCTTAAAAATGTCAGGTGTTTTGATTTGTTTTGTTTGGTTTGATTTGGTTTGGGTTGTTTTTCTTTTTTTTTTTTTTTTTTTTTTTTTTTTTTAAACCAATGCTCAATATGAGATTTTTACATTGGTATTTGAAGAATTACAGTGAATTATTGAATTCCCTGAATAAGCTTGAGTTCAGCCACACTTAATTTTCCTGGTTTTCAACATTTGCTTAGTAGCTTTCTGTGTTCGGTTTATGTATAGAGAAATGTTATATAGAATTCATGTAAAAAGATGCATAAATCCTATGTAACCAATGCAGGTCCTTACAGGGTGCACTAGACTTGCTTAATCTTGAAGTGGAAAAGATAGGAGTAATACAGTAAGGTCTTTGAAAAAGTGTAGAATCTGCTAAGAAATATGCAAGTAAAGATATAGTCATGTTCTGCACAGGCGTCTTCAACAGTAAACCACTAAGAACTTCAAAACCTGAACACTTCACTAAAATAAATATCAGATATATCATTATAACCTTTGCCAATTCTTGCTTCTTCCAGTTCACCAAAACCATCTTTCCTTTATAGTGCCAAAGTGCCAAGACTCACTATCTCATGTATACATTCGTGTATACATGTCTAGTTGAAAACAGTAGATACTAGCTATCTAAACTATCTCTGCATAAGTAATATTAAGAAAGCCTGGAGGTAAGGACACAAAAGAACTATTTAATAAGCCTGATTGATACATAGTAGTTCTTATGGTACAGACTCCAGGTGATACTTTACCAAAGTAAAGTGTAAAACTGTGATGTGTTTTTAGGATGACCTACTTTCAAGGTGGTCCCTTTCATTTGCTGATATATCAAAAAGTTTGAAAATAGGAAAGCTCATAGCTCTTTGAAAAATTGCAGTTGGATATACTTGACATGAACTTGAAATTACATTGTAAAAATATGCAAATACCATAAAATTTTGTATGACTATGTAATTAACTAATTACATTGATAAGCAATACACTCAACAAAACCCACATGATGTGTATTCTGTTATTGATTCTCTACAATGTCTCATCTGATTCATTTGCATGCTAGTTATCTTATCAGCAGGCTTTCACTTTACAAGTCCACAACAGCACTTACTTAAATTATTAAAGAATAAAGCTAAAAGTACCCTTTTCCTTTTTTCTTTTTCTTCCTTTAGTTGAAATACAAGAAGTTTGTTACCTTTCATGGTTAAATGCATTTGAAGTATTTTAAGGTATCTATTCATATTAGTTGATGTTTATTAAATCTATGGTTTCTTTTCTTCAGATTCCTTCACCTTTTCCTTTCTAATTTTGCAATCAAACTGTTGCTGAGGTTAAGAGAATTCTGTTCAGTAGCTTTTGGTGTTTCTTTTGAAACAGTTTACATCTCTTCTAGAATTCAGTATGACTTTAATACAGATATATATCACAGTTACATTTGAAGCAAGTACATTTTCTACTCCTAAATATGCTGAAATTGAGATAAGTTTGCTGTTCACAACAGCTACAGGGAGTATAAGAGGCACCAGGAAGACATATTCTAAAAGAGAAAATAACTTATGCTACATGTTAGTCATTAGATTGTCAATGCTAGCTGAGTAGAGAAAGAAACTATTCAAAAGAAAATTTTACACTGGGGGGAAAAAACCTCTCTTCTGAAGGTTTAGTAAGGACCAGATACTATGATAGAAGAACTTTGCATGATGAAAGGGTCATGAAAGAAGAGAAATTGTCAGTGCTGTGATAAGAAAGCAAGTGGTGCCCCAGAGTTAAATTCTGATGTGCCTGCCTGTGACTTTTCAACATTCACCAGAGATATTCCAGATTTCTGTGAACCCAGAATCTTCTTCCAGTTGTGCAAGTTACAGTGGTGTGCCAGGTAGCATATCTGATTTTATCACGGAGTTGTTGCAGAACAGATGCATTTAGTGTTGACCCAGTTTTACCTATGACATAAACCAGAATATGTCCTAATGTAGATGCTTTCAACTGGCAATACAAACTTGTATTTTTTTTCACAGCATGGTAGTATCTACCTTCACGCCAAATTAACTCTTGAGTCTCATTTCTGCTTTACTTTTTTCTTCAATAAAAAAAAGTTAAATTCAATGATGGCTACATGTGAGTGTTTATATACATGCACTATTTATGTAAAACACTTTATACTGTGAAAGGCCTAGATGAAAACATCATGCTTAAGATGCTGAAATAAATTTCAGGAAAAGAGTTTTCAATTTGTTATTAGTTGCATTAAAAAATTATTATATGGTAGGTTACTTTGTTTGGGATGTCTAGCCTATAGCTGGACAATGTGAATTTCCAAACCCTCCCAAATCAAATAAGGTTTTGTTGCTGGAATTTCTCAGATTAGATTTGAACCTCAGACTTAACTTCCTTCATTTTCCCGGTGCTCTCTGCCATGTTTATCTTCAATTTTCTGAAGCTAGTTACTGCCCAAAAAAGACAATACACCTCAAATACATCAAATTTATGACTTCAGCAGGTTACTTTGTGTTCTACAATTTGTGTGTCACTGTTTTATGTAGTATGTATCCTAAAAAACATCTATTAATAAGCGCATAGACACTTCCTTCTCTGCAGTGTTCTGGATGTAATCAGACACATTTGGTCTTGGTTATAGTTTTGTGGTGAAAGTTTTTCTGCATGTGTGTGATGTTGTTTCACATTGCTTGTCAAATATTTTAGAAATAATCCATTGATTTTCAGTTATCTGCCTGAAAGGTTTACTAATAAATAAATAAATAAATAAAAACTCTTTCCATTCTTTATTGCCTTGTGGTGATCTGAAAAATGACATCTCCATCAGTGCTTTTCTGGTTGCCATAAAAGCCTTGTTTGATTTATGATAAATGTTAATTACCTTCATATAGCTTCCAGCCTGTACAAGTAAATGATCTAGGACAATGAATGCCATGCTCATTCAAGCACACTGGGTTCAGAGTATTATCTATTAAAGGCCCTGTGGATTAAATGAAGCAGATAATATGTGACGAAATGTTTATTCTCTTCTTTTGGCCCACAAGACAAGTATATATTGCTACACTGCTTGATGTCTTGCCTGAAGGAAGAGAATTCCTTTGCAATTGTGTGGCTCTAATGCACTGCTTTGTTTCTTTGCACTGCACATACATTGCTTTTTTGCTGGTGGAGCAGGAAGATAAACACTTAGCTGGAGAAGAAATACATCTTCTCAGGGCAAAATATTATTGTAACCTGAAGTTGAAGCAAACTGACAAAACATTAAATTCAAATGAAGAATGCACTTTTTAAATCAACAACAGTGCCCTTAAAACAGAGAAATGATATTATCAGTGTATTTTCTCACCCAGTACAGAGGAATGAAAACCTTTTACTGTATTTGACTAAATACACCCAACATACTCTTAAAATTGTGAAAACTCTTAATATAATATTTTCGTGTCCTATTTTTTCAGACATTTTGCCTCAACAGACTTGGTTTCAAGAAAATCCATCACAGGAAAATATCAGCAGTGACACCTCTGCTACTGCACTGTGTGATGAAAGATTATAGGCTGTGACCATTGCAGCTTCTTCACAGTGTTGTTACGACAGCCTCCAAGCCCAGGCAAACTCAGAGACACCATTTAACTACACTATTCCCTATAAGGTTTTCTTAAAATATTTCAATAATCCTTGTCCTAAGGAAGGCACAGATACAGTACCCGTATTTGCATCTGTATCTACATCCCTCTTTCTCTACCTTTGTATTATCTCATCTCTGTTTATATCTAATATAGATCTATATATGCATCTACCTTTACCATGATAACAATTTGTCTTGATATCTATCTCAAAATCTGCATCTATCTCTATCTCTCTCTCTCTCTCTCTCTATCTCTCTCTCTATCTCTATCTCTATCTCTATCTCTATCTCTATCTCTATCTCTATCTCTATCTCTATCATCTCTATCTCTATCTCTATCTCTATCTCTATCTCTATCTCTATCTATCTCTATCTCTATCTCTATCTCTATCTCTATCTCTATCTCTATATCTATATCTCTATCTCTACCATCTCTATCATCTCTATCATCTCCATCATCTCTATCATCTCTATCTCTATCTCTATCTCTATCTCTATCTCTACCTCTACCTCTATCTCTATCTCTCTCTCTATCTCTATCTCTATCTCTATCTCTATCTCTATCTCTATCTCTATCTCTATCTCTCTCTCTCTCTCTCTCTATCTCTCTCTCTATCTCTATATCTCTATCTCTATCTCTATCTCTATCTCTATCTCTATCTCTATCTCTATCTCTATCTCTATCTCTATCTCTATCTCTATCTCATCTCTATCTCTATCCCACTCTCTATCTCTATCTCTATCTCTATCTCTATCTCTATCTCTATCTCTATCTATCTATCTCTATCTCTATCTCTATCTCTATCTCTATCTCTATCTCTATCTCTATCTCTATCTCTATCTCTATCTCTATCTCTATCTCTATCTCTATCATCTCTATCTCTATCATCTATCTCTATCTCTATCTATCTGTATCTATATCTATACCTGTATCTATATCACCTCTATCAATCTAAATTTCAGGAGGCCTTCATGGATGAACAAGGAGCCCCTGGACAAACACCACCATAAAGAAGTGACATAGAGAGTGTGGAAACAAGGATGGGTAGCTTGGAAAGAATATGGAAAAACAGTCATAGAATCATAGAAACACAGAATAGTTAGAGTTAGCCTCCATGTTAACCATAGTACAGCTGGGACCAGCTGGCATTGTTACTGCATTGCTGGCAAGAGTACTTTTCCATGTGCTGCTTTTGTGCAAGCTCATCACCAGCTAGAAAAAATAAGTTATCAGTCAGAGTTCACACAGTTTGGATGAGTGATTTCCTCTTCTTCACAGCTGTATATAATGCAGGTATTGTCAAGTCTGTAAGCAGAAACAGCAAAACCTACTACCTACTGCAGAAATAACCATAAAATCTGTTCGGTTTAAATGAGAAAACGTGATATTTGGTTGATATGCTGGAGGGAAGGAATGCCATCCAGAGGGACCTTGACATGCTTGTAAGGTGGGCTGATGCCAGTCTGGGGAAGTTTAACAATGACAAGTGCACGGTCCTACACCTGGGTCGGAGCAATCCCAGGCACAGATACAGGCTGGGCAGGGAGGAGATTCAGGGCAGCCCTGCGCAAAAGGACTTGGGGGTGTTAGTTGATGAGAAAATAAACATGAGCTGGCTTCAGTGTGCACTCGCAGTCCAGAAAGCCAACTGTATCCTGGGCTGCATCAAAAGGAGCGTGATCAACGGGTCATGAGAGGTGATCCTGCCCTTCTACTCTGCTCTCGTGAGACCTCACCTGGAGTGTTGTGTGCAGTTCTGGTGCCCCCAACATAAAGAGGACATGGAACTGCTGGAATAAGTGCAGAGGAGGGCCACGAGGATAACCAGGGCCTGAAGCACCTCCTGTATGAAGACAGGCTGAGAAAATTGGGGCTGTTCAGCCTGCAGAAGAGAAGGCTGTGTGGAGACCTCATAGCAGCCTTCCAGTATCTGAAGGGGGACTATAGGGATGCTGGGGATGGACTCTTCGTTAGGGACTGTAGTGAGAGGACAAGGGGTCTTCAAACTGTTTAAGGGAAGTTTAGATTGGATATGAGGAAGAAATTCTTTACTATAAGGGTGGTGGGGCACTGGAGTGGGTTGCCCAAGGAGGTTGTGAATGCTCTGTCTCTGGCAGTGTTCAGAACAGGGATGGACAGAGCTTTGGGTGGCATGGTTTAGTATGTGGTGTCCCTGTTGAAGCAGTCAGGAATCAGGTTAGGAAGGCTAAAACTGACACAACCCAGACTGGCTAAGGACATTAAGGGCAACAAGAAAAACTTCTATAGGTACATTGTCGACAAAAGGAAGATTAGGAAGAATATTAGCACCCTTCAGGAAGGAAGCAGGAAACAGTCACTTGGGACAAGGAGAAGGTCAAGGTACTGAAAGACTTTTTTGCCTCGGTCTCCACTGATGACAGCTCAAACCACAGTGCCCAAGTTGCACAAGACAAGGGCAGGGACTGAGAGAAAGAAGAGCTCAAGGAGAAGATCAGGTTCTAGTTCATCTAAGTAATCTGAGGGTTCAAAATTCCATGGGACCTGACAAACTGCATTTGTGGGCCTTGAGGGAATAAGCGAGTATACTTGCCAAGCGATTGCCCATCGTATCCAAGAAATCATTGCAGTTTGGTGAAGTTTCAGCAGACTGGAAAAGGACACTGGGACCTGGTGCTGTTCAGTATCTTTTTCAACACCAAAGACAGTGGTACTGAGTGCACCCTCAGCAGAGTTGCTGAGAATACCAAGCTGTGTGGTGTGATCGACATCTACAGGGAAAGGATGTAATTCAGAGGAACCTTGAAGACTCAAGAGGTGGGTCAGTACAAAGTTCATGTAGTTCAACAGGGCCAAGTGCAAGGACCTGTACCTGGATCAAGTCAAACTTGAACACAAATATGGTCTGGGGAGAGACTGGAGGAGGAGCAGCCCTGAGGAGAAGGAGTTCAGGCTGTTGGCTGAAAAGAAGCTCGACATGAACCAGCAGTGAGTATCATGGGATGCATCAAAAAGAGTGTCACCAGCATGTTGAGGGAGGAGATTCTGTTCCTCTGTTATCATGAGACCCAACCTTCTGTCCTGTGTTCAGCACTGGGACTCCCCAATACAGGAGAGATATGGACCTGCTTGAGTGAGTCCAGAAGGGGGCCATGAAGGAGATCAGAGGGCTGGAGCACTTATTCTGTGAAGACAGGCTGAGACAGTTGGGTTTGTTCTGCCTGGAGAAGAGAAAGCTCCAGGGAGACCGTACGGCAGTCTGTAAAGGGGGCCTACAGGAAATCTGGAGAGGGACTTTTTACAAGGGCTATGATTCTATAATTCTATGATTCTGTGATTCTATGAAGTGATAGGAGAAGGGACAATGGCTTTAAACTGACAGAGGGGAGATTTAGATTAGATGTTAGGAAGGAATTTTTTAGCACGGGAGTGGTATTGCACCAGAACAGGTTGTGCAGAGGGGTCGCGTGTGCTCCATGTCTGGAAGTGTCCAAGGCCGACTTGGATTGGGTTTTGAGCAGCGTGATCTATTGGAGGGTTTGCTGCCTAAAGCAGGGAGTTTGGAATTGGATGATTTTTAAGGTTAGCTCGAATCCAAACCAGTCTATGTTTTCATGATTGATTGGATGAATCTATGTAATGTCTATATCTCATCTATATATGCATGTATACGTATACATATAAATATAGCATCTCCGTCTTTATCATCTTTCTGCCTAACCTATATCCCCTTTGTCTCTATTTTTATCTTCATCATCTCAACCATCTTTGTCATCTCTCTGTGGATTTTTCTTGTCAATATATGTATGTGTATATATATGCATATGTCTATAACATCTATACCCATACACCTCTGTCTATATATTTTTGTATTTTTCATTCTTGGGCCTTGTTCATACACCAAGTAAACTGTCATTAGTGAGATTCATTGAAATTGGCAGTCAATGCAAAACCAGACAAGTAAGTTTGGCAAATATTTGTATGATAGATTATAACACAAAAGGTATTATTTATTAGCAAAAGATTAAGATTGGACCTCTTTTTACTCTGTCAGTTTTTCAAAATAACTGCATTAAAAGGAAATAATGGGATTTCAATTGCTGAATGTCATGTAGTTGGTGGTTCACCACTGCTGTTACAAAATGAAAAATGTTGAAAACTGAGGTCTACATTTAAAAAATATTGAACACAACTGGAAGCAACAAAAAGCACATGTAGAGCAAAGGTAAATAAACTGGATTGCTATATATGTATGTACAGATATCCTGGGGTTGAAGAGAGCTGTTCAGTTGAAATGTACCTTGATTTCTGCACACAAAATAAATACTTCATATTTTCCGTCATTTACATTTTGATATATTTCCCATTCTCCTTTCCTGTCAGAAGGTACCACCCCCCCAAAACAACCAAACTAACCCTTAAAGACAGTGATATGTTTCACAATGCTATTGTCATGAAAGGAGTCATGAAGAAAGTTTTTGCATTTGTAGTTTGAAATTTTGCTTATGTATGCTTATGTCCGCGTTCATATTTTTAAAAATAATTGTCATACCTTTGCTCACTATATTCAGGTTTTATTGTACAATCATGATATTATAGAATCATAGAATGATGGCATGATTTATGTTAGAAAGGAAGTTAATCTAGTTCCAATCTGTCTGCTATGGACAAGGGACACCTCCCACTAGACCAGATTTCTCAAAGCCCTGTCCAACCTGGCCTTGGACACTGCCAGGGATGGGGCAGCCACAACTGCTCTTGGAAACCTGTTCCAGTGTCTCATCACCCTCATACTGAAGAGTTTCTTTCTACTGTCTAATCCAAACCTCCTGTCTGTCAGTTTAAATCCATTCTCCCTTCTCCTATCACTCATAAAAAGTCCCTGTCCAGATTTCCTGGAGAGGGTCCCTTTAGGTACTGGAAGACTGCCATAAGTCTCCCTGGAGTCTTTTCTTCTTCAGGCTGAACAAGCCCAACTCGCACAGCCTGCCTTCATAGGATAGCTGCTCCTCTGGACGCACTCAAGCAGGTCCACATCTCTCATGTTGGGAGCCCCAGAGCTGAACACAGGACTGCAGATGGCATCTCAAAAGAGCAGAATGGAGAAGCAGAATCACCTCCCTCTACCTGCTGGCCATGTTTTTTCAATGCAGCACAGATTATGGTTGGCTTTCTGGGCGGCAAGCACATACCGATGGCTCATGTTGAGCTTGTCAACCAATGTCCCCAAGTCCTTCTCCTCAAGCCTGCTCTCAATCCAGCCTCTTCCTAGCCTGTTTCTGTCCTTGGGATTGTCCCAACCCAGGAATAGGACCTTGCACCTTGCCCACTTCTCCAGCCTGTCAAGGTCCCTCTGGGTGACATCTCTTCCTTCACTGCATCAACCACACCACACAGCTTGGTGTTGCTGGCAAACTTGCTGAGGGAGAGCTCAATCCCACTGTCCATGTCGCCAACAAAGATGTTGGACAGCGCTGGTCCCAACACCTACTCCTGAGGAACACCACTTGTCACTGAACTCCACTTGAACATCTATCCGTCTATTCATCTATTGAATATCCATCTATCTCCAGTTTAGGGACGAGGACATCATGCTAGGCAGTGTCAAATGCCTTGCAGAAATCAAGTAGATGATGTCAGTTGCTTATCCACCAGTGCTCTACCACATCTTAAAAGGCCAATTTTACCTTCAGCTTCATAAGCTGACATGTTTGTGCTAGTATTCTAAGTTGCTATAATTAACTAATTAGTACTACAAACCTGTCCATGATCTGTTCTTTCAGTGCATGTTCATTTTTCTGTATGCATATATGTTCATAACTTTGTACCAAAGTCCCTTTATTCTTTTCTTCCCAGAATGTGTTTTACAAAAAGCTAATTGCCTTTCTTTGTCAATTTAACACTTCAGTCAATCCGTGCTCATAGGTGCAAAATATTATGGAAGAGGTTATAATGGCAGATCTCAGTGTACGCCATAGTCACTGCAGAATGTGCTTGAGCACCTTGTCCATATATTTAGCAGCATTTTCCTGGCAAGTAATGAGAAATCTATTGCACACCTCTTTCAAAAGGTCAGACAGAATGCTGTTTGGCTTTATATTTCATAGGAAAGTAAGGTTATTATATTTTTTAAAACAGATATGTAACAGCTTTTGTGTTCTACTTTTCTCTTACCGCAGTTTGCCTACTAACACTGTAATTGCTTCCTTCTATGTAAAAACATACGTTTTTATTATAATGCTTTGGAGTTTGTCTGTTTTTCACATTTTTACAGTGAAAATGTGTTTAGTAAAAGAATAAAGTTATTTTCTGATGAAGCAAGTATATTATATAGCTCAAGATAAAGATGTTTGTGCCGTCCCCTGCTCTTGCAATAGGCCTTAATGACAGGAGACCTCCCAGCAGTCTCTGACTCACATGCTTTGGGCATTTCCTTGTAAGATTTGCTGTGTGAGATTTTACAGTGTTAACATTCTGTTTTTCAAGGTTTTAGTCAATGGGGATTTCTATAGAAAGTCAATTCAATTCTCAGATGTACTCAATATTTCTACAGAGCATAACCTTGCTTTTGATCTTTGGGTCCTATTACTCCCATGGGTTATTATACAGCAAATATATTTCCATATAAATCAAGCTTTCTTTTTGTTCATCCTGTTGTTGACTTTTTTATCTTGTGATCAGTTATGACACCGAAACATTTTTCAGCTATTCATGTTTTTTAAATTCACAGTTTATTACAGTAAGTTTTCTTAGAAATTTCTGAGAGTGTTCTGCATTTTGTAGGACATATTTAATTCTGTCTTATTCCCAGACTAATACTAAAGGCAATCGTAGTCTCAACCTCAAGGAAATTCAGTTGCTTCTATGTTTGTATTTCAGTATCAGTCTGATCTTTTTCTGTATTGAGGATACTTTGTGTCATCAGAAAATTTAATCAGTATCTGCCTCTTTTAGCGAGAGGTTACTAATGAAATTAAGCAAGGCTGGTTCCAAAACAGGCCCTGAGGAGCTCTGCTGGGGACTCTGCTCCACTACCCTCACTGTACTTTTCAGTATCATTCTTATGCTCTCTTCTTTTAGGCAGACCCCTAGCCTCTCTGCAGTTCCTTAACTAATGTCTTGTAAAGTTTTCTTCAACTTATTTCACTGAAGACATTGAAAATGCAGTTTTGGCTAGACTCTTTAGAAATTAAAATGAATGTAGCTGGGCTTGTGACAAAATTGTGTAAACAGACAGGATGATAGATATATTCTAGCCACTGGCAGGAACAAATAGGTACTGAGTTCCTGAAATAGCTATTTATTTCCTTAAAGAACAGCACCAACCCCATCTGAGAAGTTATTAGCTTGAGAATTAATTTCTCAGTGGAGTGTTTTTCCATGCAGTGACCCACTAGAAACACAAAACAAGGGAAAATCAGCCCTTGCTAATTGAGCAAGAGAGAATTTTCAGAGTTTTACAAGCAGAGCAAGTGGAAATGCAAATGGTGATAATTGGGAGCTAATTATTCCCAGCAGCTCTTTATGAACTCTCTGAGATGCATGCGCGGAAGGAGACTGGAAAAAAGAGATATTGATATTTCATTCTGATCCCTTAATAAAGGTGTAAATAAAAGTATCCCAAAGAGAATATGAAACAGTTTAATGTTCTCTTCATGAAGTAATATAATTCAACCTTGTAGTTTTATATAATGAAAGTATAAGGTTGATTTTTATGTATCAGTTATATCTCATTTCTCTTTTTCCCTACCTCTGCAGGTAGCGAAAGATGTTTCTTAATTTTTTTGAAATATATTTTTAAAGTTTGTATTCAAATAGAGTGAGGTCTTGTGGATGTTGATAAAACAGAAGAACAAGTGCATGAATCAGTTCATGGCATGTGAATATGAATATTTATTTGTTCACTAAAACTAACAAATCCTAGGGGTGACAGAGAGACTTGTGTGAGTTCAGCGTTAAGCTGTGAGCATGTCTATTCTGTTAACTGAAGACCTGCAAAAATAGGAGTTTCTAAAGAATTTCCATGCTAATCTGTACAAAAGCACCTACAATTAAGTGATGTCTTGATTTGGCATGACATGAGGGAAGAAGATGGACAATGCAGGACATTTCAGCAGAGAAGTATGAACACCCACTACACAGCAGTGGCAGGGGACTGCTGTGCAACTCTAAAGGTAAACTCATTTCAGGTAGAAGGTGGTAGAAAGGCCATTAATTTATGCAAACATAAAAATCAGACAAAAAAGTTTATGAATTATATTTTTAAGAAGTACTTACATTAAAAAAAACCCTGTTAAACTGAAAACTGTGCCATCAGAAGTTAAAGGAGCAGGCAGTCTTCTTGTCTAAGTACTTGACTTCCCTGATGGTGTGATTTCCATTCTGTGAAATGCTCATATTTTGACAAGTATTTTTATTGCACATTCTTGAGAGAGGAAGGAAGTAGGAAAAAATAGAAACCAGACCTCAACAGCCACCTGTACGATGGTTAAAAACTCTTCTGCTTTGTGGCAAACTAGGACAATACATTTTCTGACTCACTAGAAACAGCTTAATTGCAGTTACAGCCACTTCTCTTTCTTGTTTGTTTCTGTGGTGTTGTATTTGTTTCATTGTTTGGTAATTTCTTTTATTCTGCCAAATTAATCTGAATAATTATGTTACATGACAGAGAGAGAGAAGTAATTGAAAATAGAAAATGGTCTTCCACGTATCAGATGAGTGGCCAGATCCAATATGATAGGTTCAGAAGAAATATTTAAGCAAACCTGCATTTAGTGATATCTCTCCTTGTTTTTCTGTGTTTGTTTTTTTTTTTTGTTTCTATTTAATGTTATATGCAGCTAATACGCGTATCAGGTGTTAGTGCCACATGTCACAGTCTTTAATATTGCAAATAAACAAGTACTTAAAAACTCATAGATACACTCTTAAATTCTTCAATATAAGCCCAGCTGGGAAGACTTGAATGTCTGTTGTAGTATTTGATGCTTTGTGTGGGCAGTTAAGCATATCAACTAGGTAGAGGCAGCCATATGATGCTGCGGCTGTGTGACATATTCACATTGTACAGTACATCTCTAAGATTTTTTTCTCCTCTTCTCTTGATATTTTTACCAATGCTTTCCTCTAAGAGAATTTAGCAAGGTATTTTTGTTGTTGTTTGCCGAAGCAAATATTTTCCATTGTCTTTTCAGATGCAAAGTGCTTTATCATAGCAAAGTATATTTTAAGCCTGATATTACAGTCAGAGAGAAAGAAACAATGGGAGGCTAATGACTACTGTTTCAGAGGTGGTGGTAATCACAGAAATCAGAGTGAGAAGTTATTTTACTTTTCCTGCAGAAGTAGAGGTGCACCTTAGAGGAATATGGAGTCACATGGCATGTAACAAAAGATGTCCTACCATTCTTTGAAAAAAGTGGTTAAACGGCTCTGTCTTTCTGATATAACAAATCTATTCGGATGCTCTGTATTTTGTTTAAGGGTAAACCTTAACAAGGAAACTGATTAACCTGTTTTCTTTTTCTGGATTGTTGAAGAGGAAGAAATGTAGAAGAAAAAATGAAGACAGCATAGCAAAAGAAATTTATGGGAAAAAAATTGATCAGATAGTTTGCATATTTAGCTAAATATTAAGTCACTGAAAATTTAGCACAATAATTTTAGACCATCACCAGAGACTGAAATGTGCATTTACAACAGAACAAACCCAGTCTGCTGGATATTATGATATTTTCTGTCACTGTATAAATGCAAACAAGGTAAAAAAAAATCTGCCTCAACATGTATCAGTTTTATAAAAACAAGGACAGTTTCATTGCTCTACAGAACTGCATTACTGTGATAATGCATGCATCTGTAATCTCAAAAAGGTGAAGATTGTTCCCAAAATTAAGGAAGCAGTTAAAAAAAAATCCTTTAACCTTAGGAGTTAAACTGATAGCAACATACCCCCACAAACTGTACTCTCAGAATTTAATTATGAATTAAAGGAGCGCAGTTTTGGTTGACTTTAACTTTAGTTGGCATCATTTTTCAGTGTTTAGGTAAGTTAAAGCATAATTCTTAGCTGTAGAAGAGACTGAATTAAATAACCAATTAATAATGCCATATGTAGAGGTAGCATTAGATACCAAAATAAGATTTAACTGAGATTATAACACAAAGCTTCATGAAAGAAAGTTACCTGCTGTGGCCCTGATTAGGATACAAGTGTCTGGTAGTTTGTTTTTGGCAGTTCTCAGTGGCCTCATACAGTTTGCTGCTATTGTTCAGAGTAAGTTTCTGGATTGACATGGCAGTGAATGAAAAGGTCACTAAGTATGGGCTAGTAGAACAGTGCTACTTTTTGTATAACATGTTATCATAAACACTCTTGACTATACCATTCAATGACTGTGAGATCCTTCATCTTAATATGCAAGATCTTAAATACGTGGTAAGAGTTTTATGCATACGCTCCATATATAAAAATAGCTTTCACTACTGAAGTACTTCAGTTTGCTTTTTTTGACCTTTTTTTCCTCCTTCTTATTGTATTGAAGAAAACATACAAAACTAAACAGATTCAGAAAGGCCATGTTTCACCAAATAAAAGGGTTGAAGAGATTCTCTGCTGATGACAGCAGTGTGACTTTTCCCAAGTAAATGTTTCTGTATCTGTACATTTTTTCTTAGTTCATACAAAGCAGTAACTCCCTGAAAATGGAAGACACTGATTAGATCTGGAGTGTAGTTCCTGGGTGATATCCTGGCAAGATATGAACTAAGGTTGCACTCAGCACAGTGTTAAAGAGATTTTAAAGTTCAAAATAATATGATGCCTTTCAGACACCTGCATGGATTTTTGCGTCCCATTCTAGAATCAGGTCATCAGTTTTAACTATGTTTGCATAGCTAAAACTAACTTGCCTTTACTTACATATACTTAAAAATTTTATTTTTACTCCTTGTATGCTAGTATTCTCTGTACACAAACTCTGCCATTTGCGATGCTCAGAAAATGCAGATGATGGGAGTCTGTCCTGGGGCCTGCTCTGTTTACTGTCCTTATTGTAGACATGGAGGATGACTCAATGCATTCTGTCAGTTTAAAAGGTGACACCAACTCTGCAGGGCTGGGGCTGTTTCAATCAAGATTAGGAACAGCTTTGGGGTACCTAACAACACCCTGGTGTCTACAGGGAGAGAATCTAGGGGGCAGGGAGGGGCAGAAGGCTGAGACAGAAGCTGGAACAGGAAAACTTCAGACCACACATATTATAACAATGTGGATAGCTAAGAGGTGGAGCATATGGCCCAGCGTGGCTGCTTCCTATCTCTGGAGACTTTTATGCCCCAGGGAGATGAAGCCTTGTACATTGCCATCTGAGTTTGGTGTTGGCCCTGGTTGGATCAGGGAATCACACCTGAGACACCCTAAGGACCCCTCAAACCTGCATGGTCTAGTGATTCTGAGTAGAAAACAGAGACTATGAGAAATGTTTTGCCTTCACCATTTTTGAGATGGCATTTATAGGCTGTGTAAGGAGGAAGGTCCACTCTGACAACAAAACAGAGCTGAGTACACCATTTCTGTTCTGGGGCATACTTTACTGTTTTTAATATTTTTGTAGGCACCTCTGCTGAACATAAAGGCTTTCTCATATGTAATTTGAGAGCGGTTTTTCATTTCTGTCAACTTTCCAGTACATTTTCTATTATCTTTCTTTCTTTTTCAGCTGCTGTTTTTTCTTCCAGCTCTATAGGTTTCAATTTTGAAAGAATGTCATTGATAGACTGATGGGTTATCTCTTCCTAGTCCTGGTCCACAGTGTGGTCTGGAGCACGCATTTTCAGTAACCATCCTTGCTTTTTTCTGCTTTGGGAATATCACATAAGACTGGGACATCACTGTATTAAGATTCATTTTTATGTATAAAAAAACACAAAACAAACCAACAGACAAAAAAAACCCAACAATAACAAAAAACCCATCAAAGTCATAGAATCATGGAATAGTTAGGGTTGGAGAGGAACTTAAGTTTGTTTAGTTCCAATCCTTCTGCCATGGGCAGGGACGCCTCACACTGCACTATTTCACTCAAGGCTCTGTCCAGCCTGCTCTTGAGCACTGCCAGGGATGAAGCATTATATCACTTCTTTGGGCAGCTGTTTCCGTACTTCATTGTTCTTTTTCTAATAGCGGTCAGTTGCAAAGCCTTAAGAAAAGTGTATGTATAATGGGAGCTGGAGCTAGATCATCTTAAGGTCCTTTCCAAACCTAACTATTCTATGATTCTAAGGCAAAACTTCATGATGTCCCAGTCATGAGAAACTTTGCATATTGATGAACTTTGAGCCAAAACATGTATGAATATCTTTCTTCTTACTATCACTTTATGAACTTGAGCATTAATTTGCCCATAAGTTTTCGGTCCCATCCACAGTATCCCGTAAGGGAAAATAGAACCAGTTTAAATAATGCCTTATGTGGAAGGTAACTTGTTTGGGTGGTTTAAAAAAATGAGAATATTGCTGGAAACAGGTTGTAGTATTTGACATCTTAGTGTGTCCACCACACAGGTTCAAAGATGTCTTAAGAACTTAGCACTGGTTCAAGTCTTTTTGATTCTAGATAGGTTTCGAACAGACATTTGGTATCTGTAGAGGATTCTGCACTACAGTTTCCTTTGAGAGGAAAGTTTACAGGATAGATTTGGTTTTGTGCAACTAAGTTTCATCTCTCATTTTCTGGCCAAACCTTCATCAAAGTGTAAATCTTCAGGAGATTGTCACAATCAGTTTACATTTTGCTTGTCTTGAAGTTGTTATTTCACTTCCAAGCTTTGTCATGTTACAGTTTGTTTCCTTTTCAGGACTTTTAGAATAACTTGGTATTGTACTGGGGGCAGGGAGGAAGAGAAGAGGTGAGAGAACAAAAAAAATAGTTCCCAGTTGTGATACATGGTCATATATTACTACAGAGTAGTAACAGTAACAACAGTTATAATGATAAACTATCTTTCTGTGGTTAAGCTATGGGAAATTAATCCCATAACAACTTTTTATTCTTACTGTTTTCAAGGTTTCTCCTTGAGAAAACTTTGTAAAGATAAAGGTATAATTAGTCAGACAGATCCTCGTTCTCTCTGAACTTACTAAATCCTTCAAGACACTCACACATACTTGTGAAGTATGCCTTCCTTTCGCTAAAAATTGTGTTGACTCCAAATATATCATATTTATGCATGCCTACAGATTATGGATGTTATGTAACCACTTAAAACACTGGGAACACTTTTTAACTTGATTAAAATATTTTTTTACCCACTTACATTTTTCATTTTAAGTAATCTGCATCCTCTCTTCAGTAATGACGAAATGGAGGAATTAGTGTGTGTTTAGAAAGTTCTATTTTAGAATGCATCAAAGTTTAAAAGCAATTAAAAGCAGAATATGAGAAGAAGTAATGTACTGGCAGTAGCAATGGGGTATGTTAAGACTTCCTAACACCTATAACTGTCTACATCTTTTCATTTAGAGAAAAAGAAAAAAGAGGAAATACCTAGCCTTAGAGTACTATACTGCTTCAGCATGTAAGAAAACAATTGTATGCCTTTAAAGGTAGGATTAATGTATTAAACCAATGGAAGCATTCATAGAATCATAGAATCATAGAATAGTAAGGGTTGGAAAGGACCTCAAGATCATCGAGTTCCAACCCCCCCGCCATGGGCAGGGACACCTCCCACTAAACCATGCCATCCAAGGCTATGTCCAACCCCACCTTGAACGCCGCCAGGGATGAAGCATCCACAACCTCCCTGGGAAACCCATTCCAGGGCCTCATCACCCTCACAGTAAAGAATTTCTTCCTCAGATCCAATCTAAACCTCCCCTATTTAAGTTTAAACCCATTACTCCTTGTCCTCTCACCACAGTCCCTAATGAAGAGTCCCTCCCCAGCATCCCTATAGACCCCCTTCAGGTATTGGAAGGCTGCTATGAGGTCTTCACGTAGCCTTCTCTTCTCCAGGCTGAACAGCCCCAATTTTCTCAACCTATCTTCATACAGGAGGTGCTCCAGTCCCCTGATCATCTTCGTGACCCTCCTCTGGACTTGTTCTAACACTTCCATGTCCTTTTTATGTTGAGGACACCAGAACTGCACGCAGTACTCCAAGTGAGGTCTCACGAGAGTTTTAAAGCTGTATCATCAGTTAAGAAGCTAAAAATTATTTTTTGTATATATTCTCCAAGTAAGAAGCTTAAGTGATAACGAATAAACTCATTTTTGCAGCTGCAGTTGACTGCCAGATGATCAAATCTGCTTTGTACTTAAGAGACAAAATTGTGCCATGAATTGAAAATCAGAAAGCACTTGTGACCTGGTTGTAACTCAAAAGAAAATCTGTTTTGAACTTGGTTGTTTCTGTGCATTTTAAATATTCATGACCAGATTTACCCATTATATAAATGCTCACTCATATCATTATGCCATATAATGAATTGCTTCCCCTGTGGAAAGTAATCATTATATCTTTGCATCTCATCCAACTGCATATTAAATTTTACCCTTCCACACCTATAATTTCTTTTGTTTGCTGAGATGTTATTTTTTGTTTTATTTTGTTTTCATTTTTGTTTTGTTTTGTTTTTAATAAATTTAGGCTGATATTTTACAGGATTAATTATACCCTGCATCACATAGTTATAGGTTCCTTATATTACACCTGTTAAGCCTCCCGAGGCCAAATTGCTACATAGCAGATCACAGACTGCATATTAAAAATCTGAGTTTTCAAATGAAAATAATTTCAAATGAAAATTAAATACCCCTCATGGAATTAATTATCTTGTAATCTCTCCCTACCATAAATTATGTCAAAATTTGGACCTTGGGCTTTCTTCTGATGAGGTACCTTTTCTGTTCAGAGTTCATCAATTCCTCCCCATTCTCAGAAAAAAAAAGCCACAATTCTTGGCAGTTGGTTCAGAGCAATGACCTAGAGCAGGAATCAGAGAAGGAAATAGAAAGAAGTGAAGTCCAGACTAAGGCAGATCTTTTCCCTTCCTTATTCTCAAAAGTAAGGCTTCTGGTCAACACCTAGCAGGTAATCATAGAATCATAGAATAGTTAGGGTTGGAAAGGACCTCAAGATCATCGAGTTCCAGCAACCCCGCCATGGGCAGGGACACCTCCCACTAAACCATGCCACCCAAGGCTATGCCCAACCCCACCTTGAACGCCACCAGGGATGAAGCATACACAACTTCCCTGGGCAACCCATTCCAGGGCCCCACCACCCTTACAGTAAAGAATTTCTTCCTCATATCCAATCTAAACTTCCCCTGTTTAAGTTTAAACTCATTACCCCTTGTCCTCTCACCACAGTCCCTAATGAAGAGTCCCTACCCAGCATCCCCATAGGCCCCCTTCAGATACTGGAAGGCTGCTATGAGGTCTTCATGCAGCCTTCTCTTCTCCAGGCTGAACAGCCCCAATTTTCTCAGCCTGTCTTCATATGAGAGGAGCTCCAATCCCCTGATCATCCTCGTGGCCCTCCTCTGCACTTGTTATAACAGTTCCATGTCCTTTTTATGTTGAGGACACCAGAACTGCACACAATACTCCAAATGAGGTCTCACGAGAGCAGAGTAGAGGGGCAGAATCACCTCCCTCGACCTGCTAGTCACGCTCCTTTTGATGCAGCCCAGGATAGAGTTGGCTTTCTGGGCTGCAAGCGCACACTGAAGGTGGCTGATGTTCACTTTTTCCATCTACCAACCGCCCCAAGTCCTTCTCCGCAGGGCTGCTCTCAATCTCTTCTCTGCCCAACCTGTAGCTGTGCCCTGGATTTCTCTGACCCAGGTGCAGGACCTTGCACTTAGCATGGTTAAACTTCATCAGGTTGGCATCAGCCCACCTCACAAGCATGTCAAGGTCCCTCTGGATGGCATTCCTTCCCTCCAATGTATCAACCGAACCACGCAGCTTGGTGTCATCAGCAAACTTGCTGAGGGAGCACTCAATCCCACTGTCCATGTCACCCACAAAGATGTAGAACAAGACCGGTCCCAACACTGATTCCTGGGGTACACCACTCGTTACTGATCTCCAGCTGGCCATTGGCTACTCTTTGCGTGCGGCCGTCCAGCCAGTTCTTTATCCACCGAGTGGTCCACCTATCAAATTGATGTCTCTCCAACTTAGAGAGAAGGATGTCATGTGAGACAGTGTCAAAGGCTTTACAAAAGTCCAGGTTGATGACATCAACTGCTCTACCCCTCTCCATCAGTTCTGTAGCCCCTTCATAGAAGGCCACCAGATTGGTCAGGCAGGATTTCCCCTTAGTGAAGCCATGCTGGCTGTCATCAGACACCTTGTTGGTTTTCATGTGCCTTAGCATGACATCCAGGAGAATCCGCTCCAAGATTTTGACAGGTACAGAGGTGAGACTGACTGGTCTGTAATTCCCTGGCTAATCCATTTTCCCCTTCTTAAAAATGGGGGTTATATTTCCCTTTTTCCAGTCATCGGGAACTTCACCTGTCTGTCATGATTTTTCAAATATGATGGACAGTGGTTTTGCAACTTCATTTGCCAGCTCCTTCAGGACCCGTGGGTGGATTTCATCCGGTCCCATGGACTTGTATACATTCAGGTTCTTAAGAGGGTCTCAAACCAGATCCTCTCCTACAGTGGGCCCAAGGTCTTCATCCTCACAGTCCCTATGTCTGCCTTCCAAGACTTGGGTGGTGTGGTCAGAGCATTTTCTGGTGAAGACCAAGGCAAAGAAGTCATTAAGAACCTCAGCCTTCTCTAAATCCAGCTAACCCAGTTCTCCCAATAGCTTCTGGAGAGGGCCCACGTTGTCCCTAACCTGTCTTTCATTTGCAATGTACCTATAGAATCCCTTCCTGTTATCTTTCACATTCCTAACCAAGTTTAATTCTAAGTGGGCCTTAGCTTTCCTAACCTGGTCCCTAGCTTCCAGGACAACAACCCTGTATTCCTCCCAGGCCACCTGACCTTGCTTCCACCTTTTATAAGCCTCTTTTTTCCTTCCAGTTTTCCTCACAGGTCCTTACCCGTCCAAGGAGGTTCCCTGGCCCGTCTGCTAAATTTCCATCTAGTTGGGATGTGACGCTCCTGAGCTTGCAGCAGGTGATCTTTGAATATCAACCAACAGTCTTGGGCCCCCCTGCCCTCTAGGGCTCTATCCCATGGAACCTTACTAAGCAGGTTCCTGAAGAGGCCAAAGTCTGCTCTCTTGAAGTCCGGGGCAGTGAGCTTGCTGCAAGCTCTTCTCACTGTCCTGAGGATCTCAAACTTCGCCATCTCATGATCGTTACAATCAAGGCTGCCCTGGAGCATCACATTTCCAACCAGACCTTCCCTGTTAGTGAGGACGAGGTCAAGCATGGCACCTCTCCTTGTCGGCTCCTCGATTACTTGCAGAAGGAAGTTGTCTTCCACACAATCGAGGAACCTTCTGGATTGCTTGTGCCAGGTCATACCATCCCTCCAACAGATATCAGGGTGGTTGAAGTCTCCCATGAGAACAAGGGCCTGCAAGCACGAGGCTGCTCCTATCTGCCTATGGAGCGTTTCATCCAGCGAGTCCCCTTGGTCAGGTGGTCTGTAACAGATCCCCACAATAATGTCTCCCATCGCTGTTCTCCCTTTAACCCTGACCCACAAACTCTCTGTCGACTGCTCACCTGTCCCCAGACAGAGTTCCATACTCTCTAGCCTATCCCTAGCATAAATAGCAACTCCCCCTCCCTGTCTGCCGGGCCTGTCTTTCCTAAAGAGCCGGTAACCTCCCATTACAACACACCAGTCATAGGAGCCATCCCACCATGTTTCTGTGATGCCTATGATATCATACACCCGTAGACGTGCACACATCTCTAATTCCTCTTGTTTGCTCCCCATGTTACGGGCATTTGTATAGAGGCATTTGAGTTGAGATCCAACTGAAGCCGGCTCATTGGCTGGAGCAGCTGGAATATCTCTACATTGCTCTGAATGTTTACTGTAGATGTTGCCAACCGACTGGGTGTGTTGGGATGGAATGTTGCCCCCCTCCCCCATCACATCTAGTTTAAAGCATCCTTGACCAGTCTGGCACGCCTCCTACCAAATCCACTCTTCCCCTTCTTTCTCAGACCAGCTCCACCAGCCCCCAGTAGACCTGGCCTACTAAATTGAGTTCCATGTTCAAGGTACCCAAACCCCTGACTATAGCACCACCCTTCCAACCATTTATTAACCTGCCCAATCCTCCTAGCCTTTTCAAGGTCCTGCCCTGTATCCTGGAGAATTGACGAAAAGGCAATCTGAGCTCCAGAGCCCTTAACCACCTCTCCCAGAGCTCTGTAGTCCTTCTTTATGTTCTCCAGGCTACTGCTATCTATATCACTAGCACCCACATGGATTACCAGGAGTAGTCAGTGGGACCAGGGTAATAGTCAGTGGGATCAACTAGAGCAGGCAGCTTCTTGGCCACATCCCTGATCTGAGCCCCTGGTAGGCAACACACCTCCCTTGAGCTGGGGTCAGGCCGGCAGATGGGTGCCTCTGTGCCTTTCAGATTAGAGTCCCCGACTACTACGGCCCGCTGCTTTTTCCTGGCAGCACCAGTAGTGATCTTTACCAGTGCACCAGCTGGTTGCGCCTGGTGGGAGCGCTGTTGCTCATCAGCTCCCTGCAGGACAGCAAAGCGGTTCTGGGTGGGGATAACAGATGTAGGAGGAAGCCCCTTGCTTTTAATTGCCCTCTTCCTCCTTTTTTTGTTGTTTTTTTCTGTTACCTTTTCCCAGCTTCCTGGGTTAGCAGCCTCCTTTCCTGCATGGGCAACAGTAGACACTCGAGGCCCCAGAACAGCCTGGTCCCGAGCAAGCAGTGCTGCTCCCCCTCAGCTTCCCTGACACCTTTCAGCCTGGTAACAGCTTCTTGCAGCTCAGCCACCTGCTGCAGGAAGACCTCCACCAGGGAGCACAGAGTGCAGCCCTGCCCATTGCTCACCCTTCCCTCAGGACAGCAGTGCAGGGACTCTCTACACCCCGAGCTCTGCACTACAGCCTCCCTTCCTATTGGCTCCGTTTGGGTGTCTACACTGGCCACCACCGGCACAGCCAGAGCGGCACTCCCAGACCGAGCCTTGCTAGTACGGCGAGTGTTCACCATCCTGCTCACCACCCAGCTCGCCTGCCCGCGCAAACTGCCTCAAGCCCACCCTGTTTGCCCACCCTGTTCGCTGCGCTCTGGGCCGCTCGCGCTCCCTGGGGCAGGATTTTAACCAGTCAGGTCTGCCGCCGGTCCTCCTGGCTCCGTCCCCTCTGAGTCAGCTGCTCGCCTCTGCTGAGCTGCAGGTTCCTGGGCAGGCCTTGTCGAGGACTTGAGGCTCCCTCGGTGCAAGCTGCTGCTCCGAGGTGAAGCTCGTAGACGCCAAGCCTCCCTCCCCGATCAGGCGCTGCAGGCCTCCCCTCGCGATACAGTCACCTCAGCAATAATGCTAATCACCCTCTCAGTGACAGAGTATTTTGGGTTCAGCGGTAGTAGACATTTTTTCTCCTTCTTAGTAGCTGCTGCAGTGCTGTGTTTTTGACTTTCAGCCTGGGAACAGTGCTGATAACACCGATGTTTTTCGTTACTGCTCAAATGTTTAGTCTGACCAAGGACTTTCTGAGCTTCATGCTCAGCCAGGGAGAAGGGGAAGACGGGAGGAAGCAGAGACAGGACATCTGACCCAAATTAACCAAAGAGATATTCCATACCATGGCACATCATGCCCAGTATATAAACTGGGGCAGTTACCTGGAAGGGTTAGATGACTGCTTGGGTTGGTCTGGATATCGTTTGGCGGGTGGTGAGCTGTTGTATTCTCTTCCATTGTTATTTCCTTTATCATTATTATTCTTGGTGGCAACAGCAGTGGTTTGTGTTATACCTTAGTTACTGGACTGTTCCTATCTCAACCCATGGGAGTTACATTCTTTCGATTCTCCTCCCCATCCCCCCGGGACCTGGGAGGAAGAAAGAGGAGGGAGTGACTGAGTGAGCTACATGGCTGAGTGGACTTAAACCATGACACAGGGAGATCAAAAATCCACTAGTTTCACTTTGAAAAGGGAGCAATCTGCTTCTGTTAAGTTTCTGCTATCTTAAAGAGTTTGACAGCTGGAACTACAGGAAACATAGATTTGAGTTTTAACCTGGTTCTGGATTGTAACTGTTTGCACAAGACACAAATTATGGCTCAGACATGAAGTTATGACTTAAACCAAATTCTGTGCACTCCTAGAGACCATTAATGACCTCTGCTAGTAACTCATTTTTTGCCTTCTCTTACCATTATACTAAAGTACTTGATTTGCATGTAAATGATTTGAGTCATGTAATTTTAATCAGAAGGTACAAGATTTTGTCACTGAAAAATGTTCAGAGTGAAAATGTCCATTTCCTTATGGAAAGAGATATTGAATGCAATATATATTTTGTTTTGTTTTGTTTTGTTTTTTGTTTTGTTTTGTTTTGTTTTGTTTTTAAAGCATACTATATTTCTCATAGAATGAAAATGAAAGCTATACAAAGTTACAACTGAAGTAACTGTATGTAAATGTGGCTGTGGTAGAGGACACACAAGGTTTTCATTTTCTCAAAGCGGAAAGGAGATTAGAACTACCAAGTTGTGTGAATAAACACTGATAAAGGGAAGTGGAGTTTTTCTTGTATCCCAAGCCTGAAAACAGGGTCAAGGTTTACTTTAGTCATTGACTCAACTGCATATCAAGATGAGAAGCTTTTGGTGTTGTGCTCAATAAGTATCCCCACACACTACCATGGCAATCCAGATCAAAAGAAAGAGAAGCTGCAGTTATATATATTTTTTTCTTTCATACTGTCCTTTTTGTTTTCAGATAGATTGCAGACACTTACTACTCACTTGATATTGATAGTAGTGGTAACAATAGTGGACCAATACAATAGTTTGTGAACTGTAATCAGGAAAGTGCCCAGAAAGAATGAGAGCCTAGAACTATGTTGTGGGTCTCCAAGCTGGAGTGGTTGATGGCTTGACAAGAGGGTGATAATATACATTGGTGATACATAATGATTGCATCAGTTCCCTGATAAACATCAGAATATCACCTTCCTACGGATTGTGTGACTGCCATTATCCAGGCTAGAAAAGATAAGAAAAGAAATAGGAATCAGCACTGTTGTTGGAAGGTGAGCTTAGGTTTATTAATAATTTCTAAATTAAGTTACAAGTAATTTATAAATTAAAAAAAATCAGAAGGAAGATTTTTTTAGAAGTCTCAGCTTACTAATTTCTGAATTCTATTGATCAATTTTGCTTTTATGAAATTATTTATTTACTCATGATCCTAGAGTAGCTCTATTTCGTGCAAGCTGTCTTTCCTCTAATGCTTAGGTTGAAAAATGCAGCTCGTAGCAAATGTATTGCTACATCTGGTGATTTCCACTACACATAGCTAAACGTGACTTCTTGAAAATAAAATGAGGTCTACAGGGCCAAATATCTGCTTTAATTATTCTTTAGCTTGATTTTATATAATAATTTCTTGGGTTTACTACTGTTATTGCTGATGTTGTCATCGTTACAGACATTTCTAAATTATTTGGGATCATATTAGAATAATGCTTGTACCAAATTCTGGTTCTAAGCCGTCTGGTGTTGGGAACTTTTCCCATTTTTCTCAGACCTATCTATAAATGACTCAGGTAACTTTTAAAGTACAAGATTAAATACTACAAGATCATCCCATTTTTTGCGCTCTTCCCATGTTTTATTTCTTGGCGTATTTTCTCTTTCCTATGAGTTGTGTGTTTTCTTGGAAAAGACAGTAATGACAAACCTTAAGCAGAGGTATTTGATGTTTATGCCCTTAACAAATCCAGGAATAATTAAACTGAAGAAATACCACCTCGGGAGAAACTGTAGAGTTGCTGTCTCAAATTTACTGTCCCTGATATCCTTTCTCTGCTACAAGTATAATCAAAGGACAAAGGATAATAAGATTGCACACACTAAGCAAAGTGAGTGTTGGAATAGATTTAGATAAAACTGCAGCCTAACCAGAATTTTAAGTCTTTTGTTGTGAAAGCAGCAAGAGAAGTATGGCATGCCCTGGAACGTATAGAATTTAGAAAGTTGTGGCCAACATTAAAGCTCACATTTGGAAGAGTTATATTCACTTATTTCAAATTGCATTGTTTCTGTAATAGTAAATCAGTGGATGTGTGAAATAACTGTATGGTAGAAACATCTTTTCAAAACCTGCTTGCCAGTGTTATCTTATTTAAGCTGTTTAGGCAGAAATTCTTTCAGATTTTACTGATGTAACTCAGAGAAAATTCACTGTGGTTTTGCCTACACTATTACCCAGTTCTAGTAATCCATGTGGGTACTAGTGATATAGATAGCAGTAGCCTGGAGAACATAAAGAAGGACTACAGAGCTCTGGGAGAGGTGGTTAAGGGCTCTGGAGCTCAGATTGTCTTTTCGTCAATTCTCCAGGATACAGGGCAGGACCTTGAAAAGGCTAGGAGGATTGGGCAGGTTAATAAATGGTTGGAAGGGTGGTGCTGTAGTCAGGGGTTTGGGTACCTTGAACATGGAACTCAATTTAGTAGGCCAGGTCTACTGGGGGCTGGTGGAGCTGGTCTGAGAAAGAAGGGGAAGAGTGGATTTGGTAGGAGGCGTGCCAGACTGGTCAAGGATGCTTTAAACTAGATGTGATGGGGGAGGGGGGCAACATTCCATCCCAACACACCCAGTCGGTTGGCAACATCTACAGTAAACATTCAGAGCAATGTAGAGATATTCCAGCTGCTCCAGCCAATGAGCCGGCTTCAGTTGGATCTCAACTCAAATGCCTCTATACAAATGCCCGTAGCATGGGGAGCAAACAAGAGGAATTAGAGATGTGTGCACGTCTACGGGTGTATGATATCATAGGCATCACAGAAACATGGTGGGATGGCTCCTATGACTGGTGTGTTGTAATGGGAGGTTACCGGCTCTTTAGGAAAGACAGGCCCGGCAGACAGGGAGGGGGAGTTGCTATTTATGCTAGGGATAGGCTAGAGAGTATGGAACTCTGTCTGGGGACAGGTGAGCAGTCGACAGAGAGTTTGTGGGTCAGGGTTAAAGGGAGAACAGCGATGGGAGACATTATTGTGGGGATCTGTTACAGACCACCTGACCAAGGGGACTCGCTGGATGAAACGCTCCATAGGCAGATAGGAGCAGCCTCGTGCTTGCAGGCCCTTGTTCTCATGGGAGACTTCAACCACCCTGATATCTGTTGGAGGGATGGTATGACCTGGCACAAGCAATCCAGAAGGTTCCTCGATTGTGTGGAAGACAACTTCCTTCTGCAAGTAATCGAGGAGCCGACAAGGAGAGGTGCCATGCTTGACCTCGTCCTCACTAACAGGGAAGGTCTGGTTGGAAATGTGATGCTCCAGGGCAGCCTTGATTGTAACGATCATGAGATGGCGAAGTTTGAGATCCTCAGGACAGTGAGAAGAGCTTGCAGCAAGCTCACTGCCCCGGACTTCAAGAGAGCAGACTTTGGCCTCTTCAGGAACCTGCTTAGTAAGGTTCCATGGGATAGAGCCCTAGAGGGCAGGGGGGCCCAAGACTGTTGGTTGATATTCAAAGATCACCTGCTGCAAGCTCAGGAGCGTCACATCCCAACTAGATGGAAATTTAGCAGACGGGCCAGGGAACCTCCTTGGACGGGTAAGGACCTGTGAGGAAAATTGGAAGGAAAAAAGAGGCTTATAAAAGGTGGAAGCAAGGTCAGGTGGCCTGGGAGGAATACAGGGTTGTTGTCCTGGAAGCTAGGGACCAGGTTAGGAAAGCTAAGGCCCACTTAGAATTAAACTTGGTTAGGAATGTGAAAGATAACAGGAAGGGATTCTATAGGTACATTGCAAATAAAAGACAGGTTAGGGACAACGTGGGCCCTCTCCAGAAGCTATTGGGAGAACTGGGTTAGCTGGATTTAGAGAAGGCTGAGGTTCTTAATGACTTCTTTGCCTTGGTCTTCACCAGAAAATGCTCTGACCACACCACCCAAGTCTTGAAAGGCAGATGCAGGGACTGTGAGAATGAAAACCCTAGGCCCGCTGTAGGAGAGGATCTGGTTTGAGGCCCTCTTAAGAACCTGAATGTATACAAGTCCATGGGACCGGATGAAATCCACCCACGGGTCCTGAAGGAGCTGGCAAATGAAGTTGCTAAGCCACTGTCCATCATATTTGAAAAATCGTGGCAGTCAGGTGAAGTTCCCGATGACTGGAAAAAGGGAAATATAACCCCCATTTTTAAGAAGGGGAAAATGGATTAGCCAGGGAATTACAGACCCGTCAGTCTCACCTCTGTACCTGGCAAAATCTTGGAGCGGATTCTCCTGGAAGTCATGCTAAGGCACATGAAAAATAACAAGGTGTCTGATGACAGCCAGCATGGCTTCACTAAGGGGAAATCCTGCCTGACCAATCTGGTGGCCTTCTATGAAGGGGCTACAGAACTGATGGAGCGGGGTAGAGCAGTTGATGTCATCTACCTGGACTTATGCAATGTGTTTGACACTGTCTCACGTGGCATCCTTCTCTCTAAGTTGGAGAAGCGTCAATTTGATAGGTGGACCGCTCAGTGGATAAAGAACTGGCTAGATGATCGCAATCAAAGAGCTGTGCTCAATGGCTCAATGTCCAGATGGAGGCCAGTAACGAGTGGTGCCCCTAGGGATTGGTGTTGGGACCGGTCTTGTACAACATCTTTGTGGGTGACATGGACAGTGGGATTGAATGTGCCCTCAGCAAGTTTGCCGATGACGCCAAGCTGTGTGGTTCGGTTGATACATTGGAGGGAAGGGATGCCATCCAGAGGGACCTTGGCATGCTTGTGAGGTGGGCTGATGCCAATCTGATGAAGTTTAACCATGCCAAGTGCAAGGTCCTACACCTGGGTCGGAGCAATCCCAGGCACACATACAGGTTGGGCAGAGAAGGGATTGAGAGCAGCCCTGAGGAGAAGGACTTGGGGCGGTTGGTAGATGGAAAAAGTGAACATCAGCCACCTTCAGTGTGCGCTTGCAGCCCAGAAAGCCAACCGTATCCTGGGCTGCATCAAAAGGAGCGTGACCAGCAGGTCGAGGGTGGTGATTCTGCCCCTCTACTCTGCTCTCGTGAGACCTCAGTTTGAGTATTGTGTGCAGTTCTGGTGTCCTCAACATAAAAAGGATACGGAACTGTTATAACAAGTGCAGAGGAGGGCCACGAGGATGATCAGGTGACTGGAGCACCTCCCATATGAAGATAGGCTGAGAAAATTGGGGCCGTTCAACCTGGAGAAGAGAAGGCTGCGTGGAGACCTCATAGCAGCCTTCCAATATCTGAAGGGGGCCTATGGGGGTGCTGGGGAGGGACTTTTCATGAGGGACTGTAGTGAGAGGACAAGGGGTAATGGGTTTAAACTTAAACAGGGGAAGTTTAGATTGGATATGAGGAAGAAATTCTTTACTGTAAGAGTGGTGAGGTCCTGGAATGGGTTGCCCAGGGAAGTTGTGTATGCTTCATCCCTGGCGGCGTTCAAGGTGGGGTTGGACATAGCCTTGGATGGCATGGTTCAGTGTGAGGTGCCCCTGCCCATGGCAGGGTGGTTGGAACTCGATGATCTTGAGGCCCTTTCCAACCCTAACTATTCTATGATTCTATGATTCTACTCATGTTAACTTCCTTGCATTTTACCTGTAGGTAAGATGATTTTAAGGTATTTTTACACTTTTGTAGTTTAAATCCAAAATTATTGAATCTTTTCTCATTGAAAATTATATTTAAAATTACATCTGATAAGACTGCAAATTCCTGATAACTTTGAAGGAGATATGTACTGTATTTATTCATTCCGAATTTCTAAACTTTATGTAAAATTATGGTCAGGAATTTACAAACAGTAAATTATTCTACTTATATATTATTTTATTAATTATTCTGAGACTTAGTGAAGGAAATTGTTGCCAGTATTAACAAAAAATTCTCTCTGCCAGAATTTCCTATTACTGATATTATATAATTTAACCTCTGTTGCATGTAAAAATCAAACAAGCAATAGCAGTGAAGGAAGATATTAAGTACTTTTCCTTAACAGATGCCTTCAAATTTTAGAAAGTCTTCTTCAGTAAATTTAACTGAGATATTTGATACATAATCCATATTATTTCCAAAACAAATAATTAAACTTTGAAAAGTCATGAATGGCATTATTTATGTGAAGATTATTGACCACCTCATGGCATTCATAATAACAGCTTTTTCTTTAATGTTGGTACAACCCTAAGATCTTAAATGGTTATGGTTTTCTTAAATACCTACTTTCAAAGATGTCATCTCTGACAGTGGGATTTGTTTTCTCTAGAATAATGTAATAGACTGAATGCCTCATTGCAAGAATTAAGAGTTGCTCTTATGCTGAGTATATCTGTACAAGAATACAGGTGACCATTACCTTTTTTTCAATGGCATAGCAAAGGCACTTTAACTACTGATATTGTCATCATTAACTTTAAAGCAACAGTGTTCAGCCCAGGATTCACAAACCTGTGTGGGTATTAAGGGCCATCAGTCAGCAAAACTAACTCAATAAGAAATTATTTCCACATCAAAGAGAAGTGTCTGCACTTGGAATTACCAGCTAGCTCAAACGGCAATCTTTGGATTTGCATCAGTTATTTTGACTGAGTTTTGACTAACAATGCAGATGCATTTTTATGCCATAGTGGGTATATATATATATATATATATATACATTTATATCAAATCAATTTTGCCTGAAGTAAATTAGGAGTCTGCTGATTTAATTTTTTCACTAAAATCTTCAGCTGAGTTAAAATATTGAGTTCTTATCCATTCCAGTTTTGCTGAGACTAAATGGTTTCAACCAAAATTAATTTAGAACCTGCTACAAAGGCTATGACTTCAATTAGAGAGTGGCAACCTTAAAGAAATCTCGGGTTACTCTCTTTTTGATAAATGTTTTTCCTTACATAAAAAAAAAAAAAAAGACCAGTTGATATCACCTTTGTTTTTATTACAGCAGACATTACCTTCATTTTGCAACTTAAGAAGATATGTTATGATTCCCATCAGACAACCATGAAGTTAAAATTATTCTGAAATACTTTTGGTACTTCAGAAGAAGGAAAATATATTAGGTTTTCCATTCAGCAGGATCTAAATATCACTGATTAATTTTCTTTTGAGATTTTCTATAAAAAATTAATTTTCTTCTCAGAGTAACATGCTAATACTGTAATTCTAATTCAAGTATTGCTCCAGTATACTAGATGTAAAAAATTAAATGGAATAATTGGGCAGTGAAATGTCAAAGTTTTCTTCTTAGTTATATTGATTCATGACATATTTATTAAAAAAAGAAACATTTTTTTTTCAAGTTATTCACGTTTCTTTCTGGAAAATGTAATATGATGAAGAAATCTTTAACAAGACTTAAAATAAACAGTTGGCTAGAAAATTCTAAAATATGAAGAGACAAGATTTCTGAATATTTAATACATCTTCAAATAATCAGACAAAAATAAATGTTAATATACTGACTTGTACTTTCCTTCATAGCAGGTTTGACTTTTTAGACAGTAAAGGAGTTGTTCATGAAGGTAAAGCAAAAACAACAGTAAAATTAAAATTCAAATAAAAATAAAAAAGTAAAAGTAGAGAAAGAATAAAGGAAAAAGAAAAAAGGAAAAAGAAAAATAAAATACACAAATTCAGAAATCTGGACATTTCCTACAGCTTTTGACTGCTCCTATCCGGCTAGCAAAGGCAGCCTGGGTGCCTCACCAGGGTTATATCTACAAGGCTTAACCAAACTACCTTCTGTATTGCTGAGCAAATAATAATTTATAATGCTAACTTGTGCATACCCTACTTGCATACATACCCACTTACGTAACACATTCTCCCCTTTGAATCTTCTGGGGTTTGAATTTTTTAAACCTCTTCAGACAAAACCATATCAGCATTGTATGATGCAATGCAAGCAGCCACAAAATGAGTCTGTTGCCTGCCAAACTATTTACTGACAATCTTTTAGTCTTTGAGTGGTTATTGTGTGTCTACAGTCTTTTACATTACCAGACTACTGCTACCATACCATTTACTAACATATCGCAGCATCCATCAACATTGCTGTCAATTTTAAATATTTTCCTCAATCAAGTATTTATCTTGTTTCCTCAGCTTGTTGGCAAAATTGTTTGTATGTCTTCATCTCTGCTGGATTACAATATTAGAAGCAAGGGGATTTTCTCACAAAAATCATGTTTTATAATTATGCAATTGTATTACCTGTGCTATGTGCACCTTAATGACTTCTCAGTTGTTGCAGATTATTTAAATTAATAAACCCTCTGTATTCTTTTTTCTTTTTTTTTTTTTTTTAATTTATTTTTATAGTATTAGTCCACCTCTCATTTAACATTTTTGTAACAAAACGGCTTGAATCAATTGTTTAGTTATAGAAAAAATCTTGTGATAGGAACTCCTACCTATGTCCTGTCCGGAAGGATGATTATTTTAAATGTTACAACTATCAGCTGATGTCAGCTGCCCTTATGAAGCTAATTCTTTTCCTTTATTATTATGGCTTGAATGGCTGAATGGAAGCAATTTAACAAGAAATCTGATGGAGACAAGAAGTGTTACGTGCAAAGACTACTGCGAGATTTTGCATGCAATAAAAATTGCTAATTTATATCCTGAAGTTATAGAAAATTGTAATATACTTTAAGCTTTATTTTGCTTTTTTAAAGGAATATACTCCTTTTCTGAGTATATTCCACCCCCAAAATTCTCCACTGAAGAGCCAACAGTCCCCAACAATACCGCCCTCCTGCACTAACATTAAAAATATAAATCTCAGTTCACAAAATTTTGTTCACATACTCACCAAAAGAAAAATGTCTATAAATAAAATCCCCTTTGCTCACAAGGACATTTTCCATTAAAGACATTCTGATCTAAGGAAAAAAAAGAAAAACAAAAAAAAAAAAAAAAAAACCAAACAAAAAAAACAAACCCAAACAAATCAGATGTTCTTTGAAGTTCTGATTTTTTTCTTGCTGTGTAGACACCAAAATTAATAGGTGATATGACAGAAAGAAGTGAAGGGTAGATGAAGGGAAAAATAAAGTAACACAGATGTTTTTAAAGAACCTGGAATTTACTCTTTACACTAGAGTAGTATGTCCTCTATCACACCAGAAAGCTGACTCAATATTGAACTTTTTCCTTTTCATCCGACTGACTTCAAGGTATCCTTTCCTAAGCAGACCTGAAGTATCTCTAATTTACCCAAAAGAAAAATAAAACCAAAAGACCACTAGCAGTGTGCCGACCAAATACTCAGAGTATTCTTGTAGCCATTTTCTTCCTTGAAGACTAAGTTTTTCAAAGTGAGTAGGGTTAACTTGTTCTCTTTTAAGCAGATAAAGGCATTTCTGGCTTCATTTCTACGGAGCGAGGGTAACATTTTGCATTCAAAACTGGCTATGTGCATACCCAACTAACTTTCTTTTTTAAAATTAGTGATCTGAGTCATAACTGAGTACTGCATCTGCTGCTTTAACTGTCTTCAGGTTGCAGCATTGAACTCCTCAGGGAAAGGGAATGTTGTGGTTGCTCAGAACATGCTCACTGATGTTAGGTTAAATTTACAGTTGCATGTTTTTCATCTGAAAGGAAATATTTGGAGCTGTTATTTCCAAACAGAGGCAGGGCACAAGTAGATTTTCCAGTAACTCATGCATTTGTCCTTGCTTATGACTTTTGGGAGCTTAGGCTCAGTTCAATTCAATGGACAGGGAAAGTGAACTCACAGGAAAGATGCTGCTCAGAGAGCTAAAGAGTATCTTGTGGGTTATGTACAATACTTTCCAGTACTAATGTTTCTGACAAAGAAATCCTAGTTAAACAAAACAGAAAAGCATCAAAAGGGTGATATTGAAGTCACCTTTTCAAGCATGCTTTTTAATGTAATAGACAAAGATGTTCTCTGTAGATAAGTAAATATCCAGGAATTTTCAGAAACCGCTTGAGGAAAGTTGAACAAAAGTCTTTACCAACTATAGTGAAACAGCCTCCAAGGCTGTTCTGAATTTTCTAAATCAAACCTTTTGTTATTGTCGTTATTGTTTTTCTTTTTTTTTTTTTTTTTTCTTCTGATTAAATTAAAGAAGACAAAAAATAGAGGAGGTAGGCTTAGTTTCATGTTAATGTTTTTTTCATTACCAATTTTGATATATCTCTATTTCAGGATTGGTTTTAATAGTTAAATTAGGTGACTGTAGAGTTTTCCTGAGAACATATACACGTCTTCTAGGAGATGTTTTGAGCAGTATCTTGAAATGAAAAGAATTTGAAGTATATGTTTAGCACACAATCTTATAATCTTACTGAAGTAGAAGAATTTGCTTCATAATTCCATGAAGCCACTTTGCAAGAAGGTAACATTCTGGCCATTCTGATTGAGTGATGCATTTTACAACTGAAGAATAAAATGTCCTTTTTTATTGCAATTATTGAAGTTCCAGGGCAGGATATTATAAGTAATCTTTCACTCATTTACAGTTTACAAAATGCAAGTTATATTTTTTAATTCATGTCTGGGACAATGTTTTAAGCAAAAATTTTTCATTTTACTCAGTAACATGTGAACTAAAACATTAACTTAAATTCTTAAATTCTCATAGTTTCCCAGGGCATTCATTCCATCTACAATGAACAATTCTACTGGTAAGTGAATTGCCCTTACTCTGAAAAACTGATGGAAAGTCCTCCCTTTTTTTCTAGGAAACTACCCAGCAACTGTGATATGCACTTTACAACACATAAAGCATCTATGAGAGCTTTTGTTTTGCATTTTCCTAAAACCAAGCCAACTCCAAACAAAATACAAATAAAAGCTTTACAAGGCTTTCAAGTTATTCACAGCCTTCAAAATATTGAGCTAAAACTTGCCAGCAGTGTGGCTTCTGAAAAATTCAAAGGCATAAAGACATAGTCAAGTTACATTGTTCTCTGCTCATTCCCAATACAGCTGTAAGAGGTTTTGTAACATTAAACTTCTGCACAGAATGGATGAGGACTCTTCTGAGTGAACTTGATATATAACCTATTGTTAATTCTCCTTTCCCAGATGTACACTGTGCTTGTCAGCTGCACACATTATGCTTTGATTAGTGAAAGCTTGAAATACAAGTGCATAAAACCATTGCACTGAGAAGGCTGACATTTGGGCTTTTTTCTCTATCCATTCCAAAGGTTGAGGGAATTTCAAGACAACGCAAGAAATAACAATGCATCTGTCTCTGGAAATTGACACCTACCTTCAGACACTACTGCACCAGTGAAGGATGGATAACTTTATTAGTAATGCACTTGATTGTTATTTAGGAATTTTGAGTAAAATTTCATTCTCTGCTTATTTCTATTCTCTCATGGAAATAATTAAATTTCTGTCTCCTTTCCCCTTTTGTAAAATAGCGACATACTGTTCAATGCGGTGAGATGGAAGGGAAGTTCATCGTTGTGTAGGACTTGGATGTTCGCAGTGAATTGGTAGGAAATGTTACATAACCTGATTGCAGGACATGGGATAGTTCCAGGAAGCTTCTGAAGGAGAGAAATGCAGAGGCTTGAAACATCTGCAATAAGAAAACTGTCCTGGGTTCAGCAGTAGCAGCAATTTTTCTCCTTCTTAGTAGCTGGTGTAGAGCTGTGTTTTTGACTTTCAGCCTGGGAACAGTGCTGATAGCACCAATGTTTTTAGTTACTGCTGAGAATGTTTGTTTTGACCAAGGACTCTGCGAGTCTTATGCTCTGCCAGGGAGGAAGGGAAACCAGGAGGAAGCAGAAACAGGATACCTGACACAAACTAACCAAAGAGGTATTCCATACCACAGCACGTCATGCCCAGGATGTAAAAACTGGGGGCAGGAACCCGGAAGAGTTAGTTCACGGCTCGGTTGTTGGGTGCTGAGCGGTTGTATCCTCTTCCCTTGTTATTTCCCTTATCATTATTATAATTGGTGATAGCAGCAGTGGTTTGTGTTGTACCTTAGTTACTAGACTGTTCTTATCTCAACCTGAGGGAGTTACATTCTTCCGATTCTTCTCTCCATTTCCCCCCCTCGGAGGGGGAGGGAAGAAATAGGGCTTAGTGAGTAAGCAAACTATGTGATTTGCGACTTGAACCATGACAAAAATGCATTAAATACCATTTTTTTTTTTTCTTGGACAAGGTCATATTCATTTATATTCCACATTTTTCCTTTTTTTGTTTTTTTTTTTCCTCCCGTACTGCTTTTTCAGCCCATCACATCTTCGGCAGTTTTTTATTAGTTTTCACTGCCTACATCCTTTGCTGAGTTGAATTCTCCTTTACTCAGCCAACTTAATGCTTCAGTTATCAACTCTCAACTCAGCAGTTGCCTTCTTCCTTCTCTACATGTCCTTTTTCTTTTGTTCTATCACTCTCTAATCTTCACAGTTGGCTTTATGCCCATGTGTGCTGATCCTGATGTTGTTTTTACACTGCAGAGTATCTCTCTGAATTTAAATTATGTGAACATTCTAAGGCTGCTTTTTTCATAGGAGTTTCAGACTTAACTGCTCATACTCGAGAAAGGTGTACGTTGTCTTTCCATGTGGTCATTGATCTCACTTGTGGTTTTGAGTGAACAGTAAGATCCTTGCTCACGCATGTGTATCTCTTCATACATACGCAGCATTTGCAGGATTGTATAGTCAAGGGGGGGAAAAGGCTAAATTCAGAGAGAAGTCTTATCTTTTTAAAACTTTAGAACCTGCAAACCAAAATATGTTTTCAATGCACAAGTGGTTTCTAAATTTATTTATGCAGTACTGGAGAAACTGAGGTTTTAATCTGATCTGAAGTATTATTTATATAGAATGAGACAATTTTATAATCCAGCAAAACTATGGAAATGTAGTTATCAAATAATTCAGATTTTTAATTCTTGCAATAAGTGACAGACTGCATCCAAACAATGTTTTCATTCATTTACAGTTAATCCCTCTTTGCTGTCTCCAAAAAGCAGTGATATCCTATCTTATCTGTGTTATAGAATCATAGAATCATAGAGTAGTTAGGGTTGGAAAGGACCTCAAGATCATCGAGTTCCAACCACCCTGCCGTGGGCAGGGACATCTCCCACTAAACCATGCCATCCAAGGCTATGTCCAACCCCACCTTGAACGCCACCAGGGATGAAGCATTCACAACTTCCCTGGGCAACCCATTCCAGGGCCTCACCACACTCACAGTAAAGAATTTCTTCCTCAGATCCAATCTAAACTTCCCCTGTTTAAGTTTAAACCCATTACCCCTTGTTCCTCTCACCACAGTCCCTAATGAAGATTCCATCCCCAGCATCCCTGTAGGCCCCCTTCAGGTATTGGAAGGCTGCTATGAGGTCTCCACGCAGCCTTCTCTTCTGCAGGCTGAACAGCCCCAATTTTCTCAGCCTATCTTTGGCCTATCTTCTCCTGATGTGAAAAACAACCAGCCACATGTGGCTTATGATCTCTAAATGGACAAAGATGAATGAACATAGTTTCATCAGAGTAGACAATATAATGGACCAGAAATTTTAATTGGAAAAAAAATAACTCTCATGTGAAAGCTAAGGTAGTGCATTGCTGTGACTTGTGTTTTCTCGGAAAGACTCACCAAAAGCATTGTGGTTTGGGGTGATAGCAGCCCAATTAATCTATTTCAGCAAAGACAGTTTGCCTTTTCACAGGTTTCCTTATTTGTGTGCAAAGCCAAATAAGACAATTATCTTTATCTTATAGATCCTGCCCTCATTTCATTAGCATATTCTTCTATTACACAGTTACTATTCTGGAATCCAGTCCTTCAGGACTTCAGCATCTTGTTGGGCTAAAATAATTTAATAGTTATTTCCTGACGGAGAAGAAAAAAGTCTGAGTTTTGTTTCCATTTTGGGTTTGTGGGGGGTTTGTTGTTTGGGGTTTGGGTTTGTTTTGTTTTGTTGTTGCTCTTTTTCTCTCTCTGTACAAAATAAATATAAATGCATTTCTAAAATGACAAAGAAATTATTTCACTGCCACTTAAACATGAAAATAATAATATTTAGGAAGTGAGGAACTGTTCTTTTCCTAATTAAAACTTATTGCATCTATTATTTTAGCTGATTTCTAATTCACTTCATGGTTAGAAGAAACATGTTCCAGGCATTGATCTACGTTCCTTGGTTTAGTGCATTCAAAATTAGAAACAACAGGTCAAGGTAAATGTCAGTTTCTAAACACTCATTTCTCAAGGCAATATTTTCTGTTTGCTTTGGTTTAGTTTGGTTTGGTTTGGTTTTGGGGGTGGAGGTGGTGTATAGTATTTTCTAGGGTTTGATTTCCCAAAAGAAAAATTGGCTGCGTTAGTTTCTTGACCTGTCTTCATTCCACTCCATCTGCAAAATGGGCTGTGGTAATGCAACTTTATTTCTGGAAGGAAAAATTTGGTATTACCTTTGCACTGAGATCTTTTTTAGCTGTGCATCTTGATGAGTATTCTAACAGCAGGACTGTTTCTGTAGAAAGATCTTCGTAAAAGGAAGTAATATGTGATGTTGGATTAAAATATATTGTACTTTTAAAAACAAAAATATGCCATTGGTGCATTCATTCAAGTGGTATGCTCATTCCAAGTATTAAAGAAAATAATAATCAAATTAATTGGAATAGGTGACGCAAGTAGTAGTTACCAAACTGGCTGATGTAAAACTTAACAAAAATAGTAATTTTTCATCTCCATCTCAAATTAGAAACTGGGAGGGGTGTGTCAGGTTAACTCTATTTTTATTCAAAAATAATCAGGTTTACTCTACACTTCCCATTCAATATTAGAATTGCAAGCTGATTGTTCTGACTGCATAGGAGCTAAGAATACTGCATATGTGTATATGTAGATGTATATACAAAAATATGTATATATAAATATGTATATATTTAAAGGCAAGCGTGAAGTAAACACATACAAATAAAAGAAGTAAAACCCCTTTTGTGATTTAAGGAGACTGCTGACTGAGAGAAAATATTAAATCTTGTTCTCAGGGTTTTAATGATCATCTATGGCAAAAATTCACAACCTGCTCTTACAAAGCCTGAATGATTTGCTGTGCTCTATACATACATGCACATGCTCCTGTTTTCGTGCTTCCTAGAGGGGAATCCATTGTACAGCTCAGTATGTGTTTCATTGTACCTGTGTGAAAATCAACCTTTCAATTAGATATTATTAATGAAGGAAGAAGGTCATAAAATGTAAATGAGCTATTTCTATCCCTTTTATTTCCCAATTATCTTCATATTACTGCCAATTTCGTGCTAAACCCAAGGCATTTGTGAGTCACTGTCGCAACTGTCACAACTATCGCTGACTTCTCTAGCGATCCCTCTGAAATATCACTGTTTCTGATCACCTCCTTCAATCATAATCAGAAGATAAATCAATTGCCTGTCTCTGTGGATAACTGCTTGAGTATATTGCCTAGATAACATTATTGGAAAAATGATATTGAAAGTTTAAATAGTTGGTCAAATTAGATTTGTTTGATTAAGCTTGTTTGTGCTACAAGTTGCCCAGGCTATGCTAATGATTAATGGAGAGAAACTGTGCTCCAGGATTAGGAAAGCTTGCTAAGTTTTTTGTACACTGAAAGGAGCAGCAATCTTGTAGCAAGTTTTCTGTGTGAATATATTGCATTAATTATCAAAAGTGCTCTGGGATTTTTTCCCTAAGGGAAACTCTGGAAAGAACTTGCTGGAATATTATTAGGTGTTCTGTGATCCTCTGAAACAGGATGAGACGCAAGCAGTGGATGCAAATTCTAAGCTTTTCAAATGGAATATCAGTAATTTACTACAGCTGGGGATGCAGACCTATAACCTGCAAAACCTTATTACTGATTTAAGGTTCATCTGTCAGCTGCACAATATAGAAGTTACTAGACTTGTAAGATTTTGGAAGACAGATATGTAAAGCTAGAAAACTCCACTTTGGTGATCTCATCTGACAAGCCCTCGCAAGATACCCACACTATTTAAGAGATCGGTCACTGATGGATAATGTCAACTTTGTGGTCTAACCTCAGACCTGGCAGCGCTTGCATATGCTTTCATCAAGGTGGAATAAGGGAATGCTACTGTCTGAGTCCTACTTCCACTTTGCTCCTAGCTGACACTGTTTTGAAAGAGTGTGTTCTTGTCCAAAACCGAGTAAAATAATTGGACTCTTATTCCATATAAGGGTATAAATGTCATGCCAATCAGGGCAGAAAAACTATGCTTTATAAAGAGAGAGAAAAAAAAAAAAGGTCCTTAAATTGCAAATCAGACAATTATTATCTTCAAGACACACACCGTTCACCATTCCCACTTAAGTGGATTGTAAATAGGTTCGTGAGGAAAGCAGAAGTTGAAACATAATGTATAGCTCAGTATGTCTTTCTGTATTACATTCAAAATTCCATTAATTGCTGTTTCAAGGGTGGGTTGCTCTTTCTGTCTTGTAATCCAAGCAAAACAAACCTCTGAAGAACATCATGTTGTAGCAGTTAAAAAAAAATAAAATAAAAGGAAAACAAAGGGGAGGGAATCAGCATTGGTGTTTCCAATACCAAGAAGGGAGAAACTCAGTCTTGAGCTTGAAGCACCATTTATCTCTGGGCACCATTGACCATATATCCAATCATAGAATCATAGAATAGGAAGGGTTGGAAAGGACCTCAAGACCATTGAGTTCCAACCCCCCTGCCATGGGCAGGGACACCTCCCACTAAACCATACCATCCCAAGGCTATGTCCAGCCCACCTTGAATGCCGCCAGGGATGAAGCATCACATAGTCTTTCTTCTTGAGATATGCAAAATTCATATTGCAAATGATGGACACAAATTAGATGCGGAAGTTGTTTTCCTGGGGTGATAGGAGGATAGATCCAATGTTATTGTAAGACTTCTCAGACTGA